>CAMGYJ010000007.1:62829064-64029064 GCA_946122785.1 Linum tenue | reverse complement strand
AATCAAAATCTTTTTTGAGTTCAAAGTTCAACGTTAAAAGCCGGCAATCAAATTTGTATTGGCATAAATAAATAAATAAAGCTTGGTGCTTTGCCATTAATTTATTATAGCAATAATGCTTAGATTGAAATGAAATTTATTGGTGAAAAAAAATAGAAAATGAAGTTTCTAACTACTTATTCCCCTGTCCGCCGCACCAAACGTAATAATGCATGCAAGCAAGCAAGCTGCTCAGCTTAATAACATAATAATAGGCCAATATATAATAATTTATCATATTATGATAATAATAATAATAAAAAATTCTTTCCTATGCTGAATTATTTGCCTGGCCTGCCCATACTTGATTTTTATCACCAATGTCACCAAGCAACTGGAAGAGAACTGCGGCTATTGTCCTAATCAAGTAGCTAGCAATTCCATATCACATGAGTTTTAATCATGATGTCTTTTCGGAGTATTTTCGTGCAAACTTCGTAGTAAATTATTTATCACGTCAACAAGATCTAAAACACCTCGAATATACAAATATTATGGAATGATGATGTTTTTAATGCATTATTTGATGCAAGTTTTCACGGTGTAATACGTTCATCTCCAAATGTTTGTTTGAGAACTTTGGGTAAATTTATGGGTTAGTAAGGTGTGCTATTGCTCATCACTTATCTGATGATTATATGTACAACAAGTAGGGAAGAGTTGGAGATGTGTTGGGCCTTCTATTTTGTTTGTCTCTCTACTATGAGCTGTTCTCCATCATTGATTCATTTCCATTCTCTCTCCATCTCTTCTCATTTAAAGCACATACCAAGAAATACATTTTCATTACACAAACAAACATTCAACTTTGCTAGATCCAAATTCGTGCAAAACATAGTTGCATGAATTTCGATTTCAGGCCTCGTATTTTCTCGTCTTTGCTGGTTTCGAGTTTCGGTTTAACGAGAATGACGACGCAGACTGACACAATGTTCGTTAGATTCATGAAATTATCGTATTTTGAACACACATTAGTTATATTATGATGTTATTTGTATGAAAGAAGATTTTAGCTGAGGCATGGGTGAAAAAAAATAAGAAATCGAATGTGTCGCTACTCACTAGTATAATGGACGTATCTTCACCACGAGGCATATGAAAAACGTCAAAAGTTGCTTTACATACAATGTAACAAAACGGCTTAACTACTTTTACAAGAGAAATAAGTGGTGAATCAACAGGACATATACTTAATAGCCAATCAATCATATGGAGGTACCACGAAGTTCTAAAGCCGAGTACGAATTCATGCTACTGGCATGTCGATGGTACACCAAACACCTGAACTCGTGCTCCACCACTCATCTACATCTCTTTGGAGCATTCATTTGCTTGAAATGAAACATAAACATCATTCGAGTACTTCCTGTTAAGTACATGAAATTGTTACTTTCTTTCGACGGACCATATTTTTCTTTTATCTTTTTGATCAATATGTTATCTTTTTTCTTTATGGGTACCGTTATGTCATTTTCAAGGTGCCTTAGCCGAAATTACCACCATCGGATGAGGCAAATTGGAGAGAGCGAGAAAGAAAAAAGAGTAGGTGGGAGAAATGGAAAGTAGAAATAAAATTCGGACCTTTCTGGAAATATAAAACACTTGGAGGGCATCATTGCAAAAGAAACGCCACCGCGTTTTCAGTTTTATTTCAACTCCCCCCTCCTTTTGCTCTTTTATCAGTTTCCTTCAGCTCAGCTCTCTCTTTCCCTCCCTCTCTCTATATACCCGCCGGATTCCGGCGACATGTTCGCCGGCGAAAAATTCCGGGCCAGTTCTCTTCTAATTCAGCGCTCGAGATCTGGTACGCTGATACTTTTATTGTCTGCCGTTACTGTCACAGAAATTTCCCTCAAACTTATTTCTGCGAATCTCTCTTAATCGCAAAAACATGTTGTCTTTCTATGTGCCGAGATCCATAAGAGGCGCCCGATAGAGGATTGGAAGCGTGTTAGAATGATTAGAATTAGGATCGGGACTGAGAAATATCGATCTGAATTGTTGTAACTCGTCGTTCGTTTCCCTTGCTGATTGAATGGAAACCAGTGTCTTTAGAAATCGCTTAGCGCTTCTACAATGGTCTGGTTCTGATGTTGGTTACCGTTTTCTGCTGAGTTTTTTTTTTTCAGGTGACAGTTCCGTCGGAAACAGAAATTTTATCGGGGAATCTCGGTAACTGGTTGCTGGGTAATTATTGGGGCTCGAGTTCCTGTTTCATCTGAACCGGTGGTGGTTTGGTTTGTTTCCTCAATATTCTCTGAACATATACTCACAAAATCATGAGCTGTTATCTGGGGTGAAAAACGTTATTAAAGATGGAGTCTTTTGATTCGGTGTGCGTTGGAATCGAATCTGGGTTTCAGATTGGTGGGAGTAGTATTGATTCATTGAATTGGTGGGTATAGTCGACAGATGGAAATTGATTGCGTGCAAAGCTTGGGGATTTCTTTACAGGGGTTTTGAAGGGGCTTGCTCAAGAGCTGTACCATAGTTTGATAACTTGTTGGTGTTTTGTTTTGAATTGTTTGGAAGATTTGCTTGATTTTGTTTAACATTACCAGAAAGAAAGAAACACAGGAGAGGTTTGTTTCAGATAAATTATTTTGATCGATGGAGGGGGAAGAAGAACAAAGAGTTAAAAGAATAAGGATTAGGGAAGGAGTGAATGATGGTCGATTGAGATTCGGATCAAGTGATTCACTCTTTCCTGGGCTAATCGACGACGTGGCATTGAACTGTCTAGCACACACCTGCAGATCGGACCATTCCTCTTTGTCGTGCATAAACAAGAGGTTTCATAAGTTAATCAAGACCGGGTATCTATATGGGTTGAGGAAACACTTGGGGATCACTGAGCACTGGGTATACTTGGTTTGTGATCCAAGGGGGTGGGAGGCATTCGACCCCACGAGACAAAAATGGATGGCACTTCCAAAGATACCTTGCGACGAGTGTTTCAACCATGCTGACAAAGAATCATTGGCAGTTGGCAATGAGCTGCTGGTTTTCGGTCGTGAGTTGTTCGACTTTGCAATTTGGAAGTATAGCTCGGTCAGCCGCATCTGGACCAAGTGCGATGGAATGAACCGGCCACGTTGTCTGTTCGGGTCAGGAAGCTTCGGTTCGCTTGCTGTTGTTGCAGGTGGCAGTGACAAGAACGGCAAGATCTTGCAATCCGCTGAGCTGTATGACTCCTCGACAGGCAAATGGGAGATGCTCCCCAACATGCACTCGCCACGTAGGCTCTGCTCGGGTTTTTTTATGGACGGCAAGTTCTATGTGATCGGAGGGATGTCGGGTCCCACAGCATCGTTGACCTGTGGGGAGGAGTATGACCTAGAGACCAGAAAATGGAGGAAGATCGAAGGGATGTATCCTAATGTCAATAAGGCAGCTCAGGCGCCTCCCTTAGTCGCAGTCGTGAATAACCAGCTGTACGCGGTCGAGTATCTAACTAACATGGTGAAGAGATACGATAAGGAGAAGAACGCTTGGAACGTCCTGGGTAGACTTCCGGTGAGAGCAGATTTGTCCAACGGTTGGGGTCTGGCTTTCAAGGCTTGTGGCGAGCAGCTGCTGGTTGTGGGCGGGCAGAGGGGACCCGAAGGCGAAGGTATTGTTCTCAACTCATGGCGTCCTGAGTCTGGGGTGAATAATGGTACCTTGGATTGGAAGGTAATTGGTGTGAAGGAGAATGTTGGGGTGTTTGTTTACAACTGTGCTGTTGTTGGGTGTTGATAGGATTTGTGATTTATAACTCACTTTTGGGGTGGGGAAGATAGAAGAAGGGTTTCTTTTCATTGCATAATAGAGGGTTGGAGGAGATTCAGGATTGGCCTGCTGCAACAATTATTTGATTTTAACTAGAATGAATTAATTGTTCACTGAGAAGAAGAGAAATAGGCCTTCCAATGTCTCTTTTTTTCCTCTTCATTTGACTCCATTTTCCTTTTTCTCCTTCCCCCTCCATTGATAAGTTAACCATGGCTGTACCTAAACACATGTGTTGTTGTCTCAACCGTGATTCTGCAAATTTCCTTTGCTGCTTTCCAGCAGCAACCCAATAGGGGTTTACTGGTACTGCTACAGATTCAATCCTCTCCAAAGTTTCTCTTATATTGATTGGTACTTTTGTATCGTTCTTTCGTTGTTGTTGTTGGATTGCTTGTCCAGCTCAAGGACACATGTTCTTGCCATCTTCTTGTATCTTTCTGTTGGCCAACTCCTTCCCATCTCGTACTGGAATGAGATTGTCGTACTACTATGTTATACAGTTCTATTGCTGTTGCTGTTTGATTCCAATTAGGCTTACATGTTTGTATCAACGCATGCTGCTGCCGTCGGATCATGTACCACGCAATCTCGATCGTTGAATGTACGTGTGTTAACTTGTACATCCAATGGCTGAGACTGCCAGCCCGCATGATGTGAAGTTTTCATGTTAGCTGGGAAGATGATGAGTTTGGTTTATCGATAATGAGGGGAAAAGCTTTGCTGATGAAGTGGGGTTGCTTTGTGATGTTTCATTTGCCATCAATGGGATTTCGTGCAGAGATTGATATGCTGTTGTTTGGAATGCATCAATCAAAATCGTGGGTATTGGGCCATTTTTTGATGCGTGGGGTTGGATTGGAATCCGCTTTGGCTTTTGTTGTTGTTGTTGTTGGTGATTATCATGTTTTGCTGTCTAACCATAATCATGATTAGTTTGGGACTTTTACTTTAAGCTCACCCACTTCTGATTCATCGTTGACATGATATACTTTCGAGTTCAATTCTCGTTGTTAATTACTCTCTTAATGTCACTAATCATCTTCAGAATTCGTAAAGTGGTGGATTAGCGGGCTTTAATGGGTGACTAATAACCTTCCGAATCGCCCCGCCGGCGCCGCGTCGTTTTCCCCAGAAAATGGCCCGCCGACCGTCGGCAGCTCGGCAATCAGGATGATGTGGCAATACAAGTACATGGTCTATTAACTTTTTGATCTACTTTTTTTTTTTCCGGTGATGTTAACTTCTCATCTACTTCATTGAAGAAAAAAAAAAACAGAGCCCTTTTCTTTATCTACTTGCAGTGGGCAACCACCACCATCTCCAGAAGCAGGCCGGCGGACTTTCGGCGACAGGCGTCCCACACTTAAATAATAAATGTTGCCCCACGTGTCACCAGCTGCCGTCCAGTTTAGTGGCCGGAGACGCAGTTCCCGATGGCCTGCCCGTCTCCGTAATCACGACCGTTAAAAGTTTGCCATATCCATCTCCGATCAAACGAGCAACGTCCCACCTCGTAGTTTCTATTTTAGGCTGACTCGTGTGGGAGATGACATGGCACACCGCAGCTGACATGGCACCGCCAGGTGGGCGGTGTTTGATAGGTCAACTACAACACGTACTGGACTCGAGTAATTATGATTTGAAAAATTGTGCGTCAAAAGTCAAATTATCGGTAATCTGCGTTAATGTTATATCAAAATCAGATGAAACGAGTTTTAGAATGAAATGGAGGGAAACATAACAAGATCGTAAGAGAGGATCTGTTCTCGTTTGGTCCTACGCCAGATGGGACATGATTGGTCAGGTCGAAATTTATCATCCTCTGGAATGTATATACCATTGTATTAGTTTAGGAACCTTGATGGATTCACAATAAGGTTTAGGGACTAATACGATAAAAACGAAGAAGTTTAGGGTCTAATTGAGCATTTTGCAAATCAATTAAAGAAATTTAAGAAAGAGCATAAATTCGTCTTAATTTGTTTTATTTATTTATTTTCAGCTCCAAAATTCCAATCGTTGAGTGGGAGAGAGAGAACGTTATTCTTTCCCTCTTTTTTTTTCTGTTAGCATAAAAAAAACATTTAGCATCAAAATCAAGAAAAAAGGGAAGAGCGACGATCATGGGGAATACCGGAAGCATCAACCGGCGGCAACACCACCACCAGCACCACAACCAAAACCACCACCTCTCTCACCACCACCACCGGCATTCCAATCGCCACCACCGTCCTCCTCCACCGCCGCCGCCGCCTCAGGTCACCACAAGCCAATACGTTTTCGCGGCACCGTCTCAGTACCCCAACCCTAATTTGCCGCCGCCACCTCCCTACTATCCCCACCACCACCACCACCACCATCCTCCTCCTCAATCTCATCACGGCTATTACCCCTCGCCGCCGGCGCCCCCGCAAAATTACCCGCGCTACCCTTATGGCCCCCTCCCGCCGCCGCCCGCGCCGTACGTCGAGCACCAGAAGGCCGTGACGATCAGGAACGACGTCAACGTCAAGAAGGAGACGATTCGGATCGAGGAGGATGAGGAGAATCCCGGTAGTTTCCTCGTCGCTTTCACCTTCGACGCCACCGTTCGCTGCAGGCAAGCAAATTGAATCCATTGTTCCTCTTTTCCCCCCCTCTTTTTGAAATCTTTCTCCGATTTTGATTGCATCAATTTTGCAATCTCAGCATCACGGTGGTGTTCTTTGCGAAGGAGAGCGAGGACTGCAATCTCGTAGCGACGAGGGAAGACGTGTTCAAGCCGGTGACGATGTCGTTCGAGCAAGGTCTAGGGCAGAAATTCAAGCAACCTTGTGGAACTGGAATCGATTTCTCCAAGTTCGACGAGGCGCAGCTGAAGAAGGCGAGCGATGAAGGGGTCTACCCTTTAGTGCTCAAGGCTGAGGCTTGCCCGTCGGCCGCCACCGCCGAGGGGTCGGAAGCTAGTAACAAGAATGGGAATTCGCAGATCACGTTGGCGATCTTCGATTGGAAGGAGAAGGGTGATGGTTACCATGCTCGAGTTATGAAGCAGATTCTGTGGGTGAGCAATACCAGATACGAGTTGCAGGAGATTTATGGGATTGAGAATTCGATGGAAGTTGAATCCGGCGGGGATGAGAGTGGGAAAGAATGTGTTATCTGCTTGTCGGAACCTCGAGACACCACCGTTCTTCCTTGCCGCCACATGGTAAGTGGCATTGCATCTTTTGCTCTGTTCTTTCATTACGCCTGCAGTTTTTGCTTGGTTGCTTGAATAGGAAGAAATGTAGATTGCTAAATGCCTGGTGATCCCTCCTTGCTCCTTAATAGTTAATAATCTCCTGGAATGCTTGCTAATCATGCTATGCTAGTCGATCCGTAGTACTTGCTAACATAATGATTACGATTACTACATCAATGTTTACCAATGCTTACTGATCATGTGCTGAAAGAGTTTAGAGATCTACCCCTCGTAATGGTTTCTAACATAAAGATTTAACCAGTACTAATACTTCCATCAAAAAATTGCTGAATGATTACTAACCAATAAGGAATCGTTACTAATGTAATGACGTAGTCAATCATCATATTACTGTTTAATTGCTGATTACAAGTGTATATATGCTAACTAATCGACCCTCAAATGTTTACTAATGACCCCCCTAGGAGAAATGCCTATTAATGACATCCTGAATGCTAACTAGTTGGACAACTGAATACATGGAAATGAACCCGAATCGATTTATAACGCGTACATTGTGGGATTGTTTTGAAATATAGAGACACCTAGTCTTCTCTGCTTGTGTCTGATTGTGGTATGGGTGGTTGTGGCAGTGCATGTGCAGCGGATGTGCGAAGGTGTTGCAGTTTCAGACGACAAAGTGCCCGATCTGCAGGCAACCGGTGGAGCGGCTCCTGGAAATCAAAGTGAATGATGTCGTACCAGAGAGTTGAGACACCAGGAAACGGTGGTTTATGATCTGATCCCTGCAGGCAAGCAAACAATCCAGTGGGATTGTAGTTGTAAAGTTTGAAGATCACTCTCTTTTTTCGCTTTGTGGTTTGAAGAACAGATTCTGTTTTCGGATCACTCTCCAACAAGGCGAAGTTACTTGGGGAGTGTATAAAAAAGAAGGAAAGGGGCTTTTGTATACCCTCTTTTGACTGTGCTGTAAATGCAAATCTCACATGAATTGCAAGGTAACTATATATACATGTATTATGCTTGGTTCTCAAACAATGGTAGGAGCTTTTCTCTCTTTTACCCTCTCAATGAAGTTGCTCCTCTTGTGATTAAACTACATCCTGCTTACTTTATGATTCTCAAGTAATTTGAATTCCAACTATCAAAACATGGATCCAACGGCGTAACAACGTGTTCATGCCAAGCTCTGTTGATGTGAACGCGGATTGTGTTCATAAGACGGAAGAAATAAATACTCTCGTAGGAGAAAGTTTACCACATTAGCAGGACGAATAAGAAACTGCAGAATCCAAAAATGACCAAGGGCGAGACTGTAAGCCTAAACAGAACATTTTAGGAACATTTTCCAGAGAGAAGCAAAGATGGATGCACAAGCATCAGAATCACCAGACGTCCGTCCACAAATCCAATAAATAACACCGTCATAAGCTAGCCATACTCCTCCGCTTTCTGAACGACAAACCATAACACACTGAGCTGCTGCTCATCTAGATCGAAGTTCAGCAGTACTCGCGTCACCTTTCGATTTGAACAAACCAGAACAAAGAAGTAGAAATGTGTCGAATTAGTATCCATCCATGGCAACAAACATTATGGAAGAAAAAAAAGACACCAAAAATGGGGCAAAAGGACTTCATACCAGAGATTGTAAAAGCAAATATCAGTAATCCAACTATCTTCCCTGATAGCCTCCTCTGGTTCTTCTTCAATTAATCCGTTTGCAAAATCTTTACACACCATAATCAAGTGACAGGGATTAATACTAAAAAAACAATATACATTATCATTAACCACAACTACAAGACAGCGACTATATATTTTACCTGGCACAGGGATAGGAGTCGGCCAGAAAGGAATCAACGGCTGGAATACAGCCCAGCCCATCGGATCACCTCTTCCCACCTTGCCCCAATGTTTGAACTTGAGATGGGTCGCATCACTTTCAGCGATGGGTATAACCTCTCCCGCCACCTCAAGCTTGAGCACATCGAAGGGGACGACATAGATAGGATCATAGACGCGATCATCACGAAGTTTCGTGCCTCCATCATCGTCTCTGAAGTGATGATTGAAGTCGAAGAAGAAAGGGTCGTGATTATGCTTTTTAGCATAATCGCGACACTCGAAATAGACGACCTCTGGCCTGCTCGGATGCACCCCCAGCACCCCTAACCGCGTCATCCTCCTCCTCCTCCTCCTCGTCCTCTTCCTTCCTCCGCCTTCTTCTATCTTGTTCATCTTATGTCGTCGGATGATCATGTTGTACAGCACTCGCATCGACACCTGATAATCCAAGCTCCATCTGTACCCGCCCACCAGGTCACGATCCTCTTCCAGCTTCCAGAGGCTAAAGAACCCTTCTTTGTTGTAGTCTGGTCTATCTGGGCGTGGAAAGACCATCCCACGCAAGAATCCCTGGGAAACCCCAACCAAGAAATTGTTGTTGACAATATCATCCGACCATAAATGAGAACAATCAACCAAATCGATCTTCGGTGGACTCTGCTTGCTGAAAGGATCGTAAACAGCAACTCTGGCTTCCGAGGTCTTCCAGAACAGCTTGTTCTTCGCGGTAGAACAAGCATTGCCGATGCCAATGTAGGGTGCGGTGGAAGGTACGAGCGGTAGTTCATCATGCACTGTCATATGGCGCCCAAAACTACGGAAAGTCCACTCCCATGTCTCTGAGCTGAAGGCAGTCACTCCAAGACAATGCTCACCTGTAGAAATGAACACTACCCGAAATCGAAACTCGAGATTGTACCGCACAACAGAATCACTACTACTGCTAGAACAACTCAAATCCTCGGTAAAGCAGGGTTCGCAAACGAATCCAATTAGGGAAGCATCACACTCGGAATACTGCTGACGATGAGTTCCAAAGTAGAATCCTTGGAATTTTGCGAGATTTCGAGGTACCAGAGGGAGTATGACATACTGCTTCGTAAACGGATTGCAGACGAAGAACCTCCTGCGGTACCTGTTTTTCGGCCTGACCCTCCCCAACAGAAGCAAATCGTAGCAGCACGAGATGACTTGGATCGTGTGGCGGTCGACATTCTGAACCATATCGTCGGAGAGGAAAATTGGGGGAACATTGCTCCTCACGATTGACTCGAAATGTGTTTCTGGGCGGTCGAAGTAGATCAGCAGAGGCCGCTCGCCGCCGTTGTTGGTGAGGTTGAGCTTTTGGCGGGAAATCAAGTGGCGGAGGGTGTTGGGACTGGAGATTAGGGCTTCCCAATGCTTGCAGACGGATCGGCAGACGGAAACCGATCTAGGGTTCGGAAGGCGCTGCAGAATGTGGAGGAGGAGACTGTCGGGGATTTCGCTGATGGGGGAATCCGAATTTGGGCGTTCTTCTTCGGCTGCTGCTCGGCGTCTCTTGCGGCGTAGGTCGGGCCGCTGGGTTACGGAAGCGGCGGCGAGTTTTGCAGTGGCTGCGGCGGATGTTCTTTCGCGGCTGCGGAGGAGATAAGGAGGCGCCGGCGGACGGGGTGAGCGTAGCCGGTCGTCAGAAACGGCCGTTGGCGGCGGCAGCATCGTGGAAAAAACCCTAACCCTAATCCTGGGGACGGGAAACTGGTTGGTTTGACCGAGAAATAAACAAACCTGATTTTCCCAGCCCACTCATCTAAGACTTGGCTCGCAAGGTAACGTCCATTAAATATACCTACCTTATCCCTCAAGTCTTCCAATTTCTCACTGCGTTCATCGTCAATGTCAAGGTCAATCAAACCCTTTTAAAAATTCCAGTAACCGTGTACAATGGATCGACGGCAATGGGGGAAATTTCCGAGCTTTCTTCTTCCCACAGTGATGCCGTGTTACTCACGCCTTTATAATTCCCAGACAACTCTACATTTCTCATTTCCTAAAGGAAAAAACAGAGCACTCTGCATATGGCTGCTTTAGCTTCCTCTTCATCTTCATCTTCAGCCGACTCCAATCTGGCGGAGAATAAGGTTGTTTCATTCAATACGAACCATTGTCGTTATCTGCTAGCTCTCGGCCATAGTTTTAGCAATGGCGGTAACTATAGGGATGCTCAGAGAGTAGCAGCAAATCCATGATGAGTTATGTTGTTAGCATGCCTCCTGCTTTTTACTAGCAGCATGTTTCGACAGCCAAGGAAGTGGAATATTCCATTCCCTAAACCTGTTAACAGTCTTCAAAGTAGGCATTGGCGGATCCAGGGGGTGGCCAACCTAGGCCTCGGCCCAGCCCTCCTCTGGATCCAAAGTTAGTATAGTCCTTATGAATTTTTTGATTTTAGACATTCAGTTTAGTGTTATTTTATAATAAGATTGTGTGTAACTAGAAAATAATTCATATGAACATATTCAAATAACTACTCTAAATTTAGCTTATAAACTCTAGTCCCAAAGATTTTCGTCTAAACAAAAACAACGAAACCTGGAATTCTAAAAGTCTAAAGCGTAAAAGACTAATAAAAGAAAAATATGATATTTATTTCATTGAAAATTTACTAGAGCGGCTGTTGGATATAGGGATGGACACACAATGGAAATTGATTAGCCGATTGATTTTAGTGTTGACGTTGTCCGTTTCAACAGCTACTACGGCGAGAACCTTATCAACAATGAAACATGTGAAAACATATTAGCGCAACAAATGAGCGATGAATTACTCGCAAGTTGCTCAAGTATTTTATTTGAAACAGAGTATACTATTGGTATTGATGTAGACTCCATTATTGATGCATTCGCTAAATTAAAACGCCATCGTGAACAATTGACATTGTAAAAAAAAAAAAACATTATCCTTTTTACATTATCTAATTTCTAATGAAATGCGACCCAGTGCGCTACTGTGTTCTGGATCCGCCGCTGAAAGTAGGAATGTTTGGCTGAGATTCATCATTATGGAAAGCAATGTGAGGACTGAGGTCTGACTCAGTTTTGCCTAATTACCATTGACTTCAATTTTCCACCATTAATGGTCAGCTATCATGGTTGGCCTTGGATCTTGTGTATCTCACATCTTCAGAATGGAAGCCCTGTCATCCAAACCTACCTCTTTCAACTGTCTGGTCTTTCAGCAGAGTCCAGGACCAGCAGAACCTTAGTAATTACAACATCCCTACCATTTTTGTAGCAGACAGAGAAACCCAGTCAGCCTGCCTACCTGCTATTACCAGCCAGCACCAACTTTTAAGTTTTTAACCAGTCACTCACTCACTGAAAGAGAGAAAGGAAGAGAGACAGGTCTGTTTTGTCAAAAGGGAAGGCAAGGTGGTGTGATGATTTGATATGAGTTGTGATGATAGCAAAAGGAAATTGGCCTACCCCATCCCACCCTTTTTTGCGATTATTGTTTTCTCTCAACTTAACTAATACGCTTATTGCTGTTATGATTACTCTCAATTCTCTTTTGGGTTGTCTCTACTTTCTGGTTTTATGCCTTTTTTTTTAATATTTGATGGAGTTGGTTATCTCATCTTTTTCCTTGGAAGATTGATATTTCTTTACTAGGTTACTTAGGGCCAACTTTTACTCCGTCCCGAAGAAAGCGTTGGTTATTTATTATAATCGACTTTGATTATTTACCATGTAGATAATCCAATTCCGTTGCAGACCCGTTCTCGAGATATTAGTTGTTAAATCGAAATTTTCAGTGACCAATAATCACAATCGATTAATCGTATCAAAATTCGATAGTTTAACACGTGTCAGAGTGTCAACTTGTTTGATCGACAACTCTAATTGCTCCACTGATCATCCACTTCCCAATTGGCTAGAAATGGCAATGGGGCAGGTCCGGGGCGGGTATCTCGATAGTCGATACCCATACCCGCCCCATGACAGGTCGGGTCCAGGTCGGGTAATTTATTACGGGCGCGGGTTGGGGCAGGTCGACCCAATGGATATGTAATTTATGTGAAATACATTAGAAATATTCGTTATTTTCATTAAAATACCAAGAAAGAAACCATAATATGATAAAATCTAGTTAAATTATTGAAGAAATTGAGATTTTCACTTAATTAAAACTTTATTATACCTTAGATATAATGTAATAAGAGGAAAATCCTAAGTAATTTGACTAAGATTATATGTAATTTAGACAAGAACGGGTCCATAATGGGGCGGGTCAGGGCAGGTCGGGTCGATGAGAGATACCCATGTCCGCCCCGCCCGAAAACATACCAAACAAGTCGAGTAAATCGGGTCAGGTCAAAATTGCCATCCCTACCAATGACTATGGAAGTGGAACAGGATTTCAGGAAGTTTCTTACGGATTGATATGCTACGGATCTCACTGTTGTGATAGCAAATAGGAAGTGGGCACAGGTGGATTTCTGTACTGGATTAGGCCCATGCTAATTAGTTAGTGCAATGTGGAGGTGGCATCGTATCTAACTAATTAATTAATTAAGGTGTCGGGAAGACAATGTAACCGATTGTCATTAAGAATGTTGGGCAGAGTGCATGGATGAATGAAGTTGAAGTCAAAGTCAAAGTCAGAATTAGTCAGGCACTGAAATGGGATTACGGGAATAGATTAAACGGGAAGGATTAATTGTTTGTTCAAAGAGGAGTTGAAGTGGTCATTATGGTTTACTTTGAATGGAGTTTGGGTGGGGGAAATTGCAGTTCAATTAATTATAATTTTGGATTAAGCCAATTAAATACGGTCTAGTGACATTACATGATTTGTGATTGCATAAAGTAAATGAATTTTTCTTGTATCCTTAGAATAAATGGTTTCTCTGCCTTAAACAACTAAATTTCATAATTTTATTGAAGAATGAGCACAAAATTATAAAAATAACAATGGTTTGTTGCAAAAGTTGTAATTATAAGTATATGCGTATTTGTCAAGAACCATTTAGTAAGAGTTTTAACTATGAATGTTATAGCATTTACTAACTCCTCATTCAAACGAAAACCTACTCATATGAGTTTGAAATTTTTATTAGGTCTGATTATCATATGCTTAGCGAATTAGGGGAAAGAACCATTTAGTAAGAGTTTTAACTATGAATGTTATAGCATTTACTAACTCCTCATTCAAACGAAAACCTACTCATATGAGTTTGAAATTTTTATTAGGTCTGATTATCATATGCTTAGCGAATTAGGGGGTTGTTGAGATTCCGACAATATCATGTAATGATCCATTTGATCTCAATAACTCGAGTTGTGTAAAAAAACAATTAAGATTAATTTGTGGACAAGTTTATTTAATTATGCACCACACTCACCTTTCCTCTTTTATGTTTCTTTCTTTCTTTCTTCGTGGATTGGAGTTTACCCCAATAACGAAACAAATTAGTGACGTTGAGAGCCCGAGATTAAAGTAAGCAAAATCAGTTGTATATCTCCTTGGCAGAAGAATTCCCACCAATTCTTATCAAAGTCGCAATCAACAAAGCATCTAGCTATGGCTCTATTATCTGCATCTCTAATCTTTTTTTTTTTTTTTAACTTTCCATTAAGTGGTTGGTTTAGGAAAACTAAAGGCCATTCTCATGCATGCATCTGGACTTAACTTTGATTCTTAATTGCGTGCTTAAGTAATGTCAAGAGAGGAATCAAATCTAATCCTCTCTCCAATTGCCTCCCTGTTCTTTTTTGGAGGGCAATGTTAATAGAATTTGCTTGTATTGATGAACAAGTTAACATAAACTGCAATTCAGTTTTACCGTACTCAAATAATTTCGTACACTTAGACTTCATCGTACAATACAATTTTTGTCATCTATTCCAATGCGGTAGTTGTACATATGGACCACAACAGAATGATCATATTACCTTAGTATATGCGTATTGTTTTTTTGGTGTCGATTTTGGTAGTGCAAGGGTAAATAAGGAGGATTAATATTTAATCTTTCAACCTTAACCAACGAGAAATACCAACACCTTTGATTCATTAGCTCTTGCTGGCCCAATCATTAACCACCACCTTGCT
This sequence comes from Linum tenue, assembly GCA_946122785.1. NCBI lineage: Eukaryota > Viridiplantae > Streptophyta > Magnoliopsida > Malpighiales > Linaceae > Linum > Linum tenue. The sequence goes on along the minus strand of CAMGYJ010000007.1, from coordinate 64,014,129 downwards.
TACCATATCTAAATCAACATCTCGCGAGAGGATCGAATTCGATGATTCCATGTTCTGTTAGGATTCTTAATCGTGGGTTATAATCCATAGACTAAAAAAGGTGCAGAGTTCGTTGAAATGTTCAGGCGGGGAAAGGAAAGGAAGAGTAAAGAGTAGCATAAGAAAGACTTGAAGTGGAGGCTACGCTGTAGAGATGGCTTTTTCTTGCAAACAAGGAAAAGTAAAAGTAGCAGAGACAGTCAGACTGACAGTCAAGCAGACAGCATAATATAATACTATAATCAACATAACCAAACCAAATAGTACTTCATTGATTCCTGAAGGTTAGTTTTGGTTTAGCTATGGAAGTGAGAAAAGGAATTTAATTTATCCCCTCAATTGCCCACTTTAGAATGGTACAGTTACTACAGTATGCTAAATGGGATAGGTTTTAGACTTTTAGTGTAGGTTCATATCATTGGATTGTGCGACGTATGATATTGACGGTTGAGATGGCGAGTAAATGATCGAACGGTATCAGCCTACGTTGACGCGCGGCTACTGGTTGTGACCAAATTCGAGAAAGAGACCGGAGGGATGGGAATGTGGGCTAAGAAGGGAGGTTGTGTATTTAGCATGACCCCAACTGAAAATACTTTCCTGTCTTCTTTTCCTTTTCAGTTTTGCTTTAGTTAAAGGGAAATGAGAAAAGAAGAGAAATCTGGATGATGATGTTCAAGTGGAAGGAATTTGGCAGAAGACTCAATAGTACTGTTGTAGTACTTACTAGTTGTTGTAGCATTAAGGATTGACACACACATAAAAAGGAAAGGAGGGAAGGAAGGGAAAGGATCAAAGGTGCCATCAAGGGAAGTAGTAGTAGGGCAGGCTTCCCACCAACTTTTGCAATTAATGACATTTTGGAGAAAGAAAGGAGATGAAAACCACTGACAGTGACCACATCATAACCTCCCAATCCCATTAATCTGCTCCTTGCCCTCTCCCATCCGATACCCACCATTATTATTCCTTCTTCTCCCTTCTCCCATGCTCTCAGAATTTAACTCACCTCTCTAGCAAGTTAAAAAGGGGAGAAAAGAGCAAGCTTTGCCTTTATCCTCTCTTTCTGCTTTTGGGTAACGGCTGAGTCATTCCTTTGCTTTGGGGTTAGCTTTGGTTTGCTGCTGGGTGGTTACAAAGATCGAAGCTTTTTTTGCCTTTCTGGGTTTGAATTTGTATGGAAATGGAGGAGAAGCTCTTGAATGAGATGAAGGGTGATGTGGGTACTAGCCGATCCGCTGCTGCTGCTGCTGCTTCTCCTAGTACTCCTGTCCATCAGGTGTTTGTCGAATTGATTCCTTTTTTTTATCTTCAAATGTTTCCTTTTCTTCTCCAAGCATGGTTTTTGTTCACTTGTGATCTTGGCCTGTTGACGAGGAATGGAATTCATTTAGCCTGCTTCCAAAAAAATTGAGCTTTCTGCTGAAATTCTGATCTGGTGTCGTGTAGTGAAGAGAGTGATATAAGTTTTGCTTTTACTGGAAATCGTTGGACTTCACTTTTCATTGTTTAGCCTTTATGGTATGAATTTTGAAATGGTTTAGCCATATGGGCTATGGCTATCAAAACATTCAAAACCCAATTTGTTTATTTGTGGTAAAACACCTTGAGGAAATTTGCTGAAACCCACACGCTTTTTCATCCTTTGTAGCTAAATCATGCTCTCTGGCTTTTCTTAATATGGAGATTGAGTGAGTGAGTTGGTCTGTTTTGTTGTTCCTTAAACAGACTGAAGACTCGAGTGGGATTGTGGAAGAAGGCAACAATCATGGAAACTGGAAGAAGAGAAATCTATTTCTAGAGATACCTTCAAGAACAATGGAACCAACAACTCCACAAGGAGATAGTGTAGTGATTAAGATGCCACCAACACCTAGCCAAACTCCCAGGAAGGTCAATTTCAATTTGACCCCTAGTTCTGCTGATACAAGAGCAGCCACCACTAGTGCATCCCCAGCTCCCACTCCATCCAGGGGGAGGTCTTCTCTGAAGAGCCTGCTGCCTAAACTTAGCTTCAAGTCTCGAATTGCCATGTTGAATGCTGCTGATAAGCCGCCGGTCCATAATCTTCCACCGGAAGCTGCGACTCCACAGCAAGAAAAGCCCTCCATCCCAAGGTCACTGTCACTCACAAAGCTTTTCACTCCTAGGATGAAGAGGACATCGTCACTCCCAGTCACACCAATTGCACATTCTCAGCCGCATTGTGAAAGTGTCAGTGGCCCTCTCTATCCAAGTGTAAGTTCCTTGTTGATGTTGCTTGACTGGATTTCACAACTTGCTACTTATTATCATCTAAGGTCAGTCATTTCTGTATCCAGAGAGAAGCTCCACTTAGAAAGATTGCTCGATCACTCTCGGTCCCTGTCATCAACAAAGAAGGAAGCATACGGAGAGTGGATTCGTTCTTTCGTGTGATCCCTTCTACTCCTAGAGTGAAAGAATCAGGAGAGATACTAGCAGCTCATGCATCTTCCCCAAGTGTTTCTGCTGGTAAATATTTACAGTCTCACTCTCTGAAAGAACTCCCTTTTTAAACCATGCTGCATTTTCCTTCCTTTTGTACTTATGTTCATAGTTTTGTGGATTCAGAAACCATTGATGATGATGGAGAAGATATACCTGAAGAAGAAGCTGTTTGTAGAATTTGTCTGGTGGAACTCTGTGAAGGAGGGGAGACACTCAAGATGGAATGCAGTTGCAAAGGTGAAATGGCTTTGGCACACCAAGAATGTGCAGTCAAATGGTTTAGCATTAAGGGGAACAAGACTTGTGAAGTGTGCAAGCAAGAAGTCCTGAATTTGCCTGTTACCTTGTTACGAATACAAAGTGTACATAATGGTATCGCTGGATTAGGTAGAGGTCAACTAGGCGATCCCAATGGTTACAGGCAAGTAAAAAAGCTTCCGTTTAGTTTAAGTTTTTGTCACATCACTTGGTTGAGACTAACTAGTTGTACCACAACAGGGTTTGGCAAGAAGTACCAGTGCTGGTCATTGTTAGCATGCTAGCCTACTTTTGTTTCCTGGAGCAGCTTCTGGTTAGTGAATTGGAAGAACAAAAGTTCTCGTCCACCTCAATTTGATTGAAGTTCTGCTGCTTTTTTCCACCTCTATCCTAATATGCTTGTCTTCTATTTCTAGGTGGGGAATATGGGAACTGGTGCAATTGCTCTATCCCTTCCATTTTCTTGTGTGTTGGGTCTCCTATCGTCCATGATCTCTTCAACAATGGGTAGGCTTGATTCATTCTTGACTAGATTAATGGAATTGAAGACAATTAGAAGAAAAAAATAAAAACTAGGATAACATCTTGCTGTGGATTCTTTCACCTTACCCTCTAGTGTCTCTTATGTGCAGTGAAGAGACAATTCGTTTGGGTTTATGCGTCAATACAATTTGCTTTGGTTGTTATCTTTGCTCACATTTTTTACTCATTGGTAAGCAAACCTCTCTTCATGCTATTTGCAAAGAAAGCAGCAGTAGATAAGGTTGGATTAGGTAGTTGTATGCGTCAATACAACTGAACTATTTATGTTTTTCGTGGTGCTAATAAGGTTGGAGTGCAAGCTGTTCTGTCAATCCTGCTGGCAACATTTGCTGGGTTTGGAGTGTCTATGAGTGGAAGTTCGATCATAATCGAGTTCATGAGGTGGAGAAGAAGATGGCGACGGAATGGAGGATCAGAACAACAGCTTGGAAACAATCTGATGGCAGGAAGAGTTCCAAGACCCGTGAATTCATCTGCACTAGGCCCTCCTGCAGCTGCTACTACTGCTGCTGCTGGTGTTGATGCAGGGGAAGGAAACCGCCATACAATAAATGATGTAGAAAACCCATAAACCTTTAAGTCTGGTGGTGGGAAAAGAGGTTAAAGGAAGAGCTTGTGAGTGTGTTATATGAGAAGATAGGAGCAAGTTTCTCCCTTTTCCCCCTCTCTTTTTGGCAATATAGAGTGATTAGATTATTGCAGCTCCAAAGGTGGCATTTTGGTATGATGGAGGAAAGGAAGAATGATGTTTGTTGTGAAGTGGGAAGAGTGGATAGTTGAGTGTCCACCTTTCAATGTGAGTAGTAATTATTACATTTGGATTGAAGTTGAAACTTGTGCCTTCCAATATGTGATGTTGCTGCAAATACAAAAGAAAGAATGGCACATTTGCCCATTTCTTCTGTTGCTCATTTTGCATTACTGTTTTCCTTGGGGTTACAACTTACAATTGAGGGTGGTTCTCAACTCTCAAGTGGTAGTACGCTAGCTTCGAGATCAGACTATCAACGACGTCACTGGAGAGTTGCTTCGTTATTACGTTCATCTCCAACGAGACCTAATGACGATGTGATTGTCCTTACTTCAATACGTGATCATGAACATTTGGAAATTTGATCTTAGAAAGTAAACTTTTTTTTTGTTGTTGGTAAAATTAGAAAGAAAACTTTCAGTATGGAAAGTTGGGGGATTGGCGCAAAAAAATGTTCAAACCTAGTGCGAAAAATAGCTACGGGTAACCTTCGCAAGAGCCTAATGTTTGTTTGGGCTAAGATTGAGACAAAATATTATATCTCGTGGGCTATGAAGAGTTGGGCCAACGTAGCCCAGGCCTTTGCAGTTGTCACTCAGCGGGAGATTAGGCGCGTTCTGTGCACTGATTACCGCGCGGATAGACAGCAGCAACCATGGCGGGTTACTGCTAAACTATAGACTAGGGCTCCAACTTGTCCGGAGAACAAATCGAGGGCGGCGGAGTAGGAAAAAGAGCATGATTGTTCCGGCGAGAATCGCCGGCAAGCTTCCCCTTCTCGTCTCTTCTTCCCGCTCTTCAATTAGAGGTGCTCTTTAATCACAATCGTCAGTCCACTTTCTCTCTCTAGCTCTCCTCATTTTGACTTCCTCCACTGCTTCTCTGTTTCTCATTTCGCGGCTCCCGCTCGTTCCACTTTCGTTTCAGCAGCTGGGTTACCCAGAATCGGGATTTTGAGGAATCCGAACCAGAGAAGGAGATTGGTTTCTGGGTCCGCAAAGATGATGGCTTTGAGCAGCTTGGAGAGCTGTAATGCGGAGGTGATTGAAGTTGAGAACTCGCTCGGCGCCGTCCGGCCTGCCGCGGAAGATTATGCAGAAGAGGCTGTTCAAGCTCTCAGAGACGGCAAGGTCATAGCTTTGCCCACTGATACTCTCTATGGTTTTGCTTGTGATGCTTGGTAAGCTTCTAGTTTCTTCTTTCGCTTCTGCCAGACTGGGATTTGCTGTCTTGTGAACTTGGTTTAGTTGAAGGGTAGGGAATTGAATTTGATTGCCTTTATTGGCTCGCTCCATTGGGGAAATTCATGTTTCCTTGTCCTCTTTGAATTGAACACATCACTGCTTTGGAGGGGAAAGGCTCTAATTGGTGTTGAAGCGTTGCTGATCCAAAAAGATACTTGTTTTTCATGACAGTTCTTCAGAAGCAGTGAATAGGATTTATGACATCAAAGGTCGCAAGCACACGAGTCCACTTGCAATCTGTGTTGGGGATGTATCAGACATAGAGCGGTTTGCAGTCACTGACCACCTGCCTTCTGGCTTACTGGACTCCTTACTTCCTGGGCCTGTCACTGTAATACTGAGTCGAGGTTGGTGGTTAATGTCTTCCATTCTTCATTTCCTTCAGTTTTGGTGTGGGATTCTGATGGGACCCCTTTTCATTCAGGAGCTTTAAGCGTGCTTGAAAAGTCTCTAAACCCGGGACTGGACAGCATTGGTGTCCGGGTGCCTGACTCTAACTTCATCAGGGCGGTATCTCGGGGTTTGGGAAGAGCGATAGCCCTAACCAGTGCTAACCTCAGTGGCCAGCCAAGTAGTGTTTGCATCAATGATTTCCAGAACTTGTGGCAGGAATGTGCCTTTGTGTACGATGGTGGTGTGCTTCCATCTGGACGTACTGGATCAACGATCGTAGACCTCACCCGAGCTGGAAAGTACAGGATTCTTAGACCTGGAAGGTGTGTATGGTGAAGAAAGATCCCCTTTTTTTACTCTTTAATGAAGAGAGTCTCTCAATTATAGCTCGTTTTGAGCATGTTTCTCCGATGCACATCCTGATTCATTACTACACTTCATTGTTTTATTGTTGTGCAGCGCAAAGGAAGAGACAGTTGCCATCATCGAAAAACATTCTTTAGTAGAGGATGAAGCTGTTAGCCAATGAAGGGGAGGGGGGAGTTACACAGAAATCACAAATCCGGTTTCAATGGCTCCTTACGCGCACAGAATCTCAGAGTGGTTACCATTCAATCATGTTATTCTCTTTCGAATGGTGGCATCTCGGTACAGAGCAACCAACCATGTGTCAAAGTTCAAGTCGGTGCTGATCTATCATTGATTTCATCACGAGTTTATTCGATCTTGAACCGTTAAATCTTCTTATTGGGTCCCGTTTCGAGGAGAGTTCTGCACTAGTTGTTAGACATGATATCATTATGGAAAAGTAGCATGTCGACAAAGAGGGAGGTTGTGGGATGGTAATGTTACTGCTGCTGCAATTGTATACTGCATGTGGGAATTGAGTAGCATGCCATGTTAGACTTGTGTTTCTCGTTCTGAGTTTGTAGTAGCATTATAATAACCCACATGCCGGATTGGACCCGAAATCAACAGGTTGATTTTGTGTACGGCTGCAACGAAAAAAACCCATGAATGAACCAAAACCAGATCTTATTTTGCTTGCTGTATACAAATTCAGGAATGGTCACTGGCGGGAGCAGCCATAGGAGACCTGGTGGCTTGAAATTGAATAAAATAGAACGGGAGAACTTCAATAGTACAGTATGTTAACAAAATAATAATAATAATAATAATACTGATAAAATTCTAGGGGGGAATGAAAATATAATACTGAATAAGAAATGGGGTTAATCAAAACCAGATCTTATATTACATTATATTATCTTCTTGACTAGTGTGTTTGTAATGATGTTAATAATTGTTTAATTAATGTAATAATGAGATGATTTGGGATGTTAATTAAAACCATGCTGAGTTTCTAGTCAAACCGATTGGGAGACGAGGGGTTGGTGAAGGTGGCGGAGTGAGTTTGCCCTTTGGTATCTCAGAGTGCAACAATTGGGGATTACAGTGGATGGGATTGGATCGAATTTCTCCAAATCACAATCCAATCCAACGAGTATTTGAGAGTGCATGAATATTCATACATTGACGAACATAACCACAAATACTTTCTCGACATCAGCATTCTTATATTATAAAATAAAATTTCCTACAACTATACAATAAGAAATTGTTCAAAATTTGCCGCCATAATATCCACAACAAGGAGTTGCATAATTTTTAGGTTTATAGTGCTCCCCATTCATTTCATATAATTTGCAGCATAATTTGACAGGAAGGTGTGGATTCATTGCATTTGTAATCTTGTACGACTCAGAATGAGTTCCCCAAAAGAACAGGATCGAGGATTAAATTATCCCGAAATCTTGCTTGGGAAATGACGGATTGTGTCATCTAATATTAGTATTACCCCAGAATTAATCCCTTAAAAAATGAGAGAAACAATAAAATATTTGAGCAGCCATTGAATATTCTAATTTTCCACGGCCAGCCAGCGGCTGATGCTGCAGGAAGATGCTTGGCAATCCAATTTTGTCAGCTTCTTCTTCTTCCGTCCGTCCCTCCTCTTCCTTCCTCAAATCCACAACAGCACTTCCCGTTTCACTTTCACTTCCCCAAATATATACCCAAATTGAAAGCCCCACAACAATGCTCGCAATCTGAATTTCCCCCCTCTCACATTCATCGCCATTACCAGACACACGCCACAACTTCCATAACCACCACTACTCCCACCCTGTTCGTCACCCTTCTTCCCTTTTTCGCTCTCCAGGCTTCCCGTCTCCAAATTCTCTTCACCTGAGGTAAAAAGCTCGGTTCTTTTCGGTTTTAAGCAACTGGGTTTGGTTTGTTTCAATCCGTTTCATCAGCATAATTTTTGGGTTCTGGTGTTTTTCAAGTGTTGGAAGCTGACTGATGATTGGGTTTTGATTGTTATGTGACAGAGTGAGAAGAAGGCTCTGTGGAAATGGCGACTGGAGCTGTGCCGGCCTCGTTTACTGGCCTCAAGACTGGGGACACAAGATTGGGGTTTTCTAAGAACATGGACTTTGTGAGGATCTCTGATGGCAGGAGGATCAAGTCCGGTAGGAGAAAGATCTCCATGATCAAAAACTCTGCCGTCGAACTTCAGCCTGCATCCGAAGGCAGTCCTTTGCTTGGTAAGAGATGCCAACCGTGAACTAATCTAAGGGATTGTTCAATCGATTTCATGTTGTGTGATTGATGGTTGTTGTTTGTTTTAATCTAGTTCCGAGGCAAAAGTACTGTGAATCAATAAACAAGACTGTTAGGAGGAAAACCAGCACAGTGATGGTTGGAAATGTGCCGCTTGGAAGTGATCACCCCATTAGGATTCAGACCATGACCACAACTGACACCAAGGATGTTGCTGCAACTGTTGAACAAGTGTGTTTTCTCCCCTCTTTTCTCCAGGCTTCCGATTCTTTGAGCTAATTCAGTTGATTTACAAAAAAATTGACGTGTTTTGATGTGGTAGGTGATGAAAATTGCCGATCAAGGGGCTGATATCGTTAGAATAACAGTTCAAGGGAAGAGAGAAGCAGATGCCTGCTTTGATATCAAGAACACTCTTGTGCAGAAGAAGTGAGTTGAGAAAAGAAATGACAATCTGCTCTTTATTTTTGCGTGGTACTCAGCATTCTGGATCGACCTTGTTGCTAATCTTTTTTCTTTTGCAGTTACAACATACCTCTTGTGGCAGATATTCATTTCGCCCCATCTGTTGCATTGCGCATAGCAGAATGCTTTGATAAGATTCGCGTCAACCCTGGAAACTTTGGTATGTGTATATTTTTGTTTTCGTAATCTTCTACATATCTAGTGGATATTTTTAATCAAACAGAGAGTGGTTGATTGCAGCTGATAGGCGTGCTCAGTTTGAGCAGCTAGAGTACACAGAGGATGATTATCAGAAAGAACTTGAGCACATTGAGCAGGTAAAAATCCATTATTGTATAGCAGATTCACTCCTTAGTTTACATTCATTCGTAAGCATTAATTCACTTATGATTATGTTCTCACGTTGGGCTTCTCTGCATCAGGTTTTTACTCCATTGGTGGAGAAATGTAAGAAGTATGGTAGAGCAATGCGTATCGGGACAAACCATGGAAGTCTTTCAGATCGTATAATGAGCTACTATGGTGATTCCCCTCAGGGAATGGTAAGACTTTCCTTCTTTCACATATCATCATCCTAGAACTTATTTTTGTTACTTAAATGGCGTCCAGACTCAATCTACTTGCTTTGCTTTTAACAGGTAGAATCTGCATTTGAGTTTGCAAGGATATGCAGAAAGTTGGATTTCCATAATTTTGTCTTTTCCATGAAAGCAAGCAACCCAGTTATCATGGTCCAGGCATACCGTCGGCTTGTCGCTGAAATGAATGCCCTAGGTTGGGATTATCCTTTGCATTTAGGTGTCACTGAAGCAGGAGAAGGTGAGGATGGAAGGATGAAATCCGCTATTGGAATTGGGACTCTTCTTCAGGTACATTGCCAAATCCAAGCCTTCTGATGTATTGTATTGTATGCCACTAGATATTCCAGTTCATTGAATCTCTAATTAAGTATGTTGGATGTGCAGGATGGTTTGGGTGACACGATTAGAGTTTCACTAACAGAAGCACCAGAGAAGGAGATCGATCCTTGCAAAAGGTTGGCTAACCTTGGTATGAAGGCTGCAGAACTTCAGCAAGGAGTGGTATGAATCTATCACATATGATATGAGACTTGCTCATATATGAAAAACCTCAGCAACTGATTCTCAATGGAATCTATTTTAATACAGGAACCATTTGAAGAGAAACACAGGAGATACTTCGAGTTCCAGCGCCGGACTGGTCAATTGCCAGTACAGAAGGAGGTCAGTAGCAAATCTAAACACACACATAACGCAATCATAAGTCTGGGTACTGTATTTTGCATTGTCTTGTCATTTCTGACTCTCCAATATTCTTACAGGGTGAGGAAGTTGATTACAGAGGTGCTCTGCATCGTGATGGGTCTGTTCTAATGTCTGTTTCCCTTGACCAGTTAAAGGTAACACCTGAACAGCTTTAACCCTTTTAGAGATATTATCCCGTTGATGGATCAGTTTCACTCAGCAACTTGTAAAAAATTTACAGGCACCTGAACTCCTTTACAAGTCGCTCGCAGCAAAGCTCATTGTTGGAATGCCTTTCAAGGTTATTTTCTTAGTTAATATTTATGGCAATGGAAAATTCATTGAAGCCTATGTTTCTCATTCATTTCTATTTACTGACGAAGAATATTATCTATTCAGGATCTTGCCACGGTTGACTCGATCTTGTTGAGAGAACTTCCTCCAGTGGACGATACTGATGCTGTAAGCTACTGATCTCTTTGTTATTACTGATTATGAGTTTCTACTGCTCTTTCTATTTGGAAATATCAAACTGACATGATCTTCTATACTTTTTTTTTTAACAGCGTTTGGCTCTCAAAAGGTTGATAGATATCAGCATGGGTGTTATTACCCCATTGTCCGAGCAGCTGACAAAGCCGCTGCCCAATGCAATGGTGCTTGTCAATCTTAAGGAGTTGGCCACTGGTGCATACAAGCTTTTGCCTGAAGGTGATTGCATTCTTTTCCCCTTTCTTTGATGATTGGTTAATATTTTTTTCGCCACCAAAAAGACATAGCTTTCCCAAATTGGCCTGGTTTCGCTAATTCAGTGGATAACATGATGTGATGAATGTTACATTTCAGGCACTAGATTGGTCATCTCGGTTCGGGGGGACGAGCCTTATGATGAATTGGAAATCTTGAAGGACGTTGATGCCACAATGATCCTCCATGGTCTACCATATGGAGAAGATAAGGTCGGCAGGGTTCAGGCAGCAAGAAGGTAAATTTTCATATTAAGTTTGAAGAATCAATTATTGACTGCGTGCTTGTTCAGAGTATTGCGTGGTCTCAAGTAGAGTTGTGACACTTTGCTATATACTGATGTTGCAGGTTGTTTGAGTACCTACAAGTAAATGCTCTGGATTTCCCTGTTATTCACCATATCCAGTTTCCATCTGGCGTTCACAGGTAAAAGCCAAGTTTCTGATGCTGTTAGTCGCGAAAGATATGCAAATAAACAATAAAGCTTCCTACTTTGAGGTGATTAATCTATTTTCTATTTGTAGAGATGACTTGGTAATCCATGCTGGAGCAAATGCTGGAGCTCTTCTGGTAGATGGTCTAGGAGACGGTATCCTTGTCGAAGCAGCAGACCAGGACTTTGATTTCCTGAGGAACACTTCCTTCAACTTACTACAAGGTTGCAGAATGAGGAACACAAAAACAGTAAGAATAATCTCAACTCATACAATTGAACACCAAATCCAATATTGAATAGGTGGCAACAAATACTCCTTTTTACTCCTTTACTTTAACATCCAAACTTGTGGTTTCTTCAGGAGTACGTCTCGTGCCCATCCTGTGGTAGAACCTTGTTTGATCTTCAAGAAATAAGTGCAGAGATCCGCGAGAAGACCTCACACTTACCTGGTGTCTCGGTACGCATCCACTGCTGTGTCTACTCATTGCCTCATAAAGCCGACCAAATTATCAGCAAAACTGAAATAAGTCTTATTTGTTTCACAGATTGCAATCATGGGTTGCATTGTGAATGGACCTGGAGAGATGGCTGATGCAGATTTCGGATACGTTGGTGGTGCTCCAGGGAAGATTGACCTTTATGTTGGCAAGGTAGCCACCCAACCACTTCTCTCCTCTCATACTTCCATCCTATACCTTTCTCTTGAATCCTAACTGGATTTGGATTTTGAGCTAATGAACTATTATTCTGACATTTGCAGAATGTGGTGAGAAGAGCGATACAGATGGAGCATGCTACCGACGCTTTGATTGATCTGATCAAAGAACACGGACGATGGGTGGATCCTCCCAAGGAAGAGTAAAGATAGAAGACACTACTACTACTACACTGCTTCAGTTGGTTTGAGCGATGGGGGCAAAGAATAAAATAAACAGCAATGATCAGGAGATGGAGGGAAGAAGAGTTGTTTCATCATTATTTTAGGCTTTTGCAGTTGTTGTAGTGTAGAATGTAAATTTAAGGGCTACACAAATCATTTGATGTCTCTCTTATCTGTGTGTCTTGGGGATGGAGGGAAGATGTATGAGAAAAGGAGAGAGCTTTTCTTGGACAATGTTGAGAAAGCTTTCTTCTTTGAATTCCTGTGGTAATCTTAACTTCATTTACACGTTCTATAGAATTTGACCCCAAAAGGGTAGAAGAGAAGGGAAGAAAGTTTCTGCATTCTATTCTACCTTCTCCGGTGGTCAACGGAAATGGACATATAAAAAAACGGTAAATGCCACATTTAGTCACTGAAATTACTAAATTGTGTCATGTTTAGTCACTCAAAAAATTTAATATCAATTTGGGTCACTTAAATTACCGAAACAGGTCACATTTAGTCACTCACCCGTCAGTTTCCGTCCAAATTCATTAATGGAGTTGGACGGAAACTAATCGGAGAGTGACTAAATGTGACATGTTCCAATAATTCGAATGACTAAATGTGACATGTTTCAGTAATTCGAGTGACCGGAGTTGGACGGAGGCTAATGGGAGAGTGACTAAATGTAATCTGTTTCAGTAATTCGACTGACCAAAATTGATATTAAATTTTTCTAGTGGCTAAACATGACACGATTTAGTAATCTCAGTGACCAAATATAAGATTTAAAAAAAAAAAAAAGCAACACGAAGCAGAGCATATTCAACGGTCAATAACCACCAAAAAGAAAAACAAACTCTCCAAAATTTCTCCGCTAACAAACCTATCACAGGCCCATGGAGAGGGGGGGCTTTGGGTCCCGAAGACCCTTTCATCGCATAGAAAATTCAAATGTTTCATTGCAATAAATTTTCAATCTTTTGTGACAGCGAAATCCTAATCAAAGGAAGAAACAAACAAACAATGGAGGAAGAAGATGAAGGGGAAGCATCCTCTATTGACCACCATTAGCGCCTTCCCTCCCTTTCTCTCTCTCTCTCTCTCTCTCTTCTCCCTACCATCTTTCATCATCATCACCATAGCACACTTTGCCAATGTCATCTAATATTAGTATTACCCCAGAAATAATCCCTTAAAAAATGAGAGAAACAGTAAACTATTTGGGCAGCCATTGAATATTCTAATTTTCCACGGCCAGCCAGCGACTGATGCTGCAGGCAGATGCTTGGCAATCCAATTTTGTCAGCTTATTCTTCTTCCGTCCGTCCGTCCCTCCTCTTCCTTCCTCAAATCCACAACAGCACTTCCCGTTTCACTTTCACTTCCTGTGCTATAAATCATTTTGTCTAGAGTTAAGTAGGGTTTCTTTGGAATACAAATCTTTTCCCCTGCCCACCGGGCAACAAGAAGGAGCAAGAGCAAGATTGTCATTATTATCCCCTCAAGTTGCTATCTTTGTTTCATTTGCTTTCATGGGTAGGGATTGAATTTGCTTAAAGATCATTACCCAGTTGAGGAGGAAAGGGGGAAAAAAGGCACTTATGGGGAATTGCTTGATGCAGCCGGCCAAGTTGGCTCATGCTTCCTCTATTACTTTTTCTTCTTCTGGTTAGTGCAGACCTGGTCTTTCTTTTTCTTTGGTGTCCTTCTTTTTGGAAAGTTGCATGAACTTTGCGGAATTGAAGTTCTCTGTTGCTGGTTTCTTGCAGTAGTTGACTTGGAATTCCATAATTGTGAGTTTGGATGCTTGTTTTTTGATTCCTATGCTTGCATGTCTGGTGTCTTGATTAAATACTGCATGATGGTTTGGATGAATTGCAACTTTTAGCTTGAGGTTCCCAAAATGAATCTTCTGGTCTCATCATAAAGGTTTACACTTTCTGCTTACTTTGGAGAATCATTGAGAAGGCTTATTGCTAATGCAAGTGCTCACTTTTGTATGTTTTCCCCTATTTTATAAGAAGCCTCTTCAAAGATGGAAACTGTCTGCAATAAAAGTCAGGTGTAATTTTAGTAGTGGACAAAGTAAAAATGGATACTTTCTTATACCTGGTCTGAAATTCTTCCTGAACGCACTTTGCCTATATGAAGAATGGTTCTTTTGACATGTTATCCATTATTGTGGAATTGCAGAAATCGGAAAGTCTCAGGATGATGTCAAGCAAGATGCCAATAACGATTCCAAACGGGTGCCAATGGAAAGCCTCAACAAGTCGTTGATAGCATCCAAGTTCGATGCATCTGTTCCCAGCAGTCTCAAGGCTTTCAGCTTCAATGATCTAAGGAATGCCACCAAGAACTTCAAGTCTGAAACGTTGCTTGGAGAAGGAGGTTTTGGTTGTGTCTTTAAAGGGTGGATTGATCAGAACACTTTCGCACCTGCTAAACCGGGAACTGGAGTTGTTGTGGCAATCAAGAAGCTCAAGACAGAGAGCTTTCAGGGCCACAAGGAGTGGCTGGTAAGTGTATTCTGCTACATCCCCATGTTTTTCTTTTCTTAACCTTGCAAAATCTTGATTAAGTAAAAATGATTTGATTCCTTCTGTTCCTTTTGTTTCTATTTGGCAGACTGAAGTTTACTATCTGGGAACACTTTATCATGAGAATCTAGTTAAATTGGTGGGCTATTGTGCTGAATCCGATAATAGGCTGCTAGTTTATGAGTTTATGCCTAAGGGGAGCTTGGAGAACCATTTATTTAGAAGTACGTATGATTCTCTCTGTTAGCATCCAAAATTTATGCTGTCTTTTGGTTTCTCTTGGTGACATACTTCAGAATGTTAACAGCAGATCTCTTTCTTTCTGCAGAAGGTGTACAGCCAATGGCTTGGGTTACAAGGATGCAAATTGCACTTGATGTGGCGAGAGGATTGTCCTTCTTACACGGATTAAGTGCCAATGTAATCTATCGTGATCTCAAGGCATCAAATATTCTACTTGATTCGGTACGCCATACAACCCTTGAAAATATTACTCTTGGTCAATCGTGAATGCTGCTGCCCATATGATTCTGTAAACTGAACAAACTGGTGGGAAAACTTTCCTGCAGGACTTCAATGCTAAGCTCTCTGACTTTGGCTTAGCCCGCGATGGCCCAACTGGCGATAACACTCATGTTTCAACTAGAGTAGTGGGAACTCGTGGTTATGCTGCACCAGAATATGTAGCTACAGGTTTGTAAGGTTTTGCTTATAAGTTAATGCAGAGAAGTAAAATAAATGTAATCTAACAACCTGTTATGTACTCTACTGGGAATGACAAATCAGGGCACTTGACTCCAAAGAGTGATGTGTACAGCTTTGGAGTGGTGTTGTTGGAGTTGCTATCCGGGAGAAGGGCAATGGACGACGATAGAGTTGGTTCGGTAGATGAGACGTTGGTGGACTGGGCGAGGCCTTTCCTGATGGACACCAGGCGGGTCCTAAGAATCATGGATACCCGATTAGGCGGGCAGTACTCCAAGAAAGGAGCACAAGCTGCAGCTGCACTTGCACTGCAATGCCTGCACACAGACCCTAAGTATCGGCCTCCAATGGTTGAGGTTAAGGCCACATTGGAGAACCTCAACAACCCTAAGATCGCACCAGCCACCCCTCCTACCCAAGCCAGTTACGGTAGCAGCAAACATATGAACAACTCTCAAAGAACGCCATCCAGAGTGGGGAATTCCTCTTGAGAACTGTAGGGCCTTCTCTCTTTTTTCTTTCCTTATACCATGTATGCTTTTAGAACCAAGTAGTTTTGCAGAATGGAGTATATAGTTTAGGGAGTTGTGAACATTAGGCTGGAGGTAGAGATGCTGCAGCTCAATGATCAATACTTGTCTTGGTCTGTTTTTCCTTCTTTCCTATCACAAGTGGAAGATCAATGTGTATAATCTTGTATCTTGATGTCCCCCTTTTTCGTTAAATATTTATTGGTGTGTGGTTTAGGAAGGGGAGAGGGAATAATACGTAAATGTATATGCATCAGAATCTATATGTTGCCAGGGAGTTGTTTGGAGGAAAGCTTTGATGTCTGTTTTGCAAGAACAAGGAAGAAACTGAAAGGCGGGGTTGGAAGTATAGTTGTAAGTTGCAACGATGTGCAATAGGGTCGTAATTCGATCACGATCCATTCTCCGCGATTCATAGTGTCATTAGATGTACGTGATGGTAGTTTTTAGATTATTATTGTGTGCAACCAACACCTCTGGATCGTTAAGCTTGAGCCTAACAACTTGTAAATACAATAGCCAATCCAAATGAAATAAGCTACATTATTAATGTTTTCTTTGGATCAACAACTACGGATTATCTACGAATCACCATATTGTGTGCAACCAACACCTCTGGATCGTTAAGCTTGAGCCTAACAACTTGTAAATACAATAGCCAATCCAAATGAAATAAGCTACATTATTAATGTTTTCTTTGGATCAACAACTACGGATTATCTACGAATCACCATGACGAAAAGAAATCTCTTACCTCATCCATATTTTAAAATGATAATTGTAACATTCAACGACGAAACTATACAATTACGATAGGACACAAGAATTGAACTTACGAACTGTCGATGCAAACATCACCTTATCCATGACCATGAGCCAAACCTCATTCATGAATTTGGATATAGACAAAAATCAAAACCAAGAAATAAACAGCAAAAACTGAAAGCAAACGAATAGCAGGTTTGTAAAGTTTTAACCTAAAACAGACTAAAACGGGGGAACCAAAACAGCGGCAGCCCATAACCCAAAACAGGCCCACCAGGCCCACAGGAAACAGACGAAATATCGTTATCGACAGCCTTCCCTTTTTTCTCCACCCTTTTTCTTCTTCTTCTTCTTCTTCTTCTTCCCTCCCTTTCTCCCCGGCTCTGCTCTCCTCCGCCGCTCATCGTTGTCGCACGCTAGGAATCAAACCAATTCCACCCCGCCGTCGAACCTACGTCTCAGCAGCTTTTTACCCTACTAGCCCCTCCAAAATCGCCGCAATTACAGATCAAACACCATTACCCCAATCAACCTTCTTCCTCTCGATTTTCCACCCCTAGGGTTTCCCCCTTTCTTCTGCCTTAAATCTCGAATTCTGTCTATTTGTCCACTGCGGCATTCCGACTTGGATCTCGAGGGGGGGAATTTCCCAGTTCCCGAACTGTTCTCTTCCTTCGTTTATCTTTTTTGATTGCTCAGAAACTTCTACTTTTGAAGTGGGCGGAAAGCGAAAGGGCTGTCTGCCTGATATTTACAACCGTTGCCGTCGGCGTCATTAGACGTAAGAGATGTTATCTTTTGATGGGGTTACGCCAAAATTTTTAATTTCTTCCCGTGCTCGATGACCTCATGGTAGTGTGCTTTGTTGTTAAACTAATGTTCCTTATTTGAATTCAGGCGATCGAGAGCTTTGCTTATTTTGGTTGTTTCCTTGGGGCTGGCAACGGGTCAACGTGTTGATGGTGCTGAGGTGTTCTAAGATTGAGTGCATATAGAAGCAAACTCGAGCTACAAGGATGTTTGGTTGCAATTCTGGCATCTTTAACATCGTAAGCTTTTCATTCCATTTAGCTGAATGGCACCCTTTGGAATAAAGGAGCCAAATTAAGGCGTGCGAGCCAGCTGCCTATTCCCGTCCCTGTGTGCATTTTCAGGTTTGAAGTTGTTCCCTCTTTCGTCCCTTCTGAACTTGTTGGTCGGGGTACTGTCTGTGAGTTCAGTGATGGTTGCTGGTTGATAAGAGAGATACTGGTGTATGCTGTGTTTCATTTCATTTGAGTTTTCTTCTGGTTTCAGGATTAGGAACTCGGTTTTCTTCTGCTGTTGAGAATTTTGTGAGTACTTAGATGTTTCTGGATTCGATGTTCCGGAAGAGCTATTCTCTTGCTCGAGCAATTGGCTGTTGTAGCTGTTTTGGGTTCATAAGGAGAACCAAGCGAAAACCGAGGCATGTTCCTGTGAGCAATCCCAACCTATCTCAGGAATTTTTGTTAGATGAAGAGATTGATGTCGAGGACAATGGCTCATACAATGGGGAAATTACAGACTCTGTATATGGAGATGATGGAATGGTGCCATGCTGTACCAATCGGTCTGAAGATATACTAAAATTTAAAGAACTAAACGGAATGGTTTGCAGGCAATTTCCTGTCAAGGAGACACGGACACTAGTTCGTTCAGAGGTATGAATTAGGATAACTTAGTATGTGCCACTGTCATGTATTTATGTGTTCCCTTCATGGAGCAGCCTGCTTGCTAGTATAGTGTAACAAAGCTTTTGATTTCATGATATGGGTAGGAAGTTTTTAATTCCTTTTTATGTCACTAAGTGGATTGCCTACCCTTTATCCGTGTACTGCATCGGTTTAATTCTAACCTACTTATTGTATGATGTCCTCCATTTAAGGCTATAATGGATAGTGGAAATTTTGTTTTTGTGAAATTATAGCACTATTAAACTTAGCTACATGTCCATATGATTTGTTTCTGATGTTCCAATTTAGCTTTAGCATTAATGAGACTATTGTTTCATATCTAGAATTCTCTCTCAAACGGTGCACATTTACTATGAAATTGTCTCAGGATGAAAATGGGAATAAAATGATCAATGAGTATGTTCGTGAATGCAAAATTGGTGCTGGTAGCTATGGTAAAGTGGTAAGTGTGCATCTCAGACAGTCCATGTCAAATCATCATCTTAAAATAAGATGGTCTTAACATGTTGGCCGGAAAGCTAAAGATGCAATGTCTTCTATGGATCAGGTTTTGTACCGAAGCAGTATAGATGGAAAGAACTATGCAATAAAGGTACGATACTGCTAATGCTACCTTCTTTCTGTAGATAGCATACTGTAATGCTGTTTAGTTAAATTCTGTTGAGGTCTCTTCTTAATTAACCAAGTGACATCAAACTGGAGTGCATGATTTATAAAGAATGAAATTGTGTGGTCTTTTATATGTCATTATCAGTTATTCATGAAATTAGATACCTTTTCTTCTGGATTGCAGTCATTCCACAAGTCTCATCTTTTGAAGCTGCGAGTTGCACCCTCTGAGACAGCAATGTCTGATGTTCTTCGAGAGGTACCTTTCAGTGTTTTGGCAGGTGCCTTCCAGTGTTATGACAAACTAAATTCTTAATGGTCCTAGCTTTGTTTTTTACTTGCAGGTTCTGATCATGAAGCTGTTGGAACATCCCAATATAGTCAATCTCATTGAGGTGATTGATGACCCAAACACAGATCACTTCTACATGGGTATTCACTTTTTTTTGCTTCCCCCCTCCCTTATTGCAGCATGCTGATCTTTGGTGCACCTGTTCATATCTCCTGGTTTTGGATAAAATGTATATTTATGATGGTTTTTCATCGTGTTTCCATTGCTGAAATTTATATGGTCTGTTGTACCAGTTCTTGAATATGTTGATGGGAAGTGGGTCTGGGAAGGCTGTGGCCCTCCTGGCGGCATCGGAGAACATACTACTAGGAAATATTTGCGAAATATTGTTTATGGACTGATGTATCTCCACGCCCATGTAAGACCCTTTTAGCCTGAATTTTTGCTCATATTATTGTGGTTATATGATGGTTATTACATTTTGGATGGGCATCAATCTGTCTGCCTTCTTCGTATATGACTATGGCATTGTTTGTTTTTTGGGGCAACCTCTCTAGTATTTCTCGATTCTCCAGAGCTTGTCGATAGGTCATTAATATTGCACCTTGGAATGCATGTTATTTGACTTTTGTTTAATTTCTCTTCTTTTGATCTTATTACAGAATATAGTACATGGTGATATCAAACCAGATAACTTATTGGTTACCAGCACTGGAGTAGTTAAAATTGGAGATTTTAGTGTGAGCCAAGTATTTGAGGTAAATCAGCAACTCTCTATTCATGGTTGAAATCTTTTTTTACTTCTGAAAGCTGTGCGAATCAGTAAGCATAAGTAGTTTATAGCTATTTATCGATTCATTGATGTCCAATCAGTAAATTGTCTACCAAACAGTGTTCTTGTAGTATTGACCAAATGGTAGATAATCATAATGTAATATGTTTTTTTTTTTATTATTGTTAAACCATATCAGAAGCTTTCCCAATTCAGCTTCCTCTGTCTGGTCCTGGTAGGGACGAACTTGAGGTCATGGTTGAAATTTTGCCGAGTACCAACTTACTAAGAGACGGTGCAATTGAACCCTTAATTGCATTTCATCGATTTTAACGTTAGTTTTGTAGGCCAGAAGGGCGCCATAAGTTTCTCGTTTTATCATCACTTTACTTTTGTTGCCAACTCCATTTTGGTTCCAGAAAGTTGTGACCTTTCAGGAAGCATTCCTACGCCTTGCAGTTTTTACCCTTTAATTTGTGGTTGTGCTACTGTAATCTAATTATATGCTAGTACAACACTTGTGGATACATGGCATTGATACCATCTTTACCACAAATGCAGGATGATAATGATGAACTCCGCAGGTCTCCTGGGACCCCGGTGTTCACTGCACCGGAATGCTGTCTAGGTGAGAGTTTGCAACTTGGATGATGTTTAGTGAGGATATTAACATTCTTTAACAACTGTCGCTGCTACATCCTACAGGTTTAACATACCATGGCAAATTGGCAGACACTTGGGCAGTTGGAGTAACGTTATACTGCATGATACTGGGACAGTACCCTTTTCTTGGAGAAACACTGCAGGACACATATGACAAGGCAAGCGAGCAATTGGTCTTTTTTCATATCTTCGTCCGTCACAAGTATGTTTTAACTAACAGTTTTGGGTTTCTTTTCCTTTTTAGATCGTCCATAACCCCTTAGTGCTTCCTAATAGAATGAATCCTCAGCTAAAGGACTTACTCGAAGGGCTTCTTTGTAAAGGTGAGTTGAGAAAGCACCAAGTTCTCCTCTTCAACTGATCTTATGATCCTCCATAATCCATTGCCCTTTACTGATGCAATTGTTAATTGCATGTATAGACCCCAAACAAAGGCTGACTTTGGACGCTGTATCGAACCATCCTTGGGTTGTCGGAGAAGACGGTCCTATCCCCGACTACTCGTGTTGGTGCAAACGTGCTAGGGCGGAGCGAGAAGAATGTTCTGACGGGAGCAGCAGCAGAGACAACAACAGCATCAGCGACGAATTTGCAGAGAATGAAGCCAACAACACAAACTCACATGACCTCCTTCACTGACTCAAAAGTTTCTGTCTCCAGCTTGCTTTTTTTCTTTCTTTCTTTTTTGAGTTCCTTTAGTGATATGGTATTTTATTGTGTCCTTAATGTACAGTGGAAGAACCTGTCGACTGTCCTTATGATCAAGGGATGAAAAGAGGAACTCTCTTATAATTTAAGAGTATAGAAGAAAGGTTGTGAAAGAAATAGCTGAATTTAAAAATGGCCTTTGGAAGTGTAGGGTCATGTGTTATGAAGATCTTATCTTGTAGTTGGTTGAAGATTAGGAATACAGAGTTTTCTTTGATAGTGTTGTGAAACCATAAGTCTGTTTATTTAGAAGAAATGACACTGAAATGGGGTTGCCCTTTTGTAACCCTTTTCTTCCCTTACATTCTTATCCTCTCCTTTAAGTTGAAATAAAGAGGTAGATATCAATGTTTTTGCAACCCTTTTGGCCGTCTTGTGATTATCTGACAATAGATCCAGTCGTTTCTCCAGGACTTTGATTTCCTGAGGAACACTTCTTTCAACTTACTACAAGGTTGCAGAATGAGGAACACAAAAACAGTAAGAATAATCTCAACTCTTACAATTGAAAACCAAATCCAATACTGACTAGGTGGCAACACAAATCATTTGATGTCTCTCTTATCTGTGTGGCCTGGGGATGGAGGGAAGATGTATGAGAAAAGGAGAGAGCTTTTCTTGGACAATGTTGAGAAAGCTTTCTTCTTTGAATTCCTGTGGTAATCTTAACTTCATTTAGTTATTACACGTTCTACAGAATTTGACCCCAAAAGGGAAGAAGAGAAATGGAAGAAAGTTGCAAACTACGTATTCTAAGTAAAGAATCCAAAGAAACTATTTTGATCTATTCCCCCTTACCTAGTAGCTAGGTAAAGGTCGTCAATACGCAATTTTGATTATTAGTTTGAGTTTGTTGACATATTCTTATGAACAATTTTGAAGAAAATTTGATGGAAAAAAGAATAAGTGATTGGTATCGTTAAATAATTCGAACTTCAAACGAGAAAATTTATTAGAAATCGAAGTTAAGTTAGCATTTTGTATGAAATCAAAGTTGAGTGACAGGTTTTGTAAATTAGCCCAAAATCAGGAGGAGTGGCCAATTGTTCATTAAGATGAAACTTCAGGTACCAACTGGTAAGAAAGACACAATTTAGTTATTTACTACAGATACAGAAGGAACTAGGAAAACGAGTTGGAGTCGGAGAACACATTAATTTATATCCCGAATCACGCCGCCGCCGCCGGGCTTTCAGTTTTGCCGTCTTCTCACAGCCTCGCCGCCGATCACGCCCTTTTATCTACTGGAGACCTAACTCTCACAAGGTTTTTCCTCTGTTTTACCTCAGTTCAATTTACTGATCGTTGATCTGAACAAAAAAGGGGAAATTCTTCCTCGCTGCTGTCACCGCTACCGATTCCTAACCGATCTTCATGCTGTCGATTCCTGCCGTGAGATGTTCGCAGAGCGAATTAAGCATTAATTAGCTTGTTCTCTCTTTCGTTTTCTTTTTTCTCGAATTTGGTACTGTTGATGTTAAAAGTATGTATCTTTTACTGATTCCCCGGGCTTGAATCGCA
Source organism: Linum tenue (assembly GCA_946122785.1). NCBI lineage: Eukaryota > Viridiplantae > Streptophyta > Magnoliopsida > Malpighiales > Linaceae > Linum > Linum tenue. The sequence goes on along the minus strand of CAMGYJ010000007.1, from coordinate 63,991,203 downwards.
ATCCAGGAACTGAGAATGGGGATCAGTAAAACCGAGATAGACTTGAGGAGGCTGGTCGACGCTGCCCCGCGGCAGCAAAATCAAGCCAAACTTGTGCATGTATGTTGTTCTCGTGCGCCTCTCTAACCTCAAGCGAACTGCCAATTGTTTCTTCATCTGTTACTGGAGTGGTTTCTTCACTAATTGTACGTTTGTGTTTGAGGAATTGGTACTTATGGTGTAGCTTTCTTGCAGTATGTTGCTAGTTTACGAGAACAATTGGAGAAGTTGGGTGCAGAAAGAACTCCAGATGGTTTGCCTAGGTCAGTATGGAATGGTTGCTTCAGCTATTTCAGTTGAGCTTTTTTCAATCGGAGGAAACTGGCTGTGATAAAAAAAAAAAGAGAGGAGGATAAATTAGTCCGATCTTTCGGGGTTGCTTCTTCTTTTGTACTGCTGAATTGGGTTCGCATTCGATGCTTGATTTGATCCTGGTTCCATCCAGTTACGAGAATTGCTATTCCGTTTGCAGCTTTCCTGTGACAGATGCTCTTATTTCTGAGCTAGTATTATGAGATCTCTGAGTCTTGCTTTCTGTCATTCCTTGTGTGTAGGGTGTCCAAGGTTAACGTGAATGAATATTCAGACAAAATTGAAGCCATTGCTTCTAAACTTGCGGCTGCATCATTGGTGAGTTAAATAGGAGATGGAAATTTGTTCCCATTTAAAATCATATGACACACATACTGTACAATCTGGCTCCTTCGCAGTATTATTACCCTCATGTCGAAAAACAAAAATTGCTGTATCTTGAGGTCTTCAGAATGGACAGGCTGTTCCCAGGAACTCTATTACCTGTTATCGTATGTTGGAAGTTATATCATGGACATAAGAGAAGGATTGGCATGAATTGTGGAGGAGGTGCTTCATACTGATAATAGTTGCACTCATTGTTGTTGATTTCAGCCTGATATTAATGCGCCAACGGAGCCTATTGCTAGTTCTAGCAGGGGAAGTCATACTGTAGAGGAAGAAAATCACCTTCCATCTTCCCCTGGTTTGAGAAGGAGAAAGTGAGTCAAAGCATTGATCTTTTCTCATGAGCTCTCACTTGGGTGTTCTTTTCCCGTTTCTCTCTTCACTTATAATTTGCACGGCTTCTTTGCATCTTAAACAACAGGCAACTCTCAAATGTTGAAGACAGAAGTCACGACAGCGCACATGTGGATGCATCTACAGCCCAAGTGAAACTGGATGCTGCAGCTCACATGCACATAGAAAAGCACAGGTTAGTTACTGCTATTCGACTCACAGTTGGTACGTAACTGGGACGTGGCTGTCTGAATAGAAGTAACAAAACCCTCAACAGTAATGCATGAATGTCGTGGAGAAACTCTACTATTAACATAAAGCTACAACAATTTTTCTTTAGCTGGCATTGCACTATGTCCATGCTTGAAGCATTGACAAAGCATATGGTACAATCTGGTCTAGATCTTCTCTTCCTGCAAATCGTCTATATAACTGAAAACAAAGCATATTTCTACTGCTGCTTACAGAAAGCTTCAGGAGGACCTGACAGACGAAATGGTTGTCTTGGCACGGCAACTGAAAGAGAGCAGCCTGATGATGCATCAGTCGGTTCAGGGCGCCGAAAAGGTACTCTTTGTCATGTTCGCGTGCTCTCTTCTTCAGTCGCAGTAACCATGAGCTTGGAAAATTCTTGTTGAAAACACTAATCAGGTAAAATGATGGGAAGTGCAGGTACTCGACTCGACGGAGCAGGCAATCGAGCAAAGCTTGGCTACGACAGGTCATGCTAATGCCCGGGCTGTACAAGTCTTCTCACAGAGCTCCAAGACCTCGTGCCTCACCTGGCTTCTCCTCTTCGCCATGACTTGCATCTTCGTCATGGTCGTGCTTCTCATTCGCGTCACCTAACAGAATACTTTTTTTCGTTTGTTAATCTTAGTGGACTTATTCCCTCTTTTGTATGGTAAATACGTGCTCTAATGCGCTGGACTTGCTTTACGAAGCAGCAGCATTTTCTTAACAAAAGTATTATGACTTCATCGGACAGTTGTTAATGACGTTGGAATATTATATCAATATGGACGACTTCCATTCTTGTGCTTGCATCTGTTTCTTAACAAACTAATATTATTGATAAGAGTTTATAGTAATCTGTTGCGAAATGTCCAAAAGTGATCTAGTAATAATATATATGAGTATGTTAGTTATAATTAACGACGCAAAAATGGAGTATCCAGTAGGGGTGGGTACATGGGTGGTTAATTCGCGGATTGATATCGATCCACCCGTAAATAACCCGACTCGCATGTAATGGGTGATTGATGTGGGTGGATTGCGGATTGTTAAATCTCCCACCCGCACTTATGTGGGTGGATTGCGGATTCACCCGTATGACCCGCATCCTATTTTTACATGGAAAAATGTTGTTTCTTATAGTATCGAATATTAATCATATTTTCGAACTGCGCTACAGTCTGACCATATACTGCAAAAGGTGGAGAATAAAGAATAGTTTTGACTACTATTATAGTATTATTTGGTTATTGTGTTGTGCAATATCCATTGGCAATGGATATTGGTATGCAAATTATTGTTAATATCCATTAAATATTGGGATACAAACTATAAATTATTAATTGTATCAAAATCACAAATTATTGATACAATCTTACTAATTTACTATGAACTTATTATAAATGTTAATCGATTTTCTTAACGGCTAGTTGGAAAATTGCTTTTGCGGATTAACCCGCCATCCAGCCGCACCCATCCGCCACCCACCCAACCCACATAAGTATGTGGGTGGATTGCGGGTCACATATATTCCAACCCGCTAGTAAGCAGGTGGGTCAATTTTAGACCAAAATTCACCCAACCCGTCCATTGCCCACCCCTAGTATCCAGTGTAATACAAATCGATTAAACCGAAGAAAGTATGCCGATCAATAATTACTATAGACCAGAAAACATTGCAAGAAATCATAATCGTATTGACTAATGTGCATGTTGTATGCTCTCAATTTTGGAACTACTAGATGGAGATAGTAATCAACTCCATCACTAACAATGTATTTACACCAAGCGGTGAAACATTTACATCAGAAACCAAATCGGAAATCAGCTGCCGATGAGGATGAACATGGAACTCAAGCGCGGGACGATCCCCAAACAGGAACGCCAGTAACTGCCCCTCCGCCGCCACCGTAATTACTCCGGCCGCCAGCCACCGGCACTCCAACTTGCAATCTCCACGACGACTGCGCGCCCCATGACGGACCGTACGTAGAAAAACCGCCGTACTCCGCCCCTACCTCCTTCCTCGCCGCCGCGGAACAATTACCTCTTCCGCCGCCGCCGCCGATAACCCTAACCGAGAAATTGACGATTCCATTCTTAACCCCTTTCGGGTCCCGCAACCGATAGCTCAAAAAATGGAGGTAATCCTCCGGCGTCGATTCCCCCAAGAAATCGGAAAACGGCACGGCCATCGCTCCCACCACTCTGTTTCCCGATCCGACCCGGCACCGCACTTCCACCGTCACCGAACCGTTCGACAGCGTGATCCCGACGACGACCCTCTCGTTCCAGAGTGGGTAGCTCCCGCCGTCGAGATCCGCCCTCGTCGATCCGGAATTCGACGGGTCGGATTCGGATCTCACGACGGCGAGCGCGTTCTTCTTGACGGGCCGCCCGTCGAGGTGGAGGTCCTCCGCGGAGAGGAGCGTGAATTCGAGGGTCCGGGTTCCTGCTGCTGGCGCCATTGATGAATCGGTACAGCGAATTGAATTGAAATGCGAAGGGACGATGGATGGAGGTTTTGGTATTTGGTGGTGTTATATAGGTTGCCGGCCGGGTCGGACGCGGGAACCCGAAGGGAAGAGAGTGGGAAAGTACCGTGCAGGTCGAGGGCGGGTTCGTTTCCGTTGTAATTTAGGTTTGCCCAGGGAATCGTTGACGTGTTTAACCCGTTCGGTTTCGGCACAGCGGTCCGGTTTGCTTTTCCAATTGTTTTCTTGGGTCGATCGGCTGGAATTGCCGCGGTTTTCATTTTTATCCGTTTCTTCATCTCCGAGTCACGAATTTACAACGACTCATAGAATAGAATGCCAATTGGGCTTGGGATTGGGCCTGGTTGATTTTTGTTGGGGGTGTTACTAAGGGACAGAGCGCACAGACTAAGCAGTAGGGCGCATAATCGGCGATGCCCAACGCTCGATACCCGCTACAGGTATATAAGGGCTTGAAGCCCTCCAAAGAGGGGGACTTCTTCTCTCTCCTCACTTTACACTTTCTACTATCTCTCTACACTCCATCTCCCTATCTACTCTCTCAACTCTCTCCACAAACGGACACTAACTTGACCGTCGGAGCTTAATCCGGGGGGCAACCCCGACTCTTCCACAGGTTCTTTCCCTTCCGACGAGATCAGACGAACGGATGACGAGTCGACCCACACCAACAAATATCATTGTTCGTGTCCTGAGCTAGATGGATCAAACAATTTTTTTTAAGGATACTTTCTATTTTTTATTCAAATATTTTTCATATTTTTTTTATATCATTCATACATATTAAAATACTATTAATTAGTCAAATTGTTCGTAATTCATCAAAATATTAGCCATTTTGACAGTAACGTTAATAATTTTGTAACTCTTTTAGTTTTTTCTCATTATCCAAAAAAAAAAAAAACTCTTTTAGTTTTTTCTCAGTTAAAATACTAAAATTTTGGAATGTTGACCTTCATGTGAATCTTTCAAGTCAGTATCATGTTGTCAAATTAATATTACTAACAAAATTGCTAACTGAAAATTAATATTTGGCTAATTCTTAGTATTTCGATAGGTTTTACTAATAAAAAAGAATCAGAAAAAGGTTTGGCTAATAAATAGTTATTAATTTTTTGGGTAAATACAATATATTAGCCATAACTATTAAGCAACGGGGAATTATATCCATAACTATCGAAATACAAATTATTAGCCATAACTATTGTTGCGGGTCAAGATTTGGCTAACAACCCGTTACTGTTTTCAAATTTTTAACGGAGAAGGCCATGTCATCATCGTAAAAAAAATACGATATAGTGACTGTCACGTGGGAGCCAGCTCAGCATCATAAAAGTTAGGTCATCATTACTAACAGAAGTGTTACGAAAACTTAATGGTTGGCTAATAATTTGTATTTCGATAGTTGTGGCTATAATTCCCCGCTACTTAATAGTTATGGCTAATATATTGTATTAACCCTAATTTTTTTTTAATTGGTAATGTAGAGTTTCGTTGCAATATTTAAGCCTTTCAAGTGATGGGATGATGTTCCAGCACCGACGAGGTAACGACCAACAGGTGCATTGTTTTTCCCAAAAAAATTTAGCTCCAACCTTGGTTGGACGCAAAAACTCCAAACATCCACATGTCAGTTTGCTATTGGTGGACTTACCTTCCTTTTTCTTAATATCTAATGTTCTTAATTATGCTAAATAAATCATGAATTAAAATATAAAAAAGAACGATAAACTCACTAATAGGAAATTGACATGTGGCTGGTAGGAGCTTCTACGTCCAACCAAGGTTGGAGTTAAGAATTTTCCTTTTTTTGAAGCGCTTGAATATCTCTCCAATAATATAAGTGTGTCATCTGGTCGATCATGTTATGAAAGTGGTCGACAGTTTTATCCAAATTATGGTGACTTGAAAGTTATCATACCAAAGTTCTAATTTCGGTCACCAATATGTTTTTTTATATATAAGGATGATATATATTTGGTTTTTAATAAGGTGTACTAAAAAAATTCGAATATGTGATCTTCGACATTCAAAATGGAATGTATTACCATTGGACCAAGCCCGCCAATAGATCCTCTTGAAGTGTTACTAGTTCTAGCGGGGTAGTCATGAGGACGAATCTCATAGTTATCCATTGATCTCTACATGATGAATGCTATAGTTATTCATTGATCTCTACATTCATTTACTTAAACTTAATGTAAATTTCCTCTTCCAACACTACTTGACCCACATTTTTCGATAATCCATCGCAAAGCACAAAGGTAATTATATAATTATAGTAATTTACAAGACTTGCTTAAGTAAGAGGAGCATCAACTTCTTCTAACAAAATTATAAGCTCGTTAACTAATATTTTTTCTTCAACCTTCGAGAACATCCAATAAAATTAAAACTACGTCAAACTTCACATTGAAATGAAATCCGAAAGTTAAAATCATCAATTAATCTATTACTAAATATAAAGTACCCCTAAAAGGAAGAAGAACAACTAAACCAAAATAATATTTACCATAAATTTCAAACTTCGAACCTCTCGATAAGTATTTGCTCCATGTGTAGAACACACATGTATATATAGTTTTTTTTTTTTTTTAAGAAAAAGAATCAAATCGGAAGAAACCTGACAGCCAATTCAACCGCGGGACGATCCCCAAACAGGAACGCCGGTAACTACACTGGCATCACCGTAATTGCTCCGGCTTCCACCGACCGCCGGCACTCCCCATGAAGATGACGACGACGACGACGGCCCGCCCCTTGAAGCAGAGTACGGGGAAGAACCACCGCACGACTCCACCCCCACCTTCTTCCTCGCCGCCGCCGAACAATTCCCTCCGCCGCTGCCGCCGCCGACAACCCTAACCGAGAAATTGACGATCCCATTCTTCGCCCCACGTGGGTCCCGCAGCCGGTAGCTCAAAAAATGGAGGTAATCGTCCGGCGTCAGGCCACCAATGAAATCGGAAACCGGCACCGCCACGGATCCGACCACTCTGTTCCCCGATCCGACCCTGCATTGGACCTCCACCGTCACCGATTTCGTCATCGGCACCGACATCGCAACGACAACTTTTTCGTTCCAGAGCGGGTAGCTCCCGCCGTCGCGATCCGCCCGGGTCGACCCGGAATTCGACGGGTCGGTTCGCACGACGGCGAACGCGTTCTTCTTGACGGGCCTCCCGTCGAGGCGGAGGTCCTCGGCAGAGAGGATCGTGAACTCGAGAGTCCGTGTTCCTGCTGCCAACATTGGGGGAACGCAGAAAGTGTTCTAATTCTAATTAACGCGAAAATTCTGGAATCCGAATTTTGTATGGAAACTCTGAATCGAACTGTGATGGAGGTTTTGGGATTGGTGGTGTATTATATAGATGCGGGAACCTGCAGGCGGAAACGAGTGGGAAAGTCCGAGTTCGTTTCCGATACAAATTAAGGTAAAGGTTTATCCGAAGAAATCGATGACGTGTTTTCGCGGGCTCAGTTTCAGGCCCAACGGTACCGTGGACTTTTCCCCCCATTGTTTTATACTTGGGCTTGTGTGGTCGGTCAATCGGGATTTTCCCACGGTTTTCTCGTTCGTCATTTCTTAAGCGAGGAATTTAATTTTACAACAACTCATTCCACCCCAAAACAAGTTTAAAAAAAAAAAATAAAAAAATTTGCAACTCTTCGATTATGTTTCCGCTACAGCAGGTGATGGTTCTGCTGGGTTCGTCAGCTAAGATTCTCACGGTGACATCATAAGGACTATTATGTTGTAATAAAGGTATTGACTTTGTGACATGATTGTATGTATAGTTTATATGTTATTTTTCGTCTGTACTTAATCTTTATATCTAATGGCAAAAAAGAACTCGTACCTCTCGTAGATAGTTTTACGTTCTCGCAAAATGTTGGGTGCATTCTGATTTCATAAACAACTACCAACTCATCCATTCACTATATGAGTTCTTGAACGGTTGCACCCTTCTCAGTACTATACAATGGCACAACTTGCCCATGAATGCCATTTGAGAGGACACTTTTGGCCTTATTTCTCCAAGTTCGATCTCTTAATAGCTTGTGTTGTGATAAGTTATTCTACAATGTACCAAAAAGAATTTCATTTTCCAGTGTACCAAAAAGAACATTATACACCTTTGGAGCATGTATTCATAGAATCTATTAGGTTAGCATATCTTTTGTGACGGATTTTATGTTGGGTTATAGATATAGTACGCCTCTTTACTATCCAGTTTTATCAAACATTTTCTTCTACTATTTTACACATCAAACCTAACCTTATACTTTGAATAAACACGATATTTTTCTCACGTACACATAACCCTGTCCAACATTGATATTTGATAAGGTGATGGCTAGCAGATCAAACATTTTTTAGAGTGATCGATTGTCAGTCTTCTTGGTAACGGTTGAATCTAGTTACAACAAGATAAGTGTATCATCGATTAGACCACTTCAAAAAAGCGATCGACGATTTTATCCAACTTTATTTGTGCATCTAATATTTAAGACTTAAAAGTCAACATGCTAAAATGCTAACTTCAACATCTAATTATATTTAAGACGATAAGAGAGCCTCATGTCGTTTATTATCTGTGTGTTCTTTTAGTAGTCACCTTGTGAGCTCCCTTGGATATACAAAACCTAACACAGAAGTGACTTATAAAAGTCAACATCGATCTCCACTTATATATTTACTTGTACTTATAAAAAAAATTCTTTTTACCTACATATTTGACAATCCATCGTAGAGCTCATGATAATTAGATATACCGTCTAAATTGCAAGACTTGCTTAAGAGAAGCACCAAATTCTTTTAACAAAACTACGAGTTTGTTAACTAATATTATTCCTCCTGTCTTTGAGAACATCAAATGAATTTCGAACGCCCGCCAAGATAAACTACCAATATAATAAAACAAAATTTAAGAACAAATCACAATGAAATGATAATCAGAAAATATTATATATATATATATATATAAATCAATCTATTACTATAAACCACTATAAGAAACAAAAATCATATTTTTCAAAGTCATTTTGTCACATGCAATATAAATCCGGAACCTCTCGATAAGTATGGAGATCAACCTTGAAACCAATAAATCGTATTTACTCCATGCGCAGAAGACACATATGTAGTTATATACATAATCAAATCGGAAGTTAGCTGACATCCAATTCAACCGCGGGACGAGCCCCAAACAGGAACGCCAGTGACTACTCCGCCGCCGCCACCGTAATTGCTCCGGCTGCCAGCTACCGGCACTCCCACCTGAAATCCCCTCGACGAAGAAGACCGCGCTCCCCATGAAGGAGAGTACGTGGAAGAACCACCGCCGTAGGACTCAGCCACCACATTCTTCCTCGCCGCCGCGGAACAATTACCTCCGCCGCCGCCGATAACTCTAACCGAGAAATTGACAATTCCATTCCTAACCCCTCGCGGGTCCCGCAACCGGTAGCTCAAAAAATGGAGGTAATCCTCCGGCGTCAGGCCGCCCAAGAATTCTGAAACCGGCACGGCCACGGACCCGACCACTCTGTTTCCCGATCCGACCCTGCATTGCACCTCCACCGTCACCGATTTCTGCATCGGCATCGACATCTCCACGACGACCTTCTCGTTCCATAGTGGGTAGCTCCCGCCGTCGAGATCCGCCCTGGTCGACCCAGAATTCGACGGGTCGGTTCGCACGACGGCGAACGCGTTCTTCTTGACGGGCCTCCCGTCGATCCGGAGATCCTCCGCGGAGAGGATCGTGAATTCGAGAGTCCGGGTTCCTGCAGAATGCATGTTGTCTTTAGGGAAATTGTACTACAACTTTGAATCGAATTATGAAGGGGATTGATCGAATGGATGGAGGTTTTGGGATCGGTGGTGCACATATTATATAGAGCGCCGGTTGGGTTTGGATGCGGGAACTCGACGGAAAGGAGTAGGAAAGTCCCCCGCAGGTAGAAAGCGAGTTCGCTTCCGATACAATTCAGTTTTTTACCAAAGAAATCGTTGACGTGTTTTCCTTTTCCCGTTCAGTTTCAGCCCAACGGTAAGGTAGACTTTTCCCCGTTGTTTTCTTCGCCTGTTTTTGGTCAATCGATTTTTCCCACGGTTTTCCTCTTCGTCATCTAATACGAATTTTATAACTCATAGAACGACTGCTAATTGGGCTTGGGCCTAGGTGACTCAAGCATAGAAAGACAAAAAGTGCATTTTGCAGGCCCAACCAAGCGAACGGACAAAAAGGAAAGGTAGAAAGACAAATAATGAACCCTACCGCTGGCCCATACGAAACGGCAGGATTAGAAAAGACAAAAAAGGAGCGCTGCAGTCACCAGTAATCAATCAATCAGACCAAAAAATGGCAGTATCGCTAGAGATCGATAATCTCGAATCCAAATTCAAATCGCAACGAAGAACAGAATGTAATCAAAACCCTAAACCCAAAATAGAGCATACAGTATCAATCAATCAAATCACAATCGGCACGTAATACTAATCATATATGATATGATTAAACAAATCGCAATCCAATGAAACAGATCAGAGGAACAATCGAGAAATTAACACTGCTAAAGAAGACTGTATATATCTTTCTTTTTTTCCTTTTCTTTTAACCGCGGTAAAGAGGGAGAAATTCCGAATTCACCGGCGGTTAGGGTGGAAGACGTCGGAGTTTCCAAGCTGCGGTTTCTTTCTTCAATACTCTCACAGGAGCTCGGCCCTGGCGGCGTAACCGTACTGCGCCCGCCTCAAATTCTGCTGTCTCTTGCGGTAAACCATCCCGCCGAACCCGACGACGCAGACGGCCGCCACCAGCCCCACCGCGATTCCGGCCTTCTTCCCGCCGCTCATCCCGGACGAATCCCCGATCTCGCCGTCCTCCGTCGCCATCGCATTGCCGCTCTTGTTCCCGTCCACGGCTTCCACGGGAGCAGGCGCCGGGGAATTCTCATCGCCAGGAGTCGGACTCGGAGCGGGAGCGGAGGCAGGGGTGTGCAGATCTGAGGGAGGAGGAGCCGGAGGAGAAATGTGCGGCGAGTTGGACACTGGAGACGGGGATGGTGACGGAGATCCGGAATCGGGAGACGGAGTTGGAGAAGATGACGGGGAATTGGAATCGGAGTCCGCGGCGGGAGATGGACTCGGGGACTGTGCGGTGGTGGCTGTGACGGAGAGGAATCCGAGGAGGAAGACTAGAAGCAAGGACTTGGTCGCCATTTTCTGAAACTCGTAGATCTGGAGAAGGAGAGTGGGAAATGCAGTTGAAAGCAGCGGCGGAAGGAGAAGCTGCGGATCTGAGGAGTTTGACTCTCTCCTTCAATGGCGGCGGAAGTTGCAGATCTGTGGAAAGGGAGGAGAAAGAGGAAGGAAGAGAAGTTTTGGTTCGTCTCTCCTCTTTCGGGGGAGAAGAGATAAAAGGGTGGTCGCTGGATTGACGGGAAGGGAAAGGTTACACTGTAGTTTCAGGGGAGAGGTATTTGGGGATTTGAGATTTGGCGGAAATTATTAATACACCATTTTTGCGTTGAGTAACGAAATAGGACGAATGGGATGGGTAATTAATTAATTGTAATGATTATGAGGATAATTATGGAGGTCGAAAATGAAACTGTGTCGAGGTCCCAACTTAACCGTGAAGAAACGTGTGCTACGGCGTCGTTTTCTCGTTGTGATGGAATGTACAAAAGAAAGAAAGAAAAAAAGGGTGATTGAGAGATTGAAATGACCAACGGTTTAGTGGGATGCTTTCATTGAACCTGACCCCATAACCATTTAGGATCCCTATTCCGTCACAGGATGTGAAACGGCCATGCTAATAAGCGCTCATGAACGACTCGGCGTTTGACTTGAGAAAAACTCGTTTGACACTCGATTCATTTTAATTGAGTCGGCTCGCGAACAAACTCGTTAAAACTAAACGAGCCAAGCTCGAGCCATACCATGTTCAGCTCGAAAGCTCGCGAACAAGCACATTTAATGATTTGGCATAAAAAAAGGATTACAATTCATTGATTTTATGTATTGAAATTGGGATAAATATTGTATTTTACTTAGCTAGACTTTGCTACAAGTTTGAATGTAATTTGGTACTTAGTTCTAAATCAATCTTGAGCTATCATGAACATTTTATTAGCGGAACTCGATTTTGGCTCGTTAAACTTATTTGACGAGCGAGCTCGAGCTTTCATTTTCATAAAAGAGCCGAGCTCGAGCTTGCATATTAAAGCTCGTGACGAACACGAGCCGAGTTCGAACTATGACAAAACTCGACTCGGCTCATTAACAGCACAAAGGGAAATTTACCAAGATATAGAAACGTTCATTAGACTATGAAGCACTTGATTGAGAAGAACACACAACAGGCTAATCTCTAAGTAGGCTCTAACCGAAGGAGAAACCAAAACTTCCTCTTTTAAGCCTAAACTGATGGCACAGTCGCACAGATACATAAGTTAAGGAACATGTTTTCCACTTCCTCACAATTCATCCTTCACGTCTTCTGAGCTGCTGCTGGTGGTGGTTTCCTGGACTTCACTCTCGGATTCGGATGCTGGCTTCGTTGTAGTAGCCGGCTTCTGAAGCTTGAAGGGGATCGATGCGTGTTTCTTGATGAACTTGTAAAACGCTACCACTGTTCTGTCTGTGTCTACAGTGATCTGTCAAATGACCACGCCAAATGTTTTCTCATGCCATCCTATGGTGTCTGCAACCGTTTATTTAAGAATGGGAGCATAATGTTTAAGTCCACTTACTGGATCGAAGCTCTTGTTTCCGGCAGGGAAGAAAAGAAGTGTGGGGAAACCATCAGACTGCAGATGATTATAAAGACCGATCAGAACTTTAGTCCGTAAGACATTCTTGATCAAGGATAAGAAACTTGCTCTAGCCTAGATGGGCCGATATGATAATTACCTTTGCCCTGGGGTGTTCGTTCGTTGTTCCGTCCATCTTGGCTATGATGATTGAGTCGATGTCCCGCAAATGTTTAGCAAGTTTGTTGTACGTTGGCTCCAAAGCTTGGCAATGACCACACCAAGGTGCATAGATCTGGTGCCATGATGATTACGATTGCGCACTGATCAGTAAGCAGCGTAGGACAAAAGGAAGTTCTGAAAGCTAATAATGTACGCAATTTGCATTGGATATGTGGAGCAATACCTCAAGGAAAACATCTTTTGACTCGTCCAAGACGATTTCATCGAAGTTATCCCCAACCACAATTTTGACATCTCCATCATTCTACGGCAACATTATCATCAAAACAAGTTATTATCATGAGCTACATTGTAATAGTACAAAAGGAGGAAATATGGGAAGAAGATAAACAACATACATTTTCTGGAATCGGGTCAGACTTGAAGAATGGTTTGAGCTTGTCATCAATAAAGTCCTGTCCAAAAGCCTGGGGAGGGAAATTCCAGTGTGCAGTTTATGGAGTTCATTGTCAAATGCACATGTTATGTCAGGGGAGGAGCGAGCAACTAATAGATATGATCAAACCCCAGAAATTCAATATCGAGCGTGAGAGTTCAAACCTTAATATTATCCACGGTAATTTCCTTGTCAAAGATGAATTTCTTTGTATCTTCATTACCAGTATATCCGATAATCTAATAAGAAATAAATGGTGTTCAGCATACATACAAAACCCAAAAGTTGGCATACCAGAAGAAGAAATTTTTTGATGAGACTCTTTTGGGATGACAGTAGAATGATATGTATTTACCTTGGGGGAAGTTGTGATACCAAAATAGTCAGAGACAGGCTTTCCTACATCTTCGTTTTCCATATCAACGTATACAAAAATGAGCTGCAACATACACATATGCGCAACCCTCAAAGTTATGAAACACTTGGGAAATCACAAATCTGCATTGTCTTCTGAATGCAATAATTATAACGTCTTAACACAGCAATATATGGTGACAGAACATGTACATTACCAAGGTACTGCAAAAATTTAGATACAGAAGATAACTTACCTTTCCCTTGAACAGTTTAGCAGCTTCTTGAAAGGATGCAAGAGCTTTCTCCGTATCATTTTTAGCGGCAAACAAAATTAGCTGAGAACAACAAATTTATGTTGTGATGTCAATGATTAACCCTATAGGATGCTAATTGGAAATCAAAGCAAATTGAATTGCTCAACATACCTGCTTCTTGATTTCACTCTCGAAAACTGCTGGAGCATTTTCCCTGGTGAAAATGGTAACCAGAGGAAGCTTGTTCGCAAATACGAACTCGGCTATGCTAGACCTTGAGAAATTTCCATCTACATAAAACAGAAAAAAATGAAGCTTTCCTTAAGAAATTATTGCCCCCCACTAAAGTAGTCGTCTTTGCAGCTAAAGAAAAACATACCAAAATAACTCAGTTTCTCATCCTCCTTCTTAATCATGATCAAGGTAGGACGTGTAGCTTTAACATCAAGATGGAAAAGCTTTGCGACATCCGGGTTAACAGTTTGATAGAAGTTAACATCATCTTCAAGCCTTGAAGCAGCAGCTAGCTCTTCACTCTCAGGGCCCTGTCGTTGAATCAAATGCATTGGTTCACATTAAACACTATAACATTATCTCCATTCCAAAAATATACACGATCCTCTTAGCTAGATAGCAATCAATCCATGGTTCTCAACAACATCCCCACGTTAACCAGAAGAATCTCAATGCCTCATCAGTTCACAGAGCAGGGAAATGAAGAACTAACTCACCACCAAGGAGTTGAGGTAACCCAAGGCGACCTTGCTCTCCGAGGTCAAAATTCGCTCTGCATCATCCAATGTGGTGATATTGGCGATTCCAGGTCCAATCTTCTTCTTAATCCACGTAACAATAGCCTCTCTACACGAATCGCAAATCCATACATCAACTTCAGCAACCAAAATCCAAAAGCTAAAAAAAATGATAAGCAAAACCCAAAGCACGAGAATTCGAATCAGAAGAACTGACTTGGTCCTCTGGCCAGGGTAAGGCTTGCGAACACCGTCGACGAAGAAGTAGAGAGTAGGAAACCCTTGCACATCGTACTCCTGAGACAGCTCGCTCTCCTCCGTGGCGTCCACCTTCGCCAGCGCCACATCCTCCTCCGCCTTCAGCTCCGTGGCCGCCGCCGCGTACTCGGGAGCGAGCGACTGGCAGTGGCCGCACCAGGGAGCGTAGAATTCCACCAGCACGAACTTGCGGTCCTTCACGAAATCGCTGAAATTGCCGTCGGTCAACACGACGACGTCCTTCTCGTCGACCTCGGGAGCCTTGTAAGCATCGGGATCGGAATCGGCCGCATCGTCGTCGAGATCGTCGTAGTTCTCGAAGTCGCCTCCTTCGCCCCCAAAGTCCTCGTCCTCATCGAAATGATCGGAATCGGGGTAGTGCTCGGAGTGGGAATCGGCGGTGCGATCGGCGGCGTCGTCGTCTTCAAGGAAGCTGAGGTCCTCGTCGTCGTCGTCGTCGTCGGCGGTGGGGGAGGAGGAGGAGGCCGAAGCCGGATTGGGGAAGGAAGGGGAGGCGAGGAGGAAGGCGGTGAGGGCGAGGAGGAGGAGGTAGCGGGTCGACATTGTTGAGTTCGTTTGACTTGAATTTTTGGTGAAAGCAGATCAAGATCTGACTGAGAAAGGAAGACTGATTGAGATCTAAGCGCCCACTGATGGCGGAGGGTTTATAGTCTGTATGTATCGAGATTTGAGAAAATGGAGGGGACAGGTTAGTCACGGAGTTTGAAGGAGAGAAGTTTTTTACGGCGTCGTTTTGGCGGGAGATTGGTAGCTGAGCCGTTATTGCCGTTAATGGGTTTGGACTTGTAGTTGGATGGGGTTCTGTCCTTTAGAAAGGAAGGATTCGAGTCGCGTTCGGTGTAGGGCTGCAAATGAGAAAAGCTGTTCGAAGATAATTCGACGTTTGTTGTAAATTGACTTGTTAGTAAAGGAATTAGGTTTGATATTGATTTTGTTTTGCTCATCAGGGTTTTAAGCTAATTTGGCCGGGTGGTTCATTGAGCTTAATTCGCAATTAACTAGACGAGAGCTCGTATGATGGTTGGTAAATGTTGATCGTTGAAGGTCATTCGTTTTTCTAGTTTTTTTTAGTTTCTTTTTAACACTAAAATTCTTGTATTACTAGCTTTTCGAACTTTCACTGAAAGTTTGACAAACTCGAGCACGTAGAATACACGAATCTCATTTATTGCTTGTCAATAATAATAAAACATTTCATCTCATGAATGCTATTGTTTTGACATTGTATTGCTTGTCAAGTTTCATTTTGTGATAGTGGGCTAATTAGGCTGCTTGCCAAACAGCAACTAACAATTGAAGAATTCAAGCCACATTCAGCATCCATAGATTGCCGCCATCCTAGTCAACCCTATTCCTTAATCTTGAAGGAGAAGGCAGACAGATTGAATCTATCTCCTAATAAGTCTGAACCAATTTGCAAGTTGATGGATGGCTTAAAGTCTTGAACTTTGGTACTAATATTACGTCCAATAAAGAATGCCACTAATTAGCAGTTGAATGTAAATCCATAGAAAGACAGGAGATAAATAAAGTCTGGTCATTTGAAGAGTTCACTCCCAAGTTTTACAGCTCCAATCTCCTCACCATAGTCATGATCCACATGCCCAGTTTCCCGCCCTCGAATCCATTCGAGCGCTTTGACAACCTTCTCCATTGAAGGTCTCCTTGTGCTGACATCCACACACATCAATGCCAGATCCACCATGATTCGTTTCGTTCGATCCTTAGCTTGGAGCGACTTGTCCACGAAGTCGTTGAGGCTGCTATCCCTAGCCTGTAAGACAAAAACCATATTTGTGAGCAACAGTAGGAAAGTGCAGTTATGTGTTTGTTTGGCTGAGAGTAGTTATCTGCACAGGTACCTGAAGCAGTAGATTTTGGTCTGATTTCGATTGATGCTTTCCGTGTGCTTCACGTCCACTGATCAGCTCTAGTAGGAATACTCCATAACTGTAGACATCACTGAGCTCTGAGAAGTCCCTCGACGAATTCAACCTGAACAACAATCATGCAGAGGCATGCATTAGGGAACACAGCCAGAAAAGTTTCAATCTTTTTTTTATTAAACAACGGGAAGGAAATGCAATCACGTACTCGGGATCAAGGAAGTGATCTACAGAAGAAGAAGATCCCGGGTGCAGAGTTTCTGCTACCAACTTGTAGATTCCATAGTCAGATACCTTAGCAGTGAAATTTTCATCCACAAGCACATTGCTGGTTCTGAAATGCATGTGCAGGAAAGGAGGGACCAAACTGTGAAGATACCGAAGCCCTGATTCAAGAAAAGAAATGAAATGGAACTAGGAAATATCTAAACATTTTAGAAAATAGGAGACCACAGAGCTGGAAATGTTAGGACTGGTTTACTGAGCCATACCTTTTGCTGCACCTAAGGCTATGGCCAGTCTACGCTTGATACCCAATTTCCCAACAGGCAGACCTTCACTATCTAAGGAAAGGGAAAAGCAGAGAAGCCTTAACATGGGAATGAGTGAGACTCTTAACAGTTTTGAGAAAGGTAGAGAGAATTACCATAGAGGTATTGTCCCACATTTCCATTGGATATGAATTCAGTTACAAGAACTGTTGCTGCCTATCCTCACAATAACCAATAAACTTTACAAGATGCTGGTTCTGGACCGAAGCGATGTGTCTAACCTGCAGGCATAAGGAGAACTATAAGGATGTAGAGCTTTTACTATTATGTGTGATAAACATCAATTTTTTATTGGTTTGCAAGTACCTCATTAGCAAAGTTCTGAACAGGATGATATATGTTTCTCTTTATGACAGCAATAGATCCATCAAGAAGCAGTCCTTTGTAAACCAAACCAAGCAAGCCTTCGCCTATGATATTGCTGTCACTGAAACTTCGTGTCGCCAGCTTCAACTCCTCAATTGTCAATAATCTCAGGAAGTGTGTGCCCGGAGGATGAGGACTAGCATAAGTGGGAGTTCCAACTATTTCCAACCCAGTTGCTGAATGCAAAAAAAAAAAAAAAACAGAAAGAGGTTATTGATGAAACTCAAACCAAAAAATCAATACAGCAAGCAAGCCATGGTAAATGAAAAGTCATAGTCCAACAGTGAAAAAGAAGGAGAATTGAACAAGCCACTTTCATGTTGGGATGATGCTAAACTCACTTGGAGATTGTGCAGAGGACTCCCTTTCAGAAGTTTGTGCTGCCAATTTCTTAATGCACAAGTAAACGATTACCACAATGATAATTACTAGAAGAACTGCACCAACACCTCCAGCTATGGCTGCAACTTTCCTTTTCCATGCTTCTGTGTCATCGTATGGTTGCACTGGTGTTAATGTAGGAACACCATTGGATCCATCAAATGTCTTTGCTATCCTCTTAGTATGTAATAAATATAACCGTTCTTGTAATCCTAAATGGATGCTTGAGGGAATAGATTGCGAAGAAACAGGTGACAATTTGGTTGAACCAGTCTGCAACAGACAGGGCTGACTCTTTGTCTTTGGAACATAAGCTATCAAACATCAGAAAATGCAGCATATTGTTAGAAAGTCTATGTACATATTAGTAAGTAAGTCGAGTATGGAGTGTATGAAGAGCAGAAAGACCTGCTCAACAGTACAAAAGAGTAGTCTTCTAGGCCAATTTCACAAAGACGCCACTGCAATTAAGAATACTCAGACAAAGATAAGAGAAAACACTATCAGTGGCAGAGAATGTCAAATTCAACCTTCAGTCTGAGAAGAAGATGCAAGACTGCATATGCTACATAGTAAAAATTAAATTATCTCACCTTTTGACGCATAGCTATAGCAGCATCAGAGGCATCATTCCTGAGACCACTTTCAAGACCCTTTCCAATCATATCTCTAAGACCATTCAGAGACTGCATGGTCTCAATCAATTCGCTATGTTGGTCGACCGTTTTGAAGCATCCAAGTTCTGGAAAGATGCAGATTTTTCTTCATCATTTATCCAACGGAAGAAAGAACGTAGAAAACTAGATTACGATAGTGAAAGTAAATATTGAATGTACTACATAACCACAATATCATCTAAAACATGCGAGTGATAAGGAAATTAGAAACACGATTCAAACAGCACAACAAACCTTTTTGTGATCCAAAAACAATGTGAGAGCAGAAAGACTATTATCATCAAAGCTGTCTCTAACTGAGTCAAGCTGCTCAGTAAGACTGCACACAGAGTGTAAGTGGATACACATGAGGAAATCAGAAGTAAATATATGTTCAACTGATGCCAAACAAAATGCTTCTATGTGAATATTAAGCTAACTTAGGATTCAGAAGTAGAAGTTTTAAGGATGTAGGTAATCAGCCACAAGCATAGCAAAGTATTATGTAACTTTAATGTTATGCATATGCTTCAACCACAAAGAAATCAGAACCAACGGATCAAACCGATATAGAAATTGTATGATGTGATATAGATAATACAACCTAATATACATTCATGAATAATGGTGTTATTACTGCGATATGAGGGCTGCAATAGGGAAAGCGAAAGCCACCAAGAACAATCACACACCAGCCATGAGTCCATAGTGTAATCGATACAGATAAGGAAGATGCCCGGTAACAACTTCTACAAATTGCTAGTCTGAGGTTGGAACCTACTGCCCAATCAAACCATACATATGCACACATGAAGCAATAAAGGAAAGGACTTTGCAATCAAATGTTCTCGGTCCTAGTTCGTTGAGACATATCTTGGAAGGACAAGTTCCGTATTCCATATGCCAAATGTAGCTTTCAAAAGCAATATAGAAAATTATCAAACCTTCCAGCATTGAAGAAATCCTTAAGCTCCTGATGGAAAATCTTGAATTGTTCCACGAATGCCCCATTGTACTCTCCAGGATTCTTGGTGATTCGTGCAAGCATCGCCTCCGTAGCAACCAGATCTTCTGGCCCGGCATTCCTATGAAGCTTGTTTTGAATCGTGTGTTTGATTTCTTGCTAACAGTTGAAATAACTAGATTACTGGATTGATCAGGTCATAGAATAAAAGCAATCGCAGCTATCCAAGAGCATTGTTATGCGTACCTTAAGGTCATGAGGGATGTCATTCCGATGAGCAATATCCCTAATGCGAGTTAGAGGAACTGATGCTGTAAATTCTGCCTTAAATGATGGCAAACAAGGATGGATCTTCCGAATAACAAGCACTTCCTAGATATCAACAGTAAAACAGTTGCAAATATGAGCCAAAACTTGATAGGTGATAGAATGCAAAGTAAAGCAACGAAGGTAACAAAGATAGCAAACCAATCTCAAACTGTCCCTAGACATACATGATTATGTCATGTTTTCAATGATTCATCAACTAAAGCCTAGCAGACTAGATAAAGGAAAATGCATCAGCACAATCAGAAAAATTTCTCCAGTTTTCAGTTCCTCGATGAGGTTTCACCCTTCTGCACAGCACATAATGACACCAAGAAGGGAATGCTAATAGCACAGCCTTATCACTCAAATAGTGAACTTCTTCACCTGACTGAAAGAACCAAACACCATACAACTATTGCACATCTAACTCAACTATCCTCAACATGGCCAACCTATGGGACCTTGATCATATCCACACAAAAAAAGCAAGCGTAACTTCAAATTTGTGACCTATGAGCCAGCTGACCAGTAAGACTATTCAAATAAAGGATCTGGAAAGAACCATACTAAAAAAGTGGGGGAAACTAAGTTCCTTCTCATCTAAGTGACCTTTAACATAAACAAAAAACGACAGCAATGAAACACTGGCTCGGTGACACAAGGTTGGAGAGAAGGCAATCAAATTCAAAATATCAGTGAGGCCAAAAGATAGAGCACCTGTGGAGAAGTATCCTTTCTACTAGATATTCTTTCCAACTCCCGAAATATTTGCCTAGAGATTTCAGCATGGTGATTTGGCCTGTAATGTCCTCCATCTTCAAGGCAAGGAATTTGTCCTGTATTAATCCACTGCATAGGAAAAGTATTTGAGAGAGGCACTGAAAGGGAAACCGCAAGAAAAATTAAGAACAGAGATAGCTAAGAACCTTAAGATAGATGGCAGAGTATATGAGAGCATCCATACGCTCCCCACTTTCAAGACTTCCAACTATCAGCTCCCGGACAACTTCAAGCTGTTGAAGCAAATGGAAAATTATGTCAACAGAAAGCAAAGAAATCATTGAAAACTGTGGGAATCACACTACCAACAACATAAAAGGGACATTAGAATCTTTAACAAGGAGCAGAACAGAGGTTTTTCTTTTTCAAGTTCCTTATAAAATCCAAGCAAATTCTTATAGCAAGACGGAGCATTTTGAAGGGAATACCTTTTTCCACCAATTCCTTGCACTCCGATCACCTTCGACTAACTTTAGAGACAATCCCTCAAGACCAGAAGTATCCCATCTCCTATCACCTTCCCTGTCCCTATGTTCATTGGACCTCATGAATGATGCAGCCTTTCCCTGCCATTGTCCAACAAAAGGGCTCGGCTCACCATCATGCGTGGGAGGAGCACTGCTAGGTCCATCAAAGCCTATTTTCTCTGTTCTGTCCTGCTTCTGCTCCGATCCAGCAGGCAACAGATCAATACCTTCCCCAGTTGCATTCCACCTACATACCATCTCATAACTCCCCTCGTTGGGCAAATTCAGCCTCCGATTATCACCACCTTCCCACGACGTGCGCTTGTCCTTGTTCACAACAACAAACTTATACTCAATAGACTGACCACCGTCCAACTCCAATTTGCACACCCATCCACCTTCCGTCCAATTCAATGCCACGTCCTTTTTCCATGAACCCAGCTCCTTCACTGATCCCAAAATGACTACATTCTCACCAAATTTAACTTGGTGATCGAGACGAATATTGAGCTGCACTTTCTGTTTCGACCTGGATTTGTCCATCCTTTCTTCATCCCTGCCATAAAAACCAGCCTTTTAATCCAATTTGTAGAAATAACACATTGCCAAAAGTTAATCGAATCGACGATTCTGAAATGTTCACCATCCTGTAATCACATTTTGGATCAAATATCCATTCACGACCTATCAATCTAGAAAATTCCTCAGAAGAAGTAGCTCAAAACTATCCAGACCGAATTATCGCTATATGTTAGTTAGAACTCTTAGAACAGCGACTTATCAAGAAGAAATTCCACCGTAAAGCTTTCGTTTCACGTCATACTCAAAACAGCATACAAAAGCGACGAATGAAGGAAACTGGAGAGTGATAGAGAGACGAGGGGACCTGGTTTCAGGAGGAGAAACGCGGCAAGCGATTCTCGGGAGAAGGACGTGGTGGTGACGGAGAGGGAATGAGATCCTGTGAGTGCGGAGGAAATGAGTGCTCGAAGAACGATGACAGCGGCGGTGGAGGGACTGAGAACGGTGATCGGAGAGGTGGAGCCTGGGCGAGGCAGCGGTGCAGCCGCCGTGGTGTTGCAATCCACGCAAGGGATCCATTCTTGGAGTGAGGGAGCGAGAGAGAGAGAGAGAGAGAGAGAGAGAGATCGAAGAAGAAAAGGGATGGAGAAGAGAAGAAGATGAAGGATTGGATGGAAAGGGACACGTGGTAGGATTCCTCTGTTTCCCCCTGTTCTGTACTCTGTTTCCCAATTTCCACCACAGATCAGCATATGGTCTGATGCAGACTGCTCCCCAAACTTGAATTGCTCAAACGTCAGAATGAATTGGACACTGTGGACTCCCAATTCGAAACACGACTCCGGCCACCTAATTCAGAACACCGTCTACGCTCGCGAAACAACATTGCTTGACACAACGAGGCCTCATCTTTGGAAGTACTCCAAATGCTTTGATACCCCCGCGAATATCTGCTTTTGAGCCTTTAGCCATTCTGTTGCAAAGGCCTATCTTCCTGTGCTAGTGATGTGAGAAGAGGGCAGTTGCGTATAACTACACCTCCTAACATGATCAGAGGCGGGACAGTTTCAAAGCCGTGGAGACGCCTTAACCTCAGTACATCATGAAGGTGAACTGTTTCCCATGGCTGCAGCCCTCCAAGGCCAAGGATTTCTGTGAGACAAGGGCAGTTACGGATACTTATAAAAAGTCTCTGGCTCAAAGATGCCGTGCTGGCGAGTCTTTCCAACGCCGAACAAGCGTTAATTTGTATGGATTTCAAAGAGTAGAGACTGTCAAGACCGTCCACGCTGCGCACAGCTTCCAGACCACTCAGGCTCAGAGTTTCCAAGGATTTCAGTCCTTGGAGACCAAGGATCTCCTTCAGGACCGGACAGCCATGGATATGTAAGCCAGTCAAGTTCACCAGATTATCTAGATTGGGGAGCCACTCCAGCTTTGGACACTTGATAACGAAGAGCGAGGTTAGAGATGATGGAAGAAGATGCATCGCCTTCATGTTTTCCAACGGCATCGTCCCAAGGGTTCCGCCTGTTATCTCTCTTACCTCACAGTCGTCCAGATATAGCACTTTCAGGTTCTCCCATGGCATCATCCCAATTCTTCCGCCCGCTATTTCTCTTACTCCGCATTCCCCCAGACGCAGCTCTTTTAGGTTCCTCAAATTCCCAATATCCAGGTCCTTACGGATCAACGGATGGCGGAAGGAATCAACCAGTTCTAATATCTCAAGGCTCCCAGAATGTGGGAACTGGGGAAATTCGTTCAGCCAATAACCAGAAAGCTTCAGAACTTTGAGCTTGCTCGCCATCTGCGTGCACGCATTAACGAAAAGAAGGGGGATAAAAACAGCATGTACAGTACAACAGTCGATAAGTATTGATCAAGGAACTCAACAAGTACACTTCATATCATGTTAAATTATTTATGGCAATGGCTCATACCTTGATTTGCTTCAAGCCTCCCGAGTCGACTCTCGTACATGAGAAGCTTGAGACTTCAAGAATCACCAAATTTTCCACATTAAAGTTATCGGAAGGTCCGTTCCTCAATCGAAGCCATCTTAAATTCGGAATGTAATCACCAAAGTCGTCAATGAGCACACTAACATTTATGTCCAAGTATCTCAACTCTGATAAATTCATGAAGCACTCTTTCGAAATCGTTCCAAGCTCCTCCATATTTAGGTTCTTTAAGATTTCAAAATTATTGTAGCGCATTCTGATGCCCTCAACTTGGTTTGTTCCCTGCAAAGAGATGTTTAAGTACTATGAAATTTGAAAAACACATCTCTACTTTATTTGTTTCTAGTCTCTCTATACCAGCAAAAACGACATATGATTAATAAGCACATCAGTCATAATTCACGCCACATTTTCTAAAATATGCATTTTCTCGCCTCAATCTAACAGCACTACCCTACTTAACATGTGAGTTATCAATGTTTGCCAAGCATGAAAACTAAAATAATTCTAGTGGAGGTTGGGAAATTACCTTTTTGTTAAGTAACACGTTCAGAGCTTTCTCCTTCGACCATATCCTACTTGTCTTCCATGGATGCCTTATGTTTTCTTGGCGTACAATTTCTCTACCCATATCTCTGAGTTGATCATGCATTTGGAAAATTAGTTTTTTTCTAGAACCTGCAACCACAATTCCGATCATAGACCTTTGATTGAGGATGTTAATATTAGTTGTCGGAAAAAAGCCAAGATCACTCCACATATAGGAAGCGATCTCTTTGTCCTCTCCAACAAAGAAACAAGCAATGTCCAAGAAAATCCGCTTCGCCTCTTCATTTAATGTATCGTAGCTTATCTTTAACCTATCTACAACCTTCTGCTCTGGGATCTCTTTTAACTGCTTCAGTTTGTCTCTCCAAATCTCTTCCTCTTCTTGAAATAAAAGTGAACCCACAACTTTAAGTGTCAATGGAAGTCCTGCTGCAACCGATACGATATCATTGGACAAAGTCTCATAATTTGATGGAGGAATATCCTTTTTGAATGCATAGTTGCAGAAGAGTTGGAGTGAGTGCTGATGACTCATTTCTTGTACTCTATATAACTTGATATCATCAGCCAACATACTCAAAACTTTTACGTTTCTAGACGTAAAGATGAATCTGCTTCCCGAAACAAAATTCTCCATGTTTCCCAAGATCTTCTCAAATTCAAACGTCTCATCCACGTCATCAAGAACAACAAGAAATTTGAACCGAGAAACATCTCTTATAGCTCTGATTCCTTCACTGTTGTTGACAATGGATTCAGCAATGTTCACCATCAAAATGTTAGAGACGATATGCTTCTGCAAAGTGATGACACCATCCTTTTGTTCTAGCATTTCTCGTACGTTCTCGACAAAGCTACATCGATCAAATTGAGCAGATACGTCGTTATATACAGCCTTGGCGATAGTAGTCTTGCCAATACCACCCATACCGTAAATGCCAACGATTTTCATACATGGAGAGTCTAGAGCCATACTTTCTTTTACTGCTTCTACGTGATCATCAATTCCAATCAACTTATCGATCTCTAAGACATTATTGTTCTTACTTAGATGTGACCACACGACGCCAGTAACAAGATCTGCTATAGCCCCCTGCCTGGAAAAATATGACTTGCAATTATAGCAACCACACTATAGAAGACACTAATAGCAGGAGCAAGACGCGAAACTAGTTCCCAATCTAACAATAAGTAACTTGGTGAAAGAATATTCTGAGAGGCAAGAGTAAGGTAATACATACTCGTCATTGCTTTTGACATGCCATCCTTTCAGAGCTCCAACCTTATTGAGAGCATCTTTCCAAATTCTTATGGTCTCTTCATCAACATTCTGCTCGTGCTGTCGAAATGCATTCCGGTAAGGTCCACTCTGATGCCGTACGTCTCTAGGATCCACCATATAGAAAATGGGGAGAATGATGCAGCCCCGGTTTCTCCCTTGGCGTTCGACAATTGCTGCAAGCTCTCTGAGGCACCATTTGCTATCAGCGTAATTCTCGGAGAAGATAGGGACATAGACCTTAGACTGTTGGGCTTTTGTCTGGACCTCTGAAATTCAGAAACACCTCGTACTCTCCCCATGGCAGGGGCTGGGAGCTAGAATGTGCAGAGCAGGAGGCAGAAGCAGCATGCTCAACACTGTTGGGCTTTTGTTTCTTGTTCGTTTCAAACGGATCACTGTCATTACTACTTGAGGAGCCAGCCATTCTCCTTATCCCGCCAGACCGCATCTTCGTAGAGCAGAAGCTGTAGTAGAAGAAAGAGCAGAGTTTTTGACAACTGAAGCTCAAAAACAGTTGGAAGTTCAGAAACATGGTGCATTCGGGGGAGTAGGCAAGTAAAATAGGAAATTCTTAGGGCTAAACTGCAATACCAGAAAGAACGAGGGCTGGAACCGTAAGAACTGGAATAGTTAAAAGCATGAAAACGATTAAACGAAGGATGAGAAGTCCGATGGTCTCTAAGCAGGAAAATTCAAGGATCGGAGGACGAAACAAGCAAGGAATGAAAATAGAACTCTGGATCTCGCAGGGAAGCTTCAAGGAGCGGAGCAGGGGAAGTAATCATTCGCCATTTCCAGGCTAATAACTTATATCAAAGAGAGAGAGAGAGAGAGACTTACAGGTGGTTTCGTCGTTGGTGGCCGCTGCAGGGGAAGGAGACAATCGAGAAGATAGGTAGTGAAGAAGGGAAAACGAGTGATCGCAGTTAGGGATGGCAACAAAACCCGAACCCACGGGTACCCACCCGACTCAACCCGGTCAACGCGGGTAAAATCCGTGTTGATGGGTTTTGGGCCGGGTTTGGGTTTTAACCCGTTCACTATTCACCGGGTTGGGTTTGGGTTTAGGTAAACCCGGCCCGTGGGTACCCGCCCACCCATATAATTAATTTTTTCGGTATATTTAATATTCTAAACAACTAATCTTATTTATGTTTGTGGAGACATGTCTAATTTTTTCTTTTTAATTGTGTAGAATGAAGTTGATGTTATGGAGTGGAGAGTAAAGAAACTTAATTGAAAGGAAGAAGCTTTCAATTAAACATGTTATTTATGGATAATTTATGATTTGCTTCAATTTTATTGAGTTTTCTAGATTGTTGTTGAACAATTTGTATAGTTAATTTGTGATTTGCTTGAATTTTCTAGAATGGTGTTTTATATATGGATAATTTGTATTGAGAGATTGATATTTGACTTTAATTTTGATAAGAACTTGTAATTGTAAATTTTTTACGACAAAACCCGTGGGTACCCATGAACCCGCGGATACCCAACGGGTTGGGTTGGGTTTGAGTTTTTCAAACCCAGTGGGTTTTACCCCGGGTTTTTTTCAAAGATAAACCCATGGGTTTGGGTTTGGCAAAACCCGACCCAACCCGACCCATTGCCATCCCTAATCGCAGTGAAGATACATAGAAGACAGAGGCAGAAGTGTTTGAACTTTCCTTTTCTCGTTAAATTTCCAAATGGTCACTAAACGTTGGTATATACCTTGATCAACTACAATGTGTTCTAGATTTTATTAATAATCTAAAAAACTAATAATATCAATTTTGTTACGAATTTTACATGTAAATTTACCTGCATTTGAAAGTTCGTAGGTCGCATATTAACACGTTAGACAAATCTCATATCGAAAACATACTTGACAGATTCATAATTTATAAGTAAGAAACCGACATTAACTAACAAGACATATTGTGAAGTGAAATGAAATAGTTCTTGTAAGAACTCTCAAGTTAAAAGTGTTCATTATGAAGCAATACAAGGATGAATGATCTCCTAGAAAGTCACCTTAATATGCACTCGAAGACGCACACAAAAAACGTGCGATGGACCCAAAACGAACAATAATTTAGTCAATAAAAAACTGTTAAAATTTTTATTTATTTTCTTACGAGGAATCCTTACCTGCGGGTGCCAGTTTAGTGACGCTACAGGCAGGTCAAATCCCGACCTGCTGAGCCATAATAGGCGGTGTAGACGTTCAAGGGTGGTCATGAGCCTCTACAAGCAGGGCAGGTCCTCCATATGCCCAATAGGTGCTACTGAAAGGCGTCATTGCGATTGGCGGGAATCAAACCCAGGAGCTCTCGATACTCAGTTTAGGAAAGGAAGTGTACTTGCAACCAAAAATACGGGGAAAATAAAACTTTTTGGGATCTGAACCAATTGCTCATGAGCCAGAATAAAAGGACATCTCACCGGAGATATTTGTTCGAGCATATTAATAACATCTCCTCTCACTTTCTTCGAGCTTCTTTCTCTTCTTTCAGTCGAGCTGAGTCGGTTACACTAGCTAGGCTAGCCCTTGTTCGCAAAATCCGGAATGTTACACTAATCAACATTTTTTTTTAGAATCAACACCTGTTTTATTTAATCATCAATGTTTAGACAAGCTAGTTCCTCATTAAGGAGAGCAACTAGGATAATTGGTGGCCTATCCACCCAACACTCAATTTCCTCCTAATTACAAGCAATATGGGCCATTTCATGTGCCACTCTATTTTGCTTCCTAGGAATATGGATCCATTCTATATGTTGGAAGGCATGGCCCATCTCCCTGATCTCTTTTGTTATCTGGCCCACTTCAACTTGGGAAACCACCTGGCCTGTAATGAGGCGTTCCACCTGCTGACAGTCGGTCTGGATTGCGATTGAGTGTAGATGAAACCGATGAGCCATCTCCATCCCGAACTTCACCGCCATCGCCTCTGCTTCCATCGCCTCCCACTGCCTCCGCGTCCTCTTCATCGCCGCCGCCACAAAACCTCCATCCCTCTTCCTAATTACAGCTCCCAATCCCGTTCCTTGTCCCGCCAGGAATCCCGCATCCACCGAGATCGTGAAGTCAGTCGACTGGGCAGGTCTCCATTTCCTTTCACTTTGGCGATGTGCTTCGGATTCCACCTCCTGCATGTCCTGGTATTCTTCCAGCCATCCAATTGCTCTGGGAATAATTTCCCTTTCTTCCAATTTCCTTTTGTTCCACATCTGACTGTTGCGTTGGTCCCAGATAAACCATAATGCAACGATGAATTTTCCCAGCTGTTCATCATTCTCCGTCTCTTGCAGGCTGCAGTACCATTCTTCACAGGTGAGTGTCTCCCCCCTCTCGAATAATGGATCCATAGGAGTAGCTCTCGAGACCCTCCTCACCTACGCACAGTCCCTAAAAATGTGATATTGGGTCTCTAGGAGGTCACAAAATGGACATCCTACATGGCCCCTTTGCGTTCTTTCCACGATTCTAGCTCTCATAGGCAGAATGTCCCTTATCCATCTCCACGCAAATAATCTCACCTTCGGTGGAATCTTGAGCTTCCAAAACCTTTCCCAATTAACTGGTGTGTATAATTCCCCAAATTCCTCCTCATACCTGTTCTTCCAAAGCTTGTATGCAGATCGCACCGAATATATCCCTGTGGTTTCCATTGTCCATACCTTTTCATCCTGGCAAGGTTGTCGAGGGATTAGAATTTTCTCTATCTTTCTTTGGTCTTCCATATTGAAATGGGTCTGTAGTAAATCATATCTCCAGGTTCTTGTCTCAACATTCATCAATTCAGCCACTGACGTTGTTTCTCCGATTCTCGTCCCTGGGGATGTCACTTTGTATCCTTCACTATTGGGAATCCACCGATCCAACCAGATATCAATACTTTCCCCATTCCCTACCCTCCATCGGTATCCCTTCTTAATTAGATCATGTGCTTCCATCAAGCCCCTCCAAACAAAGCTGGAGTTCCTTCCTTTTTCAGCTTCCAGCACATCCCTTGTGGGAAAATACTTCGCCTTCAAAACTCGAGCTGCTAGTGACTGAGGTTCTTTTATTATTCTCCATAGTTGTTTGCCTAGGAGAGCTATATTGAAGCATTTAAGATCTCTGAATCCCAACCCTCCTTGCTTCTTATGTCTGCTCAATTCCTCCCACCTTAACTAGTGGGTTTTCTTCTCTTCTTGCTGTTGTCCCCACCAGAAATTGGTGATCAAACTTTGGATTTCTTTAATTGTTGCCATTGGGATAGAGAAGATCGACATTGCATATGTCATTTGTGATTGTGCAACTGCCTTGATTAGCACTTCTTTCCCCGCAATAGATAGGAGTTTGCTCTTCCAGTGTTTCACCTTGCTTCTCACTCTGTCGACCAGATAACCAAAAGCTGCTCTTTTCCCTCTTCCCACTCTTGTTGGAAGGCCCAAATATTTCTCATGGAACTTCACCCCCTTCATACCAAGGATTCCAGCTAGTTCATCCCTTCTGTTTGCCTCAATGTTTGGGCTGAATGATAATTCTGACTTAACTAGATTTACTTGTTGACCCGACTCTATCTCATAGAGGTTTAGTATCCTTTTCACATGTTCACTTTCTTGCTTAGTAGCCCTGGTGAATAGAATGCTATCATCTGCAAAAAGTAGGTGGGATATATTAGGTGCCCCACGCTTGACTTTTATACCAGTGATCTTCTTCTCCCTTTCTGCCAACGAGATCAGCCCTGATAATCCTTCTGCCACTAGGAGAAAGAGGTAGGGTGAAATAGGGTCCCCTTGCCTCAATCCTCTCGTGGGTCTAAACCATTCTGTCTGGTGGCCATTTACTAAAAGGCTAAATGATACAGTGGTAACACACTCCATAATCAAATGAACCCAGTGGTCATTGAATCCCAGTTTGGTCATAACAGCCTCCAAGAACTTCCAATCCACTCGATCATAAGCCTTAGTAATGTCCAATTTTGCTGCCATCCACCCACTCTTTCCCCTCTTCTTTTGTTCCATTGTATGGAAACACTCAAATGCTACAATGATATTATCTGTGATTAATCTTCCCGGCACAAATGCACTTTGGTTAGCCACAATAATCTCGGGGAGAATTCCCTTCAACCTGTTTGCCAATACTTTGGATAGAATCTTATAGAGAACCTTGCATAAACTCATAGGACGAAAATCAGAGGGGCTGCCAGGAGTCTTCTTCTTAGGGATTAAAGTGATCAAAGTCTGATTCAGCTCCTCTGGAAAGAAACCCCCTTCCAAATAACCTTGTAACTCCCTAGTGACATCATCCCCAATTATTTCCAAGTTTTTTTGAAAGAAAAGAGCAGGCATACCATCCACTCCTGGTGCTTTTAAAGGTCCCATCTGTTTCAATGCTGCCCAAATCTCCTCTCTTGTGAAGGGTTTCAGCAAACCCTCATTCATTTCCTTTGTAACCTTCCTGGGAATTGAGTCAATGATCTGACTCCCCTGTCTTGGTGGACCTGCCAAATATAATTGCTTGTAGTAGGCGACCAGACAGGCTGCTACTCGCTCCTGTCCTTCAAATAGTTCTCCATTCATGTCTCTCAGTTTTCTTATGGTATTTCTCTCCCTTCTTTCTGAAGCTTGACGGTGGAAATATTTAGTATTCTTATCCCCCTCCTTGAGCCATTCAGTTCTGGATCGCTGTTTCCACTTCATCTCTTCAATTTCAAAAATCATATCCAGCTCCTTCTCTAGTGCATCACGCTGCTGGATGAGAGCTTGGTTCATTTGAAATTTACCAATCCTTCCCAGTACCCTCTCTATCTCTTTCCTTCTATGTTTCAGGTTACCAAAAGTTGCCTTGCTCCAATGCTTTAGCTTCTCCTCGCACTCTCGGAGCTTATGCAGAACTGATCTAGCCCCATTCCTTTTCCATCCCTCCTCCACGACTTCCTTGATATCCTGATGCTTTTGCCAATATGCTTCAAACCTAAAAAAGGTTCCCCATCTAACTTCTGGTTCTCCCAATTGTGTCTGCAAGAACAGAGGATTGTGATCTGACCCACATCTATTCAAATGGTACACCCTAGCCTGAGGATAGAGAGTCATCCATTGGTTTATAGCCACCATTCTGTCCAACCTCTCTTCCAGGAAAGTGTCATCCTTGTGGTTGTTGTCCCAAGTGAACCGTCGCCCATAGAAGCCTAGATCCTCTAGATTACAGTCTTCCAAGGCTTTGTTAAAACCTTCCATTTCCTGTTCATTAGCATCATATTTTCCATTCTTCTCTGCATAACACTGCACCAAATTGAAATCCCCTGTCATTAGCCATGGCAGGTCTGTGAGATCCCCCAATTGCCTTATTAAATTCCATGTGCGAGGTTTATTGTCCTGTTCTGGCCATCCATAGACCCCTGTTAGTCTCCATTCCTTGCCTTCATCATTAACCTTCATGTCAATGTGGTTGTTTGAGTAACCCTTGATTTCCACCTTGATTTCTGGTTGCCATAGGACCATAAGTCCCCCTGCCCTTCCTGTCGACCCAACACCAAAGCCATCCTTCCATCCCAGATTCCTCATTGTTTCCCTCCACTCGTGAGACATTCTTTTTGTTTCCATCAAGAATGCTATTTGGGGATTTTGTCTTTGCAATAAAGACTTGACTTTTTTAATTGCCGAGGGATTCCCCAACCCTCGCAATTATAACTGAGGATGTTCATTGGGATGGGCGGCTCTGCTCTACTGCATAGTCCGCCAACTCGCCATCCATGTTCTTTTGTATTCCCTGCTGTTCCTCTACCTGACCTATCTGAAAGTCCAAAACTCGAGCCTTCTTTGAATGTTTTGGAAACTCCAGATCAATATCCATGTCACCTTCCTGTGCATCTACATTTCTCTTCTGTGGAGTAAGTTGAATTGCTTGTTGATGTCTCTCCTTGTGATGTTCCTGTCTACGCCAGACATTCCCTGGAGGCCTCCTTGTTGTCAGCCCCACTTCCTTACCCATCTTAAATTTCTGTAGAGCCCCCACCACTGCTACTTTCATATCTTTAGTTATTTCCTCCCCTTGTCTCTTTGTAAGTGGCGCCTTGTCCTCATTGTGCTTCTGTGTTGTGTTTTCCTTGCTCGCCCCTTCCCATGTTTCATCGGGCTGTTTCAGTTCCCTAGCAGTTTCTTCTCCGCCCATTCTTTTTCCCACACTAGTTCCTGCCTCCTCCTCTCCTACTCGATGTGCTTCGCTCTCAAAGTTGGCACCAGTGCATTCCATCTCGAATTTCTTTTTTAGAATGGCCCAGATTTCAGCATCTTCTTTCTTAGCTGTATGAGACAGCCAGTTCCTTGGACCAGACACCCCCGCTCGCATCTCAAACCCAAAAGGATCCACCTGAAGGTTCGATGGTCGCGGGCATCTGAGTTTGGGGTGGCCAATTCTGCCACACGAATAACAAAACAAAGGCAGCTTCTCATATTTGACCACATATTCCACCAGATCCCCACCAATATTGAGTTTCAATTTCTTTTTGAGGGGATTGTTGATAGAGAGATTAACTCTTATTCTCATAAAATCATCCCACATTGTTCCTGTGCTATCATCAAACCACACTAGTTTTCCAAAACGTGATGCCAGCTTTTCTGCCATTTTTTGAGTTCGCAACTCTGCTGGAAATCCTCTAATTTGTATCCATAAATCTATCATGTGCAGGTCATCCGGCGATGGCTTCTTTATCAGGTAACTTGATGCAAGAACAAGAATATTGTTCTCATATTGCCACGGTCCTCCATAGCAAGCTTTATTGCAATCGTCCATGTCCAGAAACTGAAACGCAAAGATGTTTTCGCCCAGGTCAGTTATTTGAAAACCCTTCCTTGTGTTCCACGCTTTTGCTAGAGCTATCTTCAGTGATTTGATGTTTGGTTGCTTTTCAGCTACCAGTCTTCCTATCAATCCCAGTTTTTGCACCGCTTCCATCCTTACTACATCAACATCCGAATCCTCTACCATCAAAGGCTCTTCATCCTCCTCTCCAATCGCTATTTGATCGAGCTTCTCTGCCAGATCTCCTTCTTGGTTGATTACATGATTCCCGATCTCAGGGGAGGTCCCCGAGTCTCCCTGCTCTACGCTCTCCGCCATTGTAAACTTGTTGCTGCTAACAAAGCCTACCTCGACAGGCTCTTATTGTGTTATTTTGTTCTCAAAACAAGGCTGTGAAGAGAAGATCTCCCCTGTCGTTAGCTCCTCTACCTTATAAAGACCTTGACAAACTACACTTTTTTCACTAAGAACTCCTCTCCTTCTCCTTCCCAGGCTCAAAAACCTAAAAACCTTCGGAAAACCCTAGGGTTTCGCCGCAGTGCCGCTCTCGCTAAACGAGAGAAAAAAACCTTTGATACTTCGTTTTGAATATCATGTGATTGATGTCATGATGAAAAATAAATAGTAATAGTCAAATTTTCAATATTAACTAATCTCATATTATACTTTGTTGGTAATCGATTCGCCCATAAGTCGGTAATCGAGTTGGCTTTATAGACACAATATGATACATCTCATGAGCTCTAAACGAGTCAGCTCACGAGTTTAGCTCAACAAGCCACCGAGTCGAGCTAGCTCGCGAGCTTCCCGAGGTGAACAAGGTTTAGCTCGTGCACGGCTAGTTAATAAACAAGTCGATTTTCGAACGAGCTTTTCCGAGTCGAGCGTCGAGCAGCTCGGCTCATTTGCAACCCTACTTATCTCTCCATCTTCTTCGTGCTCTAATACTGCCGCCATAAAAAACCTTATTTCCTTATCCATCTTTTGTTCCTCTTTCTTTTACTGGACGGCTAAACGTCGCCCTAATTTTACTATTATCGCCCTAACTTAAAATGTAGAATTACTAAATTATCTTTTTATTAATCAAACAAAATAATAAATAAACAAATCCTAAAATCTCTATTCCTCCAATACTGTTGACCACCACCTCTCCAATTACCCTCCCCCGCCGTCCTTTACACCCTTTTCCCGAATTCACCACCAGACACTCCTTCTCCCGCTATCGCTTCAAGTTTCAAATGTGCACAACTCAATCAGAAAAGTCGAACACTAAAATTAATAAGATTAGGGTACTGAAACATTAATCAATCGCGAGCCACCTCTAACGCAATCGATCCCATTCCGCCACCACCTCGCTCCCTTTCAATCCGGCCACCGCCGATGGAGCTTCAGGCTTAAAAGTCATTGAACCGCCATTATTGGGTAGTTAGTTCCTCACCACTTCACTAACCATTAAATTTCCATGTCCCGTCTTTTACTAAGTACTCTGGCCTTACTCAGATCGCTGATTGTTTATCCAAAGGGATGGTGAAGCTGTTGAGGCTTGAGTGCTGCTGACTCTATTTTGGCAATAGGCGAGAGAAAAGGCCTAGGGCGATTATATAAAATTAGGGCGACAATTAGCAACCCTCTTCTTTTATTCGTCTCCCAATACTGCAATCAAATCGAAATGAGGTCCAAGAAAAGAACTATGGCGGTCATGTGTTATGCCGATCTATTGTGTTTTTTTATTAATTCAATAACAATTGGTTTTTACAATTTGAGGATTGAATACGAGAATTGGAGATTGGAGATTTCCCTACTAAGCTGATATGTGTGTTAGTTATAGGCGAAAATTTTGAAGGTCATGATAATTGCAAACTAACATAGCAAGGGGTAAATTGGTATTTTAACAAAATGCCACACCAACAATTTCCACATTCTTTGACCCATCACAAACATGGATTTTGGACAATTTCCACTTGACAATTACTAGGCTTTCTATAAGATGGAAGTTAAGGTCAACTCCCACGTTTTCAGTAATGTTAAAATTTGCAGAAAAAATCAAAAGTTTAAGTATAATCCTTATTTAATAGGGGCAGAGTAACCGCCAAGCCGAAGGGAAAAAAAATCCCTTCCTAAACCCTTTTAACATTTTTTCTAAAAGTCCTTCAATATTTTTATAGATTAATAAATAAATTAAATTAATGATGATGATTGCTTGCAGAACACGCCAGTCTAAAAGTCCTTCAATATTTTTATAGATTAATAAATAAATTAAATTAATGATGATGATTGCTTGCAGAACACGCCAGCTGAGGAAAAGCAGCAACACTATTTGATCGCATCTTTTCGCCTCAGTCACTCAGTCACCCGCTAAACCGCATCCCCCTGACCTCCCTCATTCGACGAAGCCGCAGCTCTTCCTCCGCCGCCCATCAGGTCTGTTCGTTTGGTTCTTCCTGGTCTTCTTGTTCGTCTTGTTTCTCTTATTTTCTGCGCCTCTTGTTTTCTTTGACCGTTCAATTCTTCTTCGATCTGCTTTGTCGTTCTGATTTGATCTTCTTCTCGTTTTGATTTTCGTTTATTTGGTTGGTAATGAGTTCTTTATGGAGATTTTCTTGACCTAGATTCTGTTTGCTCGTTATCATCTGTCCATTTTCCACAGATGGCGGACCTTACGGCGGCCAAACGGTGTCCGCGCTGCCATGTTTCTAATCCTGGGAGCAGGGCTTGTGTCGACAATTGTCCGTTCGAGGGGATTCTTAACCAAGACAGGAAAGGAGATGTTTTACTGTACCAGTCCCTGCACCCAGAAGCGGTTAAGATTTTGGTCGATTTACCTCCAGAGGAAGTTCTTGAACCGTTGGAGTGGCTTCTTTCGGAGACGACTCACCTGCGGAAAGCAATTATTGACGGAGATTTTGCTGTACTCCCGTGCGCTCGAATCTGGAAAATCTTGGAGGGTAATTACACGAGTGTGGCGGCGATGAAGGCAGATCTGAAGAAGGCTACAGAAATCGACGATGGTTCAGAACCGTGGAAACATCTGATTGAAATTCGTCGACAGGCAGCCACCGGTCGAGTTTACAACCTTCGTCGCCGAGCCACCAAAGTAGTCGTCGATCGCCCCGGCGGCAGAGGCAAGGGTAGAGGCAAAGCGAAGGGTAGAGTTGCCACAAACACCACCAAGGCGGGGTCCGTAATTCAGCAGCTCAAATCAACCATAGGAGGCAACACCAACCGAGAATCCGGCACCGGTCCTTCCTCTGACCACACAACCAACACTTCCGACAGCCCTGGGTCCTTACCCGAGACCAATCGTCTCACTCCTCCGCGGGAGCTGGTTCCGCATCCACCGTCTCCTCCACCGGGACCAAGCCAAGCCCCCACTTCTGGCAATGATGACACCGGGTCACAACAGGAGGAGCCGTCGGCGCCGAGTCCGCTCTCGACTCCTTCATCGGGGCCTGGTCCTCTCCCTACTCCTCGGCCGGTTCAGGTTCCGCTCTCCACTGCTCCGACGGGACCAGGCGAAGTCCCCACTTCTGGCAATGACAGCGAGGAAGGTCCAAGGACTCTTATCCCCAACTCACATAACCAGGCACAACAGGAGGAGCAGCGCGCCCCGGTTCCGCACTCCACTCCTCAGCCGGGAACAGGCCAATCCCCCACTTCTGGCAATGACGACACTGCGAAAGTTCCTTCGCCTGTCCGCCTCCCCACTCCTCTGTCCAATTATGACGATGACAGCGATGATGGAGTAGAGTCGGTCTATGATGAAACTGCCCCACGCACCCTTAAACCCGACGCACATGACCAGGGACGACAGGATGAGCCGCCGGCACCGGGTCGTCTCCCTTCTCCTCGGCCTGATCAGGTTCAGCTCTCCCCTGCTCGGACGGGACCAGGCCTATCCCCCACTTCTGGTAATGGCAACGATGAAGGTCCGAGCACCCTTATCCCCAGTGCACATAACTCGCCACACCCGGTCCCCGATCCTACCCCAACCTCCCCTAGAACCGGCCCAAATAGCCCGGTACAACCGGACCCCAATCCTACGTCAACCCCCCCAAGAACCGGCACAAATACCGTGGAGCAGAACCTCAGTCCTCCTCAGTTAAACGCCCCTAGGCCCGTCCCAGATGACGAGCCACACCCGGAGGAGCCACACCCGGAGGAGACAGATGTTGTGGAGGAGACAGACCCGGAGGAGCCACACCCGGAGGAGACAGATGTTGTGGAGGAGCCACACCCGGAGGAGCCAGATGTTGTTGATCAGGCTGTCGGTCATCTGCGATCGAATATGTCTCAGTTCTACTCACACTACAAAAAGAAGGTTAAGATCAATCGCACTCAAGCTACATCAAATAGGGGAGAACAATTCTTGGTGGAGGCTGGTGTGAGGTTGGATGCGGTTAGGGAGGCATATCGCTGTCTCCTCCGGGTGTGGCTCCTCCACAACATCTGTCTCCTCCGGGTGTGGCTCCTCCGGGTGTGGCTCGTCATCTGGGACGGGCCTAGGGGCGTTTAACTGAGGAGGACTAAGGTTCTGCTCCACGGTATTTGTGCCGGTTCTTGGGGGGGTTGACGTAGGATTGGGGTCCGGTTGTACAGGGCTATTTGGGCCGGTTCTAGGGGAGGTTGGGGTAGGATCGGGGACCGGGTGTGGCGAGTTATGTGCACTGGGGATAAGGGTGCTCGGACCTTCATCGTTGCCATTACCAGAAGTGGGGGATAGGCCTGGTCCCGTCCGAGCAGGG
Source organism: Linum tenue (assembly GCA_946122785.1). NCBI lineage: Eukaryota > Viridiplantae > Streptophyta > Magnoliopsida > Malpighiales > Linaceae > Linum > Linum tenue. Next base: position 63,953,183 of record CAMGYJ010000007.1, on the reverse strand, counting down.
GAGAGCTGAACCTGATCAGGCCGAGGAGAAGGGAGACGACCCGGTGCCGGCGGCTCATCCTGTCGTCCCTGGTCATGTGCGCCGGGTTTAAGGGTGCGTGGGGCAGTTTCATCATAGACCGACTCTACTCCATCATCGCTGTCATCATCATAATTGGCCAGAGGAGTGGGGAGGCGGACAGGCGAAGGAACTTTCGCAGTGTCGTCATTGCCAGAAGTAGGGGATTGGCCTGTTCCCGGCTGAGGAGTGGAGTGCGGAACCGGGGCGCGCTGCTCCTCCTCCTGTTGTGCCTGGTTATGTGCGCCGGGGATAAGAGTCCTCGGACCTTCCTCGCTGTCATTGCCAGAAGTGGGGACTTCGCCTGGTCCCGTCGGAGCAGTGGAGAGCGGAACCTGAACCGGCCGAGGAGTAGGGAGAGGACCAGGCCCCGATGAAGGAGTCGAGAGAGAACTCGGTGCCGACGGCTCCTCCTGTTGTGACCCGGTGTCGTCATTGCCAGAAGTGGGGGCTTGGCTTGGTCCCGGTGGAGGAGAAGGTGGATGCGGAACCAGCTCTCGCGGAGGAGTGAGACGATTGGTCTCGGGTAAGGACCCAGGGCTGTCGGAAGTGTTGGTTGTGTGGTCAGAGGAAGGACCGGTGCCGGATTCTCGGTTGGTGTTGCCTCCTATGGTTGATTTGAGCTGCTGAATTACGGACCCCGCCTTGGTGGTGTTTGTGGCGACTCTACCCTTCGCTTTGCCTCTACCCTTGCCTCTGCCGCCGGGGCGATCGACGACTACTTTGGTGGTTCGGTGACGAAGGTTGTAAACTCGACCGCTGGCTGCCTGTCGACGAATTTCAATCAGATGTTTCCACGGTTCTGAACCATCGTCGATTTCTGTAGCCTTCTTCAGATCTGCCTTCATCGCCGCCACACTCGTGTAATTACCCTCCAAGATTTTCCAGATTCGAGCGCACGGGAGTACAACAAAATCTCCGTCAATAATTGCTTTCCGCAGGTGAGTCGTCTCCGAAAGAAGCCACTCCAACGGTTCAAGAACTTCCTCTGGAGGTAAATCGACCAAAATCTTAACCGCTTCTGGGTGCAGGGACTGGTACAGTAAAACATCTCCTTTCCTGTCTTGGTTAAGAATCCCCTCGAACGGACAATTGTCGACACAAGCGCTGCTCCCAGGATTAGAAACATGGCAGCGCGAACACCGTTTGGCCGCCGTAAGGTCCGCCATCTGTGGAAAATGGACAGATGATAATGAGCAAACAGAATCTAGGTCAAGAAAATCTCCATAAAGAACTCATTACCAACCAAATAAACGAAAATCAAAACGAGAAGAAGATCAAATCAGAACGACAAAGCAGATCGAAGAAGAATTGAACGGTCAAAGAAAACAAGAGGCGCAGAAAATAAGAGAAACAAGACGAACAAGAAGACCAGGAAGAACCAAAAGAACAGACCTGATGGGCGGCGGAGGAAGAGCTGCGGCGGAGAAAGAGCTGCGGCTTCGTCGAATGAGGGAGGTCAGGGGGATGCGGTTTAGCGGGTGACTGAGTGACTGAGGCGAAAAGATGCGATCAAATAGCGTTGCTGCTTTTCCTCAGCTGGCGTGTTCTGCAAGCAATCATCATCATTAATTTAATTTATTTATTAATCTATAAAAATATTGAAGGACTTTTAGACTGGCGTGTTCTGCAAGCAATCATCATCATTAATTTAATTTATTTATTAATCTATAAAAATATTGAAGGACTTTTAGAAAAAATGTTAAAAGGGTTTAGGAAGGGATTTTTTTTTCCCTTCGGCTTGGCGGTTACTCTGCCCCTATTAAATAAGGATTATACTTAAACTTTTGATTTTTTCTGCAAATTTTAACATTACTGAAAACGTGGGAGTTGACCTTAACTTCCATTTTATAGAAAGCCTAGTAATTGTCAAGTGGAAATTGTCCAAAATCCATGTTTGTGATGGGTCAAAGAATGTGGAAATTGTTGGTGTGGCATTTGGTTAAAATACCAATTTACCCCTTGCTATGTTAGTTTGCAATTATCATGACCTTCAAAATTTTCCCCTATAACTAACACACATATCAGCTTAGTAGGGAAATCTCCAATCACCAATTCTCGTATTCAATCCTCAAATTGTAAAATCCAATCGTTATTGAATTAATAAAAAAACACAATAGATCGTCATAACACATGACCGCCATAGTTCTTTTCTTGGACCTCATTTCGATTTGATTGCAGTATTGGGAGACGAATAAAAGAAGAGGGTTGCTAATTGTCGCCCTAATTTTATATAATTGCCCTAGGCCTTTTCTCTCGCCTATTGCCAAAATAGAGTCAGCAGCACTCAAGCCTCAACAGCTTCACCATCCCTTCGGATAAACAATCAGCGATCTGGGTAAGGCCAGAGTACTTAGTAAAAGACGGGACATGGAAATTTAATGGTTAGTGAAGTGGTGAGGAACTAACTACCCAATAATGGCGGTTCAATGACTTTTAAGCCTGAAGCTCCATGGGCGGTGGCCGGATTGAAAGGGAGCGAGGTGGTGGCGGAATGGGATCGATTGCGTTAGAGGTGGCTCGCGATTGATTAATGTTTCAGTACCCTAATCTTATTAATTTTAGTGTTCGACTTTTCTGATTGAGTTGTGCACATTTGAAACTTGAAGCGATAGCGGGAGAAGGAGTGTCTGGTGGTGAATTCGGGAAAAGGGTGTAAAGGACGGCGGGGGAGGGTAATTGGAGAGGTGGTGGTCGACAGTATTGGAGGAATAGAGATTTTAGGATTTGTTTATTTATTATTTTGTTTGATTAATAAAAAGATAATTTAGTAATTCTACATTTTAAATTAGGGCGATAATAGTAAAATTAGGGCGACGTTTAGCCGTCCAGTAAAAGAAAGAGGAACAAAAGATGGATAAGGTAATAAGGTTTTTTATGGCGACAGTATTAGAGCACGAAGAAGATGGAGAGATAAGTAGGGTTGCAAATGAGCCGGGCTGCTCGACGCTCGACTCGGAAAAGCTCGTTCGAAACTCTACTTGTTTATTAACTACCCGTGCACGAGCTAAACCCTGTTCACCTCGGGAAGCTCGCGAGCTAGCTCGACTCGGTGGCTTGTTGAGCTAAACTCGTGAGCTGACTCGTTTAGAGCTCATGAGATGTATCATATTGTGGCTACAAAGCCAACTCGATTACCGACTTATGGGCGAATCGATTACCAACAAAGTTTAATATGAGATTAGTTAATATTGAAAATTTGACTATTACTATTTATTTTTCATCATGACATCAATCACATGATATTCTAAACGAAGTATCAAATATGAGTTAAGATTTAGTAAACAAGTCTAGCTCGAACTCGACTCGGTTCAACTCGCTAATAAACGGCTCGAGCTCGACTCGATTATTAACTAGTCAAGCTCAAATTGGGGTAAAGCTCGGCTCGACTCGGCTCATTTGCAGCTCTACTTGTTAGTAAATGAATTAGACTTGATTTTGGTTTTGTTCTGCTCGTCAAGTTTTTATGCTGATTTGGTTTGGTGGTTCATTGAGCTTCGTTCGCAGCTAACTCGTTCAGAGCTCTCACATACTAATTGTTAAAAAGTTTATTTTGAAGTTTGCTCGTTTTTCTAGTTTTTTAGTGTCTTTTTAGCACTACTATTATTGTATAGCCGAGTTGGGGGTTGTGCTTGATCATTTTCACTTGAGCCAAACTCGAGATGACCTTCTATTACTTTATTCGACCTCGTTATTTTCGGTCGATAATAATAAACCATTTAATTTCATGAATGCTAATGTTTTGAAATTGTATTGCTTGTGAAGTTTCATTTTGTGATAGACTGATAGTGGGCTGATTAGGCTGCCTGCCAAACAACACCTAATAAAGGAAGAATTCAAGCCACATTCTGCATCCACCGATTGCCTCCATCCTTTTTTATTCAGTAAACACCACTTAATCACAATTAAAACAAACTAGTCAACCCTATTCCTTAATCTTGAAGGGGAAGGCAGACAGATTGAATCTATCTCCTATGAAGTCTGAACTCTGAACCAATTTGCAAGTTGATGAATGACTTAAAGGCTTAAACTTTGCTACTTATATTACGTCCAATAAAGAATGCCACTAATTAGCAGTTGAATGTAAACACACAGAAAGACAGGAGATAAATAAAGGCTGGTCATTTGAAGAGTTCACTCCCAAGTTTTACAGCTCCAATCTCCTCACCATGGTCATAATCCACATGCCCAGTTTCCCGCCCTCGAATCCATTCAAGCGCTTTGACAACCTTCTCCATTGAAGGTCTCCTTGTGCTGACATCCACACACATCAATGCCAGATCCACCATGATTCGTTTCGTTCGATCCTTAGCTTGGAGCGACTTGTCCACGAAGTCATTGAGGCTGCTATCCCTAGCCTGTAAGAAGGAAAACACTTTGTGAGCAACAACAGGAAAATGCAGTTGTGTTTGGCTGCGAGTAGTTATCTGCAGATGTACCTGAAGCAATAGATTCTGGTCTGAGTTTGATTGATACTTGCCATGTGCTTCACGTCCACTGATCAGCTCTAGTAGGAATACTCCATAACTGTAGACATCACTGAGCTCTGAGAAGTCACTCGACGAATTCAACCTGAACAACAATCATGCAGAGCAATGCATTAGGGAACACAGCCAGCAAAGTTTCAATCTTTTTTTTTATGAAGCAACAGGAAGGAAATGCAATCACGTACTCGGGATCAAGGAAGTGATCTACAGAAGAAGAAGATCCCGGGTGCGGAGTTTCTGCTACCCACTTGTAGATTCCATAGTCAGATACCTTAGCAGTGAAATTTTCATCCACAAGCACATTGCTGGTTCTGAAATGCATGTGCAGGAAAGGAGGGACCAAACTGTGAAGATACCGAAGCCCTGATTCAAGAAAAGAAATGAAATGGAACTAGGAAAGATCTAAACATTTGAGAAAAAAAGGAGACCACAGAGCTGGAAATATTAGGACTGGTTTACTGAGCCATACCTTTTGCTGCACCTAAGGCTATGGCCAGTCTACGCTTGATACCCAATTTCCCAACAGGCAGACCTTCACTATCTAAGGAAAGGCCAAAGCAGAGAAGTCTTAACATGGGTATGACTGAGACTATAACAGTTTTGAGAGAGGCAGAGAGAATTACCATAGAGGTATTGTCCCACATTTCCATCGGATATGTATTCAGTTACAAGAAACTGTTGCTGCCTATCCTCACAATAACCGATAAGCTTTACAAGATGCTGGTTCTGGACGGAAGCGATGTGTCTAACCTGCAGGCATAAGGAGAACTATAAGGATGTAGAGCTTTTACTATTATGTGTGATAAACATCAATTTTTTATTGGTTTGCAAGTACCTCATTAGCAAAGTTCTGAACAGGATGATATATGTTTCTCTTTATGACAGCAATAGATCCATCAAGAAGCAGTCCTTTGTAAACCAAACCAAGCAAGCCTTCGCCTATGATATTGCTGTCACTGAAACTTCGTGTCGCCAGCTTCAACTCCTCAATTGTCAATAATCTCAGGAAGTGTGTGCCCGGAGGATGAGGACTAGCATAAGTGGGAGTTCCAACTATTTCCAACCCTGTTGCTGAATGCAAAAAAAACAGAAAGAGGTTATTGATGAAACTCAAACCAAAAAAATCAATACAGCAAGCCATGGTAAATGAAAAGTCATAGTCCAACAGTGAAAAAGAAGGAGAATTGAACAAGCCACTTTCATGTTGGGATGATGCTAAACTCACTTGGAGATTGTGCAGAGGACTCCCTTTCAGAAGTTTGTGCTGCCAATTTCTTAATGCACAAGTAAACAGTTACCACTATGATAATTACTAGAAGAACTGCACCAACACCTCCAGCTATGGCTGCAACTTTCCTTTTCCATGCTTTTGTGTCATCATATGGTTGCACTGGTGTTAATGTAGGAACACCATTGGATCCATCAACTGTCTTTGCTATCCTCTTAGTATGTAATAAATATAACCGTTCTTGTAATCCTAAATGGATGCCTGAGGGAATAGATTGCGAAGAAACAGGTGACAATTTGGTTGAACCAGTCTGCAACAGACAGGGCTGACTCCTTGGAACATAAGCTATCAGACATCAGAAAATGCAGCATATAGTTAGAAAGCCTTCTCCTATATATTCAAGGGCAGCAGGAAAACTAACAATCAACCATGCAAAACTGAAAAGGGGAAAGGCTGCTTGCAATGAGTAAATGCTAACTAGTCCATGCAGAAAAAGAAGTAAAGGGGAGTTCCATCCACATAGTAGGTATAGCAAAGAAAGAGCAGCCGGTATAGCTTCTCTGTTTCTTTGAAGTCTATTTGTTGGAAGGATGATATGTTTGGTAAAAATCCATTGAACCTAAACATCTAACATGCCAATGTGAAAGGAAAGAGAGGGAGGGAGCTTACAAAGGAAAAACACCTGGGGTTTTAAATTGGCGATGCTTGCGACTTGCTGATTGTCTTAGACATGGGTATCCCTCCATCCAGCCATTGGACTGTTTGTTATTGCAAATGGTACTCTCACAAGCAAACGAAGTTTCAGCTGCAGCAAAATAAACTGAGCTGTGTTTAGAAGCAAGAAATAACTGTAGCATGTCACTCAAATCAACTAATAGGATCTATCTGGCTAAGACAAGCAGTAATTGGAGAAGTCAAAGAGAAGTTAAAAGATTCTAACCATGCCTTATCCGAACAGTACTTGAGAGATGTAAGAGTTGCACCAGCAAAAGCAGTGGTAAATGTAGCCACCAGAGCAATTGCATGGTCAAATAGCATAACTCTTTGAACTTTGAGATGGCCAATGGATCTTGAACAGATCCTGCGGAAAGTATGGAAGTAGGAAATCAAGTTCAAATATGCTACAAGAATGGATTGGCAACACACCAAGAAGCAATCAACAGTTAGTCATACTTCAGCCATGTAACTAAGAGCTTCTGATGATCGGTATGCTCTTTCAAAAACTCTGCAACAACAAAGTCTTCAAAAGAGCTCCACTAGCTCAGACTATTCCTCACCAACCCAGAACAAAGAAACCGTTTAATCTTTTTACAGGGAAATACGCATACCAACTAAGCACATTCTTAAAGGATGTAAGTCAAGCAACAACTGAATACATCAATCAAATACTCTCCTTTTCTTATTCTCTTCAGATTCTACTTGGGAGTTGAAAAAAAGACCCCTAGGATATCAAGTTTCATACTTGCAAAAGACTACGATGGAACTTATGCAACAGCTAAACCACGAACTGTTGAAAAGAAAGAGAGAGCACTCAAGTAGCACAAATTTCAAGGTGATTTTTTTCAAACGTAGTATTGGTGAGCAGCTGAATAGGTAGGAACAAAAGGCTGAGCGGAAATTCAAAGCTACTGAGAACTTTTTACATGCTGGAAACCTGACGAAGGAATCATGTTCCAGTGCCTTCCTTCATTTCAGCTCAGTCCAGCTAAGCAGATAAAGTAAACACTGTTAATGGAAGGCACATATCAATGCTGTCCAGTTTGAAGAGGACAAGGGAAGTGTTTGTTTCTCCAAAGACCGGAAAAATTTCCATCTGGCAGAAAGAAGCCAAATTGCGAATCCCTAAAGATTCCCATCAAAGAATCTGCAAACTTTTCGAAAACCTGAAAAAATGAGTCTTGCCAGACACCAATGTATTGGTTGAGAACTGAGGCAGCCCACCACAGCTAACCTTTAGTTCCCATGAAAGATCTCCAAAACCGAGAGGCCTAATCTTAGAAAAAGCATCACTGCTTTAGCAATGTCAATCCAAGACACTGCCTTCTAAATAAAACCATCTGCAACCTGCTGCTTTTGAACAAAAAGTACCTTAGAGGCCATGATAAGCAAGCAGTCGTATGGTCATTTCTCTCTTTCCCTCTCTCTCTCTCTCTCTCCTTCAGCTCGACAGAAAGCTCAAACAAATGATTCCAAACATCATGTGCATGACAAAGTGAATAACTTTTGTGACCTTTTGCAGCTAAACCTGGGAATTTTAGATTCCATGAAACAACAAAGGCAGAACAATTTCAACTAGAAGGCAAAATGAGTAACAACGACAGGACATGTTTTCATTTCACCCCTGCCACAAAGTTCCAAGTGAAGAAGTCCCTCCCCAACCCCTCTCCATATATCACGTCACTTACATATACAAATGTAAGAATAAACCAAACTTCCCAGAAAACAACCAAAAACCCCCCATTAAGTGTAGCTTGTGAGAGAGAGAGAAAAAGATCTGAGTGGTACCATTAAAATCCAACTGCGAAAGCTGCTGCAGAAGACAGAAACTCGCCCAACTTTTTCATTCAGGCAATGAAGCAAACAGCTTGCATGCATAAACCAGCTAGATATATCTTATTGAACAGTTTGAGATAGGTTGTGGGGGAGGGTTTCCTCTTACAGGTACAAGCATTTAAGCAAACTAAATTTTCCTAGAAAAGCAACACATGAAACCACAATTGAATACACATAACATTTAATGTCACCCCCCTCCATTCAAGCAGAAAACCAAACAGTGGTAGTAAAGACAAAAGCTTTGGTGAAAATAACAATGATTCCCCTGTTACCCATCATCAAGCACAAGAAGTCGTCAACTGGGATTGGAACAGTTGTGGGAGAAGCTCATTAACGTGCATGCAGAGGCAGAGAAAGAACACCCATTTTCATGAATGGAAGTGTCATTTAATTTGTGGGTACTATATATGAACAGGGTTTTTCTAGTGATAATAATGGTGGCAAGGGAATTTGGGGGTGGTGTTTGATGGGTCGTAATCAAAGATTGCTGGACGAAAGAGATTTTTGGTTCCCTCCCTGCAACCTTTTGTCACTGTCTGTGTCTGGAAGGGAAAGAGACAGAGAATGGATGGAGAGGGAGCTGCTCCATTTGGGGGACCATTGTGTCAAAATACAGAGAGTGAGTCACATGATAGGAGGAGCCCCTTGAATTCACATGTCCCATCATCTCTTCCATTAATCTCCTATTCTCCTTAGTCCTTTCTCTTCTTCCAGTGTTGCTACATGTCCTCTGGTTTTGTTCACTTGGGCTCTTAACTTTGTCTCTAGAGCTTTGGTGCATAGACTATAGGTAAAGAGACTATAGAAAATGCTACTATGTTCATACAAGGTTTAACTAACTGAGAATGCGTAACAATGGTACCATACTCACAAAGGAAGATTTCAACTTGAAATTGTTTCAACTGGAATATCATTTTGGACCTTAGTTGATTTACGTACCTGAATGGTTGCAGATTAGTATGATATCATGACTTGAATCGAAACGAAGTTGATTTGATGTGGTTTAAAGCGCTGCTTCATGTTTAATTTCTTCTGCTCTGGGTTTTATATCCTTAAAGTTGAAATCGGTTTTTAATATTATGCTTAAACTAGTACAGGCTGTTCATATCTAATTTGGTATAAGAATATTATTGTGAATTTTATATTAATGTTTATGGCTTGTATAGTTTATTAGTTTTCGACAAGAATGGTAGTGATTATTATCGTACTTCCTTAAACACATTTCTCCCTAATGTTAATCTTTTGGGAGCAAATTGCAAATTTGGTAATATAAAGTTTTGCGTTTTCCCACTAAAAATATTTTATTTCATTCGTGGTCACTAAACTTAGTTTAATATTTCAAGTTTGGTCACTCTCTCTTACCTTTCATTAATTGCGTTAGTTTTTTTGTTGATGCGGCTAACAGAAATATCCAATCGCCCTATTTTAACCCGAAAAAATATATATAAGACTTGTCACGTCACTAAAACCCGTCATGTCATATTATTATTTGTCTTTGTGTGTAGCCTCAATAGTGTGTTTCTCGCCTCTTACTAATCAAATTTTCATTCTCCTCTTTCCCTTTGGATTTCGATTTAATTCTCAGGGAGGACTAATAGGGATGGCAATTTCGACCTGACCCGTTTTACCCGACCTGTTTGACCTGTTTTGGGGCGGGTCTGACCCGCCCCGTAGGCGGGGCGGGGCGGGCATGGGTAGTCTCATCGACCCGACCTGCCCTGACCCGCCCCATTCTCGACCCGTTCTTGTCTAAATTACATGAAATCTTAGTCAAATTACTATGAATGTTACTTTAATCGCATCATATTTTAGCTATAATAAAGTTGTAAATTAGTGAAAACCTCAATTTCAACAATAATTTAACTACAATTGTCATAATATTGTTTATTTTCTTACTTTTATAATAAAAATAACGAATATTTCTAATGTTTTTCAAATAAATTGCACACCCATTAGGTCGACCTGCCCCGACCCGTGACCCGTGGTCAATTACCCGACCTGGACCCGCCCTGCCACGGGGCGGGTCTGGGTACCAAGAAACCCGCCCCGGACCTGCCCCATTGCCATTCCTAAGGACTAATATGAATTTGAACCAAATTGAAATATGTCAATTTTTGGGCTATTGAGGTGCGCAAATCCAAAACAAATCGATAAAGCCCGTCGTAGATGGGCTTATACCGGCCCACAACAGTGGAAAACTCAACGGGCCGTGCTCCAACCTGAGCTTTGTCAAAAAAGTTGTTACAGGCCGGAGAAAGTAACCGAATCGCTTGTGGCCTTTCAGGCGGACTAGTCGGAGCCCCGAAGTTTCCTTCTTCCACCCCCGATTTCCTTCCACGCCGAGACTCTTGAGAGAGACCATCCATCAACCACGCGCCGGAATCTCGTCGCAGACGAAACGATGCTCAGCATTCTCGCTCAGGTGAACACCAATTCTCCGGCAACTTTTCTCCGCCTATATACCCTCTTGATGCCACGATTCTTTGCCGATGAGTTATATCTTTTTTCCTTGCTGCAGGAGCGCCTGCTCGGATTCGCATTAGGCGGGGCTTTCACCGGTTTCGTGGTGTTTGAGCAGCGAAGGCGAATCCACGACTCAATTTCAGCCTACCAATCTCCATCCGATGCCGAGAAACAGGTAAAGCTTGCAACTTTATTTCCAACTGATTCTCATTTGTCCTGCCCATAACCCTAGAATCCAATGTGATCTTTGTCGGTTCATTGCTAGGAGAAGATTGAGGGGTGAGTTTCAAGGTTTAGCTGATTACTGAACAATGTGTAGTTGTATACTAGCTGGATGTGAATGCAGCTGAGGGATGATGTCTTTCTCTAGGTGTTGCCATTGTATGTGTAGGGGGTTTCTTATTGGTTCTTTATGTAGTTCTGTTCCATTTGTATCTGGAAAGGGTAGCTAGATATCATGCAATTTGGTAAATGTAGGTGAGAAGTGTTCGAAACCCTTGTATGTAAGACCTCATTGGAGCGATGTCGTGGTTCGTTCTTGTGGTGGATGATGGCATTCTAGCATGTCTAAGCATGTTAAGGTGAAAATAGCATGTGAGAGTATGAGTGATTGAAGAGATAGCAGAATCAATGTGGTGGTTTGGATAGAGTTACCATATATCCCAGGTAGGGACATGAATGGAAAATGTTCATCCTCTGAAACCAAAACCATTGTAAGAAAAAGACAGAGATATGGGAGGATAATGAGCTGTCTGTTGCTTTCTTTGGCTGATTGATTGAGTCTCTTTTAGCACTGGAACTACCTCTAGCATCATCAATTTGCAACCCTCTGAGAGCAGCTAAGTATTTGATCCATCGCCGCGATAAGTGCAATGTACGCATATATACATATATATACTCTATACACAAAACTGACGAGAGACTGAGCTTGTTTTCCTCATGGCTTTGCACTTGTTGCAGATGAAGGAGCCGATTCTGGGGAAGCAATTCCGTTCCGAGTCTGCCCTCCTATGGAACAAAGCCGTGGACCAGGCGTTCGGTCCGCTCGTTTCCGCCCTTAGTTCCCACAGAGAGTAAAATTGTTGAACAAGTTTGTGATATGGTATTCTATACATCATTTTGGCAACTCTTATGATACACTCTAAGAACATGCGTGCAATTTTTGTCTCCTAATCCTCATTTTATCATGGGTGTGGATCCTGTACCACTCAAAAACTTCACTTGCTTGCTTGTTACTCTGTATACGTGGCTGAATCAATGACTTTGATGATGTTGATATACGCCTCTGCCTCCCTGGAAATCCCGTGAATGAAAAGGAAAGCAGCAGAAACTAAAGGGGACAATGTGTTTTTTAGTTAGCATGTTACAGCCCATAACCGTTGGTAGTAAGAAGATAAGAAGTGCTCTGTCGTGAAGCTAAAGATTTGGAGCCAACGAAGCTATCCCAAAATTTAGACCCAATACTGTCAAAAAAAAAAATTAGCACCCATGAGGCGATGACTTTCGTTTGTTGCCGTTTCTTTGGATATATCTTCTTGCTAGTTGCCACTGTAGGCTGGGTGGCCGTTTGATGAGGCAACTGAAAATTTTGAAGCTGGTTTTTATGCCCTCCATGAACACTTGTGTTGAATTGGTCGAGCATTGCACTTGAAGGAGTGTTTTGAGCTTGCTCTCGTACGGGTTGGAATGTTAGAATCACTCGTGTCTATTGTGACAAACAATTACATGGCAGATTTCCTTACAAATGGAATGAGAGACACATCCTTATGTTCGGTTTTTACTCGATTAGTTGTTCTTTTTTTTTTCCGTCATCGAGTTCGGTTCCATCATGAATATAGGTTAGGTTGTCCATTTCGTGTCATGTTGTCTACCTAAAGAAAAGTTGAAAGTATTTTTTTTTGGTGAGATAAAACGTCGGTGGCTTCTGCTAATAGAATCATGTTCTAAACTTCAATTACTATCGATCACGAATAGGGTTTGTTATATCGAATTAACATCTTAATTGAATTTGTATTATGTTGCATCAAAACGAATCATTTGGTTTAAATGTTTTCAAATTCTCGATTTTGCTTGGTTCGCATTTTCACATTTGTTTTGAAACAAAGAAAAACGACAAGTTCAATTCAATAAAAATGCAGTTTGATTATCATGGCTCTCATTTGTTCATCATTTTTTTTTTTTTGACAATTTCTATGTTTCTTCAGAGATTCGGGACAGCCAGGAGTCGATCATATGTTCGCGTCCAACAATAACACACGAAATCATCCGAACACACTTACATATATGGTAGGTAGATCATGATAACAACATTGATTTGTGGCACCAAAGTCCAAATCCTCACTCCTAACCCCCATCAACACAACAAAAAAACACTAATGAAACCATCCCCAACACCTAATCATACATATTGCTCTAACTAATCCCACACTTAACCCCCCAACCCTAAACCTGTGGCTGAACAGAGTTGCTGGCCTTGCTCAAGTTCGCCCTACGAGCCCTCACCACATAGAACGCACCCATGGCCATGAACACAGAAAACCCAACTCCAAACACAATCCCTGCAATCGCCCCTGCACCCAGCCCACTCCTCCCGCCACTCTGGCCGGACCTCGAGCTGGCCACTTTGCTCTGTTCGTCGGGAGTACTAGTGGTGCTGGTCTTTGCCGCGGCGGCGAGCTGAGCGGCCTCCGGGTGGCCGCTGGTGACGGCGGGGAGCTGCTGGTTGTTGTTGTTGTTGGGGTGGAAGAACTCGACTGCTGATGGGGAGAAGGCGACGGGGCCCTCGTAGGCCAGGCCGTGGGGCGCCCTGCCTTGTGCTCTGGCTCTGGTGATGAAGGTTGGAGAGGATGAGATGAAGATGGTGATGAGGAGGATGAGGATGGAGGTTGCAGAGTGTGGTGCCATGGTTTTGGTTAGGAGGAGGAGAATGAGCAAGAAGAAGTAGTTTTCTTGTGTTTTGGGGTAAGGGTTTTTGGAGGTAGTGGCAATTTATAGGGGGAGGAGGAGGAGAGGCAGAGTGAGTCATGTGGTTGTTTGGGGGGTTAAAAGTATGAATCAATCACTATAGATTCATATTTGGGAGGTTTTTAGTGTATAAAGTTATTTCTTTTTGCATTTTATCATGGGTTTGGTTTCACAATTACAAAATAAATTATAAAATCTCGTGAAATTCGAAATTTTGTAGTTATTATATGTTTGGAAATCGATCTATGTGGTTGGATTTCAAATTCGTTCTTCATTTATCAACGGTTGCCGGAGCGAAAATATGGGGTCCCTTTTTTCTTTTTTCTTTTTTTCTCTGAGAGAGAGCTGCTCTGACTCACAATCTATCGCCCATCGTCCACTCGATTCCGGACGATTGTTAAGGAACGTCACAATTCGATACTTTGCGTGAACGAGATCCAGAATTCCACGAACCTCATTTGTTTGTGCCCCACGATCGATTAATTATCGTGTCGATTGGATTGTCAGATCTCGAGCTATGAAAGCTCTCACACCTTGTTGATTCTAGATCATCGATCTTATTGCACATTTGGTTTGTGTTTTCGAGTTGTTTGGTTGTAAAAATAAAATTTAGAAAAAATATATTAATGTAAAGTGGTTTAACTTTTTTCATTAATAAATGCAGTATTTTTCATTGGAAATGAAAGAAAGGAGAAGTAAATGGGACTGAAAAAGAGTGGAACAGAATCATGAATGTGCTTATTATGACATATTATTCCTCTCCTTTGCCCTAGAAGAAGTGATAGCTCCCCTGTTTAATCCTCCCTTCCCAAAGGCAAGTAATATCATCGTTTGTTAGGAAAAGTGCATCCAAGAAAGGCAATATGCCTCCCATGGGTCGTAGTAATGAACATTGATCATTCCCTTTTCTTGACATCTCATACACCACGATACTTTTTTCCCCCTCTTCTTCCTTACTGGGAGCTTCTTCGAAATGACGGGGTTCCATCTTGACTCACGTGTTACGATGATCGAGTCGATAATCATAATTATCAAAATTATATATATTGTCCAGTGTTTCGATAAAATATGACTATCTTGAGTTGTAAATACGGTTTAAGTGAATCATAGTTCACCATCAGCTGGCTAATTAGTGACTTTTGTGGTTACTTGTAGTACAATATCAGCCATAGGGGATAGCCTCTCATTACCCTAACTATAATAGCAATATGGTTTGCATTGATTATTTCCTAGTCGAGTCACTACTTGGTTTTCCCTTGAGTTTTGGCATGATGGATCTTTCAAAATCATGGTTTATGATGCATCATTATCCTTGAGTCACTACTTGGTTTTCCCTTGAGTTTTGGCATGATGGATCTTTCAAAATCATGGTTTATGATGCATCATTATCCTTGAGTGCCTTCTAAAGCACATAAGAGAAAAGGGTGGAGAGGGTAAATAGACAATAATCGGGATCATTCTGATAATCGAGTTAGTAGAAGAGATGATGGATCGATCGTTGTATAGTCTGCTTATTTGCTTCCTTTCAAATGAAGGCCAACTTACATATTTGAAATTTGTACATGTCATGATGACATACATAGATTATGCTTCAATACTTAAAGGTTAATATTGGAGACTACAGGGTCTTAACACGATATTGTCGGATCAAGAAAATTGATAAGATATCACATCAAGAATCAATTCAGTTTCAAAAATTTCATTACTAATTTCCTACATAAACTACAAAGATTAAAATTTATTATTCTTTCTTCAGACACCCAAGTTCCCAACACATACATGAGATAAAGGAGAACCATTATCCAAGGAAAGATCTCTCCCCCCACAACCCAAACAAATCGAACTCATTGCTAGAAACACATCATAATTGGTGCAAAATCATGACCCATAACTGTAAATTAATCAAAACTTGCATTGGAATGCAAGTACTACACCAACTTAAACCACATCATGCAACCATGTGGAAACCCCTCTTTTTTCATTAAGTAAGGAATATTCATTAATAAGTAACACACATGTTTCCAATCACTATGTATATGCTTTTCATTCACATCATATTATATTAATGTTTGCCAATTAAGAGTTGGTGGATTCAATTAAGTATGCATCTTATAGAAAGAATATAAGATCATCATGGTTCTAAAGGGGAGTGTCTTTCTATAGATTGTAAAAAGTTAAGGTAAAAACTTTGTTGAGATAACAAAAAGTTAAGAAATTTGTTGTTGTGTTGGGTTAAAAGCAAGGTTGTCAACCCGCGGGTTGACCCTCGGGTCGACCCAATTTGACCCTGACCCGATGAGAAAAACGGGCCGCACGCACCCGCCGGGCCGACCGCTATAAGGTACCGGGTTGGAGGTCAAATTGTGTCATTTTTTCCTTTGATTTTCGAAATGCGCCTATTTTCCGATTTTTCTTTTCGCCCAACTCAATCTTTGGCATCCTAAGTTGAACATTTGAATATTTATGTTATATAAGTGTGTGTGAATTTTCATTATATGTTAGATCTAAGTACGATATGTTATTTTGGTGTAATATTATATGTTATAACTCATATGTTAGATAAAATTTGATATAATTTATGAGGATAAGTACAATATAATGACTTTTTCCATATTTCCGGGCCAAACCGGGCTAAAACGGTTGACCCATTAACCCTTGACCCACTAGCTCGACCGGGTCCGGGTCAACCCGCGGGTTGACAACCTTGGTTAAAAGTTTGCTTGGCTTAGAGGGGCAGCAAAGCAACATGAGAGAGGGGTGGGCTAGTTTTTCAACATGATTGCAATGAGAGGGAGATGGGATGGAAGGAATAGAAGCATGCTACTACTGAAATCAATGTCTTTTCCTTTTTCTCTTCTTCTTCATCCCCACATTCCCCAATCCATTACAAGTCATAATATCTTTCTCTCTAGGTAAATTAGTACATGACATGCCCCACTCTTTGAAATCTTTTTTTTTTTTTTTTTTGCCTTGGTTTCATATTTTGGTGTTTCTTTATTAGGCCTCACCAAAATACACACAATCTTGTGGTATTGGGTTCAAATTTTTGTTACTATTTAACGATATTGCTCGAGTTGAATGTTACTGTTTATATGTATCATATTATGGGTAGACAAAAGAATCGATGATATGAGACCGAATAAGATCAAATTCACATGAGTTCAGATCCTACTGAATTTATGGATAATTTGATTGGTATCGAGTTTTTCTAATCTAATTTATATTTTTTTAATTTTTTTTTCATGTCTAAATGATCGAGAAATAAATATAATAGATCATGAACTAAATCGAGTTCAACCAAGATAAGCACTCCTCGTCTTTATACATACTAATAGGACATTCACCTCAAACAATAGTGACTAACCCTCAACACAAAACACTCACACAATGCAACAAATAACCAACCATTGGATAATTTAATGGGATTAACATTATGACAATTTCTATTCTCATGAACAAGGAAATTCCTCTTTATTGGATTGTAGGACTAATCACTCCTTCATTTGGTCCATATCTCTTGCCAGACCAGGCCCATGTGATCATGTATCATGTGTACACTCGTTCGATCCCCTTGCTACCTACCAACTTTTGCCTCTTGGAGGCCCATTTTCATTTTTGGGCTCGATAAGAAAGGCAAAGGCAATTGCTAGTTATTTAATTATTGGGCTCCATACGTGCAAAACCCATGAGTAATACCACGCATGGCCCAATCGGTATTATTAAAATTTGGAATTATTATTATTTCTATGAATATATTGGATCAAAGGTCGTAATTATTATTTAATTAGAGTCATAATAATTAATAATGATTAATAATAGTTAAAGTAACCAAAGATGTAAAAGATATTATTGATTATACACCTCTTATCCTTTTGGATTAATTAGGAATAATATAACATTTTCTCTAAGCTAATGATCTCATCATCTGTCATCTTACTAGAAGAGAAGAATTTCGAGCCCATAAAAAAGGGGAAATAACTTATTGTGTAACCTTGCACCATCATGGAGTTTTGTGGAGTAGTATAAATAAAGCCACTATACATCAAGAAGACACTATACCTAGAGCTAATGAATAATAACAAAGATGATAATGCAAAGAAAATTATCATTAGGTCGAAATAAATTATTTGGCCTAGGAAGGTTGTGATGCTGACATACTATTTTATAATCAAATATCTCATTGTCGTTATCGAGATTGTAAAGTTCATACGCTTTTACTTTTACACGATTTGACGCAAAAACAAGATGCTCGTTAGAGTATGTTTATCGTGAGGTAAATTTTGTGACAGAGTATTAAACTTCATTGGGCCGGTCTTTGCCAATGGGAGAATATATATTTGATTCACCTCGACATTTTTGTTCAACTTGAAGTTGAAACCTCCAAATTTGCTAATGGTAACTTCTATTGTTCGTTAAGTCTAAGGGTATTGCATACTCTAAGTAAAAAACAATACTATTTAGACATTGAATTAACCGAATTCTAGGGTGTGATACTATACTCTAATCCTTAATGAGTGAACCTTAATCTTCTAAACACCACTTTGTAAAACTTTAATTAGATGGCGCATCTGATACGTTGCATGTGTTTGGACGAATTAGAACCGCGGATTATTGTCATAAACCAGTTGGTCCCAATAACTCGAGTTGTTGGGAGAAGGTTATGCTGGATCTTATACCACTCTCTAACATGCTCCCTCAAACGAAAGCCAACCCATGGACTTGAAGTTTGCACATGCCCACCATATCATGTGCTTGAAAGACAACGGTTAATATTGGGGGTCGTGGAGATTCGAACACATGACCTTTCGGTTCTAGTGATATGATCCCAAATGGCCAACTATACACGTCAAAATTAATTGACAAAGAAGCTAACAAAGTTGGGAAGAAGAAAGACAGAATTTGGCTAAGTCAAAATCCGTGTTCAGGGTACATACTTTGGAGGCACGGTTCTCTCAATTGGTTTGGTGAAAATTCAAGGTTAAGGTTTTGTTTTGTAGATAAAGTCTTCATGTTTCCAATGATATGTTTTGTGGAGCCAGATGATGTCATTAAGATTGTTTTCCAAGGCCTCAAAGTTGCTACCTCAAAACTGGAAAACTGCCAGAAAATGACTAAGGCAGAAAACTGTTTTGTGAAGCCTACTTTGGAGCTCGATTCGAGGAGTATGCATCTGATTCAAGTCCAAAGGCTTCCTCAACATAAAACTAGGTATGTTTGTGAACAAAGGGAAGGAATTGGATGAAGAATTGGAGCTCGGGAAGGCCTTGAATGAAAGGCGTGAAGTTAGTACGAAAGCTGCATTTTGACTGTTTGCTGGCAGCTTACTTGTGCTTCAAGAAAGGAAGTTTAAATCCGAATTTTGTGTCCTTTTTAGAGTAGAATTTTACCTTATTTGTTTCCTCGTTCATCTAGGTTTGTATTAGGTTTTCTTGGCTATAAATAGCCTTCTATTTTCGTTGTAAAATTAAGACTTTGATTAATCGAAATTGAGAACCGTTTGGTTTGTGCAAGTTGCGACTTGTTTTGGGTTTGGTGGATTCCAAACTTGCTGAGCTTGTGTATCGATTGAATAGTCACTTCAATCGTGGTCGAGAAACTACCCTTTTATACCAATCGAGCTATCCCCAGGTGTGGATTTGTCCTTTTGGTTCCGTTTTATCCAAGTTCGTATTAAGAACGCTTCGTTCTTGATTCGAGCTCAATCGATCCTTCGATTGAATCGTTAGCTGCACTTTGATAACATACACCCTCCCCGGGGCGTATCATCTAGACTCTGATACCATGTCATAAATCAGTTGGTCCCAATAACTCGAGTTGTTGGGAGAAGGTTATGCTGGATCTTATACCACTCTCTAACAATTATTGATTCTAAGTAATTGTCCTTAGAATGTACAATTTAGAGAGTTAGAGGGCCGTATATAGTACTCATTAGGGCTTATGATATAATATCACATTTTATAATTCGATTACTTTTAAATTTATATATCATCTTCTTACTAAAAACACGTCGTACCCTCATATTTATTCGAAGTAAAATGCAAACTCACCATATATATATATATATATATCTTAAAACCCAATATAAAGAACAGTAATAAAGCCATCACTATTAGATCCAAAAACACCGTCCACCTTTGAAAACTAATGTTGTTGTTTTTTTCTTCTTCTTCGAACCACCATGACAAAACCGCCACCTCACCGTCTAAACCAACTCCTTTATAAAGCCGGTCGTGATTACTATTTTCTTAATGAACGGTCGTGATCACTATTAAGCATATTGAAAGAGATGTAAAGAGTTGTTTACTTAATGGCTATGATAATTAATTAAGCTCTTTAATCCAAGTTGTGGATAAGGATGCTCTCTCACTCAACTAACCTTTCAAATATTATAATGACCTAAATAATTTGTGGCCAAGTTTGATGCGGAAACATGGTGTAAATTTGTAGGGGTGGACTTCCTAAACACCTATATGCGGGAGATTAGTGGTTAGGTTTTTGTTCGTTTATGTTTTCTAGCTAGTCTAATTAAATTCTTTTGCGGTAGTAGTAGGGTTGCTATTTTTCTTGTCCGAAGCTAATTGATTTGTCACTTTGTCGGTCCTTTCTAGTGTTTGTTTATTCATCGTGGTTTAGTTTATGTTGCTTAGGGCACCAAAAAGAGTCATTTGTTTACTCACAATTCTTCTCATTAATTAAATTGACATGCCCCTTTCGTTTATGGTTTTGGATGTGACCAGGGTTGGGTAACGATCTGATTCATGACGGATCAAAAATCATACCGAATCGATATTTGGATCGATTTGAATATATAAATTTTATCTTATTGCTAGTAATGATATGAATCAAATAAAACCGTATGAACCAAACATGCTATTAAATCGATCCTATCTCAATTGGTTCGCTTCTGCATCGAACTGAATGGTATCCTCACTTGGGTATGACATGCATATGCTCCTTATTTTTCCCCCCTACATTTTTGGCATTATTATGGTGATTTATTCTCATCCCTCCACTTATTCTATTAAAAATGTTCGTAAGATACCCATCTTCATTGGAATATTCGGATTAGGTGTTGAGAAACTTAAAAGTGTGTTTGCAATTAGTTTATCATTTTGAGCACATCTCTTAATTAAGTTGAGCTTTCTGAGAAGATGATATATCTATCAAATTGTATAGAATATATAAAGTTTGTTATGGATTCCATTTCCAAATAGAATGTTGTTGTAGACTCGTAGTGGAGTAGGTTGGATTGGCTGCATCGAATTATACAACAGTATGAACAGTCGAATTTTACATCTTGATTGTCGTAAAATGAAGCTCATCTCATTTTTTTTACATCAAAATAAATAGAACTTTTCAAATTATAATGAGATCACTTAGAAATCACTCCAAACCTCTTAGCCACACTCAACACAAATGATACCTTCTTCTTCTCCCCTTTCTCCAGGATTTCATATGAAAGTAGATAACATAGATAAATAAAGAGGGGGAAAAGACCCATTTCACTAGAAATTTGATAAGGTGGAAGCCAACCAGAAAATACACACAAACAAACCTCCACCCACCCACCACCACCACAATTCCACATGATAATAAATTACAACAAAAGCAAAGAGATAATAATAAGTACAGATTATAGAAAAGGTAAAAAAACAAGGGGAAAGCAAATAGAGCAATAGAGGGGAATTCAAGCCTAATGTTGAAACATCACATCTCTCTTCTCCTTCACCCCTTTTTATTTACACTTCCCTTGCCCTCTTCTTCTTCTTCTTCCTCTCTTCAAATTTGCAGCAGAGCAGACACCTTATTCTTTCTCAACCAGCTTCATGCTTCCCCCTCATGATAATTAACGTAAATCAATTTCCGGCATTGCTCCTGAAGGAACCCAGAGCCTTGATTGCTGCTGCTCTCAGCACGAACTGGTGGTAGAACGCAGCTATGGCTGCTCCAATGAACGGTCCCACCCAGAAGATCCACTGCATTCCAGTCAAAATCCCCATTAAATTACTTGATTAATCCCCAAAATTTCCCACTCATGGTAAAGTATATGAAAAAGGGTAGTATTGAATTCGACTATCTCGTCCAGGGTTCGACTCAAATGGTCAGATATCCGAGTCGGTTCTATCCGGGTCAGGACTATGAAATTTGGGTTCGATTTAAACCGAAACGCTAAATATGAAAGTGGACACAAACCTGATCGTCCCATGCCTTGTCCTTGTTGTAGATAACAGCAGCACCAAAACTCCTAGCCGGGTTGATCCCCGTCCCAGTGATTGGAATCGTCGCCAGGTGGACCATGAACACCGCGAACCCAATTGGAAGCGGCGCCAACACCTTCACATTCCCCATTCCAAAAAAAAAAAGTCAGTTCACACCCAAATTGATCAAAAATTCGTCGTAAAACGAAATATCGACACGACTGTAAGCTCAAATCGTCGTCACAAATACTTACGGGAACATGGGAGTCCCTAGCGCTTCTCTTAGGATCAGTGGCCGAGAACACGGTGTAGACCAAAACAAATGTCCCGATAATCTCGGCGCCCAATCCGGTGCCTTTATTGTACCCAGCCGCCAGCTCATTGGCCCCACCGCCGTAGCGCGTGTAGTAGGACTTCTGGAAGGCCTTGACGAGCCCACAACCGCAGATGGCACCCAAGCACTGGGCCACCATGTAGCCCACGGCCCGCAAGAGCGACACCTTGCGGCCCAAGAAGAGCCCAAAAGTGACGGCCGGGTTGATGTGGCCCCCGGAGATCCCGGCGGTGCAGTAGACGAGGATGAAGATCATGCCGCCGAACGCCCAGGCGATGCCGAGGACGCCGACGCCGCCGCAGGCGGCGTCGGCGCCGGTGTGGACCAAGGGGTCGGTCTGGGACTTGTAGCCGATGACGGTGAGGACGGTGATGTAGAGGAAGAGGAGTGTGGCGATGAATTCGGCGATCAGGGCGCGGTAGAAGGACCATTTGGTGAGCTCGTCGAGGTCGATTAAGGGTGCCGGCGGTGGGTCGTGGTAGTCCTTGGCGGAGAACTCCGGCGCCGCCGGCTGCTCTGCCTCCACGTCTTTCGCCATTTTTTTTTTTTTTGTGGGTTGAGAGGGTAAGGTTGATTAAAGAAGGGGTTGAGGAAGTTGGGGTTTGAAGTGGGAAGTGGAGAAGAGAGGGGTATATATGGAGAGTGGGATTGGGGAAGGAGATGAGCAATGATTAATGAGAAAGTCATGTTGTCTTCTCTAAAAAAAATTTTCCTCCTAATTATTTTTTACTTTAAAAGGTTGAGGAGGGGGAAAAAAAACAGACAATAAATTAAAGTTTCAGAAACCGTACCCTGCCACTTAGTCAGATTGGAACTATCGAGTATCAGATCTTAGATCGGTTATCGGTTCTAGTGGTATGATGCAGTTGAATCACGGTGAAATTACAGTTTTAGTAAAAAATATATCCTATCGTTGACTTTTCTAGTGTGGTTTTACAATGCTTGCATCAAAGTTCTTGCGAATATTTTTTTTTTTTTTTGACAAAAGATAATCAATAGATTAATAATGAATAGATCAGTACATCCTGGAATTCAGCCAGGTCTGGAAATCAAACAAACGACATGCAGTCGGGAACAAGGCCAGGGCTTTTCTTGCTACCAAATGAGCAACCCTATTGTTACGCCGACCTACAAATCGAACAGAGAAACCTACATTAGAAGCAAAAGATCTAACTATCTCCTCCAAAATTGCTCCCATGTGAGTGTCTCGAGTATCACGCCGAAGAATCTTATCAATTACCACCTGGGCATCACCTTCAAACCTCACGCTAGTGAAACCATTCGCGAGACACCAGCTAATCGCCTCCCGGAGCGCCAGAGCTTCAGATATGCTTGGGTCACCAAGATCCGGGAAATGAACCCCTTGCGCGAGAATGACCGCTCTCTCTGAATTCAGGATAACCATCCCCCCGGCCGCATGAGACCCCATCCGTACAGCCCCATCCCACATACAAATTGCCGTTACGGCTCCAGAAGGCACCGATGCAGGGGCCCGGGGGGTAACAAGCTGATTACTCCAGTTCCGGGGCAAGCTTAGCCACTCCTGCACTTGTTGATTGAATTGCCGCATCAAGGCAGGGATCCCGAACTGTTTACCCTCGAAGACCACCCAATTTCGGGAACGCCAAATCCGCCACAGTACCGCCACTATAGACATCACCATAGCAGGACTCTGGACCACTGCCAGCAATTTCCTTAGGAAGAGCGGGAACGTTTGGCGAGGTAACCCTTCACCCACATCGGCAAGCCCCGAATGCTCCCACACTGCACGAGCCACCGGACAATCAAGGAACATATGTTCAAGAGTTTCCGATGCCGCCCAGCATACCGGGCACCGAGGCAAAACGTCCACCTTCTTTTCACGCAGCGCTTCTGTAGTAGGAAGGATTCTATGAAAGATTTGCCAAACGAATACCCTAAGCTTCGGAGGAATATCCGCTTCCCACAACCTGATCCAACTTGGCTTATCCATCCAACTAGCCAAGGCTCTCCATCGCCCCTTCTGACGATCCAAATTCACCGCAACATAATATGCCGATTTAACTGAGAACATACCATCAGAAGTCGGGTGCCAAATCAATTTATCCTCAATATTCTGGCGCGGCAGAGGGATGGCTTTAATGGCTTTACAGGTATCTGGATCAAACCATTGACTAAGCTTTTGATCATTCCAGCGCCCTTCGCCCGGGTGGAGGACCTCCTCCACCAGCAAAACCTCCCCATCCGGAACCACACATGGGTTATAAACAGGATGGTTAGGATGCTGCTGGGGAATCCAACTAGACGAAAGCAGAGGTGCCTTCTGCCCATTCCCAACTTGCCATCGCAGCCCAGAATCCAACAACTGACGGCCAAAGAGGATACTTTGCCACCCCCAAGAGGGACGAGAGCGGGCCCGAGCCTCCAAAAACGACCCATTGGGGAAATACTTGCCCTTATACACCTGAGAGAGAAGAGACTGGGGCTCCGTAAGAATACGCCAACCAATTTTAGCCAGCAAAGCTTGGTTGAACAGCTCAAAACGTCTAAAACCCATACCCCCTTCAAGCTTGCTTTTACATAAGTTCTTCCAAGAAATCCACCGAATTTTAGTTTTACCCTCCTCGACCCCCCACCAAAAACGGGCTACATGCTTGTCCAGGAGGCGGCATAGAGCCAGAGGTAGCTTAAAACAGGACATGACATGCAGGGGCAAAGCCATAGCCACTGACTTAATCAGTGTCTCCTTTGCCGCCCATGACAATGTCCTCCTCTTCCACCCCTGCAATCTAGCCAGCAGCTTCTCCTCCAGGTAGCGGAAAGTAGCCACTTTGGAACGGGCTATCAGAGAGGGGAGGCCCAAATATTTATCATGGACACCCACAGCCCCCACCCCCAAAATAGCCGCTAAGAACTCCTGATCCTCTATCGCGATATTCTTACTGAAACACACCGCCGACTTTTCAAGATTCACTCTCTGCCCACTCAACTCCTCGTATTCGTTAAGAACTTCAATCAAATTCTCACATTCTTCGAGGGAACCTCTAAGAAAAAGGTAAGAATCGTCCGCAAAGAATAAATGTGAAATACGAGGAGCACGGGGAGCCACTTTGACACCTTGTAATTTCCCGTCCGAGATAGCCTGGCGAAGGAGGGCCGCAAACCCTTCTGTACAGATGACAAACAGAAGAGGCGAAAGCGGATCACCCTGCCTTAGGCCTCGGGAAGGAGAAAAGAAACCAGCTGGAGTCCCATTCATAAGAACTGAGAAAGACGTCGATTGGAGGCACTCCTGAATCCATCCTCGCCAGACCGAGTTAAAACCCATTTTTTCCAAAACCCCTAGCAGGAAGGGCCATTCGACTCTATCATAGGCCTTTTCCATATCAACCTTTAGAGCCATATATCCCTTCTTCCCACGGGTTTTGATTTTGAGGTAATGCATCAACTCATGTCCCAATAGAATGTTATCCACAATTTGCCTCTCCCGAATAAAAGCATTCTGACCATCAGATACAATCCGGGGCAAAATAACAGCCAATCGACCTGCCATAATTTTGGTAATAACCTTATACACAAACTGGCAGAGGCTGATAGGACGCAGCTGACGCATAGATTCAACTTGATCCACTTTCGGAATCAAGGTCAACCACGTATGGTTAAAGCTACGCAGCATCCTACTATTCTCGAAAAACGAGCTCACCGCACGGATCACAGACTCCCCAACTGTACCCCAAAACGCTTTGAAAAACTTCCCCGTAAACCCATCCGACCCTGGCGCCTGTTTTGATCCCATCGAGAACACAGTGTCCCTTATCTCTTTAGGCAACACTTCAGCCGTTAGGGATGCATTCATTTCTGGGGTCACGCAAGGGTCAATGGGGAGCGCAGCTACTCTATCATGCATATTCCCAATCTGATTTTCTGAAGTGAATAGGGAACGATAAAAATTGGTAGCAAGCTCAGCTTTTCCAGCCTCGGCCGTGATCCAGTCACCATCCTCATTACGCAGCCCACTCACAAAATTCCGTTTCCGGCGAGCTCGCGTAACCGTATGGAAATAGGCCGAGTTTTTATCTCCCTTTGTCAACCACGTAACACGGGATTTTTGCTGCCAATAAACTTCCTCCGCATCCCATTGTCTACTTAACTCCATCTCCAACCGAGTCACCTCATGCCAATCAATAGGGTGCAAGCGTTTTAGCCTATCAATCTCGCCTTGAAGAGTATGAATATTGCGAAGAGAGTTAGTGGTACCCGCTCTACTCCAGTCATACAGCAAATGGCGGAGTTTCTTAAGCCTTTCCCACAATTGGAACATAGGGGTACCCGTGACATTCTCCCTCCAGACATACTCCACCATGGCTCTGACTTCGGGATTATCCGCCCATCGCGCATCAAACCGAAACAGAGGACGACAATTCCGCACATATGGCTTATCCGAAAGGATCAACGCTCTATGATCCGATCCCTGGTCCGTGAAATGTTTAACAAGAGTCTCAGGATAACAGTCTATCCAATTCTGGGAGCAGAGAGCCCTGTCAAGCCTTGCACGAATACAGGCTAGACCCATCCGCTTGTTGGTCCAAGTGAAGGGATCCCCTTGGAACCCAGGATCATGCAGCCCTAACATTTGGATAAAATTCCGGAGGTCCAAGGATTGCGCAGCATTCCAAGGGTTACCCCCATCTTTTTCATTTTCGGACAGAGTCGCATTAAAATCGCCCATAATCACAAAGGGTTCCATCAGACCCTCACAAATCTCCCGTAATTGGGTTAACTGACTAGCCCGGTTCGCCAAATTGCAGCTCAAATACACACCAACCACCACATAAGAAGAACCATTTTCATTAATACGAGTACAAATGCAAAAACTTGAATGAAAAAACACTGAAGCCTCAACTTCAGGGGACCAAGCTACTACAAGACCACCAGACCCATCAATGGCATCAACAAAGAAACAATGACTCACATCAAACCCTAAACCCCGTACACGACGGGAAACAACTCTCCGGCACGATCTTGTTTCTGAAAAGAAGACAAGGTCCGGTTTATTTGAACGAACTAAACCTAAAGCAGTTTGAAATGTGAGGGATGGCCCAATTCCTCTCACATTCCATCCCAAAATCCTCATTTATCCAACTGGGGCCACTTCTGGCTGGCTTCCTCCACCATCACATTGCCTTCTTCTTCTTCCACAAATTGTTTTTTGGGATTAGGATTTTCCCCAATTTCCCCTTCAATAGCCTCGAGAGCACGTTTGCGAGTAAGGGCCTCCAAGTTGGACCCATACTCGTTCAGCTTCGCAACCATGGCCCCTTCCCCAGCCTCAACGGGATCTTTCTCTTCTCTGAGAACCAGATTGGCCTCAAACTCAGCGACCACCCTGCGAACCTGCCCTGCATGGGGGATGGGTGGTTCTTGCACTCTACTTGGCGCGCGGCTTTTGATGACAAACCTCTGGCCATCCTCCTCTGAAAATGATGTCTCCGAATCCCCAAGCTCCCCCTCCATGTCGGCGACAACATCCTCCCCACTATTATCTTTGGGTCGAATCACAGAGAGGGGAACAACATCTTCCACAACAGCCAAATTAATGGCTTCAGCATCCACCATGGGCACTTCCTGCTTCTTCTCCACCATGGGCACTTCCTGCTTCTTCTTAGAAGCCGCACCTTTCTTCTTCCCGAGGGTCCCTGCCCCTTTGTTTTTTGCGGCCTTGGTGCTCGTCCCCACTGCCGAAGTGGCCTTTCGCGGTTTGGAGGACGGGGCCACCGCCGCTGCCGCATTAGCCTTGACAAGCCGCCGCCCCTTCGAATTACCACCCTTTGCCAGCGGGCCAGGATTGAGTGGCACAGCAGCTACAACAACCTCATCATCAGACTCGTCCAACAGCAGACGACGACGATACGGCTCCATGCGGGGAGTCCCCGTAGCCTTCTCTTTATCAGCCGGCCTCACTAACTCCTGCCTCTCTTCTTCCACCGGGTCCGCAATCTCTGTTTCCTGTAGCTGGTCAAATTGAGGAGTAGGAGCCGCATCCTCCATCGACCGCCCTCGCCCTCCATACCTTGCAGGGCCCTTCCCACGATGATGAGCAGCGCGGAACGCGCTCGAGCTCGAAGCAGTGGGGGAACGTCGGCCAATTTTTATAGGTGGCGACCGGCGCAAATTAAACCCACGCGGGCTGGCCCGGCGGATTACCCCTTTCTCTGGCAATTTTCCAGGAGCCATCTGCTGCCCAGGGCGAGCCGCTCCAAAGTAGAAATTATTTCGAGGCCCCCCCTGTGAGTTAGGGGCCTGGTCCGCGCTCCTTCTTCCAATTTTCTGCTCCTGAATATTTTTGTTTACCCAGACCGACTTGGATCCTCTCGGGAAGGCGAGCTTCTGGTCCTCATTATCATAGATACGGGTACCCAGTTTTCTAGTCGACATATGAGGACCGAAGTTCTCCTGCCGGGTAGGAGGCTCGAACGAACAGGTCCTGCTTGAATGCCCCACTCGGCCACACTGGAAGCAAAAACTCGGCAGGTATTCATACTTCAAGTGTACCCAAAAGTACCCTGTATCATCGTTAGCTGCCATGATCTGGGATCGAAGCGGTTTTGTGAAATCAATAAGGGCCTTCACTTTCACAAACCAGGCGCCCGTGTCCTGGCACGAGAACACGCCGGACTCCAAAACTTTCCCAAACGTTGTGGACACCATCTTCCTGCCAAATTGTTGGGTGCAGCAATCCTCTTTGATATTCCATAACTGGATCCGGAAAGGAACAACAGCCAAATCATCATAGATTTGCTTTGTAATGACTGGAGTCCATGGGCGAAGATGGAGGATTTTATCATTGATCACCCATGGCGTGCGTTTGAGCACCCAGAGCTTAGCCTCTTCGCTTGGTAGCATGAATTCCACCAGCCCATTCTTGGCTAACACCACACGGAGACGACCTTGGATCAGCCATGGGTCAAGCAGAGCTTCACGAAGCTCAGTGGTCGAGATTCGACTCTCTGTGAACACTCGTCCCAGGAGTGAGTGAGCCGCTCGATATTTGGAGGATTGGACCTCTTCCATCGAGAACTGGACGATTTGGTCGGAGGGAACATGAGCCATTTTGGGAACCTGCAACAACGGTTGCGCACAACTATTAGTGGCTGTATCCGCCGGAGGAGGGAGGCTTTTCTTCCTTACACTATTAGCCTCGTTGGTTGAGTAAAGGTGTAAAGCTTTCACATGCATGGGCCAAGCTTTGGACGACAGAATCCATGCACGTGAAAGATAGGCAGGGAAAGCCAGGGAGAAGTTCTTACCTGCGCTGGACGAGACGCCAATCGGGGTTAGATGCTCCTCTCTTGTCAGCTTTGCTCGGGGCCGAAGCTTCTGTGAGCCGCTAGCTAGCAAGAGGGGCTTAAATAGATTATTCAATCCCCCAATTAGGTTATCTCGAGCCAGCCGGTTTAGGTTTTTAGAGTTCCCTGTTACGATAGGGGACTGGAGAATAACAGCGGGTCTGCCGTTAATCGAATCCAGGAAAGAATTTAAATTTGATTCTTTTCCCATTTTTCCGTTACTTTGCAGATCCGAGTCCGAACCCAGTTGCCGATTTTGGGGAGAAAGACTCCTAGTGGAAAACTGCCACTGGTGGGCATCCCGGCACGTCCCTGGGTCGTCGGTCTTGCGGCAGATAGCTTGCCGCCGGTCAAGCTTAGCAGAGCCCTCCGATTTTGCCTGACCATCGGAGCAAAACAGCTCCTTAGAGCGGGAGGTAGTCCCGATCACCCTTACACTGGGGACCATTTTGGGGGTTAATACTACCAGCCCTTCTCGTTCCACATCTTCCATAGATGGAAGAGCAAAACGCCATTTGATACGACGATCGAATTTCAATCGTTTAATTTCATGGATCGTAGGAGAGTCGATCCTCCCCTCCCCATCAATCTTTCTTTTTTTACCCCCTTTTTGGGTCCGCCGACGAAGCTGCCAGAGGATTCTTTTTTCGGAAGCAGAAGAAAGCCGCTCCGATGTCCCCATGTACTGCTGCTTCTGTGTGTTGACATGAGTTCTCCTCACTTCACCTGCATGATCGCCTTCACCTGCATGATCGCAAACCTTCCCTCCCTGATTCTTCACACAGTGGGATAGAAGCAAAAGCACCATTGACAAGACGAGATGGCCGATCCAACGCCCTAGGCGGAGGAGAGAGGGGAGAGCATCCCCCATTTTTTTTTTTTTTTAAGTTCTTGCGAATATCAAGTAATCTCATTTATGATTACATAAATCTTTCTCGATGGTCGAACATGGTATGATCGGGTACGGTCCGTGGTTCGATCGAGTCGGGAAATGAACCAGACGAAATATGGGAAGGGCATGCAAGAACTAGAACTTAACCAAATGTCGAAATTCCAAACCTTGTTTACCTTACTTTCATGAGAATTTCATGAGTTAAGCGTCCCATTCAGTTTGACGTAAAACAAATGTGAATTTTTTTCCGATTCAGTCTAATGTACACCGAATCGTTGTCGATCTGCACTGGCCGGTGGCAACAAAAGTATATTTGATTGTAATTGTTTTTGTTGTTTCTTCCCGGCCGGGGGTGATGTGATGACATAATGAAAACCAATATAATTTAGCCGACCATTCGATAATGTAGCTATTGTTTATGCTCTTTACAGCCTTGATTCTGCATATTACCCATTTCTTTTCTCCTCCTCCTCCTTCACTATCAACCACTACATTAAGAAATGCTTTTTTTTCTTCTTCTTTTACATTGCGGTGCTGGGCCACTCCCACTGCAACGGCTCTTAGAGTTAGAGTTGTTCTCTGGAATTGGAGGGACATCATAATTTCAATTTGGGTGCTTGGTAGGGACGAAGCATATGGTGTAAAACTCCAACGGTTAGTGCTGAATTTTTTTTTTTGTGGTCGACCATGTCGGGGTGGCTGAGCATTTCGCGATGTTAGCGATTCAATTGTTGTTCAAAAAAAGATAACTCATTATATTGTCACTTGTTAGAGTCTTTTACAACGTTACGGGATCACATAACATATCCTGTCGGTTATAAGAAGAAGAAAAAAATGTATGTTCGCATCAATAATGTGTGCACGTTTTCACGCCAACCCAGTTAAGAGTTTTGATGCTTACACACATTATATGTGTTTGATTCTCGCTTTGTTGTCGTCCATGTTCATGATCAAACAACTGAATAGGTGCAGACTTATACTTACATCAATTTCGTTCCGCTGTCAAACCGGGTTTGAGAGGTCTTTGAGAATCGAAGCGAGAACTTCTGCAATTCACGGGTAGCGTTGATTTCACTTCACCCTAAGGAAATGTCAATGTTGATGGAATTCCGTCAATTCATAGTAGCATTGGAAATCAAGTTTTCAGGCTGCTGCGATTAGTTAACTCGAAAGACAAGAAAAGACCCGAGGGGGCAGCTGTCCTATAAGCCATTTTTCTACCACAAAAGTTTCTTATTAAACAAACAAGAAACTGCTAATACTACTACATCAGTCTTTTCTAATGGAGGAAATGCCATCTACGTAGCCCTAATCCAATAAATTAGCATATCTTTTTGGTTCTGATCAAATGGGTTTGAATTATTATGATTAGGAGGATGATAATAATAAGAATTGATTAGGGCGGTCATAATGGTGGGCTGATGATGGGTTATGGTGCCAGAGGGGATTACTTATCTGGACATATACCTAACCCTAATCCCCCCAAAATTATAGGCTTGATGAATTTCTTTAATAGTAATATTAATAAGGTGAGTTGTTGTTGTCAAGAACACTGTCTCCTACATGAACTTGGCTGAATTTAGAAACTCTGGTAGATGGGTTATTTTTTTCTTTGTCTTTCCTTTTTCTATTCTTCATTTTCACCCATCCAAATCATTTCAAGCCCAGCTTGTGGTAGGAAAATTATTTCATTTCTATTTCACCAGAAGTTTAAAAAAAAAAAGTTACCGTCGAGCTAGTTTCGTCCTTATAAACAACCTATCGTTCTTAGTAGTGAAAAAAAAACGACATAATATTAAAGAATATCATTGCAACTATGAATCCGTTTGCTAGACTGCCATTTATTAATTATCGTTGTAATTACTCTTTCGATAGTAAAAAAAAAGAAAATATCGATTATCAGAAAAAACGATAACAAAGCTAAGAATATCGTGTTAATATCCTCCAAAGTTATTATTGTTATTACAGAGAAGGAGAGATTATGATCAGCTTCCATGTGACTACGAATTATTTCTAGGGCTGGGAAAATAGACCAGACCGTTAGAAAAACCGTGGTCCAAACCGTACCGCACAGTTTGGTCTGGACCGTAGACCGTTTTAGTATGGTTTGGTCTGGTCCATGGTCTGTATTATTTTATGTTTTGATCTCTTGGTCTGGTATGGTCTAGACCGCGGTTTACCGGACCAAACCGTGGACCCAACCGACTTGCCAATATGTGTTAATAGCCCATTCGATCACTCTCCCAGCTCCCACAACGACACCCAAGTCTCAACCTTAATTTTGAGAATTTCGTCCATCCTTCATGCATAACCACATTTAACCCGAGAGTAGAGATAACTGTGTCTCCATATGACATTATGTTAATGTTTATAACGTTATGGTGCAAGTTGGGATGCTTTTACTTTGTATTTTTGTTATGTACTAAGATTTAGGGTATCAAAATTATTCGTGCATGTTAGGATTATTGTTTTAAGGCAAATAACAATTATATTTCTTGGTTATTGGTTCAATTTTTTGCGTGGTTGACTAAACAAATTATTCATTTTTCTTGAGCGTGGTCTATCTGGACCAGACCAGACCGAACCAGATCGCACAGCCGTGGTCTGGACCAGACCGTATAGTCTGTGGTCTGGTCTGTGGTCTATACTTCAATCTCTCGGTCTGGACCATAGACCGTATATATGGTTTGGTCTAGACCAGACCGCACCGTTTCCCAGCCCTAATTATTTCCATGACCTGTCCCAAAAATGGAAAAGAATATGCTTTGATTAATTGTTAATTCCAGGTCACAGTAGGGTTAAGTCCTCTGTATACAGAAAGTTCACAATAAGTTTGGAAGGACATGGAGAACAAGAGATTCCCAAATAGACAAAAAAAAAAAATTGTAATCAAATCAACCCAAAGTTATAATTATAAAGAAAAATGAGAGAAAAAAAAGATATGGACAAGAGTTGTTTGAAATTTTGAATTATTAAACATGATGATTAAAAAGTTGATATTGTAAGATTGATTATCCAGCCTGTTACTATCTTTATATAATACCGGCTACCACCCACCACCACCAGTCACAACGTAATCTCATGATTTAAGTATGGACCGGATCAGCTAGTTTTCCAATCCAAGCCCACAGACCCGGCCCAACACGAAGACTCTTTTAAGGTCCAGTTGCATAGGCTACGTCGGGAAAATTCAGGCAAACTTATATAATCATATATGTAAAACACCTCAAATACATATCTAAAATTTTAAAAATTGGCAACTTCAACAATTCAATACACGTCTCTCGATCTCAGTTCGTAATAATAGGGGGAAATGAATTCAGAACGACATAACACCTTACCTATAGCACATAGAACACAAAATTAAATAAATAAAAATAACAAGAAAATAATCAACTAGTTTCGCCTTCCTCGTAATCTTCTGCTCTCTCCTCTCTGATCGTCTCCAGCTTGGGAGAGCCATTGTTGGAAGAAGGAGATCTCAATTGAAAGCCAGGTAGAGATGGTGCAACCTCCATTAATGGCCTCTTCGTGCTTCTGATTGTCTCTTTTGCCATCTTTAACTTGATTGAGTAAGATGGAGCAAAAAATGATTTTGTTTGAGTGAATCTCTCTTCCTATCTAGGATTTTTCCAATGGAGAAAGAGAGAAAGAAAGAGATATTGATGAGATAGGAACTAGCAAGTGCCAAAATCTTTTCTTTTCCTTCTCTCGATTTAAAAAAAAAAAGAAATTATTTAGAGAAATTATGCTTTAGAGAATTTACAAAACTTGTTTATAGACGAAATTCGGGGATAATTTGAAACAAAAATTTAGGAAACACAAAGTTGGTTACATAAAGGAATGGTTGGATGGTAACAAATCTATATTATGTGTTTCTAAATTTTGTTAGAAATGAGCAATTGTGATTGCCCCAACGCCAAGTAAGTAGTTAGGTCAACCTGTGGAGTAAATTGAAGAGAGGGTTTAGGTTTTCGTTTACTATCATGGGTGGGCTGCATACGGCCCAATGTTTACTACATGAGAAGGAAATCACCCAAAATTGAACACAACAAGCCCAGCCCAATATTTGATTATGGGCCTCCAGTTGTTTCCCTCTTGCAGCCCGAGAAAAAACAAAAAACCCTAGTATATATTCTTCGCTATTTTCCCCCATTTCCACTGCTGCGATCGCTCCTCTTCAGTAAAACCCTAATCCTCTTCCTCTCTTTCCCTCCGTCGCCGCGAGTGGAGAACGCAGCAGAACAATGCCTCCAAAGTTTGACCCATCGCAGGTCGTGGACGTGTTCGTCCGTGTCACCGGCGGTGAAGTAGGCGCGGCCAGTTCCCTCGCTCCCAAGATCGGCCCTCTCGGTCTCTCCCCGAAGAAAATCGGAGAAGACATCGCCAAGGAGACCGCTAAGGACTGGAAGGGTCTCCGCGTCACCGTCAAGCTCACCGTCCAGAACCGGCAGGCTAAGGTCACCGTCGTCCCGTCAGCCGCTGCTCTGGTGATCAAGGCCCTGAAGGAGCCAGAGAGGGATAGGAAGAAGACCAAGAATATTAAACATAATGGTAACATCTCCCTCGACGACGTGATTGAGATTGCAAAGGTGATGAGCCCCAGGTCGATGGCGAAGGATCTCAGCGGCACGATTAAGGAGATTTTGGGCACCTGTGTCTCGGTCGGGTGCACGGTGGACGGGAAGGACCCGAAGGACTTGCAGCAGGAGATTACTGATGGCGAAATCGAGGTCCCCCTCGAGTAAGAGTTTATTCTGTGAGCGTTTTTTATTACTCTACTATGTCTTGGATAGTTTCCCTCTTCGGTTTTCTAAGAGAACAAACAAATGGGTTTTGCCTGAATTGTAGTTTCGAATATTTGAGAATGACTTTTGGAGTTGGCTTACATGTTGAGGCAATTACTAGACGAATTCCCATGATTTGTCTGTAGCCATTTTGATCAGTTATTGTATTGCTTATTATGGGTAGTGTCTCAACTGTGCCAGCATGATTATGGTCCATGATATGCCACTAGCTCGGTGGACTGTGTTGCTATCTACGAATTGTTTGCTGTTGTTGCTCTGTTCAATTCGTCTGTAGCTGGTGACTAAGGTATAAGATCGACGGTTGGACGACGGAAGTTATGTGTATGCGTACTAATTGATTTCTCTGGACAGTTCTTGGCTATGATTGAACTGCATTTGCTTTCCTTGTGCTCTCTGTTCTGGCATTATGGAACCAGTAGCTCTAGTTTGTTGCTCCGTCTACTGGAGTCTGTAGTTCTCTGAACTGGTTAACAGCTCCAAAACTATATGGCTTGTCTGCCAGATGTATCCGTGCGATTGTGGTGTGTGATGGTTTTAAGATATAGAAGGAAAATTGATGATCGGAGTTACCTTTTGATTGTTTGAATAGTATTACCAGGAAGGTGTAAGATTGACCGTGGAATGGAGGATATTTGTATGCATAGTGATTGAATTCTTTGGAGAGTAGTTGGCTAGGTTTGATCTGTAGTTGCTTTCTCTGTGTTCTATGTTCTGGCATTATGGAACCTTTAGCTCTAGTCTGTTACTCTTTCTGCTGGAGGCTGTGGTTCTCTTGAGTAGTTAACAGCTCCAAAACTGTACGATTTGTCTGCCAGAAGTATCCGTGCGATTGTGATATGTGATGATTTGAAGATATAGAAGGAAAACCCGATGATCTGATTTCCTTTTTGATAGTTCGAGTAGTATTGGCCAGTAAGTTCACAGCTCTCGATAAGTTTTCGCTGGTTCTGTTACCTGTAGGTTACTTGTTGGAAGGTGAGCAGACTCGGAATCCAACTCCTTCCGTAGACATGTTTTCTTGTCTGGCTTCTGTGTGTGCCATTGCCAAGTTTTTTACATACAAAACACCAATCATTTAGGTGGAACTAGCCCTTTGTGTAGCAATGTAGCCTGCTGGTTTTTATCATTCTCATTTGATCAGTTCTCCCTTGTTATTGGTAGCTTGCTTGGCTGTCTGGTTTGTTTGAGTGTTATTATACATGTGCTGCCTCTCATGGCTCCGACTGCATGCCCGGCCTTTTGAGATTGTGGTATTTGGCGACAGTCAAGGGACAGGATTAGTGGTGACTGGTGAGTAGGGATTAGGATGCAAGTTGGCAATAGATATCCAACTTCTGCAATGGCGAAGACGATAGATATGGATTATGAAGCTGCGGGGCCGATTGGGGGACCTCACTTCCTTTTTTCATGCACGAAATGTTGCTGTCTCACTCTCTAGTGTCTCTTTCGCGCTATTATGAATATCATGGAATTCATGGTCACGATTATGAACCCTCCACCGAAAAGTGAGAAACTTTCAGTTCAGTGGGCGATAGATCATCTGGAGGTCACCTTTTTGCCACAAATCCCACTCACAGTCACAGTAGTAGTAATAGTAAGTAGCCTAGTAGGGGTTAGTCAGGACGTGTTGACACAGTTGGGTTGTAAATGTTTCAAGTGTTTATTGACCGTTCGATGCATGTCGTTGAAGAGCAATTCAAACGTTGAGAACCCTTACAAAAAAAAGAGCGATATCAATCGGTATCAGTAAGTTTCTCGTTCGTTCGCCTGCGTTGTTACAACGATAGTTAATCGATTCCTACCTTCGCCCAAGCTTTCAAGAATGTGTTTATTATGTTACTATTGCCAATCAATTGAATAAACCACATTTCTATGAAGGTGAATAGTATCAGGGTGCAGGGTTTAAGATTCATGTGAGAAATTGTTGATGATTCATGCATCGATCTCTCCCAACATTAACTGTCGTCTTTAAAACGGATGGTATATGACAGACTTGTGTGAACTAAAACGGATGGTATTTGCCGCCAACCAAATTGCTATTTGCCGCCAACCAAAAAAAAAAAAAAAAGTATATATGTACATCTTTGGTTAAGAAATTTCACAATCTACAACATATCCAACTTTCAGAAAACGTATTGAATCAGAAAAAATCGACGCTCGCCGGAAAAGTCGCCGGAAAACCATCGGGAAAACCCATCCTCGACGTAAACTGCGGACACGCATCCATCAATCATCACTAAGCAGGTGCGTCAACCTCCCGTCGTCCTCAATCGTCGGAAAACAAGTAAGTTTACTAAGTCCGGCAAGTTTTTCAATTTTCCGGCAATTTTTCCAGTTTTTCGGCGAAAAAACACGGTGGGCCGAAAAAATTTTGTGGCCGGAACGCCGCCGGGCCGAAAGAATTTTTCGGCCGGAACGCCGCCGGGCCGAAAGAATTTTTCGGCCGGAGCGACGCCCAGCCGAAAAATTCTTTCGGCCCGGCGGCGTTCCGGCCGCAAATTTTTTTCGGCCGGTGGCCGAACGCGCCGCCGGAAAAATTCACGGCGGCGCGTTCGGCGACCGGCCGAAAAAATTTTGCGGCCGGGGCGACGACGGGCCGAAAAAATATTTCGGCCGGGCGTCGCGCCGGCCGCAAAAAAGTTTCGGTCCGGCGGCGCACCGGCCACAAGATTTTTTCGGCCCGGCGACGCACCGGCCGCAAATTTTTTTCGGCCCACCGTGTTTTTCGCCGGAAAACTGGAAAAATTGCCGGAAAATTGAAAAACTTGCCGGAAAAAGTAAACTTACTTGTTTTCCGACGATTGAGGACGACGGGAGGTTGACGCACCTGCTTAGTGATGATTCATGGATGCGTTTCCGCAGTTTACGTCGAGGATGGGCTTTCCCGATGGTTTTCCGGCGACTTTTCCGGCGAGCGTCGATTTTTTCTGATTCAATACGTTTTCTGAAAGTTGGATATGTTGTAGATTTTGAAATTTCTTAACCAAAGATGTACATATATACTTTTTTTTTTTTTTTAGTTGGCGGCAAATAGCAATTTGTTTGGCGGCAAATAGCAAGCCCCGTAAAGAAGTGGTTAATCCTTACATTGACCTCTCTAAATCATTCAAATTATTAGAACAAATTGGTTTATTACCTAAACTAAGGTGCCTCTACGGGTACCCCGGGTGAAATCCGGGTACCGCATACCTTAAGTACGAAAATGCTATCTAGACCTCGAATTAGTAGGATTTTCGGACATGATACTATACTCTAACCCTTAAAGAT
Source organism: Linum tenue (assembly GCA_946122785.1). Classification (NCBI taxonomy): domain Eukaryota; kingdom Viridiplantae; phylum Streptophyta; class Magnoliopsida; order Malpighiales; family Linaceae; genus Linum; species Linum tenue. The sequence continues at coordinate 63,914,607 of CAMGYJ010000007.1, read as the reverse complement.
AAAAAAAACTAGGTCTTGATTCTCTAAATCTTATACCCCAAGATCAATTTAATTAGAAACAATAATCGACGGTTATGATTCGTCCAAATATAGGCAAAAAAATCAATGCACCATCTTAGGGTTTATAGTTTATGATTTAGATAATTAGGACCTAGGGTTCACTCATTAAGGGTTAGGGTATAAAATCATGTCAAAAAATCCTGCTAAATCGAGATCTAGATAGAGTTTTCGTACTTAAAATATGCGATACCCCGAAGTTCACCCGGAAAGTACCGTAGAAGGCACCCCTAAACTATTGGTAAAAGTCCCAATTGAATCGGCGGATTCCAAGCATTTTTGTCAGCTGGAACATCAGTTGTCCATCCCCAAAAAGCACGAACCCTTGCATCATATGCAGAGCTTTTGGCAAGCACCATGATTGTAAATAATGCAAAAAAACTGCAGATTGGGTTCCAGCCAGTACAATAGTCCATGATTACCTCAAAACTTAACCTCTTTTTTTTTTTATTTCTCAATCGAGCTAGCCTGTAGCTAGCAATTACGGCTTAATGCGATGTCCCTTTCTTCAATTATAGTGGGCAAAGATGATGATGGAAGGAAGGGTCCTCTGTAATTTTTAATATCGAAATTCAGCAGTTTTTCAAAGGCTTTGAAAGGGATTGCATAAGCGACTAGTGGCCATTCCTTTTGTGAAAACGACCCACTGCAGTAATGGTTGGTGGTGTCGCCTTCAATTCAATCGTTGGATGGATAAACCAAAGAAATATGTCATTCGGGTCGGGCTTCGATCGAGAGCATGGGTTGGTTGGTGACTGGTGTAGGCTGTGGGTGTTAACTCAATGTATTGCAATCTGACAATCTTATTAATTGATGAATAACGAGAATATAAACCCCTGTGTTTCAGCCTCAACATGACCTTGCACGACCCTCCACTCTCTGACTTATGGTTCCTACAAATCAGCAACCATCACTCAACTAACAACTACAAACTCTCTAACAAGACTAACCACTAACAGGACTCAAATGAACTAACTACACAGATGAGGACTAAAACAGACAAAAGACATTCGACTGACTCACTAACTGAAACGACAGCGTTTCACTTATTTGACTCTGATGTTTGAACTTGGCGCCATACAGAATCCTTCTCCTGAAAGGATTCGGATTCCTTCAAGCCTGCTGCTGTTCTTCAACCTTCAACATAATCCTCCCCTGAACTGAAGCCGGTTTGAAACCAAGCTTCAGTTCACTCCTTCACCTGTGAACTCTGCCAGATCACACACTCCCAATTTACTTCTCAGAAGCTGAAAACTCTCTAGCTTCAGTGGCTTAGTCATGATATCAGCCACCTGTTCATATGTGCTGCAATGCTCCAGCTCTATGACTCCTTCCTTAGCCAGATCCCTGATGAAGTGATATCTAACATCAATATGCTTGCTCCTTCCATGCAGCACTGGGTTCTTGGACAACTTAATTGCTGAGCTGTTGTCACAGAGAATGGTTGTGCAGCCTTCTGAACTCGAGTTCCAACCCAGACTTTCCAGAATCCTCTTCAGCCACACACAGTGAGCCACACAATATGCTGCAGCAATGAACTCGGCTTCTGTAGTAGAGAGTGTGACTACTGGTTGCTTCTTAGAGGCCCAGGAGATTGCTCCACCTGCAAGAAAGAACACATAACCACTGGTGCTTCTTCTATCATCCACATCTCCAGCATAATCACTATCAGTGTATCCTAGCAATCTGCTTTCTCCTCCCAATCTTTTGTACCAAATTCCAGACTTTGTAGTCCCTTTTAGGTAACGCAGCACCCTCTTAGCAGCCAACTGATGCTGTCTAGTAGGAGATTCCATGAATCTACTTAGAAGACAGACAGAGTACATCACTTCAGGCCTGGTTGCAGTGACATAAAGCAGACTTCCAATGAGTTGTTTATACTCTGTGGGATTTACTGAAACTCCATCCCCAGCTTTAGCCAACTTAACTCCAGGTGCAATTGGATTGCTAACAAAGTTGCAATCAGCCAGTTTGAACCTTTCCAGAACTTCCTTGATGTACTTCTGTTGGCAAATGAAGATGCCTTTGTCTGATTGCACCACTTCAATTCCCAGGAAGTATCTCATTCTTCCTAAATCTGTCATCTCAAATTCAGACTCCATGGTCCTCTTAAATTCAGCAATCATCTCTTCACAGTTGCTTGTATATAGCACATCATCCACATAGATTGACACAATGAGAATACCTGATTCCTCCTTCTTGATGAACAGTGTATGCTCATGAGGACACCTTTCAAAACCAGCCTTCTGCAGATATCCTTCAATCCTGCTGTACCATGCTCTGGGAGCCTGCTTTAGGCCATACAGTGCCTTTTTGAGTTTGTAGACCTTATGCTCCTCCCCAGCAACTTCAAAGCCTTGAGGTTGCTCCAGATACACATCTTCTGTAAGTTCTCCATGAAGGAAAGCTGATTTAACATCCAATTGATACACTGTCATACCATGATAAGCAGCCAAGGACAATATGGTTCTGATTGTGTCCCACCTGGCTACAGGAGCAAACACCTCTGTATAGTCAATACCAGCCTTTTGAGCAAATCCCTTGGCTACTAATCTAGCCTTTCTCTTGTCCAGAGAAGCATCTTCCTTCAATTTTGTTTTATAGACCCATTTGCATCCAATGGCCACTGCTCCTTCTGGTAAGTCAACCAGCTCCCAGGTTTGATTCCTTTCAATTGAATCAAACTCCAGATCCATTGCCTTCCTCCACCTTGGATCTTTATAAGCTTCTTCAAAAGTCTGAGGATCATCAGTGATAGCCAGCATCAATCTCCAGTCAGTATCTGCAAATCCACAGTCATAGATGGATAAATGAGAAGGTGGATGCCTGGACCTGGGAGGCAATCCCAACACATCAGTACCAGGTCCAGAACCCTCTTCATCAGGTTCATGCTCAGATTCTTCAACTGCTGGTGTTTTTGGACTCTCAGGTTCTTCACTGACATCAACTTCAGTGTCTGCAGTGACCTCTTCCTCAGTGTCTGAGGAATCCCATAACTCATCACTTCCATCCCAAGCCAGCTTAGAACTTTCTCCCTCTGCTGAGCCTTCCATCCAACCCTTGGCTTCATCAAACACCACATCCCTGCTCACTACAATCTTCTTTGTAGCAGGATCAAAAAGTCTATATGCTTTAGACTCAGTTGATACTCCAAGAAAATAACACTGTGAACTCTTGCTGTCCAACTTCTTTCTTCTTTGATCAGGAGTATGAACATAGGCTACACAGCCAAAGACCTTGAAATGTTGAACTGATGGAGGATTTCCAGTCCAAAGCTCCTGAGCAGTCTTTCCTTGATTAGCACTTGTAGGGCTCCTGTTGAGCACATGTGTAGCCCAGGTAACTGCTTCAGCCCAAAAAACAGCAGGTACATGAGTATCCTGAAGCATACATCTCACCATATTCATCACTGTTCGATTTTTCCTCTCAGCTACTCCATTCTGCTGTGGAGTAAGAGCAGCTGTCAATTGCCTCCTTATGCCAGCTTCATCACACATGTCTTTGAACTCAGTCAGCATGAACTCCCCTCCCCTATCAGTTCTAAGACATGTGATATATACTCCATTTTCCTTTTCAACCTGAACTTTAAACTTCTTAAACCAGTTTAAAGCTTCTGACTTAGCAGCTAGGAAGTACACCCATAATTTCCTGCTATAGTCATCAGTTAGGGTGAAAATATACCTCTTGCCACTGTTTGAGGCTGGTGTTATTGGACCACACAAGTCTGCATGGATCAACTGCAGCTTTTGAGATGCCCTCCACTGACTCTTCTTTGGAAAGGAGTTTCTGTGTTGTTTCCCAGTCAGACAGGTACTGCACACTCCTGTACTGCCTTGAAGCTGTGGCAACCCTTGCACCAGTTCTTTCTTCTGCAACTGCTGAAGACTCTGAGGACTGATATGCCCAAACCTCCTGTGCCACAGGTTCAGTTGTGACTCTGAGTCACTCCCAGTTTGAAGACATTGCACATTAGAAGTTTGTTTCTCCTTCCTGACTGTGGTGTGAAGCACAAACATTCTGTTTGTTTTCATTTCTGTTTGTAGCAGGAGGCCCTTGTCTTTATGGAAAATCTTGCAGAAACCCTCTTGAATCAAGAAGGATAAGCCCTTCTCTTGCCACTGGCCAACACTCAATAGATTAGTTTTGAGCCCTGGCACATAGAACACCTCCTGAACCACTACTGACAGCTCATTAACCATCAGCCTCACACTCCCTTTCCCAGCTACATTCAGTCTTGTATCATTGCCAAGTCTGACATTACAAGTAAAGCCAGTATCCAACTCTGTGAACCATTTCTTTTCTCCAGTCATATGGTTTGAGCAGCCTGAGTCAAGGAACCACCAATCAGAATCTGCCTCTTTCTGTGAGTCCTCCTCCACAAAAGCCATCAGCAACATGTCATCTTTCATATCTCCATAGGCCTTGGTGTCTTGAGTGAAGCTGGTACTAGAGTAATGAACCTGTTGATTTGAGTACCATTCTGGACACTCATTCCTGTAGTGTCCCAACTTGTGACACTTATAGCACTCCACAGAATCTCTATTCCAGCCTCTTCCACCACTCCTTCCTCTTCCTCTTCCTGGAAAGAAGCCTCTTCCTCCCTGACTTCTTCCTCCCCTACTGCCAAACTCATGAGTGGTTCTGAGCACCTGATCCTCATCAGCAGACCCTCTTTTCCTGAATTTTTGCTCATGAACAACCAAAGAACTTTGAAGAGCATCAACAGATAACTCCTCAATATCCTTAGACTCTTCAATGGAGCAAACCACATAATTGAACTTGTCTGTGAGGGTTCTGAGTACTTTCTCTACAATTTTCACATCAGGCATCTCATCCCCACAGTTTCTCATGGCATTTGCTATAGTCATGATTCTGCTAAAGTATCCATTCACAGATTCACCTTCTTTCATCTCTATGATTTCAAAATCTCTTCTTAAAGCCTGCAGATTTGATTTCTGAACCCTAGCATTGCCCTGATATTTCAGCTTCATTGAATCCCATAGATCTTTAGCAGTACCTTTATTGGAAATAGTTCTGAGTATGGACTTGTCAATGGAGTTGAAGAGATAATTCTTTGCCTTCAAGTCCTTGAGCAGCTGATCATCCCTTGCCTTGATCTCAGCCTCAGACACTTCTTCTCCCTCCTTCTGTTCCTTCAAACCATCACGAACCACAGGCCAGTATTCCTTCGACCGCAACAGATTCTCCATAAGAAGACTCCAGTGATCATAGTCTCCATCAAAGCGAGGAAGACCTACTTGAGCAAAGCTCCCTGAATCACTCATCTTACCAGATTCACAACTACTTGACAGTAGTTTGCACTCACCCTGATGTAACACACCTCACAAGATCACTCGTGTTTCCCAACCCTGTCTGCACTTTTCAAACAGACTCCTATCTCTATCACTCGTTGCTTGAAAGCTTCTATCACTCTTTTGCTTGAAAGCCTTTTCTGGTTACAGCTTGCTTGAGCTCTGATACCACAATGTTAACTCAATGTATTGCAATCTGATAATCTTATTAATTGATGAATAACGAGAATATAAACCCCTGTGCTTCAGCCTCAACATGACCTTGCACGACCCTCCACTCTCTGACTTATGGTTCCTACAAATCAGCAACCATCACTCAACTAACAACTACAAACTCTCTAACAAGACTAACCACTAACAGGACTCAAATGAACTAACTACACAGATGAGGACTAAAACAGACAAAAGACATTCGACTGACTCACTAACTGAAACGACAGCGTTTCACTTATTTGACTCTGATGTTTGAACTTGGCGCCATACAGAATCCTTCTCCTGAAAGGATTCGGATTCCTTCAAGCCTGCTGCTGTTCTTCAACCTTCAACAGTGGGGTGAGTGGATTTTGAGTTGAGTCGTTTTCTATGGCAGTGTTGCGCCATGCCGTAATTGGATGGAGGAAATCAAGGAGATAACGTTTTTCTTTTTCTGCTTTGTTCATGCTTCATATATCCATCATCCCATTCCACGGTAGCACAGTTTCAGTTATCTTATTCCCGATGGAAATCGGTTCGAGTTTTGGTGCATAACCTCTGGTTTGGTGCGATGAGTAGGTTATTTAGAGGAAGGAATATTATGCTCGTGATCCGTTTTCCCGAATAGATTCGGGAAGCAGAGCCCAAGTTTAGAGTTGGTATGGCGATGTATGTTTATCGGCTACCGGCCTAAATTCCCTCGATACCGATCCATGTATGACGAATACGATAAGATTCTCGATACCGATCCACAATTATTGTTACAATTATTATTTTGTATCCATATATATATAGAGAAACTTTGACAAATGCAATGAACCACAATAAGAATCGTAGCTTCTTTTTTTTTTTTTTTTATCTTCTTCCTTGCCAATTATTATTTTTATCTTTTTATTATCATTCTCTCCGGTGGCTCCTTTTGGGACCTCCAAAAGAAAAAGGAAGAAGGGTTTTGCATTTGCATTGGGTTCATCATTTTGACAGAGCCAAAGTTCCCCAACTCCCAGACCACCTCACTTTGTTTACTCAATGTTAGGGTTACGTTTGCTTCTTCCTTTTCTTTTTTTTTTTTCTCTTAATTAAATCTCTACTGCCATAGAATTTCCTCAGAAATTCTGCAGCAGAGCAGGTCTCCATTCCTCCTGCTGCTGCTGCTGCAGTGATCGATCGATCGGCTGCATACATGCACTCTATACAATCAATCAATCAATCCACTGAAACAAAAACACAGATCATCCAATTCTGACGACACATGATCCCACCATCATTTTGCCCATTTCCCAAATTCCATGGCCCCGATTCTGCCGACGCGGATGTGTTCATTAGGCTTGTGCTGGACATTATTGAGATTGTATGTATGGACGTGTTTTAGACCACCCATTGGATTGATGTGGTAAAATGGTAAATGTTATTAATGAAAGTAGTAGTACTGTATTTGGTTCAGTCGGTTGATGACACTCGGTACAGAAACGATACGCTAAATATCAAGATATTTGTGACAGGCGGCTAATCTCTCTTTCTTCATTCGAACTTTTAAGGGGTTGGTTTTGCATGCGACATTCATGTGAATCGTTCATACTAAATAACTCGATTAGCATACAATGTCTCGTTTACCTAGAGAGATAGATAGAGGGGGGAAAAACAAGATGAGTCATTTGATTGATTGATTCGGCTTTACAATGACTCAATTGATGAGTTGTTGTAAACTGAGCCAAAGAGGGTGATTCTTTGCGAAATGACCCATTTTTTATTAGAGAACTCAAGTAATTAATTGAACAATAAGCAATTAAAAACGTCTATATTTCAATTCTGCTTATTTCAGAATGTCTACATTTACAACACAATGACTCGTTAAGTGTGAAATGGGAGTGATTTTAAAACGATTCTATTGGTAGATTGCTATTGTGAATAAAAAAAAATATACGAATACGTAGTGTTCCTATGTGAGGCGCCTACGTTTAATAACCTCTTTTTAATTTAAAGTAATCCCTAAGTATGCTTCCAAATTCCAATCGATTCTTCGTTTCATACACTTGTTCCCTTGGATCCTTTGAAATGTATATTATTTATTATAGGGGGTCGGTCGATTTAATTGTATATAGTTTAGGTCATAACAACGTTCAATGTATATAATCATCAATTTAGGTTCTTGGACCGACACTAATCATAGTACTAAAGAATGGAATTTGTCATTCGCCAGATGTATTTTGTAGTATAATTTATTTGATCTAATTATGTATGTATACGAGAATACATGTTATTTTCTGGTTCCATTAAAGCCACAACAATCGTAATATTATAGTTAATGATTCTCTATTATGATTTCGAACATGCCAAACAACAGAAGCCATCAAAATTTACAGGAAAAATGACATAAATATCAATGGTTTTCGATTCTTCATCTTTTGCTACAACGTAGCCACTCAAATCCGATAATATATATATATGATGAATTTAAAGTTTTAATAATCTCACATTAACATTCTCACTACCTCTAAGAGCCCATTCATTCATAAATTTTATTCATTTTCAGGAAAGAAACTTGGAAGTTATCATTATAATTAATTTTTATAAAGCAGTAGTGGAAGTGCTATCTTAAGTTCCTAAACATGTGTACTAGGAATACCTACCAAATGTATCATCACTAGAAAAATAATTTGAATCATGCTATCTTTATGGTAGTAGTTTAAGTAGAGAATGTCATGATCATTTGTATTAAAAAAGAAGTAAAATTATACCAAACATAAAATAAAAAAAAAGATCAAATGACTGCAGGAGGATATTGATATACATGCACTAATTGGCCTTTTCTTTTTTTCTCTTATATCCCCCATTATTTTATAATTCATATCCATTGTGTTTCTCTTTGTTGGAACCTTGAACCAAGTGTCGGTTTTTCTCGACTTATTCGATTCAAAATTAGTGGCCAAACTACCTACGCGAAGAACCATATCTAGCATAATATATTTAGCTATGAGTTGCACTATAAAATTTAGAGGTTACAAATTTTATAAAACCTCGTGTCTTATTATTCATAATACGAATCATACTACCTCTGATATGACCGTATAAAAATCGTATGATTCGTATTATAATGTAAGACACCAAATTGAATTAGTTTCACTCACCCACCAATTGTGTGCTGTCGATGAACACATCGACCTTTTTTGGATTTCTTCCTATCTCCTCGTTTCTCTTTTATGTATAAAATCATTAAGGGAGCTTTGTAATCAATTAATTAATTAATTGGGTTGATTGGTACTGAACAAGATAGATAAATTAGATACCAATAAAAAAAAGTAACAGATGTTGCCATGCACTGACTGCACCCATCTTTGGCCATATTCTTTTACTGGCCAGAATATAAGACACATCACCCTTCTTCAATCAATGGAGGTTATTTGTTCCCATTATTATTATTTCCATTATCATTTGAATTAGGAAGACTAAATGATCAATGGCTTTTGTGAGTATATATTTACTATTAATCAATGAAAGAGTTGCTACACTTAGGGGTATGTAACGGTCCTATCTGCTCTCGGGAGAAACAACGGTCCAATAGTAAGAGACTTCTACTGATTCAGGACCGATCTACCAGTGTATTTTTCTTAAGTATAAAATTTGAGAAATTAATGATCGGACCATATTATACTCGGTTCGATGTCGTCTGGTCCAAAATAAAGGCATTAGAAAGGTAGTGTAGGGAATTGGCACGAATTTAAAAGTGAGAAAAATTCATGTCACTCTCTATAGTAAAGTGTCGATATGCTATGCCGTTCAACGTTCAACCAAATGCTTAACTGGGAAGATGCACTACCCTAATACTAATAGCTTTTCTTTCATCCTTTTCACCTCATACATAAAAAAGTGAAAAAAGGAAATCTCACACTCACGGATATGGTGATTAAATATAATTTCAAAGCATGTATTTTCTTAAGGGGTTTCGTGATAGAGCTAAATATATAATCTCTAAATTCAAAAAAAAAACAATGCTACGATCACTCTATCGAAACGATACTGGCATGAAACGATTCGTTACTCTTGAAGATGATGTTTCTTTGTCATGAGTTTTACCAATATATATTGGTATAATATTCACACATGTTATACTCTTTGACACGAGTTTATCAATTACTCAACAGCTTAATTATATTCACACACAAGTAATCTAATTTTTCATGTACTGATCAATTAAAATTTTTTTCTTTACATATCACAAGCTTTTGTTTTACATATTGCCAATCAATTGTACAATCGGATCAACCATTTTTTATTATGTAGTTGTTTATATCAAACATGTGAATTACCATTAATATAAATTCTCAATTATTTTATTGGAAGGGAAAAAAAAGAACTTGCACCAAAAAAATTTCGTGATACAAATTGTACCAACAAACCATTAACCTACTTCAAAATATCTATGGAGAAGGGTAAATTTGTCAGTGGGTAAAATTTTAATTCGAGGTGGATGAAAATTTTGCGTTGTTGTCGCATTTGAGAGGGACAGCGGGGAAAGAGAGGGAGAGAATGGGTCCAGCTGGCAAGTGCGCGCTAGATCCAAGTGGGATGGTGGGTCCCACACACAGACCACATCACGTGACACTCGCCATCGAAACCCCATAAGCGTAACGGAGACGTCTCCACGTGTTACCCGATGAGTAAGCCCTTTCACACGTGTCAATATCACAGGCCGTTGGTTGAAGAAAGGATTTGGGGACCAAATTTGTCCTTTCCTCCGGGCCCCAGGCCCAGGTGGAACCCCTTCCCCCTTCTGTTTGGGCCTTCGGGCCTCGGGTCGCGACAAAAACCCGGTTTTCGTTAAAGGGGTCGTTAAAGGAATTTTAACGCGTGTAAACTGGGCTTTGTCCTAGAGTTAAAATGGAAGGAAGCTTTTGTAGATTCCCGTAACTACCCCTCCCTCTAGGGCAATATGTCGACTGGCAACTAACGTTTTTATCACAATTTTACTTTGCGTTACGCTTTTAAATTCATACAATGGTGTTGGTGTATTCAGGTTTTTCTATACTTATTAAATCAAGCGTTTATCATCCTCAGTTTTAATTTAAGTGCATAAATATTATCTGGTTGGCCAAATATGCTAAACATCTATCAATTCGGTGCATTTGCGACCGATTGTGCTTGTTTCAAATATCCCCCTCCCCTACAATGTGGTTTCCAATACACAATCAAAATATTTATAATTGGTAGACTCCAATACACATATGTACAAAGTATAGAACTAATACGTGCACAAATATAGTTTGTTACATTTATTACACTCTCTAACACCGCTTTATATCATAATAATAAAACACAATAAACCAATATTTACAAGTAATACCATACAACAAATAACATTCATTTACAAATTAATCTGGTGGTGTGTTATCCTGTTATCCTTCTAATTAAAATAACTATAAAAAACGAACTTTGAGAAAATAAAAAATATACGACCTTTTTCTGTTCTCCCCTTTTCTCCGTAAGTTCTTAGGGAAGAAGAAGACCGACTGCTTGTAATTTTCGCCGCGGTGAAACGGCACATCCCAGGAAGGTTATATACATTATACAATACCGGGGGCGGGAAATTCCGTTTGTGGACTATCCAAAAGACACGTACGTTCCGCTTTCATCAGGGGTATGCAAGTAAATCCATCACTTTAATTCGAAGAAAAAAAATAAAATATTTTTAAAACGCAAGCCAGCCAATCTTATCCATTTATTGCAACCCCCACACTCTTTATAAAAAGGAGCTCGAAATGCTGCCTTCCCTGAAACAAAGCCGAATGAAGAACACTCCATAGCCCAAACCAAAAAAATCCCCAAATCGAAAAAAAACAAAATCCCTAAAATTAGAACGAATTGAAACTTTCAATCCGGAGACTGTGTGTGATCTTATCAAGCTTCTCATTTTTCTCCTTCTCCTCCTTTCCGATTTCAATGGCGGCCAGTAAGAGTTACTTAGCCAGGCAGAACTACCGATTCCTCGATCAGAACCACCACCACCACCTCCACAGCCACCACCACCACGACTTCGAACTCGACGAGTCCGACGTCTACGACCGCCACAGCCACCTCCCGGACTCGCCGGAGTTCCGGAAGGTCGGGTCCAGGATCAACAAGAAGTCAACGGCGGCGGCGGCGAAGTCCGCCGCGTCGTCGCTGCCGGTCAACATACCGGACTGGTCGAAGATTCTGAAGGAGGAGTACCGCGAGAACCGCCGCAGCAGGGATCCCTTCGACGACGACGACGAGGAATTGGACGGCGGCGGGGACGATTACGGCGACGGCGGGGTGCGGGTGCCGCCGCACGAGTTCCTGGCGAGGCAGATGGCGAGGACGAGGATCGCGTCGTTCTCCGTCCACGAAGGCGTGGGGAGGACTTTGAAAGGGAGGGATCTGAGTAGGGTCCGAAATGCAATTTGGGAGAAAACTGGGTTCCAAGACTGAAATTTTCCATTTTCCATTTCTTTTTTTTTGGGGAACTAATTAGACGGGAATAATTATTAACTTGCATTTTAATTGTTTTCAACTTTTTGTATTTTTGTTGGTATTATAGAGAGAGGGGATTGTGACAGGAGGCCGGTAGTCGGTAGATGGGCTATTTTTTTTTTCTTCTTCAATTTTGTTGCCTTTTTATAATTCTAGTTGATGAAGGGGATTGGATTTTTAATCAATCTGCTAACTTCATCAATTATTTGTATCGTTATTATTAATATATTTCATCCGAAAATATTTTACACAAGTTATATTTCAATAGCTTTCCCACTCATTATCATCACCTTTGCTTCTCCATTTGGTCAATGGTAGTATTGTGCTTGAAGTCTTCTTTGTTGTTGAGTGTGGAGGTTGAATTAGTTGAAGAAGATGGGCGGTATGGCTAGAGGGTTTGTTCGGCTAATGGTATCGATCGAGTATGTACTGATATCGTAGGATTGAATCGGCTGATATAAAGTAGCTATAACGTAATTAGAATATGTTTGTTACTTTTTGGTGATTTATTGTGTATATGATGGCTAAACACGCAAATTATTTAATCTGACGATGTCTATTCACGATGATGGTTGTTCCCACTTGGGCAATAGAATTGGGAGAAAGAGAAGTCTTCAAGCAAAGCCATGAATATGGTGGGGTGTGGGTTTTGAATTGATGTAAAGGGGTTGGTAAAGGGAGAAGAAGAAGTGTTTACATGGAGAAAATGACTGTTTTTTCTTCCCTTGAATTACTCCATATGCTCTATGCCAAAGGCAAAAAAAGCTATAACGTTAACATCCACCACGACGTCCAGTGATTGGTTGAAAATAATTTTTTTATTACTTGTTAATTATTCTAATTGAAGTCGAATGAAACACGGGACGGAATGCAACTAATCTCCGTTATTATTTTTCCCCAATAAGCTAAGTAGTGAGAGATAGAGCATGTGTAGCTTGCATTATTTCTACGGTAAATAATAAAACCCATATAACTTTGATAGAACATAACTTTAAATGAATTAATTAAAGATTAGGATATGATATCATACTTCAAACTCGATTTCATTCATTGTTTAGATAGAGACATCTTGTTAGCAGTATCTGAAGTATAGTATACTCCAAGAGACCTAATATAATAGTATACATATAATTAAGTAAATTGATGTATTTTAGTTTACATTGTTTGATTTTTGTTAGGGTTATTGAAGTATTTAGATAAGCTATGTTATTTTTTGAGATATATATCAAATTCACCCTTTGTTTTTAAAATAAAATAAACTACACATACAAAAAATTAGGGTTATAATTAGAATAAAAAACTCAATAATCTCAACCAAAATATCTCAACAATCACACCTATATCATTTTGAGTGAAAGTTTCTGTCACATCAAGCAAACAATCATTGTATTATTTATGCATAAAATTCTAAAAATGCATGATACATTCAGTCATTATCTCCACCAAATTATCACCAAAATCAAATGACCCCTTAATCTCATAAAAAATTGAGATTCGGTATACATCATGTATTCTAAATACATGCATTATATGCATTATGTACTTAAAAAAACATTACAAGATACATATATACGAAAAACGTTCAAAATACAAAATAAAGTAAAAATAATGCAATTGCAAGCTAGATATGCTCCATCTCTCACTCCTTGTTCATTGGGAAATAATAATAACGGAGTCTAGTTCCGTTCCGTCCCCTATTTCATCCGACTTCCGCAAAGTAATAGAAATTTATTTTTCAACCAATCAATGGGAGCCATGTGGCCAGGCAGCAGCTACGGCTGCTACCCGGGTTGCTGCCAAATTTTGCCCTTTTCTTAAATCTGCTTAGGATGAGGGAGAGGGAGAAAATTATCGTAATTAAGAACTTAGTGGAAGTGTGTGTGGGGGATAAGGCTGTCTTGCTAATTGAGAATATTAAGGTTCGATTTGTTCAAGGAAATCTAAACCGCATATGACATAAACTATTATTATGTGTTCATAGAAGGGTGTTGATAATGCAAATTCATATATTAAAAATGATTTAGACAGTGCACAAGATACTCCACCGCCTGCCAACTAAGAACTTGTATGTTAAACTAATGTAAATTCCCTTCAATCCAAGTAAATCTGGTTCATTATAATATACACAATAAGGGTAGTGATGGGATTAACATACATTGTAACTTTAACCCTCAGATATATGAATATGTTTGATTTGGCCTTTCGGATATAAAACCGAGCGATCTCGTGTAGTGAAAAATGCGCCTGGACTCAAAATTTTGAAATTAGAAATACATTCAATCGTTGACTCAATTTGGTACTATGATGCTGTTGCACACAAATCTGCTAGTTTGAGTGACGACTTTTTTATCCGTTTTTTCATACGATTGTCATTGTTAAAATATATGTAGTCCAAAAGACGAATACGTCACTACAACACTTCCTCGGTAATTGTATTCATATTATGGTGTATGTATTACGAAAACATTAGAAAGTGTCAGGATAAAAAATGTTAGTCTCCGTTTTCCTCCTCATTCCTTCAGTATGTATGTAGAACATAAGAAGTTGTCGCGATCTCTTACAAGTAGCCTCTTTTTTTTTAAAAAAATCATAATTTCGTCACTGATTAGTTATTGATCATAAGATTCGAACATATAGTTCATGAGATGTTCTCTTCCGACATGATGGCGATGTCAAAGACCAGAATTAGTAGCTTTTGAACGGCACATCATTTTAATCAAAAGATGCTTGCAAAGTGGGCAGTGTTGAACTTAATTGGATTGAGTAAAGTGGGTGACTGATGAGAAAAAAAAGATCCCACCCAAAAGGAGATAAATTCAGAACAGAACCCAAAAAGGAGAAAGATGTTTAAGTGGAAGTGGATAGATTTAAGTGCTTTCTTTCTTCTTTTGCTTTCTTAATGGTGGAGAATCAACTTGAGTGGTAAACTTGTAATGGTGGGGGGCAGGCAGGTTTGATTCATTAAGCAACATCGATAACAATCTTATTAGATATTGGATCTTGAGAGAAACTATTATAAAAGATTAGGGTTTTGCATGCAGAAAACAGAGCAAATGTTGATGGGGAAAAAAAATACATTAAACTTTGATGAGAACTTTATTGGGGGAGGTTATCAAAATATGCCAAATGACTTGGAAATTACAGAACCCT
This sequence comes from Linum tenue, assembly GCA_946122785.1. NCBI lineage: Eukaryota > Viridiplantae > Streptophyta > Magnoliopsida > Malpighiales > Linaceae > Linum > Linum tenue. Next base: position 63,899,407 of record CAMGYJ010000007.1, on the reverse strand, counting down.
CACGTGAAATCTTGGGGGTTGAGTAGGTTTTCTAGTGTAGTTAAATGGCATTTGGGTTGCTGATGTGTCTTTGAAGCATTGTCTAGCTACGGTAAGTCATATTCGCGAAGGGGTTGAGCATATTGTGCGCAAAAATTCGTTTACAAGTGTCCATATATTCGAAGTTCCAACAAAACGTGGAAGCGAAAACTCTTTAGATTTTTCGTGTTCGTGATTTGGAGATGGTAAACGGGAAGAGGAAGGTTTATGTTGGCATAAGTCTTTTATTGTGACAATAAACATTTTTCCTATCGAGGTTAACAATGTTAAAAAAAAAAACTAATTATTTATTGATGATTTCCTATTATTTTGAATGACCACTAGTGCAAGTGTGCAACTACCTTGTGGACATGTTACATATCCCTACTTATCCACGCTAGATTTGTTTCACAGAGCAAAGTTCATATTATTGGAAGCTACCTGCCGAAAAAATTATAATTGAGATTCCACATGCAAGCCAGCTAATCAATGCCACAACCAATTAATTATCCATTTGATTAATTTAACATAAATCCGAACATCCAACCGCTCATCATATTTACATCCTACCTTGTAATGATTGTATCTTATCATATATTTTTTCCCGTATATACATAAGTCGTCACTCGAGACATTTCATATACAATAAGAGCATTTGGTGGATTACAACGACGTAAACGATACATATTGATCATGTATTCTGCAAATTACGGTACAAATTACGTAAGTTGTGAAGCGCGCCGATAATGTTTGGGATCAAATTAGACACGAAAATGAACTTTGTAGGTACCAACAAAATTTGGATTAATGGCGGAATAAATAGTTGCAAACGCCAAAGTCCGGTCCTTCAAGGGAAACGTTGAAAGATTTGACAACCGCTCCTTTTTCTCTCTTTTCTTCTTTATTTCGCTCTCGTTTTCTTTTTTTACTTTTGCCGGGGGAAAAAACACAGAGGAAAAAGGGAAATAATAGGGACCGTTGGATCTGTTGAAAACTGGTTGTCTTAACTCCTAAGGGGGGGCGTGGGACCGTTGATACGGACGGTTGTGTCGTTTAGTTTGTGTTTCCATCTGTCGTTTTGTTGGGCGTCACTGATGGAGATTTAATATTCCTTCATGGGCCTCCTCCTTTGGGCTTTGGGTTTCCGTGTGAGACAGTGTTGACATGATGTTGTCATTTCCTTCTCTTTCAATTTTTTTTTTCTTTCTTCTAATTTGTCTTTTTCTCCACTACCCATAAAAAAATGATTTCGTGTTAACCCCTCTAATTGTTCTTACAAAACAGAAACTCTAGGCTCTAATTGTTCTTACAAAACAGAAACTCTAGGTTACCCATATGGATCTCCATTTGTCATTAAAACATATTATCAGTTTTCATAAGAGAATGAACATTGATTAAGCGTTGAACGTAGAGACAACAAAAGACTTAACAAAGGATCTCAAACAATACTTCCACAAGCAATAATTACTACGATGAATCATCTCTCGTAATTAAATGTATAGTAGATTTTATCTTATATACGGGTATAAATCTAGCATAATTAAATGTATAGTAGATTTTATCTTATATACCGTGGATTGAAAAACTCATAAGTGCTTGCATCATTGATGTTTGTCGTTCAATTCCCATTATGTTTGTAGGTCGACAAAAGCTCCAATATAAATGAACCTTAGTTCTTTTCTTTAAATGTTCTTTCTTTAATAGTTAATTCAAACAACTTGAACATGAGACCATGAATATGTAAAAAAAAAAAAAAAATCACAAGATCCCTTCTCGTAAAACTTTAAGGTATTAGTGAGGTAAATTTCGTGGCGAAAATCATATCTTCTTCTACTAGGCATTTGCAATTTTGCCATAAATTCCGATTTACATGGAGTTAATGGGCCCGATCTTTTGGACTTTGCTAGGCGCCCTGTCGGCCATGGGCCTCTACTTTCCGTCCCTCGATCTGGTCCCTCCCCACTCAAATCCGTTTTGGGCTTATGGATGTGGCCATAAGAAAAATATGACTTATTCGTGTAGCCGTGGTGTAGGTGCAGGATTGCCCCAACAACGACATTACTGCCGTCCAAGGTTGTCAACCCGCGGGTTGATCCGGACCTGGTTAAGCTAGTGGGTCAAGGATTAATGTGTCAACTATTTTAGTCCGATTTGTCCCGGAAATATAAAAAGAGTCATTATATTGTACTTATCCTCATAAATTATTTTTATCTAACATATGAGTTATAACATATAATATTACACCAAAATAACATATCATACTTGGATCCAACATATGGTAAAAATCCACACACACTTATATAACATAAATATTCAAATGTTCACCTTAGTATTCCAAAGATTGAGTTAGGCGAAAAGAAAAATTGGAAAATAGTCGCATTTCGCAAACTAAAGAAAAAAATGACACAATTTGACCTCCAATCCGGTACCTTATAGCGGTCAGCCCGATGGGTGCGACCCGTTTTTCTCACCGGATCAGGATCAAATTGAATCGACCCGTGGGTCAACCCGCGGGTTGACAAGGTTAACAACCTTGCTGCCGAGTGCCGAGGCGTGTTTTCAACCGACAGTTCGCTCCGTTGTTGTGTCAAAATTCAAAACTCTAAAACCACCGCAAAATGAAATATAAAAAAACACATCCACTATGTACATAATTTCTACCACGAAACATCCAAGCAGTCGTCTCCCTCCTAGAATGGAAACATACAAAAAGACTGAAAAAACTACACCCATCTATTTACATTCAGAAACCCATCGACCCACATAAAAAAAAAGAAGCAGAAACACCATTTTCCCCCGCCTTGTTGCTACAGATTTCAGCTCGCGACGGCATGAAGAGCGTGCCCCAAGTGCACGAGATGCCACGTCAGCGCCATCAGCGCCAGTATGTTCAGCCACGACGAATACGAGTTCAGCCTCTTCACCCTCGAGTTCAACCTCGACAGCCTCGAGTTCGTCTCCTCTTCTTCCTTCTCCTCCGCATCCTCCTCCGCCAGCTCAGCCCCCGCCGCGGCGGGCCCTGCATCCGCCATCTGGTGCTGCTGCGTCTGCTCCCCTCTCCCCCTCCCTTCCTCCTTCTCGATCCTCATCCTCTCGAACATCGCCTTACCCACAAACGAAAACCAACCCACGAGCTCGTTAGAACATATGTCAATTCGTACATTAGACTCGTTACGAAAAAAATGTCGCGCGCGCGCCTACCTTAGTCGCGAGGGGCTCAATGTACATTCCATTCACGACCACGAGCGCGATGGCGGCAACGAGATTGAAGGCCTGGAGCATCTCGGACTTGGCCGAGACGAAATTGCTCCCCCGGCCCAATAGGTGGCCCAACAGGGCCAGCCCAGTGGACAGGCCCATGGCCTGGAAGTAAACCGGGTACACTTTGCTCTGCACGACCCCGAACTGCTGCCTCGGCAGCACATTGGCCAGGACGTAACTCGAGATGAACGTCACCCACACGCTTGTCCCGAACGCCGTGGACAGACCCAACAGGCTCAGCGCCCCGGCCAGCGACTTGCCGGCCGCCGCGATCCTCCCCATTTTGCCGCCGCCGCCGCCGCCCTTGTGCATCTTGCTCTGGGTGTCATCCACAATACCCTCCGACACGTTGCGCGTTACGTCGCTACCGATCGTCTTGCCTAGGTCCTTGACTTCCCCTGCCGAATCGGTGGCAGTCTCTTTGGTTTTGGAATAGACTCCCTTTGCTGCTTCCCTTGCCTTTGCCGCGGCTTCGGACGCGGTTTCCTTGCCCTTGTCGAGGGCATCCGTGACGGTCTCTCTGGCTCCGTGGGCGGCCTGGGACGCCTTCTCCGCGGCTTCCTGTCCGAGCTCCGAAGCCTTCTCATTGGCGTGGTGTGTTGCTCTGGCTACTGAGATTTTGTAGCAAAAAATTTCAGGAATTTGAAATGTGCAACTTAATTTGGAAGGTAGAACATAATCGAAATCAAATTCCACCTGTGTCCTTGGCTTCATGGGCAATCTCCCAAGCCTTTTCCTTGGCTTGATGCGCAGCTCTGCCTACTGAAATTTTTTCAATAGTACGATTCAACATGCAAAAAAAAAAAATTTCAATAGTTGGATTGAAAAAGTGACCCAATTGGAGGTAAAAAATGTGAAATTACCCGTGTCTTTGGCTCCGTGAGAAAGCTCCGAGGCCTTCTCGGTGGCGTGATGCGCGGTTTGGGACACTCCATGTTTGGCTCCTTCGGCCAGCTCGGAGGCCTTCTCGGTGGCTTGATGTGCGGTTTCATAAACACCGTGCTTGGCTCCTTCGGCTGGCTCCTTGACCGAGCCGAAGGCTCGGTCTTTGGCGTCTCCGAAGGCCTTGGCCACCTTGTGTGTGCATTTCCCCCAGGCATCACAAATGAGCTCCCCCGGGGCATGGCCGCCGAAGAGGGGCAGGGCGGACCCCGACGCGCTCGCGGGGTCGTCGTCTCCTCCTCCGGGCTGGTCCTTGGATGGGGAGATGGAGATTTTGGTGTTGTGGTGGCCGACGTGGTCGTCGAACGTCTCGACGACCACGACTCGGTGCCCTTCCTTCACAATCACGTCTTCTTCACGGGGTTGAACTTGTTCGGCCGACGTGGATGTTGCCGCCGGGATCGGTGGGGACCAGATCTCCGCGGCCAGCAATGTGGTCAGCACAAGGCATATCGACAAAATGTTGGTCATGGCTTTGGGTTTGTTTTTGAGATCGGAAGAGAAGCACAATTCTATTGCGATTGCGAAGGTGGTGGAGATTTTGAGTAGGAACTGGGGAGAAGCTTCTTTGGATTGATTATAAGGGTTTTTGTTTGGATAAATATCGGGAACAAGAACCCCACGTGGATTACTACGTGGGGTGGGAAGTGGATCGACCCGTGTCAGGCCTGCATGGCCACGTGGATTGTTCCTTTCTACGTGTCGGTTTCTTGACTAGAGACGGGGAGACGTAGTACGTACTTACCCTTTGATGTTTTGGTACGATCAATCGGAAAGAAGACAGGCGGCGACCGACGTTGTTTCGGAGTTTTTTTTTTTTTTTTTGACACGTGTAACTAAACCAATTTCCCTTTTGACCAGAACTTCGACCTCCATAGGCCCTTTTTTCTGTTCTATGATCTAATCTCCTTTCCCAAATCATACCGCATACTGACGGTGGGCATGTGGGTGGTTAATCGGCGGATTGATATCGATCCACCCGCAAATAATCTGATCCGTACGAAGTGGGTGATTGATGTAGGTGGATTGCGGATTGATAAATCTCCCACCCGCACTTAATTACGTGGGTGGGTGGTGGGTCATATGACCCACATCCTATTTTTACATGTAAAAATGTTGTTTCTTATAGTATCGAATATTCATCATATTTTCAAACTGCTCTACAGTCTGGCCATATATTTCAAAAGGTGGAAAATAAATAATAGTTTTGACTACTATTATTAGTTATTGTGTTGTGCAATATCCATTACATATTGAATATTGGTATGCAGATGATTGTTATAACCATTAAATATTGGGATGCAAAGTATAAACTATTAATTGTATCAAAATCACAAATTATTGATACAGTTTTACTAATTTGCTATGAACTTATTAGAAATGTTTGTCAACTTTCTTAATAGCTAGTTGGAGATTGCTTTTACGGGTTGACCCGCAACCCAACCGCACCCATTCGCCACCCACCCAACTCAATCCGCAGAAGTATGTGGGTGGATTGCGAGTCACAATTATTCCAACCCACTAGTAAGCGGGTGGGTCAATTTGAGACCAAAACCCACCCAACCTGCCCGTTGCCCACCCCTACCGCATACTAACGTACTCGTATACTGGGCCGAATACCCAGAATATTGAAAAGGACGACTTATGACCCTTTCTTTGGCCCCAAATTGGCAGTAGTCTTCCGAATCCGTTTCACACAATTGGGCCGCATCACGGAAGCCCATGAACTGGGGACCTTTTTCATTTCTCAACCACTCCACGGCGTCCCGTTCCACCTGTTGTTTCCCAGCCGACCCGAAACGACTGAACCCGGAACTGGATCCGGGTAAGCTCCAATTCCAGAATCCAACTGCTGTCTGCTGGTCTCGGAGTCAAACCGATCGTCGTCTTCCACCCCCGTCTCTATCGTCTCTCCGTTAGCAGAGAGCCTTGAGAAACCGCCATCGCTACACTGCTAGACTTTCCGTGAAAGCACAGTAACTGCCGGGGAGCCAATTTCTCGATCCTGCTTGGCAAATTATCAGTAATTGTTGTCCATGTCGTCTTCTGATTCCAGCTCTTCCTCGTCGGCCTCCGCCTCCGACGATCCAAACCCTAAGCTTAAACCTCAGCCACTCGAGAGCCAATTTCAATCTTCGGTTACTCTAGGTGGCTCCGATGAAGGATCCGTATCAGCATCTGTGGTCGAGCAGCGGCAGCAGCAGCAAGGGGAGGATTCTGGAAATGGATCAATTGGTGGTGTTGTCAATGTCGAGAATAATGGTCACCGGGACGGCAGCGACCGAGAGGAGATAATAGCTCTTGGCGTGACTGCGGATGAGGATGGCGGTGTTGTGTGGAGGAGGGCGAACTCGGAGGTGGAGTTGGATGTGGAGGCGCCGGCCAGTCCGAGCAGCAGTGGGTATGCTGGTGAGAGAGGTAGCAGCGGTGCAAGTAGCTCTTCGGGAGCTGGGGACAACAGCGAAGAAGACGAGATAGAGGAAGTTGGGAATGGTGATGATGGTGGCGCTTATGGTGCTCTGGATGCGCAGGCAGAATGGACTCCTGGGAAGCGGCATGTTGATGAGGTAACTATATTTTTCACTTTTTAGCTCCTTAGACTAGTTATGAATCGATCAACCTGCTTCGTAGTCAAGGTCTATGAACACTTCGAGCTTGGCATATGGATTTGAACTTCTGGACTAAATTTCCAAGAAATTAGTTTCCTTCCTAGACTGGAAGAGCGTCCTTAAGAGCGAAAATGTGGTGCTCGGCATATTTCAGAACAAAGGAAGAAAGTTAGTAACAGGGGTGAACTGTTGAGATTGAAATGAAGAATCTCAAGATCGTAGTCAGACTTAATGTTGCAATCCATTAACTCATTTGAGTCATTTCCATAAGTCGTGGATAAAAGTAGGTTATGCAACGTACTATTGTAATGTTGTCCTTGTACGAATGAAGTGCAGGATGATGCTTCCATTTCATGGAGAAAAAGGAAGAAGCATTTCTTTATATTGAGTAACTCTGGAAAACCCATATATTCAAGGTTTGTCTGAAATGCTTATGACTGATTTCCTCAATTCTAAGCTTGCATACTGGTCCTGGTTCCCTTGATGACCATCACATTTGCATACTTGATGCCTATTCTCAACTTCTAGATATGGGGATGAGCACAAGCTGGCAGGATTCTCAGCAACTCTTCAAGCCATCATATCTTTTGTAGAAAATGGGTATTTTGGATAACACCATTAAGACCTATACTTTATCTTTCATTTTTTTTTTCTTTCTTTCTATATGAAATTTATAGTTATTCCTGCTACTCATGGAGCTGTAATAGTTGCCTTAATTATTTTGCTTTTCAGGGGAGACAGGGTCAAGTATGTTAAGGCAGGCATGCACCAGGTTTGTCTTATTTCTATTACAACTTTGGCATTTAAATTAAGTATGTGTGTTGAACCAAGTCCTCCAGACTCTTATATGTTCTTCTTGAGAAGTTCTTGACATTGGAGATGACTATCTGCGAGTTGATATGTTGTTTAAGACTCTAGTGATAGTTGCATTTGGGGTGCTTAATTTGTTCTCTATCCTATGTATTATTCTTTGTTGGAAAAAAGCAGTCTACAATCACTCATGTATCATCCTGCAACGATGTTTTCTCGGCCTAGAAACACTAGATAGATTGAATTTACTAATGCTACTGTTTTCCTTTGATTCCTCCTCCAGGTGGTTTTTCTTGTCAAAGGACCCATCTACCTTGTATGCATAAGCTGTACAGAAGAACCGTACGAGTCTCTAGTTGGACAACTGGAGCTTCTATACGGTCAGGTAATTGAAGCTTCTCGGCCTTTTTATTTCTTAGTGCAATTTTCCTGGTGGTTTTCAAGTGGAAGAACTTACTAGCAGGAGTCATCATACAACTCTCATGAATTAGCTATTATATCGATGCAGATGATTCTCATTTTGACCAAATCACTGAATAGATGTTTCGAGAAAAACCCAAAGTTTGACATGACACCCTTGCTTGGAGGAACAGATGTTGTCTTCTCGGCCCTGATCCACTCGTTTAGTTGGTTTGTTTCTCTCCCTCAGCTTGCATAGAAAACTTTGAATCTCAATTCCTGACTCTTTGGTTGGTAATTTTTAATTAGGGCAACTTGGTCAACCATGTAACTATGTAAGTGATAGTACTGTGGACGTGTAATTGGTAATTAAAGATTTCAACTGCATGAAGGTGCATGTAGACTAGTTCTAGTTGGATAACTGATAAATTGCCTTACCGAGGATTACCTGTTATATGATGAGAAAATGACATTGTATTTCAATTAAAACGGCACAAATTAGAAGATAACTTTCTTGAATTGAGATGCACATATTCCATTTCAATTCATAGGCTGTTTTACTGCTTGTAACAATCTGTGCATTTCCTGCTTTTCTTCAACTTAAGGTAACTTTATGTAATTGAAATAGTAACAATATATAGGTTTGTTCATCTCTTTTTGCGTCTTTTGGAGATTGATAGTTAATGAACTATGGGACGTTTCCTTGAATCAGGAATCCAGCTGCATTTCTTCATGCATACACTTGTCTTCCTCTTCCTTATGCAACAAGGCAAGCTGTTGGTGCTATATTGCAAGATGTTGCTGATTCTGGTGTCCTCTTTGCGATATTAATGTGTAAACATAGAGTAGGTACCTCCGTGGAAGTTGCATTTGTATCTTGGTATTAGATTTCTTTATTTCGTTCGAGTACTATTTGACTTGAAGCTAAATTTCAGGTTATCAGTGTAGTTGGTGCCCAGAAAGCTTCTCTTCATCCTGATGACATGCTGCTACTTGGAAATTTTATAATGTCATCTGAGTCCTTTAGGCAAGTGCACTTGACTAGAAGAAGGCTGTCTTCATCTTCTGACAACTAAGCCGTTTAAGTCAACATGAGTAATACTAATATATTCTGTAGTATGGTAACAGCTTAATGATAGTTGCAAATGAGGGCGGGATTTTTTTCCTGAGCATTTGTGGTCGAATTTATAATGACTGCTGTTGAGGGTGGATTTTTAGTGGCTTACTTAGTGACTGGGCTTGTGCAGGACATCTGAATCTTTCTCACCAATCTGCTTACCAAGATACAATCCAATGGCATTTTTGCATGCTTATGTCCATTATTTTGATGTGAGTGTGACTTGTTTTCCAATTTATCATACAGTGTCCTTTTGACCACTGTTTGGATGGTAGCCAATTCATTATTATCTTATGTAATATTTTTTTTACAATTTCGCATATACTGTGGCCACTTTTTGATGCTGACCATTGTCATTTACAAACCCTTCCTGCAGGCTGACACGTACCTGATATTGTTAACAACCCGTTCAGATGCTTTCTACCATCTTAAAGATTGCCGGTAAGTCTTCCTCTTCCCTGAGTTCCTACTCATTATAACCGATATACCCTCGTCGCACATTTTACTTAAAAATGAATCAACACATGTGATGTTACCCTCGGGCAATTATTTTATAGGATTCGTCTTGAAACGGTACTTCTGAAGTCAAATGCACTAAGCGAAGTTCAGAGATCCATGGTAGATGGTGGGATGCGAGTTGAAGATTTATCTGTTGATCTACCGCAACATACTGGATCTACTTCTCGTGCAGATGATAAGGCACCTGAACGAATAAGGGAATCAGCACTTGTTGGCCTTGGTGGTCCAGCTGGACTTTGGCATTTCTTGTATCGCAGTGTATATCTTGATCAGTATGTGTCTTCTGAGTTTTCCTCGCCAATCGATACCCATCGACAGCAGAAAAGGTAAGTTTATGCAAAACTTCCTTCGTCACATAATCCTCCTCTTTGAACTAGTTGTGTGCATGACATGGATGGTTTGTGGTGGCAGATTGTACAGAGCTTATCAGAAGCTTTATGTTTCAATGCATAACAAAGGAGTCGGACCACACAAAACTCAGTTCAGAAGAGATGAGAACTACGGTAACCTGTTTCACCACGTTTACCCTGAGTCGCCATCAGCTATTAAGCTTGTATGACTAGAAGTTCTTGTAGTGAGGAATCAACTCTGCTCCTCTCCCTTTGCAGTATTACTCTGTTGGGTCACCCCCGATTTTGAACTATACGCCGCATTCGATCCACTCGCAGACAAGGTCTGACACCTCTCTCTCTGCCTTTATCGTCTGTCGTCAAACTGGCTTACTCCCCTCATGTCTCTGCATCACAAGCTTCTGCTTTTTTTGTCTCCGGAAACCGAAAATTTGCAGGCGTTGGCGATAAAGACATGCAACGAGGTGTGCCAGTGGGTGAAAGATGTAGAGAACGAGATCTTTCTGCTGGGAGCAATCCCCTTCTCCTGGTGACATCCCATCCATTTCCCCAAGTAATCTGTTATCATTCTTTATACATCTGTACACTACCACTACTGCTCTTTCCCCCCTGGCTGAATAAATTTAGTAGCTTTAGCACTCCCTGACTGTTTTTTTCTTGCCAATCTATGATCCCCCTCCTCGTAAGGGCGCAGTAGTTTTAGTTTGCCGTGCATTTGCGAGTTCCGACGGGACATGGTTTATTTTTAGATGATTGTTGGCCACAGAGTTCGGATCCAGTACATGGTGATAGAGTTATCGTCCCCCAACTCGGGCGAAACTCGGCGGCTGACGCTATCTGGTATCAACTTTCATGGATCATATCTATCTATGTTTTTCTTTATCGATCGTATTATTATGTTTAAATGCTAGTTGAATTAGGCCAACGCCAATTTGTGGACTTTGCTTTGCTTTCCAACAATGTCAAACAACGTATTCAATTCTGCTCGTCTGTGGTCAATCTTCGTCAAATGGGAAAGCTGTAAAGCGAGTGAGAGGAGGAGGGAAGGAATTCCTTGCTAATTATTCCCCACTCACTCACCTTTTTGCTCACGATGATGAAGTCCGACCGTTGTGAGTTGTGACCCCAATTTGGCTCATCGTGTATATATGGACATCATGAACCAACTCCACTAGCCTCTCTCTCTCTCTCTCTCTCTCTCTCCACATCTTGATTCCGTTTGTTGGCGTTGAGCATTTTGGTACTTTTGCCCACTTGAGATTCCCCAAATCTATGGTGGTACTATGTAGATTGTAGACAGACAGTCCTCTCTGACCGGTGAGACCGACGGCGGCGGCGATGAATGTTCACAAATAATGCCTGGAAAAATAGCTGCAGCTCTGCTCACCGTGTAATTCCGTTCTTGTATGGTGATGCTGGTGGGTTTGCCACGCGCATTTCGCGCGATCCAATTCTATTGGATTTCACAATCAGCGTGATCTTACGAATACTTTGTGTAAGCGCGCTAATCGAACGAATCAAATGCATGCAATGACATGTGACAAACATTACTCCGTTTTGTAATCAGTTGCAAATAGAATCAACTTAAAGCGAGACGCAGCAGGAAAAAAAAAACACAAAAGGAGGCAGATCTAAAGGAAAGAATGAAAGAGATCAAAATCCCATGCAAAAAAGACTAACGTTAAGTTGACTAACCCACCCCAAACCGATGATCATAAATACGCGCTTAATTTAACAAATAAACTAAACCTTCTTAAGCTAATAAAAATTAAAGGAAAGAAATCTAATTAATTATTTAACAAAAATAAAAAAACAGAGGAAAATTTAAAAAAAAAATCAATTTTCTTCTCCTCCTCCGGTCCGCACTATCTGATTTACTCATTACTGCTTCCACCCCCATTTGTCTCCCTTCCCCTTCTCTCTCTCTCTTCCTTTTTTTTTTTATCTATCGGCAACGACATCAAAACCCTAAAAAAAAAAAGAGTAGAGCGAGCTCGATCTTCCGACGGGTCATTTCCTGGTTCCGATCTCTCTTCTTCTATTCTCCTTCGCCGGTTGAGCTGATGAACTGGAAGGGAAGCGGCGGGGAAGAGTAGCAACAAGAGAGGAAGAGAAGGACTTTTTTGTGCTGAGCAGGCAGGGTTGATTTCAGGGTGGTGGGGAGAAATGTACAAGAACCAGCTGCAGGAGCTGGCGCAGAGGAGCTGCTTCAACCTTCCCTCCTACACTTGCATCAGGGAAGGTCCCGACCACGCGCCGCGCTTCAAGGCCACGGTCAACTTCAACGGCGAGATCTTCGAGAGCCCGTCCTACTGCTCCACGCTCCGCCAGGCCGAGCACTCCGCCGCCGAGGTCGCCCTCGGCTCCCTCTCCCACCGCGGGCCTTCCCACTCCCTCGCCGCCCGCATTCTGGTACCCTCCTTTCTCTCGGTTTTGTTTTCCCTTTTTCAAGTTTCGGACTTTCGGTACTTATTTGTCGGTGGTGAAATTTCTGTTTGTTGCTGAACTTCCCGGTCATAGGTTCGTGCGTTTGACTTTCTCTTGCTCTGATGTTCGCCGGGTTTGATTTTTACTTTCCGTCTTCCGTTGGTGATCGGGGTTATCGTCTGAATCCCTGCTGCCGCCGGCGGGATATAATTGTGGGTAGGTGGGTGGGTGGGTTGGATGAATGGACTGAAACGCCCCTCCTTTGCTACTGCTGCCATGCCGTTGATTTCAATTTAGACTGCAATCGACTTGCTATCCTGAACTTTAGTTGACCAGACCATTAAAAAGTGGAATCTGTGGGCTCATTTCCTTTATTCATTCCGTTTCTTTGTTTTCCTTTGTTCTATGTGTGGACATGGTTCATGTAGTTTGGTGGCCATAACCAAGGACGGAATCTGGTGTTTGCTTTGTTGCTCTGCTTTTGTGAAGAGGTTTGAGTACTTGGTTTCTTTGTTTGAGGTTATTAGTGTCCCGGGAAATGTCCGAGCTTTCCATCCTGATTAGTGATTTTTCACTTTCCATGATTGGTTGCTCTGAAATCTAAGGTCATTAATCCAGAAAAGCTTCTGCATGGTGTTTGTGGTGTAGAAGCTATATGTTGTGGAAATTTTCCTAAGAGAGAAATATCTCAGTTTGACATTGCTCCAGTCGAACCTTGTCATTTGGTTCAGGCTTGCAACAAGCTGGCTTTGTGACTGTGACCCAATGAACCGATATTAAGTTGTGACTTGGGTGTTCTAGTTGAAATGGAACCTGGATATTTGTCCTCTCATAGACTTTTCTTCGATGTTGACCAGATAATGGTTGAAGTTTTGCTGCTCTACTTGGAGGTTAAGTTGAGAGAAGTTTGGTGTGTTAACAAAGCGTGTTGAGTCTTTTTCTACCCATTTGATTATCAAATGCCGGTGAGTAGAGTAGTAACTGTACATTTGTTAGCTCATCTTAAAAATTGGTGTTGAATATTGACACGAAGACTTTAGTGAGAGCACTGCAATATTCTATTGTGGGGGAAAATTTGTTGGAATCTCAAATGTAGATGATAAAGTCTTCAGTTCATACCCACTTACTACTCTCCCTGTAAGTGGGTGAATATTCCTTTTTTTCATCACTGTCTTGGCTATGTTTTTGTTTCAAACTTCCAAGTTTTGTCTGTTGGGATCAATATACCTACTCTGCTTTCTCACTAGACTGTAGTTCTCCTAAATACTTGTTGAACTGACAACTGAGTTCAATGGCTCTCAAGCATGCTTCTGCTCCTAATATTAAAATCCCAACACATTTATTTATATGCTAGCAAGTTCTCCACCATTTTAGGTCCATACTTGAATGCCTCGTTCTTTACTGCTGTCGAGGTTGTTGTCTGATATTTAATCCTCTCATCAGGATGAAACGGGGGTGTACAAGAACCTCTTGCAGGAGATCGCCCAGAGAGTCAGTGCTCCATTGCCACAGTACACAACTTATAGGTCCGGTCTAGGCCACCAACCTGTTTTTACGGGGATAGTAGAATTGGCTGGAATTACTTTCACAGGAGATCCTGCAAAGAACAAAAAGCAAGCCGAGAAAAATGCTGCAATGGCAGCTTGGTCATCCCTTAAACAATGTTAGTCTCTATTTATCTTCTTCCGTTTCTTCAGTAGCTTCAATAGCTCTCACAATCTGATACAATGGTCTGCTGAGATAAGTGCTAACAGTTGAATTCTTATTGCCCCCCAATTCAGTGGCTAAGGAAGAGTCCAGTTCATCACCCGAACCGGAGAGCAGCGATGAGCTGGAGCAGATAACGATAGCACGTGCATTGCAGAACTACCGAATGAAGGAAATGATGACACTAGCACACAGTTCCTCTTCTAAAGTCCCAATTCCATTTCAAAAGAAGTTTGCACCTCAAAGCCCAAGGCCAACCAGTCCTCAACCTGCCCCAGTAACAACATCAAGAATCCTACCCCTCATTTATCCCAAGACAACTAGAAATAGATCTATGATGGTAAACACATCAAACGAGAGAACCTCTCAGCACTGTAGAGCCACCGCAACAACAGCAAGTGACAGATTCGCCCCTCCTCCTAGACCTACCTCAACAAATGATAGGCGTGTACCAGGGCTCAGACAGCCGCCAAATGCGCTAGATCTTTGGGCTCATCAGAAGCTCCATACAGCAGCAGCAACGGGAGCCAACAATCCGTATATCCATATGCAGCAGCCATTCTCTGTTCAACCTGTGACAATAAGACATGCAGTACCATGTTATGCTGCACCACCCCCACGCCATCAGCAGCCTTCAATGGTTCCCACTCATCAGGCGGTTCATGCACCACCCATGGGAAGGAATGTCATCCCTGTAACCATAAGGCAGGCCGTCCCGGTGTTCGCTGCTGCTCCTTCCCCTGCAGCAGTTAAGAAAGAATTCACTCCTCCTAGTGTCCAGATTGAACCTAAGGAGCATCCTGCTGAATCAAAGAAAGATTGTTGCGAGGAAGTTAAGAAAGATTCTTGTGTCGAAGTCAACAAAGCGGAGGATAAGGTTCCCCCTACCGCTGTCATCCCAGCACCACCAAGCACAGTAGCTGATCATATGAAGGAAACATGTAAGAAGACTGCAATAGACAATGCACAAGTCGCGGAAGACTCAAAAGTAGGTCAGAGCTTGGATGAACTGAAAAATCTCAGCATTTGAAAGGGAAGAAGGACGAAGATCAGAGGAGAGACACAAACCAAACCTTTCTCTAGTTTTGCCAATGATATGTCGATTATCTTCCCTTGAACAATTGTTGTATTGAGTGTTATTATCTTATGTTACCCGTTTTGTTGTTGTAGTAAGTAGTCTGTAAAAGCTGTTAGAGCTGTTGTCAGGTTTCGAATTAGTTTCTATTAGCATCAGAAAATGTCATCATCCATACATATATCTTTGCAATTCTCTGAAGTTGTATCTGTAAAATTTCTAGTACCCTTTTGATCTTATGAGTTGTGGAAAGTGGCAGGTTTGGAAAAGATGAAGCCAGAGCCCTTCTTCTTATATGGAACCTGATTAATCTGCTATGGTGGTGTTGTGATCTCTCAAGCTGGCCTGTCTTCCTGAACCCAAACTTGTGTCGTTGTCTTCTGTTGCAACATTGAATATCCATTGAAGAATTGTTGCAGGAGATGGTCAAATTTGGAGTTCCCAATGTGTGTATTGGACAACGACAGCTATCTGAAATGGGAAAATGAACTTGAAAGCTCCACATTTCGGACCCAGAATTCATTGGAAACCATAGTTTTCCCGGTTTTGGAGGATGTGAACGTTACAACAACTAAGAGGCTGAAACTTGGTCCTATTCAGGCCAATAGTCTCTATACTCTCTTAAATTAATGATACTTGTTGTATTGCTAAAATCCCCAAAGGAGTTTCTCCTGGTGGTCACTGGGCCAACTGTTTAGGATAGTCTCCTCTCCTGAAATTAAACTTAGCAGCAGTAACTCAAAATCCATCAATCAATCAATCAAAGACGGCTTTGGCTGGCAACCAACTTGCTTTAATTAATTGGGTTCCAGATTACCAGTGATTTGATAGTGTCGTGTCGTCTTCTCTAAATTTCATCGGCTCAATAGTGTCACCATTATCACAACACAAAGTCAAATTCACAATATGCGTCGTGACATCACACTGACATCACCGCAACCATTACCACCTTCTGCTACTGGTTTAGGGACAAAAGGTTAGTGATGACACTGATGAGCCCATTGTTCTACTTATCATGACAATATCTAAAGTTCTAAACACTTGATCACTTGTACTCATATTTGAAAAGCAAGTATATTATTTTAAGCAAAGTTTTCGAATGAGTATATCTGGTCGGCCGATCTAATCGAGTCTAACCGGAATCGCTGTTTTGAACGTCTCGCCATACATCCGCCTTTTCAAATGAGACAGAGGCAGCCAAAATTGAGAATATCGTATTCGATTAGCATTATATCGTGTTAATATCGCCAAAAACTGATATTATTTGCATTATGCATACCGACCCGAACTGAACGATGGCAAACGATTTTTACGGTCTGGCAAGCCGTACGATACGGTTTAGAACTATATATATGTAGAGAGGGATGTTAGGAGAGAGGTCCAATAATGATAGCTTAGCCTTATTATGTCGTTCTCTTGCATGTGGGTTTCCCTAAATGGGAGCAACACAAGAAGCAAAGGGTGAATGAACCATCGTGGAAGTTAAATGCTTAACTCGTTATCCTCTCCTTATCATTCATTCATTCATAAATATCATGAAGTAAGAAAGAATTGTTCCTTTCACCCTCTCCAAATACCCATTTTAATTTTGTCCTTATAGCTAGCTTTCATGGATCCATCATCTCTTCTCTCTTCTGGGTACAGCCAGCCAGTGAATCACAGAACTCGAATTATGGTAGAGTGGAGAAGCTCATTTGGGTTTATGTTGTTTTATTAGGGTTTTGTTTGGTTTCATGGGAATGGAAAAGCCATGGACGAAGGTGTACGAGTTGCTTGGTTTCCCTTGAGATATCTCTTTCCATTCCACCAACGCTCCCAACCATATCGTACATGCAGATAGATAGGCCTTATTATTATGTCCTTTTGTTTGATCATAATTGCGTTTGCATGGCAACATATATCTACATGTAAACACTTGATACCATGTTATTTTTAGGAGAGTAATTGAGTTAAGTCTAGCTAGCTAGTTCAATACTATACTACATGTAGTTGACATATGGTGTTGGAGAAGATTATGTCTTGTTTACGTCCCGTTTCGTGTCTGGAGATTCTGGGAAACTGGAAAAAACAAATGTCGGATGGATGATTCCGAGAAGGTTGAGATTGAGAAAACCGAACGTAGTAACGTGTTCATTATATTAATGTTTTGAAACTGATGAAATGTTGTCAACCTAAAGCTCTCATCATGAGATAAATAATTCCTGCTTTAAAATGGAGGGTTAATGGGAGATCCGTTACAAGGAAGTCACATTGAGTGCTAACACACAATAAAACATTAAGCACAAATCCCGAACTCTATAGAAGACGTCGTTAATTCTTGAATTTTACGCATATTCGCGCGCTTAAAATAACAGTTAGAATTCAGAGTTAGCATAGCTCATATTGGTTGTTGTAGAAGCTTACAATTTTCTTGAGATGGTTACTTATCATTACAATTATGAATCATTTACCAAAGTGTACATGGACTTGACCTTGGTGGACCAATTATAAACAATTAATGTGATAGACAATGCACATATCTTAGGTATTGGTCAGGTCACAGATTTTTAATTGATGCTGCCATATATACATTAGTTATTGGGTTGAGGGGTCCTCTCTCACTCTCTCTTTGCCCTACTCAAATTCATTAATCTAACACCCACTTTCTTTCACTTTCTCTGGCTATCATTTTGGCTCACACTACACATTGTTTTCACCAGCAAATTTGGTATGCTTAAATGCAAGAGAGTTGCATGTTTGAAGGAATGATGGCAATCCAAATTCACCTTCTTCATGTTTGTCAACTTCTTCGCAACAAGAAGAGTACGTCCCTCTTGCTCATTGGATGGATATAATATCACCATATGGCCAGATAGTTAATTCTGTTTAATGATGAGGACAATGAGGTAAGTGTAGCGTAAGTTTATCGATTTAATGACGAGGACAATGAGGTAAGTGTAGCGTAAGTTTATCGAGTTGTTGGGAGAATGTTAATACAATTGTCTGGTTGAATTGTGATTGAGCGTTAGATTTGAATCTAAAGTTTTTTATTTCAAAAGGTGACACGCATAAAGAAAAAGTCAGGGGTGAATGAATAGTTTTTAGAGAATATCGGTCGAAATGAATGAAGGTGGATGTTCATAATCGTAGCTGGAGTTTGGTGTGTAGACATATATTTTAACTATTTTCACATAAATGGTTTATAATCTTTGTGATAAATATATGAAAACTACTGGCAAGAACAATTATGTAACATTCCCTCTTTCGATCAAACAAAGCAATAATACGAGCAGACTAATTTCAGGCCAATGTAATCGTTCAAACACGAAAAGAAAATCAAATATTATATGGTTTCCAAGTATAGTGGAGAAGTAAAATGATAAAAAGTAACCGCGTGAAAGCAATGTTGACGCAGCAATTTATACCGCAGCACTTAGGTGGCAAATTCATGCTAATTAATCATCATTAGACAATCCAATCCACATGATTGTTTCAGAAAATTAGTTGAAAAGGGGACTATGTTATTGTGCAAGTGCTCTACTATCAAATCTTTTGACGCTACAATTTGAATTATTGTGAGGTAAATTGTTTTTAGAGACAATGCAAACACCTCAACACATTTGAACGTACATATGGATGGGGGTTTGGATTATCCATCATTTGGGAGGGCATTAGGGTGTGCTGCACACATCATGCAACAATATCGATATAATCGATCACCTTGCATTCCAACCGCAACAAAAAAATCGCTTTTCCTCTAAATAATACATCTTGATGAGCTATCCGTTTCAAAACCCATCTCTATCGAAACCGATACCGTTCTTCTCGCGATAAACTATTTTTCAACAATACATCATTCGAAACACCCGATAATCAACATCCTTTGACATCATTCACCGCCCATATTTCAAGAGAAACTATGAATTGCACCAAAACTTGGATGATATATATAGAGGTAGTAAGTAAAGACTCATGAGCCCTTCCACACACCACCTCAATATGTCATTTTTGTTCATCTTTTAGGGTTTTTTGCCTCTCTTAGTCTCTTTGCTTGCTTGGGGGACCAAAAAAAACTTTGCCAGGTTTGGAGTGGACAAAGAACCAAACCACCATGAGAGTGGCAGAGAGCATCCCTATCCATTTTGTGGGTTTTACCCCTTTCTTTCTGCCCCACCGTGAAAACAACAGAACCAACAACGCATTGAACTTTAGCAATTAAAAATTAAACAATAATGAAAAGGGTAAAAAATAAAAAAAAAATTATTTAACCAAATGGGATGGCGATGGTGGAAATTGGAAAAAAAAGACTATTAAAGGAGCCAATCACATTGTCATCTCTGGGCTGGACAAAAAAAAAATTGAAAAACAAGTGTGCCATTGAAGCAAAGTTGGGCTTGGATCGGGAAAAAGGTGGGCCCAAGCCTCCACTTCAACGACAACAAACAACAACAACCTCCCATCCCATCCCGCTCTAAAAGCCACCGCCACGTCACCATTCTATTGATTCACGCAACAAATTCCCCTCTTTTCCTTTTTTTTTTTTTACAGAGTGGGAAGGGGGAACGGCCCGTGGGCCCAGACGGAACGGGGCCCACGTGATTGGACCGAAGAAGTGGGGCCCAAAAGGGGGTTAAGGAAGCACTCTCTTCTGGCATTATATTCCTTCCCTGTGAGAAAAGCAAGCATGGCCTCTGCCTCTCCTTGACAAAAGGGAGTGGGGTTTTTTTTATTACCTTTTTTAAAATTTGTTTCTCCCAATTACCCAACCAAAAGGGAGGAATTTTGGGTTTATTGATTGAAAATTTGATTAATGGAAAGGAAAAGACAACACTAATTGCCAAAGAAAGAAGAGGGACAAAGTGGAGGGAATGTTGCTAATTCCCATCACCTCTCAAAAAAAGCTTATAGAGAAGAAACCAAAAGATGGGAGGGAGAGAGGCATTTGACTTTGTTATATAGGCCTCATCATACACACTTGATTGTACTACTATGTGTGTGAGGATTGAAGCATGTTGCATAGATTGGTTCTTTCTTGGACAACCTTTTTGTGGTCTTGTTCTTGCACCTCCTTTTACTCTCTATTCTCTCCCAAAAATGTTATGTAACTTTTCAAATCAATTGAGGAGGGTTTAATCCTTTCGACTATGGCGGTGTACAAGTCGTTGAATCTTTGGAATGCTTAATTATACATGGGAGAAGGCTCGTAGATCATGGTTTATACACCTATACTGGTATAAGTGCAATTTCTAGGTCTTTTTCACGTCAGTTAAAGTTTATTGTGTCTAGAAATAACTGTACCAAACATATGAAGAATCTGAAATCCAATTGCCCACTTGCACATGAGTTTTCGAGAAACAATGACAGACACAAGTGGCTAAGAGCCATATAGTTTCGTCCCAGTTATGGATAGGGTTATCATGTAGGTCAAGGGGTTCATGAAAATGCATATGTTGTAGCTCATTACAATATTTACAAGATGAAAATCTTAAGCTGATATATGCAAACGAAAAATAAATAGTCCGTGTAAGAGGATAATATCGCTTAGTTCAAGTCGTTTTATACTAATTATAATCGCAATAAGGTGAACTAATGATAACATGACAACACAAGATTCACCAAACATTATGTTTGTACATGAAAGACCACCAATAATCTAAAAGAAAAAATTAAGGTGTTTGATTAATGTAAAAAAATTAAATATCCTCCACCAAAACTTTTTTCCTAGTCACAATTCACTTCTTGTATACATATACTTTTGTTATTCAATTCATGCCTTCATTCCCTCTATTTTTTTCCCTATAAAATTTGTGCCTTTTCCCCCTACACACATGGATATCTCAAGAATAAAAAGGAATCCCACCAAGTAAATATTTTAATATATCTTGCACTATATCTTTTTATTATTTTTACAAGTTGTAAGAAAATGGGTAATGATTGAGGCAAAAAGAGAAATTTCATCCGGTTTTGCATAGCAATAATTAAATGAAAATCTCCACATCTCTGGTTTATTGTTGCTTGTGACACAATGCAGCCACTGACTAGTGTCATGTGATGCCGCTCTTCTAAATACCAATTTTGTATAGGAAGTGAACCTCCATTTGATTCCAACCAAAGGTTAACAGTCACCTTTTTTAAGAACATAATAAAATAGTCTTCTACAAAAATTAAAGTGGGAAGATAACGTGCAAGGAGTTCATGTATACTCAACATGCTTGTGGAAGTAGATGGTCAAGTAGCCATCGAAGTCTTGTAAGTTCCTCGATTTCTTTATTTTGCGAGAAAGATTATTGAAATTCAATTATACCGATTCATCGTGAGCAACGATGGTGAAAAAATCACCTACAACGCCAACACAAATAATCATGTATCATGGTCCAGCCAATGCAGTCAAAATCGGGATTTTGATCGTAAAATCGTAGGATTGTAGGATTTTACTTAGGGATTCCGATCCTGATTTTACTATAAAATAGGTGGACCTTAAAATCGTTTAAAATCGGGATTAAAATCGTTAAAATCGTAAAATCGTACCAAAATCGGGATTTTGATCCTATGTGAACAAAATAGGTGGTTTGAGCCAATTCAAAAGAAGCAAAACTGTTTCGGTGGAAAGGGCAATGACATGGATCTTCTTAGATATTTTTCCTATTAAAAGAACATTCAAAATGAAAAAAAAAAACAAATTAGGTTTAGGTTAACCCCTTCCCCTTGTTTAACTCATCGATAAAACAGCTGTCATAATATTGTAAATACGTAAGAATTAACATCATCATTGACAAATAATTAATTAATGAATATAATTGTACCAAACTAATGACATTAATTATTTTATTTGAGTTCACTTATTCTTAGTTTTAAATCATGCTTAGTATATGATGTCGGAATACTACTTTGATTTAAACTACCTAAACACAACACGAAAACAAGAGTCAAACCCTACGAGCTATATCCCTTTCTCATAAATTATTTTGAGTTACACATTAAATAAAAATTAAAATGATGATTTTGGAACATTAATCTTGAAACTTATCATTTTAAATGTTATATGTCTTTGTGTTATTAATGATTTACCTTATTAATATTATTATATATGAATTTCTATATGGTACTTAAAATCCTACGATTCTACGATTCCGATTTTACCCAAGTTTTTTATTTTAGGTAAAATCCCGATTTTGACTGCTTTGGGTCCAGCAACAACATATTGTGTAAGACTTCATTGTTGATACTTGATAGATCGTTACAAGCTGAAAACAAGCGTCAATTCTGTGGGCATGGTATTGTTTTGACTTCTGATGATACAGTGAAAGTGCGAGAGGGTGAAAGGAAGCATAACCATGTTTACTAGCCGATTGTGTCTAGTGTAGTCATTGTCAAAAGATATATAGTCTGATGCAAACATTGGTTAGATGTGGATGAAAAGTCTCATGCCAGTATCTCCACTTCACGATTTCCACGCTTATACACTCATATATACTCGTTTTGATCATCCACTCATATCTTCACGTTTTTTGCACGCGGTACTGAAAAAATTTGTGTTGGAAAGAGAAAATCCATCCTATGGCTCAAACCTTCAATATTTAGATTAAAAATTGGCAAAACAAAACTAACAAACCTAAAACCGCGTTCCAATTTTTCTCGATAATTCGATCGAAACATTCACCTTTCACATTCACATTGACATTGCTCCACTTCTATACCCACCTACCACATCTAGAGTGGTGTATTCTCCCTTTAAACATACCCAACCAACCCCAATCAACATTCGAGTATGAATATACACATACATACACGTTGGGTTGGTAGATAGATAGATAGTTAGTGGGTTTGACCAATGCACAATGTAGTGAACAGAAGAACAGAGATTGCGATAAAGATACGACGACGACCACTACGACGACCACCCCTTTTTACAGGTGCAACTGTGAAAAGCAAGTGTAAGCACTAAGCAATATGCAAAGTGGAGCAAAAAAAAGGGCTTTGGGATTGTGGCCTTCTTTCCGGTGGGCCGCCGTGGGCCGGACGGCTACAGCGCCCACTTCCTCTGAGCCTAGACGACCTCTGTGGCTCTGTCTTGTCCTGTCATTTCGACGAACCAATAGGGACAAATCAGTAAATCCGCCGCCGGAAAAATTGATTATAACTATTTTCCGTTCTCTTTTTTTATTTTTTATCGTCGCGCCACGGAAAATACAATAAAATAATTAAAAGAGGGAAAAAGAGGGGGGAAAAAATCAAATTACGACATCGGTAAGTTTGTCGGCATGCGTGCAATTGAAATGAAACTGCTCTCTCTCTCTCTCTCTCTTCCTCCATTCTTTCTCTAGAGTAGAGTTTCTTACATTACCACACAACAGAGTTGGACTGCTCGAAATCAAAACCCTTTTTTTTTTACTTCTCAGAAGGAAAGTGAGAGAGAGAAGGAGAGGAGAGTAACAGAGCACTCTGACTCTGTTTGTTCAGCTCTCACTGCTGCCCATATTTCCCCCCACTACCCCTCAACACCTTCTTCTTCTTCTTCTTCTTCTTCTTCTTCTTCGTCGTCGTATTTATCAGCTGCTAGCTTTCTTCCTTGGGTTTTCTTCTTGGATGTGTGATTGGAGAGGAGAACTGGGAGAGAGAGGGAGGTTCTTCAGTAATGCCACACCCGCAGCCGCTGCTGCTCGGCTCTGTTGCTCCTTTGAGGGAGAGAGCCCTCTTCTTTAGCTGATTCACACTCACGGGGAAGAACCCACCGTAGGCTTTGCTGGTTTTGGGGAAAAAAAAAAGGAAATTGGGAGTGTGGAGGCTGAAACAGGGAGTCGAGTTTGGATTTTTGTTGAAAAATTATTCCGTTTCGTTCCTTTGGGGTTTTCCTCTTTTGTGTCTTCCTGAGTTGGGGTTTCCCCTGTTTCGTTCCTGTTGTGGCTAACCATTTCGTCGAGGTCTGAAAGCTGCAAATTTTTCTCAGATAAGTTCCATTTGAAGGGGTTTCTTCTGAAACTAGTTGGTTGCTCTGTTTTCACTTCTTTCTCTCTGTCTCTCTCTCGCTCTCTCTTTTTTTCAGCTTCAAGATTCTTTCTTACTTCACCTCGAAACCTCACTGCCCTCCTTTTCTCCTCTCTCTCTCTCTTTGTATCAATCGAAGGACGGAACTTTACTAAAGACCCAGAGAATCTTAACCTACAAGCCCTCATCCCTAGAACGGGGAAAAACCAAGAAAACAAGTCCAGAAAAAATCCAGTCTTTTCTCCCCCTCCTCTGTTTTTGTCTCTCTGTCTGAGTTGTGTTGGTTTCTGGTGGTGAAAAAAATGGCGATGATGGCGGTGGCGCCGCACCGAGAGAGCAGCAGTGGGAGCATAAACAAGCACTTGACTGACAGCGGCAAGTATGTGAGGTACACGACGGAGCAAGTGGAAGCCCTTGAAAGAGTCTATGCGGAGTGCCCCAAACCCAGCTCCTTAAGGAGGCAGCAGCTCATCAGGGAATGTCCCATTCTCTGCAACATCGAGCCCAAGCAGATCAAAGTATGGTTCCAAAATCGCAGGTTGGTCACGAGGTTCACTTTACATTTTGCAATTAGTATTATCAGCTGCTCAAAGTTGGCATCTGTTTTGGGTACCCAAATTGCGGCCTAGATCATAGCTAATGGAGCAAAGCCATGATCTTTTGCAAGTAGGTTTAGGATTGTTTACTGTGATTTGTATAATTGGCAGCTCAAAGTTTGAATCTTGTTTCCGTGCAAAATTGTGTTACTAGATCACAGTTTGTGAAATGGGGTTGGTGGTTTCGGGGCTGTGTTTGGGCAGGTGTCGAGAGAAGCAGCGGAAAGAGGCTTCGAGGCTACAGACTGTGAACCGGAAATTGACGGCGATGAATAAGCTGCTGATGGAGGAGAATGATCGGTTGCAGAAACAGGTATCGCAGCTTGTATGTGAAAATGCCTACATGCGGCAACAACTGCAGACTGTCAATGTACGTTCTCCTTCTTTGTATAATGCCCTTTTTTATTGATTGGGATCTGGAAATGTTGGAATTCTCTATAATGCCTTCTGTACTGATTTACTTTGATGCTGCGAATATTCCTATCATTCTCTGCACATATTTGATGCATATGTTGGAGGTTTGTACATGAGCAAGAAGAGAAGTGGTTGTGGGTCCGAATGTGCTTTGAGTATAGATGTATCTCAAAGGCTTAGTGGTGTTGTCCTAGCTCTAGCTAGTCTGATTGTTGTAGTGCAGGCAGTTTGAATGAGTGATCTATCCACTATTTTTCCTTTTCCTTTTTTCCGTCTTTATTCTGTTTCTGCTTTTGTTATGTTGTTGCTTTTCTTTCCAATACCGGAATTTGGCAGGGAAAGTGTCTAGTTCGGTTGAAATGGATTCTTCCACCTTTGATTGTCTCTCTGACTGACCATAAGGAGGGAAATGCCTGCTTTCTTTTTGCTTGTTTTTACTTTCTTTGTTGTTTGATTATTGTCTGGATGCTTCTGCAGGCATCGGCAGCAACTGATGGAAGTTGTGACTCCGTGGTAACCACTCCTCAGCATTCACTCAGAGATGCCAATAACCCTGCTGGGTAATCAAGGACCCTGTCATATGAAAATGTTCTTTTTCTTGTCTTTCCATTCCTGCTCTGGTTGCAATTTTGCAGCTGTGCCTAATCTGAAAGTGATCTTCTCTACATTTTCAGACTCCTCTCCATTGCGGAGGAGACCTTGGCAGAGTTCCTATCAAAGGCTACAGGAACTGCTGTCGATTGGGTCCAGATGCCTGGGATGAAGGTAATTAGACTTGTTTAACTCAGGCGCGACTCAACATTATTGCTGAAAATGCTCATCATGATATTGAGTAATTTCTTGTTTTAATGGTACAGCCTGGTCCGGATTCGGTTGGGATCTTTGCCATTTCACAAAGTTGTAGTGGAGTGGCAGCTCGAGCCTGTGGTCTCGTGAGCTTAGAACCAACGAAGGTATACTCATCACATCTTTGCTATTCAGTAGCTCTGTGTTATATATGTCTTTGAGGCCTTAAGCCACTAAAGAAATGACATTGAGTACCCTGCTTCTTCACAGATAGCAGAGATCCTTAAAGATCGTCCATCTTGGTTCCGTGATTGTCGGAGCACTGAAGTTTTCACCATGTTTCCAGCTGGAAATGGTGGAACTATTGAACTTGTTTACAGTCAGGTGAATGCCTTGATTCCTTGTGTTTTCCTGATTTCTTTTGTGTTTCTCCCTTTGCAATGGGCCTAATCAACGTTTGTTTCAGACTTATGCTCCTACAACCCTGGCTCCTGCTAGGGATTTCTGGACACTCAGATATACTAAAACCTTAGAGAATGGCAGTCTAGTGGTATGCATGCTGGTCTATGAGTTATTCAGTGTGTTTCAGTTTTATTTTATAGTTCCAGCTTGCTAAAGAGATTTTTGGTCTTGTGTTTCCTTTGTTTGGCTTTTTATTCAAGATCTGTGAGAGGTCTCTTTCGGGATCTGGTGCTGGTCCAAGTGCAACTGCAGCTTCTCAGTTTGTCAGAGCTGAAATGCTTCCGAGTGGCTATCTGATACGGCCTTGTGAGGGGGGAGGGTCAATCATACACATCGTTGATCACCTGAACCTTGAGGTTTATAAACTTTAATCTTCATTTCTTTAGGCAGTTTGTTCCTAGGATGTACTCAAATTTTCCCTAATTCATGCAGGCTTGGAGTGTTCCCGAGGTGCTTCGACCTCTGTATGAATCATCAAAAGTTGTTGCCCAGAAAATTACAATTGCGGTAAGCATTATATGCTGGATTCTATACCTTCCAGTCATATTACTATCTGTTGAAGATTCTGATTGATGGCTTTTGTGAAGGCACTAAGGTATGTAAGGCAAATAGCCCAAGAGACCAGTGGTGAGGTGGTGTATGGTCTGGGCAGGCAGCCAGCTGTTCTGAGAACCTTTAGTCAAAGATTGAACAGGTAACTTGGAAATAATATCGATCATGCAGTCTGTAACACTTTAGCATTTCCCTAGATTTCTGTATGACCATTTTTGCTTATAATGTTTCCACTTTCCAGAGGGTTTAATGATGCTGTCAATGGGTTTAATGATGATGGGTGGTCTATGATGGCGAGCGATGGGGCTGAAGATGTCATAATCTCTGTTAATTCAACCAAGAATTTGACCAGCACTTCTAATCCCGCTAACTCCTTTGCATTCCTTGGTGGGATCCTTTGTGCCAAGGCTTCCATGCTGTTGCAAGTAAGTTCGTCACAGTTATTTGATGGCAGTTATGTTTAATTGATAAAATTCTGTGTCTTTGGCCTGACCATTGGTATGCCATCTTTTCTTTTCGGCAGAATGTGCCTCCTGCTGTTTTGGTTCGCTTCCTGAGGGAGCACCGCTCAGAATGGGCCGATTTCAATGTCGATGCATATTCCGCTGCCTCGTTAAAGGCTGGTTCGTATGCATATCCAGGAATGAGGCCGACAAGGTTTACAGGGAGCCAAATAATCATGCCACTTGGCCACACAATAGAGAATGAAGAGGTATCTAATCTCTTCAATAGCTAACTTTCTGAATTTGCTGGATAGCATATAAATGGGAGCTATCCCCTTTAATCCCACCTGATTGTCAGTGCTGACTTAATTTTGCCCAGATGCTTGAAGTTATCCGACTTGAAGGTCATTCTCTAGTGCAAGAAGATGCCTTCGTTTCAAGAGACATTCATCTCCTACAGGTATTATGTCTGCAATTTTTTTTGTTCAGACATTTTAAAGTGAGACAAATCTTTTGACTTTACTAGTTTGGTTTTAAGTGTTTTACATGTTCTTTACTTATTAGAGCGTAACAATTTTCCTTGTGCAGATTTGCAGTGGAATTGATGAAAATGCAGTTGGATCTTGTTCAGAACTTGTTTTTGCTCCAATTGATGAAATGTTCCCTGATGATGCCCCATTACTCCCTTCTGGTTTCCGTGTCATCCCATTGGATTCGAAAGCAGTAAGTTCTTGGGTAGCCTTAAGATCCTCCCTTTTCACTTACATTATCACAATTCATTGTTTAAGGTATGAGCCGGTTACTCTGTGCAGAAGGATACACATGATGCCTTGAATACAAACCGGACCCTAGATCTCACTTCGAGTCTCGAAGTCGGTCCTGCAACTTATCCTTCTGCTCCAGATGCTTCATCATCTGGTCAAAATTTGCGATCAGTGTTGACCATCGCCTTCCAGTTTCCATTTGAGAGCAACCTGCAGGAAAATGTTGCCACCATGGCAATGCAATACGTGAGAAGTGTGATATCATCGGTTCAGAGGGTTGCCATGGCCATATCCCCATCTGGGTTGAGCCCTTCCTTGGGACCCAAGCTATCTCCTGGCTCTCCTGAAGCTCTTACCCTTGCTCAATGGATCTGCCAATCGTACAGGTAGGTTCCAAATTCAATTTTGGTTTCTTTAAAGAGCCCTGAAACAGTTGTCTGATCTTTGTTTGTTCCTTTCTCCCCTAGCTATTATATAGGAGGAGAGTTGCTGAGTTCTGATGATTCCTCTACTGGAGGAGAAGCAGTGTTGAAAAGTTTGTGGCATCATCAGGATGCCATCTTGTGCTGTTCATTGAAGGTAACATTATAAACCCTTCTTAATCAACATTCCGGTCAAGTTCAGATGATGCATTTAACACTGAGAGAGAATTGTCGTTGAAATCTATTTCCTTTGCAGTCCTTGCCCGTGTTCATCTTTGCGAATCAAGCAGGGCTCGACATGCTGGAAACAACTCTGGTAGCTCTGCAAGACATCACATTGGATAGGATATTCGATGAATCTGGGCGCAAGGCACTGTGTGGAGATTTTGCAAAGTTGATGCAGGAGGTATATACTATATGCATATAATAATAACCAATCTCCTTTCATGAACATCATTACATCAAAACATTCATTAGCATTAGATTGAAATTCGACTTCTCATATGATTGATCATGTCTCGTGCTGACCAGGGGCTTGCTTACTTGGCGGGCGGGATCTGCATGTCGACGATGGGTCGACACGTGTCGTTCGAGCAAGCCGTTGCGTGGAAAGTGCATGCCGCCGGGGAAGAGAGCAATGTGCATTGCCTGGCCTTCTCGTTTGTTAACTGGTCTTTTGTGTGAGTGAATGTAGGATGGTAGTAGGTTACTTTTGATGCAAGAAATCCTCAAGTCAAGAACAGCCGTGTCTTTCTGGTAAGCCTTTCATGTGGGAAAATTGAGAGAAACCAAAGAAAGCAACACAGGAAAGTAGAAGGGGAGGGGAGTTTTGTATGTAATATTTAAGGGTTTGCAATATTATATATCTCTAGTCAATTTAATTTAATCTTTTTTTCTTCTTCTTCTTCTCCTCCTTTTAGTGGTCATAATAAGTAGCTCATCCCTGCTGGAGTCCTTTTAATTTTTGGGGTCACAGCCGGAGAAGAGAACTGACCTTACCAAAACAAAATCGCCATAACAGAAATGAGTTGGATCATTTGCAGCTGCAGAAAAACCGTTTCAAAAGGGAGTAACTAATAAATGCACAGCTGAAAAGGTTCCTCTCTGGCGTCAATGGTGGGTAGTTATGAAGGCTTCAAGTGGTTTTCTTACATAGTTACCACTTGTGAGTCGCGAGATCCATCATACCGTGCGCGCGTTAATTAACAATTAAAAAATATTCAGAGTTTTGAAAATTCGAGCAGATGTCACAGGGACTTTCGAGATCGGGGGAGGTTGCTTACTTTTAGTTTAAAGTTCCCGCGAAAATGACAAGATGTCACTAGCAATTACCATGGATCGGGATAGTGGATATTCATTACCATCTCAATCATATTAGACCTATACTCCGTATACATTTGTGTATAAGTTTCGCGTACACACCGATTGGATTAGCTTTTTCCTTTACCATTTCAATTCATACTCGACAGCTATTTGTTACATCCAAACTCAGTCCTCGTATTCGTTCCTCGGCTGGTTGAATGGTTGTTGGGCAGGCATAGTTTTTTCCGCCATATCTCAATGCATTTAATAGAACCCTCCAAAGCTTCTTAAATTCTCGGTCGTTTCCTTTGACTTTGCCCTACACAAACAACATTAACACCATCAAAGACGACAACAGTTGCAATGCAACCAACAACGTAGCTTTCCCTTTCTCCAACTCCAAGTCCTCTGTTCATTGCTCCATATGGCAGAAGCCGGAAAGGACAGCCAGACATAAAGAACAGATCCCCCAATTTTGTAAACTGAAACTGACACTTCAGAACAACAAGTAATCAAACTCCTGCAGGCGGTAAGTTTTGACTGAACAGTAAAGGAAGATGGGTAAAAAAAAAAAAAAAACGCAGGTGAAATGCTCCTTTCTGTCTTTTCCCTTTTCACAGTCCATTTCCAGCGTAGAACAAGTTGGCTGGTGGAAGGAGTTGTTTCCGGGGTAAACCCCCACCTTCCAAATTTTATCAACTACTTGCTGTGTGTTCTCATTTACAAACAAAAATTAAGAAGATTACAACACACAGGGTCACTCTCTCGCTTGAAATTAGGGCAGCAACGACGACGGTGATTGTACTACTCGGTGCTATCTCGAGGCCAGCGACCAAAAGTTGAGAAGAAATGAGGGCAATGCTGTAAACCAGCTGATGAATGCCATCGCCGTGGCTGTTTCGAACTGTACGCAGTGGTTCTGCCCGCAGCTGCCGAGGTCGTTGTCTATGAGTACTGTGATCCCCGCTGATGCACACGCTGCTGCGAATGTCAGCGTGGAGGTGACCTGGAACGAAAGGGCAGGAAGGGAAAGAACATTAACATGAGTAGCTTGAGTGGAAATCTGTACACTTCAATGGGGAGAAGAATTAGCATGATCCCGACACCATGCATCACAGATGACAAATATCAACTAGCGACTAAGGGCCAAAGTAATTCAGAGGAGGATGCTCTTGGGGCACCATATGGCAGTAGTCTGAAAGGTCCTCTATGTTCTTGACCAATTCAAGGTTACAGCTAGTAGTATATAGTGTTTGTGATCTTACCCCATCGCCAATTGTGAACAGGCAGACAACTCGATGATTCTGCAAGGAGCGCATCACTAGGATGGCATATACGTCTACGATTGCAAGAGAAAGGCTCCACAGACACTGCAGGCCAGCTGCTGCAACAAGGTAGCTGATGGATAGGAGAAATCAGAATCCTTTTCTCTTCTTTCATGAAAACAAATATCAGAGAACCAAAATTCGTTATGATATGTTATGGGAACTAGCATCAGCAAAATCACAACAAAAAAATGTCTGGAAATGGAAGAGAATAGGAGGATAGATGGGACCATTTACAAGAAGGACGATGCAATTATAACTCAGCCCTCTACCAAGAGTTTCATGGGTTCATGAAGACAAGGACATGGTTATTAGAACTCAATATGACAAGTAATGGGTTGGAGTAATTTCTGTAAGTTTGCAGCTCATGCATATAAATTAATCGAGTTCAAACTGTCAAATCTTGCCTTGCGAAAAATCTGTGACGACGAATTTCTAAACATCAAAGATCCAATGATGAGGAAGCTGATAGAAGACTAGAGATAAAAAGAATGGATTGATACTTAGACTAGGCATCAAACGCAATTCATCTATCCGACATCTTAAAGCAATTCCTCAATCTGAAGGAATGCACCAATTCGAAGTCTTGAGTAGTCCACACTCAGTACTTCCAAGCCATATTTGTGCTAACAAAAACTCCATCCCAGTGTCCCAACAACAGTTCTAATCAGATTCTCGTATATCTAATGGGAGGCACATTCCAATGTCAACCAGTGGCTAAGCGATTCGTACCAGAAGGCAGTGACGGAAGGGAAGTCGCTGGTGGTAGCCATGACAAGAAGAGCCGCGGTGGCAAAGAAGAACTGAGCCACTCGCAGCGCCAGCCCACCTTTGGTCCCTGGCATCCCTTGCAAATCCTTCATCCGAACTCTCGCCGGAGCATTGTTGTTGTTATTGTTCCCGCCGTCCGTCGTGGGCGGATCTTCCACCGGGTGAACCGACGCATGGCTCACACTCATCTCTTCTCTCAATTTCTCTTCAAATCATCACCACCGCCACCACCACCACCACCTCAGCTCAGATTTCCCTCCACCTGTATCATCCCGATTCAGATGCTGCCGTTAGACTAGCCACCAGATTCATAACCTCTACATTTTTCGCCTGTTTCGCTCCCGAAAACCCCCACCAACAGACGAAAACGAAAGGGAGAAAAACCGACAAGCAAGCAAGCACGCACCTACTCAGCTTCCAATATGCGTCTTCTTTACACAAACTCCTCGGGGTTGAAGCTAGCAATCTGAGCCACAAGACATCTCAGCGACAAACCTATCCCTCGTTTTCCTCCAGGTAACTTCAATTGCTGGGATAAGATCTGCGCACAACCGACGAGCAGCGCCAGTTTCAGACGGGAGTTCTCAATTGAAAGCAACGAAGGAAAAGAGTTCACGTACCTAATTTCGGAGGTAGAGAGAGGACGGCGGCGCTGAGATCGGCGATCGAGCTAGAATAAGGAGTAGGCTCAGTGGGAAGGTGAACTTTATAAAAAAAAGGGAAGGAGGTGTCAGCGGCGGAAACAAAAAAGAGGGCCGGCTCGTCGAATGAGCTAAGCTCCAGCTCCAAGGGTGTAGTCAAAATGCGATGGTGAGATCCGCCACGCGCCGCCGGTATGGAGTGTGCACGACACGCGACGCCTAAAGCAATTTCTCTCCGCCGGGGCGGGCACGGCGTAGTGTTGTTGGTGGGAAGTTGGGAAGACCTTTCCGCGGTCGGCAATTTTGGTTCTTGACGGGCAGTGGGGTTGTGAATTAACGTCCGCGCTACGTTTTGTTTTCTTTCATAATTAGGATATATTATTTTATTCAGAAAATATACAACAATATATTCATTCGTGTTGTTTTCTTTTTTGGAAATGGGATAAATAAGCCCAGACAAATGAGGGATTGGTTTTTCTGAGCCCAGCTGCTAGTGGGTACTGGGCTGGCGGTTCTTGTGCAAAAGAACAAGGCTTTGTAGGCCCATATGTGTTTCTAATGAGGTGTATTAGTTAAGTTCTCCTCCTTTGATCTCAATACAAAATTCAATGGATGAGATGGAAGAACATTGGAAAAAATAGAAAGTTTTTCCCCCCTAGAAACCTGTTAAAAGTGTGCTATTATAGGGCTGGGGAGGGGAAAATGAGTGTTGTTCCTGGGATTTAAACCCGAGTGCTCCAATTGAAAACAAATGGCACAATCACTCACTCGTAGCCTCGTTCGCACGAAGTTAGTCACCCCGTGACTCTTGGTTTGTGGACTGTTTACATGGTTTCTTTCTTTCAAGCTGGTGACATCGAATGTCTCTGTTCACCGTGTATGTATGTGTTTCAGTGCACACGCATGTCTATGCTTCGTATCGACTTAAATGTCGAAAGTCTCACAATTCTCAAAGTATTACTGTATTGGTTTCGAGACACTTAATGCATTCATCTCGAGCTGCAATGCAGTGAAGTTGTCACTCTGACAATATGTGTGTTGCGTGTATATGCATGTTGATGGCACAGGTACTTATTACAACCCTATATTTTTTATATCGAGTCAAGTAGGTCCGAAATAAAATGGATCTATTATTATAAGATTGCTCATTGCTGTAAAAGTTCCAGTTAATTAAGTGCATACATACCAGCATTCCTCTTAACATTACGATTCTTGGTCAAACACCATGCAATTAGAGTGGTAATTAATCTCGAAAGAACAAACCAAAACCATTAAAACACCAACAACTAACCACCTTCAACAAAATTTATAAGCAAACAGATTCCATCAACCCCATTGACCATTTACAAAGGAAAAGCCTATAGTAATGCAAACGGATGGCGACCCACAAAATCTAGCTAGTAATGTCTGATTCGAGTTCAATTATCACAAACGAAAGCTTCCAAAGCAGTCCACGTTCCCCAAAACCTTCCTCTCACCAGCTACCATCATCTTTGTTCCATTATTCATGGACATTTAGTCGTCATTTTGGGATCATTAAATTTCTTAAAGAAAATGAACTCCAAAAATATGACATGTGTTCATATGCTGCTCGGTTTTCCAATTCACGGCCACAAATTTTCCTTCTTGGGAAGGAAAAGAAGATGTGGCTGTGGTTACATTAGAGGGTGAAAGAAGGCAATTAAGGCGGGGTTGGTGATGGAATGTGATAAGAATTATTCAATAATAAGTGAGGTTAAAAAGTTAGAGAGGGTAAGGGTTATTCGTGAGAGCATATTTAGTCTCCGACTAGGGTAGTGAAGTGTTTGAGTCTGGAATGTTCCAGGCGGTTGATGAAGAATGAGCAAAGCGTCTGTTCCAGAGGGCGGGTGTACTCCAAACTTCTGCAAAACAAGGGTTCATGGGCGATCACCCCGCACACCCTCTGATGCTAAAGTTAGAGAGAGAAGAAAATGGTTTTTTGTTTTAGGCTT
This sequence comes from Linum tenue, assembly GCA_946122785.1. NCBI lineage: Eukaryota > Viridiplantae > Streptophyta > Magnoliopsida > Malpighiales > Linaceae > Linum > Linum tenue. The sequence continues at coordinate 63,864,758 of CAMGYJ010000007.1, read as the reverse complement.
AGAGAGAGTAGTTGAGTTACCATCAATGCAGATATGAATGTATTTATAGTCGGTTAGCTCGCGTATGAGGCATTAAATGCCATGTCAGGCGCCCTAAACACGCTTTGCTTTATCTAGACCGCCCGTCGTGGGCAATTAATGCTCAGTCCTGCAGTATTCGAGGTGAGTATCCTAGGAAGATCTTCTTTTCCTGCCACCAACGGTACTTTGTGTCGGGCGGCCTACTCCCTGTCCCATCATAGAGTGGCCGCCTGCCATTCTCCTTTCCCTACGTCCCTTCTCTGGGCCTCTCGGTGTGCCTCGTTCGAGTCCCTCTTTCGGGCCTTGCCTGGTCGACTCCTTATGGGCTTTAAGCCCAACACTACTCAACTATGGGGGGTTGGTGATGGAATGTGACAAGAATTATGGGTAATTAGCATAAATGGTCACAAACCTTTGCACTTAGTACAAAACAGTCACAAACCTTTAATTTGTAACCATTTGATAACAAAACTTTTTTACTTAGAACAAAATGGTCACAAATTAAACAGTGTGACCATTTCATACCAGTTCAAACTTTTGTTATCGTGTCGTTGCAAATTAGACTTTTGGTGACCGTTTTGTACAAATTAATTTCAAAAGTTTGAACGCTCAATCACCGTTACAATTCACTCTAGTTGTATGGTGGTTTTGTTAATGTATGTGAATGATATTATGTTGTTTAGGATGACAATGAGAGAATTCAATGGCTCGTAAACGGGTTCCAGACTGCTTTTTAGTTGAAAAAACTATGTCTACTTTCTTACTTTCTTGGTATCGAAATTGAAAGGTCAACTGAGGGCATTCTTATTCGGCAAAACAAATATGTTGATGAACACATGACCTGACATCTTATATGTCGTTCAAGTGGTTAGTGTCATATACTTAACGAACAAACTACCCGACCTCAAAACATGACAAACATTTAATTTGTAACGATTCGGTAACAAACTTTTGCACTTAAAACAAAACGGTCATAAATTAAATATCGGTGACCATTTTATACAATTTCAAAGTTTTGTTACCGTACTGTTACAAATTAAAGGTTTGTGACCATTTTGTACTAAGTGCAAAGGTTTGTTACCATTTATGCTAATTACCCCAAGAATTATTCAATAATAAGTGAGGTTAAAAGTTAGAGAGGGTAAGGGTTATTCGTAATAGCATATTTAGTCTCCGACTAGGGTAGTGAAGTGATGAGAAAACGAAGATAAGTGGGTCGTGATGACAATATGCAGGGATTGATTATAATGTTTTGGAGATGGTTGTTCAATACTCGGGAATAATGGTTGTCATGCGCCCGGTTGAATCGGGTTCAACCTGTACTGGTTATGAAATTGGTGTGACACTACTGGCATCATGATCGACTTACGCATATACCAACGGTCGTACCATTCCACTTGTCACACATACACACACTGACACAAGGGTATATAAACCGGTTTGACGATATTCGGGATGTATTTTTTGTCTTGTTGTACGTGACTCAGACGGACATGTATTGTTGGATATGGGTTTTCTGCATCGAAGGGTGTATGACACTTTCTTTGCATAATGGCTTGCTGCTAGAGATGTTTTTTTCAGTTGCTGTCTCGAGAAGATTGCCTCATCATATCATATGTGGTGGGTGATTTTGAAGTAGTGATCCGTCAACTTATCTAAGGTGTGGTGATGGATTCACTTGGAGGTCCTCTGCGCTTCGGGAGAGTAGTCAATTAGTTTATTCTTATCCATTTTTGTGCCCGTAGAGTGGCACGTTAAAAGCCCGTTATTGTTCTCTTTATAGTAAGTTTTCTTTCTTCGTTTTTATAGAATGGTTTCACTAAAATGTTGCCTTGGGGGTTTATGAGTAGAGGTTTTTTCTAACTTTTCTCGGTTGTTATATCTCGAGAAAAAAAGAAGTTTAGAGAATAGATGACGGAGGAGGACGAAGAGAACTCAGAACCTTTGACACTGTTGTGGAGCGTCGTGAAAAGGAAATGAGGATGACATGGACAAGCGAGGGAGGAGGACAATAACATGAAATTATTATTATTAGTGTCTTGGGAAAAACAAAAAAAAAATCAAATATGTAAAGATGTAATCCAAATTAAATTAAAGGGGGCAAAGTAAACAATGAAATAGGAGAGAGAAGAGCGCGCAATGAGTTCGTCAATTTACGTGACTAAATCATAAAAGTATTGTTCGTCGATCTTGATCCTTAGATTACCTTTCCTTACATACCTTCAGGAGAATCAAGGATTGTGGATCACTTTTGCTTAGCCATTTGTAACTGATTATCAAGGAAACAACGGTTTACCGGATAAATGGAAGGGTGAGAGAAAAAGAGAAAACGCCGAACCAAGGCCCATTCTTTTGGCGGTTTGTAACTGATTATCAAGGAAACAACGGTTTACCGAACCAAGGCCCATTCTTTTGCCGGTTTGTAACGGGCATAAACTAACATTGCCGCCAAAATATACTGCTTATTTAAGTGGTACAATTACAACACTTAAACCAGTTGCATACTACACTTTCAAGATTCTTCCAAATAATCTCACAAACACGATTTAGCAAAATCAACACACCACTCATTTTGGCGTTTCCTAACGGCTAGTTACTGACAACAACCGCCAAAATATACTTCTAATTTTAGCGATCCAAACCATCATCATTCTAGACCTTAATCGAACCAGCAACAACCCTCCCGCTAAACTGAACACACCTACAATCCTTCTCAACTCATTCCATTCTCTTCTTTCGACTTATCGAATCCTACATCAAGTTCAAACCGAACCGAACCATCGCGGACCAACGGCATATACTTCCCTCATAGAATTTGGGGTTGTTTGGGAATTCCGGAGTACATCTTTTGTACTTTATCTCCCCGTTCTTCGATATGAAAATGAAGGAAAGGATAAACAAAGTAGAGAGAGCTAAGAGTTAAAAATGAACAGAGAAAAAGAAAATTAAAAGAGAGACGAAAAACAATTAACCTCCTGGCTGGCTGGCTGCTATTTGGCAGCTGCCTTTGCCTTGTGCTTTTTTCACCCTTCTGCACCTCTTTCGGCCCAAATTCCTTCTTCTACCTCTCGATCTTCGCGGTCTGGTCTTTTTCCGATCTCTCGCCTTTTCCTCCCCCTCCGTGCGGCAAAAAATTAGGGTTTCCCACCCATAGCTGAAAGGCGTCACTCAGCCAGTCTACTTCCCCAGCTTCAGCCCCCCCAACCTTCTTGAATCTGGAGCTCTCACCTTCAAAGATTTCTCCTAGGGTTTACAGATCTGCACGGCTCTTTGTGCTTCAAGATTCTGCTTGCTGGTTTCTTCTCTGTGGTCCTGAATCGTAGTCAGTCATGTTTTGGAAGCTGCCTATTCTCTCTGCTTCCTCTCCTGTAAGTGGAATTTGTTTATCCAGCCAAGTCATGCGGTTTTCTCCGGGGTCTCCGCACCTTGATTCCCCGATTGTTGGTACCGTTGGGGTGGTGTGATTGGTTGTTTGAAGTTCGGGGAGCTTTCATTTCTTTGAGTTCTGCTGAGGGTTAATTGGGGCTATGCGGCGGCCTTGTTGATGGTGTTTGTTTGGGATGAGTTTTGGACTGGTCAAGTGCATGTTGAGTGGTCTGGTTGGTTTGGATGGATGGATTTGTGGCGTTTGATTATTTGATGTTTTACTATTCAATTTATGAATGGTCTGCCCGGTGCTTTTCATGTTAAGGACTTAAGGGTAATGTGGTAGGTGCCAGAGTGCCTCGTTTATAGTTCAAGTGTGGCTGAAACGTTGTATGCATTGCATTTGTGGCGTAGCTGCGGAGCCTTTTGTATTGTTTAATGGACCCCTGTTGGATTTTGCTTTCAGAATATTGATTGGATTGGTTTTTGAAACTGTACTTGATGATCGTGCTCTGAATGTGATGGGAAAGGGAGATTGTAGTAATTTGGTTTTTGAGTTCTGTTCGGAGGGTGTTGGTTTATGCTTTGAAATTGAGTGCTGTACTTTCACTTGCTTCCCTGCGCAATGGCATTTCTCTATCTCAGCAATTGTTTGCTTCTTTTTAGGTGGAGGCGATACTAGACAAGGAGAATTTCACATTAGAAGAGCTTCTCGACGAAGAAGAGATAATCCAAGAATGCAAAGCGTTAAATAGCCGTCTAATTAACTTGTAATCACTTTTCCCCCTGTCCCGCATATTGAATTTCGGTAGTGGATACTGATTGTGGGTTTTACTATGCAGTTTGCGTGACAGAGCCCAAGTGGAGCAGCTACTTCGTTACATAATTGATGAACCTCAAGAAGACTCTGAAAGTAAACGAGCTTTCAAGTATGTTGCACTTCTCTTAGGACTCTCATTAGTTTCGCAGTATTGTTTGGCAAGTTAATTTCTTATCAGTGAATTGATGCAAGTGTTTTCCCTGTAGGTTTCCGTTCATAGCCTGTGAGATTTTCATCTGTGAAATTGACGTTATCCTCAAAACTTTGGTGGAGGAAGAGGAGGTTTGTTTTATGTTCTTCCTTACTTGTTTCACCTGTGCAAGTGTACTGCATATGATTGTTTACCTGACAATTTGTTGCCGACTTTATGCCATGCAGTTAATGGACCTTCTGTTCTCCTTCCTGGAACCAGAACGTCTTCATAGTGCCTTGTTGGCTGGCTACTTTAGCAAGGTGGGTATTACTCTCTTTCTTCATTTAGTATATTACTATTCAGAAACTTCTTCTCTTTTTATCTGATTTAATTGAACTAGGTGTCTTATCTTAATGTATGTAACCTTCCCAGGTTGTTGTTTGCTTGATGTTACGGAAGACAGTTCCCCTCATGAACTATGTTCAGGTAAATATCCGCTTCTAAATTTCTGTGGTATTGTATGTTTGCATGCATCGTCTTGGCCTTTTTCTTTTTGTTCAAAAATTCAGATATCCTGTGTTGCGAGATTCTGTTTTTTATGCATATTAGTTTAGCCACTGTTCTCCTGCACTAATGCTACATGTTCTGTAAGTAATATTTAAAGCTCCCATGATTAATTCTCAATGGTCCAATGCAGGCTCATCAGGATGTTTTTCGCAAATTGGTTGACTTAATTGGCATTACTTCCATCATGGAGGTAACTAGCTTGCTTATGCTGCTGCCAGTTAATTTTGGGCTTTTATCAGGGCTGCAAAAAAGAACAAAAGAATAGTGACTGTTGATTGTAGCATTTTGCACAGTTTTTGTATTTGTATATCATTGTTGGCAAGGTTTTGATATTAAGGAGCATGATGCAGGTTCTGGTTCGGCTAGTGGGTGCTGATGACCATGTGTATCCCAATTTTGTCGATGTGATGCAATGGCTGGCAGATAGTAATTTGCTAGAAATGGTCGTGGACAAGTTGAGCCCATCTGTAAGTGTTCTACATTTACTAATAAGCGGATGTAGCTTGTTTTTTTTTTGGTTGTCTATTCTATGTGTGCATGTCCTTTTGTGTTTAGTATATTGTGTTTAATTGGCCAACCTGATCTCATGGATATTCTTCTTGTTTCCTTTAGCAGTTTTAAATTATTTCTTAGCCATACTCTTATAATTGTGGGAAAGTCAGTGGTGATATGTTTTCAGTCTAAACTAGAACTAGCAGCTCAGTTTTCTTTATTTGCATGGGTTTATATAAGGATGTGCTTGCCATCATAGTTTCAGGGAAGCCCTGAAACTCCAATGATCAGGTTGTATTTGATATTAAGAGATGTTGGCCTAACTTAGGAAATAAAAGTCTTTGCGAAAGAAGTCTTTACTACCAGTATGGAATGATTATGTTAGTCTTCTGTCTCATATGTAGTGGTACTTGTGGCATTTTAAATGACTGTTTTTTCTGTAACATGTGAGACAGTGCCCTCCAGAAGTTCACGCTAATGCCGCAGAAACACTATGTGCAATTACTAGGAATACTGGATCGGCCTTGGCAACAAAACTCTCTAGTCCAAAGTTCGTATAGTTCTTGACGATGTTGATAATTCTTCTGGTTAACCTATGTATTTAACATGGACATTCTGTTTTCTTACTTGGTTCTGGCACGCGTTTTTTCAGTTTTGTTGCAAGGATATTCGGTCATGCATTGGAGGATTCGCATTCTAAATCTGGTCTTATTCATTCACTATCTGTGTGCATCTCTTTACTGGATCCGAAAAGATTTACAAATGCATCGCTGATGATGCATTCTTTCCGAAGTCAGCATATGTACGAGGCTCCTATTCCTGTAAATCCAGAGACCATAGATGCAATGTTGCCTCGACTAGGTGAGTGACTTTGTGGTGCTGGTTCTGTGCTTATTGACATGTCATGTTTCTTGGTTGATGATTCACTTTTCACATATCGTGCCTTAGGTTCCGTTTTAAGCTTTCTGGTTATTATGATTTTATTAGGGATGTTGGTTTTATATTATTATTATTATTATTATCAGTTTCGCATAATGTAACAATAATTCCATAACTTACACTTCAATCGTATATATTATAGGTGATTTGCTCCAGCTGTTAAATGTATCATCTGATGAGAAGATTTTGCCCACAACATACGGACAACTGAAGCCTCCCTTGGGGAAGCATCGTCTAAAGGTAGGTTTCGGTGCTGAACTTATAGTTGTCAAAAGTTCTCATTTGGTAATGGTAGTGTGCTAACCACTGAGGTGTTGTTGATGTTAAACTCATGGCATTAACTGTTTTCTGTTTTCTAGATCGTTGAGTTCATTGCAGTCTTGTTGAAAACTGGCAATGAAGCTACAGAGAAGGAGTTGGTCAGCTCAGGAACTGTTAAGAGAGTACTGGATCTCTTCTTTGAGTAATCATCTACCTCTTCATTCATTCTGAATTTATTAAATCTAGACAAAACTGGTTACTTGCTTCTTAAAATAACTCGCTTTTGTTTTTTGAACTAACCACATATCGTTGCTATTTAACTTTCTTGCAGGTACCCATTCAATAACGCCTTGCACCATCATGTGGAAAGCATTATATTTTCATGCTTGGAGACCGAGAGCGAATCTATGATTGATCATCTGCTTCGTGACTGTGACTTAGTAGGCAAGCTTCTTCAGACCGATAGGAACCCTGTCATCTCTGATGATCAAAATCAGGTGGAGATATATAATAGACTATTGAATTAATTAGGATAAATTTTCTAGAGAAGCGGTGCAAAGCTTCTGCTTGTACAACCATTACTGCTTCAGTGAGGCAAATATGACGGATTTCAAAGAAATACAGATCTGCAGATGACACTTCTTCTCTAATGATGTTTTTTTCCTGAAGTAGGGAAAATGGTATTTTGTTCTGAGGGGTTAAAATCTGACACGAGTCATTATTTTCTTTGAATTGCTCTGTGGGTTCTACTAAAAATCTATGCTTTTGTGCAGCCAACTTTACCTGCTACTGGGAAACGGCTGCCAAGGTCAGGAAATCTTGGACATATTACTAGAATTTCTAACAAGCTTGTTCAGCTGGGAAACAGCAACAGCTGCATCCATACATATTTACAGGTTGGTAGTGAGCTTGACATATAAGGTTAATTTATTCTGTTGAAAGTTACCCAATGTCTAATGGAAATGAACACTTCTGTGAAATGTTCGGATGTTTCTCTTCGCTTTTAGCTACTAATGTTAGGATATGAAACACCAGGGGGTTGTCTTTGGGTCTAATGCAGTCTACACGTGTTTGTCATGTGTAGGAAAATAGTGAATGGAAGGATTGGCAAACCAGTGTGTTACAGGAGCGGAACAATGTTGAAAATGTCTATCGGTGGAATTGTGGGTAAGTAACACCTCATCTAGTGTATGATGCACATATGACAAATGAAACAATGATGCCCATCTATTATAGAGGTTATTTATTTATTTTTTATTTCAACCTGTTACAAGGGGGTGCTACTAGAGGGGGGAAGGGGAAAACTTACAGAGATTTCCAATTGATAGAAATTATTGTATTTCTGAACTGCTCTGCTGGCTAATGCTCAAAATCAATCTGTGTGCATTGATTCATGAGTTGCTTGTAGATATCTTTTACCATCTTTATTGAAATACCAAAAATATTTGTACGGCTTTTCAACATTTTGGTTCTGATTATACTTACCACTCAGGATCTCCTTTTTTCCAGTCTTGCTGTAAATTCCTAGTCTGTGAGGTGTTGAATGACTCGTTGATAAGTTTATATTGTTTTGCTTTGTATTGGCGGTGGCACTGGCAATAGGCTGATAGTGGTTAATGCAACCTTTAGTATGCTTTTAACTGTTGGTATGGTCGGTCATGACTTTAAACTTAGTATTATGGGGGTTTTTTTGGATGTAAGTTTGGGTGCTTTTGTGTCTGTTTGACGTGGGAGAGAATCAGAATAATCTGACAAGAAAAGGCTTAGTCTGAGGTGTTCCCTTAAAGTTACGGGGTGTTGTGGTTAATGATCCACGATTGAACCTCTCCCAACAACTCGAGTTATTGTGATCAATCAGAGCCTTTTGTGACCGAGAGGTCTTGTGTTCGATTCTCGGTGACCCCTATTTGTTAAGTACATGGTATTCTTGTCTTCAGACCTATGCAAACTTCAAGTCATTGTGAGTGTTGTGGTTAATGATCCACGATTGAACCTCTCCCAACAACTCGAGTTATTGGGATCAACTGGTTCTTGACAGGTTCTATGTGCCTGTACGTTTAAAAAGGAGAAGAAAAACATATGAATAGGTTGCTTATAAGAGTTTTTTGTGGCTCTCAATAACCATTGCTTGTACCTACCTTTTGTTTGTGTCCTCTTGTTTTAGAAAAACTATGGTTTTGTTTGTTGCAGCCGTCCAACAGCATTGCAAGATAGAACTAGGGACAGTGATGAGGATGAACTTCACGAGAGAGATTATGATGTAGGAGCTCTAGCAAACAACTTAAATCAGTCATTTAGGTATAAAATTTATGGGAATGACGATGCTGAGGAGGTAATGTGCTCTTTCATATCTTCGCTTTGTCTTTCTGCTTTTCACCCTAATATTTGCGTTTAAATGTTTTAGGTCGATATCATTCGGCTTCTCAACTTCTTTTTTCTTTTTAACAGGAAAATGGTGGCCTTGATAGAGACGATGAGGTTAGTCTTACTATCTTTTTATCATTTTGTCAGGAATGGCTTCATATATTCATTACGTTAGGGAAAACTGTAATAGAGGAGATGAAAATGAGTGACAGTTTGTCTTTTACCTTCTGAAATCGGACTGGCTTCGTATACTTAATATGCAGGATGTCTACTTTGATGATGACTCTGCTGAAGTAGTTATATCATCACTCAGGCTTGGTGATGAGCAAAGGTGAGTGTTTTTAACAAATTCTTTTTATCTGTACCAGCAACAAGTTGGTTTCATCTACAGTCTACAAACCTTTTCTTCTTGTGTTTTCAATGCAGCAATCTGTTCACAAACTCGAATTGGTTTGTGTTCAATGATGAGCGAATTGGCGGTGGACCTGTCAGCACTTCTTCACCTATGGAAGTGATGGAAGAGATCAACTTGAATGGGAATAATGCAAATGGCGGTGGTGGTAACAGCAGTAGCGATGACGAGGTGGTGGTGGGAGAGGATGATGAGTTGACCACCGAAAGCAAAGATGATTCAGTTTCTGCTGGTGGTGGTGCATCCACTTCTGATGCCAACGACCACCTCAACAGCTTCCCAAGTAATGGACAAAGTCCACAGACCAATGATGAGGCCGCTGGCTTCTTCAAGTTCGAGACTCCAGAGACCGAGGATGACTTGTTTGGGGAAAGGCCATTGCCTGAATGGGTAGCATGGGGATCGTCTGACCTGCCAATTGGCGGTGGCTCCAGTCTGAATCCGTTCCTCGATCACGAAACCCCTGATGATGATGCCATTCTCTCCAGTCAGGCTGACGTGGCAACTTCCGATGCTGGTTCTGTAGAACCTGCACTGCCCAATGGTTCATCACCAACCAGGGAGTCTGGCAGCAGCGGCAGCGATGTTTCAGCAAAAAGCGACACAAGTCTGAGAGCAGCTACCGCAGTGCCCTCACTGTTCGAGGAGGACGTGGAGTTCGTAGGGGTGGAACCTGAAGGGACCGAGAAGGCGATGGATCAGGCTCTCAAGGAAGGGATCGTCGGCGAAGCTGGACCGCTGAAGAGGAACATCACTCCCCCTCAAACGGTAGAGAAGGAGAACCCAGACGACGGTAAGGAGTTCAACGACGCCAACTACTGGAGGGTTGATCAAGAGGTTTCCGTTCTCGAGTGACCGACGACGGGTCGGTGTTTTTCTTTTTCTTCTTCTTTACAGTGTCTTGTAAACTGCAGAACGTATGGAAATTGAAAGTGGTAGAACTACAGTGGGGATGATGATGATGATGCTCCAGAACCCTGCAGGGTGTCTTTTAAGATTTTAGCTGATTTTATGTACAGTGTAATTTTTGGTGGAGATTTTTAATTTTTTTATGGTCGGGGGGAATGGATAGTGGGAGATGTGCTTAGTGACACCTTTAATCTCTGATTAGTATCTGTCATTAGCAGTTAACAGAACTGATGTTTTGCATCATCTCTACGGGCCTTCATTCTCATGGGCCGCGCAAAAGGAGCCGTAAGTGGGCCGCGTCCATGGGCCGTGGGGAAAGCTAGGTGGACGAATGTTCTAGAGATTGGCCCGGCGGGCTATAAAAGAAGCACAAACAAAGGGGAAGGAGATTTCGCGCAGCGAACGGAACAATCCAGAAGCTGAAAAGGGGCGAAAGAAGACGGTGATTCGTTCTTCGGTTCGTCGGCGGGGAAGATGATCGAGGTGGTGCTGAACGACCGGCTGGGGAAGAAGGTCCGGGTGAAATGCAACGAGGACGACACGATCGGCGACCTGAAGAAGCTGGTGGCGGCCCAGACGGGGACCCGACCCGACAAGATCCGGATCCAGAAGTGGTACACCGTCTACAAGGATCACATCACCCTCCAGGACTACGAGATCCACGACGGCATGGGTCTCGAGCTCTACTACAACTAAAAGTACGCATGTCCCTTTCCTTCTCTCTCTCTCTCTCTTCCCCTGTTTATTTGATTGTGTGGGCGTAGTAATTGAGGTCTCTGTCATCGCCAAGCCATGGTGGCGACCTGACGAACAACTGAATTGGATGGTTCTGCCTGTTGTAACCTTGTTGCAATGCAGTGGACTTTCCCTCTCTGTTTAATGCCTACAGATTATGTTTCGAATGGAATAAGCGTAATGCTTAGAAATCTCTGTGCGTGATGAATTGTGGCTGGTTGCTTTTCGTTTCTGACACATGATTATCATAGCATGAACTAAGAAGGGGAATGGGTAGCCATTTATAATCCAGTCGGTTTCAAAACATGAACATCTACTGGTAATGGTAATGCGTTAGAATCCTGTTTCCACATACACCTAATGGCAATCTAATCTCATCGACTATACGAAACCTGCAATTGCAAGATGCGAACCCAGGCGTTAGAGCCCGAATCAGGTCCCCCCTTGATATTTGTATGATTGTGTGTTCTGATCTTCATAGGGTTACAGAATCAACTGCCCTTAGGTGGAATGGAGTAGATTTTCTTTGAAGAATTCTCGCCTCTCATTACCCACAACAGTAGGGGTATGAATTTACAGCTCTCTCTTGTACATATGAATTCTGGGATATATGAACAATGAAATATCTTCATTGCAGAGCTCTGCTGGTACATTCAGGAGATATGGACCACTTCAGTGATGAAATCAGCATTACCCCCTATTTATTTTTACTAACCAGCAGTCTGTTGATGCTGTTGGAGTACATTGTAGTCTTGTAGAGCAGAACTTGTGGGCAGGGCAGTGCACAAGGTTTTTTTTTTTTTTTTTTTTTGTTGCTCTGATGTCATCTCCATTCGACTGACAGAATGAGTGAAGGCAGTCATTTTAGCAGCACACAGTTTTCCTCCATCAATTTCAATTCATTTTGTCTTGTACATCTGATTGGATCACACTGCCCAAATTTGGTGCCTGTGTCTCTTTCTCACATGGATGGGTCTGGAACTTGCTCCATGGAAGGAAGGAAAGAAAGCTGCTTGCTTGCTGCTTCTTTGAAGTGGTCCTTCCTTTTCCTTGTACTGCCTGAAATTTTCTGTTTCCATTCCACCCTGCGGGCTGAAAAGGACGAAACTGAGTTAGAATCCAAAAGTGGGGAAAGGATATACTGTGTGTGTCCTGGATATCAGCATTTAAGGGTCTAGCTTTAACACTGACATCAGGCATTCAGGTCTTGCGATGACATGGCCCAGCTCCTGAGCTCCATGTCAGCATGAAGAGCCCAACCCAACCCAACCCATATCTTCTGGCTTCCCTGAGAAAGTGTACAGGAAAACAACAGATATTTTGAGCTAGTAGGCCTAATTTTTTGAATCCAGCCAACTTAGAATTCTATTTCTCAGATGAGATCATGGATAGCTGCTGCAACAATCCATCTTTTCTTTGGGTTCATTGATACATTGTTTTGGCTCAAATACACAACAAGTGCTAACTACAAATAGGGCTAGGGGAAGAGAAAGTTTTCATACAAAACAGAATTCATTGTCTTGTTCCATCTCGTCGTGACTGCAGTATGTGTTCAATAACTTCAATCCTTATCCTTTGCGGATTCCCTTTGGTCCAGATCATTTAATGACACTATCGTGTTATATTTCTGCCCTACGACTTCACTTTGTAATCTGCCAACCACCCTCTCCATCAATTTAATGAAACCATATGTCTTAGCTAGAGAGAAAGAACTCTATCCCTGGCCCAACAATTAAACGCCTAAAGGGGAACTTATAGGTCTTCAATCACACTCATTGTTATATATTGTTTAAGATGAATGAGGAAAATAAAGGAAGTATCAATTCAAAGTCTTTGATGCCCATTTCATTCACATAATTAATGACCAATGGAGGTGACTGCCTTGCGTTAGGGGTACTGAAATACTATCTCAAATGATAATCCGAATCTCTATTTCTTCTTTTTTTTTTCTATTTCTAGAGAAAAAAAAGAGTTTTGGATCGATTCCAGAATATCGAAAAATTCGAGTGGCTGAAGCTGAAGCAGCTACTTTCGAAGTAACAGAAAGAAAAGCAACGACTGGAGTGGGAGAGTCAGAGTCGAAAAGAGGATTCCTCACTTCTTTCTCTCATTCAAAATCCTCCCACCGCGGGATTAGTTAGGTACGCAATGTAAAGTTCCATCTTTCGACATGATATTAAACCGCGGCAAAGTCAAGATTTAGACTAAAGAGGACACTGAAAATAAGAGACTCCAACAGTTTCGTAGCTCGATCACTAAGAAGCGATCCGAAAATTAAGCAATCAGTAGAATTTACACTTCAATTTACATCTACTCAAATTAGCACCTCTTACAATTTTCACCTCCTCCAGCAGAATTTGCAAACCCCCCTTCCCCATCAATTTATCAACATAGATAATGATATACAACCGATTAGACCTACTGAAACCGAAAATTTTGCGCAAACTTCAAATCAATGAATGTGGCTTTTCCTTTTGTAGGTGGCCTATCGGACACATATATAATGGGTACATAAATGATGCTATGAAATGATTGCTGGTAATGTTCATCCATCATGATTCCTCATCGTGATGCAACTCGGCAGGCTGTTTGTTGATGGCCCATGATCATGCTGTAGTTTGACTATGAGCAATTCCCTCCATTCGTGTTCTTTGGTTAGTTGGTGGTGACGTCACTGCCTCCATGGCCATAAGAAAAAAGACGGGAAAGAGAAAACAGAGAGAGAGAGGATCAGGTGGAATCTTGTTTGAAGTGGTGGGACATGCAGTTGGATCATTAGTTAGAGAACATGGAGAGAAAAAATTAAGAGTTTGTTTAGGCAACAAAACCGAACCATAATGCCTTGAAACAGAGGTACGTGACAGAACAGAGAGAGCTGAGACATCGACAGAGACAAATCACCAAACCATACATACTGCTAGCTAGAATTGAATCTGATGGTTCGATGATGGCGATGAGAACAATGACATGAATGAAGAACCGTAAGCATCAGAGTTAATTGCAGGGAGAGTGATGGTTTACTGTTTTGCCGACAAGTAAATTACTCACATCGCACTTTCCATCGTATCATGTTGGCAAGGCAGCTTTTGCCCATTGAAAAAGCTGTGTAGCAAACCACTTTTTTCAACAGTTCGAGTCATTTAGATCGATTGGTTTATGATATGGTATCAGAATTGGTGGTCGTGTGTTTGGACTTTACTACCCATAATATTAACAATCTATGTGTAAGGAAGTGGTTAGTACCATACATGGGCCTGTATAAGATCCAACATAACCTTCTCCCAACAACTCTAGTTATTGGGACCAACTGGTTCTTGACATGGTATCAGAGCTGGTTATTCCGTGAGGTCAAGTGTTCAAGTCCTCATGACCCCCAATATTAACCGTTGTCTTTCAAGCACATGGTATGGCGGGCATGTGCAAACTTTAAGCCCATGAGTTGGTTTTCGTTTGAGGGGGCGTGTAAGGAAGTGGTTAGTACCATACATGGGCCTGTATAAGATCCAACATAACCTTCTCCCAACAACTCGAGTTATTGGGACCAACTGGTTCTTGACACTATGCACAAGGTAAAATGGGTTTTGTGAAGACTCCAACCCGTGATTTAGCTTACGATTTGAGGGGACGGGTTAGAGGTTGATGTAAGATCTATAATTAATATTCTCCCAACAACTCGAGTTATTGAGATCAAATAGTTAATGATAAATACAAGTCGGCGGTCCGGGTGATAGCGGGATGCCTCCTGGAACACCATGGTGGCGGTGAGGATCGAACCTGGGACCTCACGGTCACCAATCTGCCACCCTTACCACCAAGCTATGTGACCTTTGGCTTCTTGTTATCTAGTTTTACGTGATTCTACTAAGAACCTGCGATAATATGGGTTCGATTTCAAGAGTATTACATCAATAAAATTGCAATTAGAAATATTATTGTAACTGAACAATACTACTTCGATGTGTCATCAATTAAACCAAAATGATTCCACTAAGATACGGTTTGACTTTGATCAACCATTATGCTTTGCCGACGAATAGTAGAAGCAAGGGGCAGTTAGTATATCTCGTGCGAGAATTTGGGAAAATATCGAGTGCGATTGAGATGCTGGAGCCGAGTTTTTCCTCGAAATCTTGAGGTGGCGGTAAAAAAAAAAAAAAGAGAGAGAGAGGCGAATCTCATCCGTTGAAAGCCAAACCTAGAAGGATGAATCTCCGCCGTAGAACATCAGCCCAAAAAGAAATAAATGGTAGTGGGCCTGGGCTGGACCTCCGTCCCCACCACGTCAAAAAGGACATCAACATGTGGGCTGTGGGGCCCGCCGCACGAACGAGTGTTAGAAGCCACCTCACCAGATCTCTGTCGTTTAATTATGTTTGCTTTTGCTTGTCAACTCTCCACTTCCCTTATGCTGTTTTTTACCCCCCCCCAAAAATTATATTTTCCATCTAGAACTTGTAATTTTTTTTTCAAAATTACTGAATGAAGAATTTAAATATGACAAAAGCTAGCGTATTAGTAGTCAGAGAATGTGATATAGTACCATAATTCGAATGTCGATTCGTTATGATCTAGATAACGTCATCTTACAATGAGTACGATTCACTTGATCACTACATGTTCAGCTAAGATAGTACAATAATGATATGATATATAAGAACACATGTAAATTTATTTTAAAATTAGTATGCAATTATTTACCGCATACGATCTTTTTAAAAGCTGGCATGTGGTCATATATACCATACCAAAAAAGAGTAAATAAACATCGGTATCATCGCAAAACTCTCACAAATTTACAAAACTTATTTTTATCATTCCTGATAAAATTCTTACTAAGAGATAAGACAAAGAATTTTGTAAGTTTTACGTGTAAGGGTTTTGCATAAGATCTTCTCTCGATAATTTAAGCCAACAATTAGCCTCCAATATTTAGGTACGATTTCAGTAATTTAAGCCAACAAAATCCAGAACTAATTGTCAAGATTTGGTAAGATAATAGATAAATAAATATAAGTATAAAACGGTTGTGGGTGATTAAAGTTTAAATCCAAACATGTGGATGTTAGTTAATGCCGGGGTTGAGGGTTAGCTAGCGGGTCAACTGTTTTGCACACGAGGAATCTTGGATCTCGTGTGGGAAAAGACCAACGATCCCCAAACAGCGGAGGTTAAAAAGGAAAAATACACTAACACCAACACACACACAAAAAAAAAAAAAAATTATTGTAGTTGTATAGGCCCAAATGAAATCATCACAACGTATTTCAATTTGACTTTCGGTGTTCTTTGAAAACATGGAGAAAAAAAATCTACTCTTAAAACTTGAGCAAGCTTTATCATGATGGTCGAGATCAATGACAACTCGATCTATTCAAAGAAAGAAAATTACATTAGAGTTTGAGTATGATAAATTACACTTTTTATTTTTCGAATTCTCACACCTGGTGAGTATGACAGAGTACGACATTTCTAGTGTCAATCTACATACCAATATGAAAATACATAGCCGCAATGTCCAGTTTCGTTGGTAATTTTACTAACGCGTGGTTGATCCCTGCTTATCAAATAGCAAGCAATTTCACTGCTTTTGCAAAATGTCATGCTCATTTTCGTTCGTTAGGAATATCATATCTACGTATTCAATTTCATGTAGTTTTGCCAGATAAAAAAAAATCCGACCAAATAACTAACTAGTTACAAAACCAATCTCATCATAATTATCTTTCTGCACATAACTAGACACAATTATAATGGATGAATTCTTAACTACACATCTAATAAGAATGCATTTAAGTGGATTGATGCATGGGATTCAGCATTCTATGTGTGGCCAGGCCACCACAGAAATCTTTGAAGTCACCCGGTCTGGAGATTCTCACAATCCCATCAAACAACTCTCTGTCTGTGTTTTTTTCTTACCAACCAGGGAAGCAAGGCACCAAATGAAAACAAAGCACATCCCTGAATCTAAGGGTTTTTGGAACTGAAAACCATGGAATTTAAAGGGTGATTTTTTTTTTTTGGAATTGAAGATTCTCGTGCTTTTGTCTTTGCCAATTGTCCCACTTTTCTTTGGCTTTTGTTTTTCAATGTTTCCATGCATGTCCATCCATTGTTGACCGGTTTGCTTCAATAGCCGGGCCCGGCCATTGAAGATGGAGCTTTTTTGTGCTCAACTCACCACTCTTGTCTTCCAAATGCAATGTTAATGAGTAATTAATCACATTCCAAAAGGTTATTTCAAATTCTGAATCAATTTTTGTTGTCCTTGGGGATCATGAATTAACAAACCCAATGGTTAATTAAATGATTTGGTGTCGTTAGAACACACTGCGTTCATTTACAAAAAAAAAATGATATAGTGCCAATGCTGACTCAGAAGTTGCTTTTAATGGAGGTATTTGTGATTGCTTTCTTGCTACAGATGTTTAAATCAGAGTTGCATCATGCATGCACCGTCTTATTACACATATATTATTCCATGAAAGTATCATTATGTACGTTGAATAGTGTTATACTATCGCTGCACAACACCTTACATATCATTTTGAAAATATTATAATTTTCACTTTCGGACCCTCCTATTTTATGTCCTCTCCAAAGAAGATGCAATGGACAAGGAATGTTTGGGAAAGGAATCATCAAATCTATAAAAACAAAAGAAAATTGGGAAAGTGGTCTAAGGGTAGGGTTGGGTGGAGTAAAAAAGAAACCGAAAGGCCCAGAAAATGGACCGGACGAAACGGGCTGGGTCGGCAAGGAAACCGGGGCAGGCCCGGCCACCGAAACGGCGTTAGAGTTGGAACCCTCACGTGCCTCATGTGTTTCCCGAGTTGGACTCGGCTCCCTTCCCCACGTGTCAATTTAAAAAACAAAACGAAATGCAAAAGTCGTTGAGTCCAAGGAAGAAATGGAGATGCAAATCCAAAGGAAGACGACAATGTAAAAACATTGCAGATGAATTCCATAATCACAGAATCATTTCATTATTCTAAAAATAAATAGATTCGAGAAAAGTCATGACCCGACCTGACCCACCCGATCACTTATTTAGACTGGAGTGGTATGGATCGGATCGGAGCGGATAGTGCATATCCGTTATCCTACTCAAATTAGTTCGGGTTTTACCCATACCCTTACTCATATATGAATCGGTTAGAAAATCAAGATCATGCTCATACTCGTTCGGGTATCCACGGTTATCCATGAGTAATAATTTCTCTTTATAACTCCAACCAATATGTTTACATTCACATGTATACTCACGTTATACAAGAGGAAAAGTACAACAATAAATCACTAAAATGAAGAAAATTAATTAAAACAACACAATTTCATGAAAATATAAATATGTTAGAGAAAAATAATGATATTTCTAGACAAAATACATATGCATATATATAATCGGGCAGGTTCAAGTTGGATAGTGAGAAAATCATGTCCACCCATTACCCTCAATATTCGGGTTCGAATTTACCCCTACCCGACTAGATCAGATTCAAATAGATATCCACGATTACGGATATTATTGCCCGCATCTCTAATCAAGATCGGTTTAACTGAGGGAGGGAGCCACTTGCTTTGCTTGGTTGGTTACCGTGATTAGTCAAACACACCCGACCCGACCGGAGCATGTTTTCAGGGTTCGCTCCAATCCCCATGCCCACCACATCTGGATCCTCCCTTCTTTCTGTCTCTGTCTTTCTTTCCTCATCCCCACGCAATCACTTCATTCAGAATCTTCCAGATTACCTCCAAAATTATATTAAAAAAAAAAATTCCTCCCAAATCAAAATATACATCCACAACATTATAACATCTCGTAACGATTATTCATAGTTCGGTCACACCACCAAATTTCACAACTACATCGAGATTCTTATGAAGCCTCTTTCTCCTAAGTAACAAATCTCATGTCTACAGATACAGAGCAATTGAATAGATGAATAATGTCATTGAATAATGTCATAAATATGATACTAGCTTTTACCCGACCCGTTGGTCGGATTAATTTCATTTAATTTGCTATAATTTATGTTAATCAATTGATTCATATATTTAAATGATTCACTCTTTTAAATAACTTATATATAATTTGAAAGTAATTTTTGTGATGATTATTGTTTGAGACATTTCATATAATTAGTTTATAAATACTTTTTTGTACATAAGATCATCATAACATACAAATTTATATATACTGTTCATATTTAAGAAGAGAATTTTTCCACTTTTTATTATCCACATAAATAACTTAAGAATGATTTTTTGATGAAATTCAGTATTATTAACATATTAAACTTACCTGGCAAGCACAAAAAATAGGCAGCAAACGCTGAAAACCTATGGAACATGCCAAATTTCTAGCTACTGAAAGCAAGTTTTGGATTATTGTTTGCAACTTTCAAGTTCTTTGACCATTTAACCTTGTTAATTGTTCATAAGGAGAAGTTGTAACACACTTTGGTTGAAATCATAACTAACCAAGACCAAACTTATATATAACAGGATGGTAAAAAAGAATATGGGAAATTCCAAAGAATTAAGCACCCTGCTAAGTCTGACTGCCTAAGAGATTGATAGAGTAGGAAGTGCTAGAAGCACTTTTAATTTTCTGAAATGGTGACATTTATTCAATCTAATATGTTGAAGGCTTTAATTACAAACTAAAGACACCCTTTAAGTTGGGGCCAAAACAGTAGAGCTCGATGGAAATAAGAAAGATTATGATTATATGATTATACATACTGCAAGCTCCCTTCTTTATGGACCAAAATAGTTGTTGTTTTCAGACATTTAAATGAAGCACCTGCAGAAAATTCTCTTGCTCAATCATCTGTATACAACCTTGTTTCTATACGGCTTTCATGGAAAAATCTGTTTACATAATACATGTATATGCCTGTATTCAGTACCATGCTTATCCAGATGGTCAAAGCTTCATTTCGGTTTCCAATCCACTTGAGTCCGTGTTACATCTCTGGTTCTGATTCCCAAGTGATGCAGCACCTTAGTTGTTTGCTGTTGGTCTGCACGATCTCTAATTCACCATGATATCAGAATCCTCATGTAAGCATTGAAAGTCTCCTTCATACTGCTGTAAGCAGGGCGCATCAATGACAGACCTTCCGCTTCGAGTTTGACGAACCCACCGACTGATCAACCACATAAATTCCTAGGGACCATGGCATAACATCTTACAACAAATCGATAGTCGTCTACAAACACTGTAATCCAAAAACTCACAATGGACAAAATGAAACTATATGCAATTAAACAAAAGAGAACAAATCAAATTTAATACCCTAACTCTATAAGAATATAGAGCAACCCAGTAGGTAGAGGTCAAATTTCCATATGAAGAAAAAAGCTTTTGAACAATAAAAGTGAGATTGTGTGAAATAATGAAACCAGAATACGCAACATATAATAACTTCCTCAAACTCAATTGTTTGCGTTAGCCAGGTAACTTGTGAGAACTATGTTTTGCTACCAAACAAACACATTCCCCATGGTTCCAATACAGACCAAATGTTCTAGAAAAATATCATCGAAAAAAAGAACTCAGTTTATTATTTGTTCTATATTCCATTCAAGTACCAAGAAGGACAAAGAGAAAAGATATTAAAGCGTAAACCAGGTTACCTAACAAACTTGTCCCTTTGACCAAGCAGGTACCAGGTCTTTACCCAATCTTACATCTTGGGAGCTGTATACATCACATGCAAGTTAGTAAGAAATAGATTTCGATTAACTCATGACCCAAAATTGTGGATTCTATCCTCCTTTCTTATCCCAATTTCACATCCAAACTTTAAAGTGGTTGATACTATCATGTCTAGTGCCGGCGCAAAGCATATAACCAACAACTTCACTATAAAGCCAAGCACACATTACTTGAGAAAATTTGAGCTGAAAACAAAGCTATTCAGCAAACATATCTACATGACATAAATAACTAACTGCAGGTTTTATCTAAACACAATCCGCCCTAGATAAGTTTGACTCCTATGATCGTGTTTTTGGGATTCCTTACCAAAATGTGCTCGCACTACCATTTCTTCAAAACACCACAGCGAATCGCAGCACTACCAGTCATGCATATTCTCTTTCTAATTTCGACTTCAGTACATGTTTAGAGCAAAATTTTAGTATCAAGGATTCTCCTGTTGGAATAATTAACACCGAAAGGCTTGTAATTGCATATTCCTAACTAAGTCTTTGAAAATAATTACGTGGACAATGAACGAAGGTGAAAGAACCAAAATCAAAACTTGTGCAGGGAGGAACAAATACCCGGGAATTGGTGGGTACGCATCCACTCTAAGCGTTCAGCCTCAATTAACGCAAATGCATTCACCATATATTGTTGAAACAATTTACCAGATAATAACAGAGAATTCGACTCCTGGAGACGGGTTTGAAGACGATATGCATAGAAATCACACTGGGTTATCATTTTATCTCCAACACTGATATTACAGCTACTGTGACTATAGCTAATGCAGGGATGCCACCCATCCTCGCCATATGGGAATAAAATTGGATATTGTAATGCCATCAGACTTGGATGGTATACGCTAATCCTTTCCATTTCTGAACCCTTCTGTTGAACAATAATATCTGGAGAAAATGATTGCTCTCCTGTTTCATCTACAATCAATGCTGCAATCTCATTCGCAGAGGGCAAATCATATTCTCTACTATTAATTTCACGCTTAGCCAATAATTTCACGCAAATCATATCTCGCGCAGAACGAAATGTACGTACCAGGATATTATTGTCATCAAACATATGCTGGAGGCCTTCAACAATACACTGGCGCAACGGATTCTTGGCAGGATCAGTGGAGTAAAAGTCCATACGATTCTGCACCTCGTTATCTGAATCATGAATGTAAAGCTGTGCAAATTTCGGACTATCCCCATCACCAGGAACCAAACATCCTATTCGATGATAAATCTGACCACCGATTGAATATACATAAACTCCACGACCATCATTAATAGAGTGATTGACTTTACCTCCGAGAGAAATAAAGCAAAAAACCCCATTATAGGCTCTGATGTTAGTACGAAAGTGACGCGCTAATGGTGTATCCCCTTCAAGTAGAGTTTTAAGAAATTCGGGCACATCTCTGCGGGGAGGCAATTTCACTTTACCATGTTTGCAACATAAAGGAAATGCAGGCAACACATCATTCCGTGTAGATAAAGTACTCTCGAACCGCCACATAACTGCTCCACAATGTTGACACGTACATGAAGGTGGACCAATATCAAAAAATTCAACCAACGGAAGACCTAGTGAAATAGATAAGTAATATTAATAAATTTTTGTCACAGTAATTCATAAATTGAATGAGTTTGAGAAACTGTGAAGCCGATTTAGGCGCGCTACAGTAAACACAATTATTAAAATAAATGTTCTCAAGGCAAGATAGATTGGTATACCGCTCATTTTAAGTAAGAATAAGTCAAATTTCAGGAAACACCAAAGTTTGTTCATAACACACAAATTTGCCGTTGACACATCAACATCTAAAAACAATCCACTATTTGCATAAGGTGACATGGAGCGTACATCACTAAATTATATGCATGACATAAATGGGTACATTATATGTTCTAAAACCAAAATAGGAAACAAAATATGTTGACCAGAACACAAAAACATATATCCAATGTACAAAAACTAAACCAAAATAGAGATGAACCATTTCATGTATAATAGTGGCCATTAGAATCCACATACTTTGATTGACTTCTGTAGGAAAGAAACTTCGGCCACGTCTCTTTCTATGCAAATGAATACGTCGAAGTAATCGACTTTGCTTTTGTAATAGAAATCTAAACTCCGGCTCCAAAACTATGAACAACACCAAAACACATACGATATTAAAGAAATAAATAAAGATTCAACAATCTAGAATAGCCTAATTTGTAAGACTTGCTACAAAATTTAGCAAACAACAACCTTGGTGTTCAAAAGGCAAGCCCCTCCTATGAACCTTCTGTTTCAAAATATGATGTCTTCTCTTACGGGCGACTTGGGATAGTATTCGCCGAAGTTGAGAGAGTTGGAATTGTAAGGCAGTTCTTCTGCAGAATTTAAATATAAAACCATGTATTACTCATTGAATAGATGAACTAATTAGAAAAATTAAAACACAGATAACACACCTCTCTCAAATGCTTCTTCCTCTTCAGCAGATAAAACACAGCGTTGGTACTGATCTTCAGGATGAATAAACACTGCTCGACGTTTCCCTAAACAAATGAGATTCAAGGGAAAATATTAATGTCAGTTTGCATTGAAACAGTTGCGTGCTAAACCATGACACTCACATGGTACAGACGATCGATAAATCTGTGGTTGGGCAGATGGGATGACATTTGCACTATCCATATTAAATTCTCCAATAACCTGATGCAATCTGAAATAGAGGTCGTGGTAAATGATGCACCCGTTCCAGTAAATTTTGCAGATGCCATTCATATAAATTAATTAATTGTTACAACAGAAGTTGAACTCCTCACCAATTATAAGTTTGTGCGAGTTAATGACACATACAACACATCACACAAACATAACAGTCGAAGAAAAATATAACTATATAAGGCATAATTTAAATTGATGAACAAAACACATATAACAGAATGGCTTCCAAGCTTGGGGATGCAAAGGAAGAGCGAGAAGGACAACAATGTAATGGCCAACACAAATATATGTTTATTTCACCGATTTTGAGCTGAGTGATCAAACTTGCAATTACTAAAACTCTTTAAAGCCTTCCCCTGTTCCCATTAGAGCGATCAGCCGAACTTGCAGACCTTATTTTTTGGCCACTCGTCTCTATCAAGAATCAAAAAAGTGTTCGCGTTTCCCCTTTTCCAAGCCGATTCTCTTGGCACCACAATGTCCGATCACCTTCCCCAAGATCTCGTCACCAAAATTCTCGTCCGCCTGCCGCCGCCGAACGTCTCTTTCTTTCCTCTTCTTTCTCTGCGGCCCGGAAAAACTCAGCTCAAAATTGGCAGTCGGCTGCTCTCTGGAAGACAGTCTAAGCGAAGTGGAATTTAAAGTAAGCAGCTTTGTTACTTTCAAGAGAAAGGGAAAAATCAAAAATCCCCTTTTGATCTCTAGAGAATCCAATCAACAGAATGAAGCAAGGAAGGTAAGAGAGAATAAAGATAACGGAATGAAGGGAAAGAGTGGAAGGAAAGGAAATCGGAAATAAAAAAAATACAAATTAATACAAATTAAATGAGAACATGGGCGTGGAAGGAGAAAAAAGTGGGTAGTGGAGAGTTTTTTGGTTCTGAAATCAGGCAAAAAAAAAAATGAGAACGTGGGCGTGGAAGGAGAAAAAAGTGGGTGGTGGAGAGTTTTTTGGTTCTGAAATCAGGCGGGACTCCTTTTTTTTCCCGCTTAACACTCTGCCACATCAGCTTCCTAAAATCACTCTATGGGCAGGAAATTTTGAATGGGGGGTGCAGTTTTACTTTTCAGCTATAAATTATACTGTTGATATATGTTCATTTTTTTTATTGGATTGCAGTGGACTTGTTCAATCAATATCCAGTAAAATAGTCTTTTTTCTGAAGAAAAAAACCCAGTTCCAGTACATTACAGCAGCTTTCTGCTATAACAAAGTCAACAAGACACAAGAACATGTTCCAAACACATAGGAAATTATAGTCAAAATGTAATTCAAAACACGAAGGATTGGATTCTTATTCCTCTGCTGCTGCTGCTTCTACGCGGATATACTCAAGGTCCCTCTCTTGTTTGAGGCCTCCAATCCACTCTCAGCGCTCCGAATCATCCTTTTCCTGCACATCAAATCCGAGTTAACACACCGAGTACGAAGAGATTGACGAGAAACCACATCGTCAATCACCAAACAGTCACTGAACTTACCTTGCAACATTGTCATTCTCTGATTCTATGAACACCTTGCAATTTTGGGCCCCACCATCTGATAAACAACTCTGGTTTCGCGATGAATGCCCGCAGCCAGCACTGGAGGATTTCTCCTCCTCCTCCTCCTCCGACGATGAGATTTGCTTCTCATCCCGCGAATTCCTCGAGATGGATTCGCTAGAACGATGGTGGGAGATTTGCTGCTCGGTGAGTATCGGCTGACCAAAGAGGAAGAACTGCTTCTTCTTCTTCTTCTCTTGAGAGGATGAAGTAGAAGACGAGGGCTTTTCGGGGCTTGGAGAAGAGCTAGAGGAGTTGCCGTTTCCAATAGTTAGCAAGCAGGAAATGCTGCTCTCGTTGTCGCTTCCCGAGAATCTAGAATGATTTGATGGTGGTGGATTGAACTGCTTGAGAACGCGAAGGAATGGCCCGCCGGATGGTGGTGGGTGGGGGAGTTTGTTGTGATTAAGGTGGTGGAGATCGGATAAAGATACCCCGATATGAGCATGCCTGGCTCCCTGGATGCCTGCAGGCGCACTGTAATACAATGGGTTGCTGCTGGACGAGAGGGGGTTGTTGTTGTTGTTGCCCGAAAACGAAGGCAATTGGAATCGACCATCGAGCGGTCCAGTTGGGAAACAGAACTTCTTCCTTGGTGGTGATGAGAAACCCGAGGGCTGGATCATCGGTACGTTCATAACAGGTTCGACCAGCCACGGGCTGACACGCTTCACATTTTGCAGCATCTCTGGCTCGTCCCAAGTCACCTGCAATACCAACACAGACCAGAAGCCAAAAAGCCAAACCAACATCAACTGTCATTCTACGTTGGATCGATCGATCACAACTCCAATGGAGAAATGTTGTTCCATATAGAAACAACCCTTACACAATGCCAGACAGAAAACAAAGATCATAACATTGGAATCCCCGAACACAGAATTTGTACGGATAATAATGTTAATCAGGAGCTCTTTCTTAGCTTGGCATGAGCTGGCCACTCAGCAAAATTGCTTTTATCAGTCTCATTGGACTAACAAAACATGGACGTACGATCATCATTTACTAAAGATTAGACCAGCACATTGTCAAACAGCGAATGAGCTGCAGAATTCATCAGTGTCTGCATACTGGTTTATAACCAATTATGGCAGAATCAAATCAAGCTCCATTCATTCATGACTGAAATGCTAAGTACACAATTAAAAAAGATCAAATTTTGACACTTTTAAAGGAAAACAATGGCAAAGCAAAGTGTAGGGTACGAACCTGCAGGAGGCGCCATGGCGAATTCGGCCAGCGAATGGGATCAGCAACCTGAACAGAAGCTACAGTAGCCATGAACCAGCTAATCCTGGAGGAATCCTCAGTCTCGAACGGCATCTTGAACCTCATCCCAGGTGACCAATTGATCCTCATTGCAGCTCTAGCAGCAGAAGCCTTGACACAGAACTCCGGAGTACTAGCTCGCGGGTAATAGTACACATCAAACGGCCGCCCACTGGCAGCCAATCTCGCCGCCTCCAAAACCTCCTCCGGTTTCACCTTCGTCGCCGCCGCCGATCCCTTCCCTCCGTTTCTCATGGCCTTGCTCTCATCCTCCTTCAGAAACAGAGAAAAGTTGTTGTACGGGCTCGCTATCCCAGGTGCCCCGTAGGTGTTTGTGTTAATGCCCCAACCAGATTGGGGGAAAGAAGACCCTGCAGGTCCGCCACCAAACCCTCGCTTGGCGCGGCGGATACCGACGCAGAGATCGCCGTTCTCCGCCCTGAGAAACACGATTGAATCTCCGGCGACCAATTTCTTCTGGTTGACGAACGTGCTCCACCCTGTAGTCAACAGATGCCTCCTCGGAGTTCCCCTGTAGATGTGCCTGAACTTCCAAACCTCGCCGTGGACGTCTTTAGCCAACACCGTCTGGACGGGAGGATCCGCCGTGTAATCCAGCCTGGGAAAAATCGTCTCGGCGCAGTATCGCGGCACGGAGAATCCCCCGCCGTTGTTGGCGTCCGATTGGGTCAGGGTTTTGGCGAAGGAAGCCGGATTCTCTTGGATTTTATTGGTGTTGCTGCCGCCGAGCCCAATTTCTTCGCCGAAATCGAGCTCGTCGTCTGGTGGGAGAGGGACGAGGCTCATCTTGGTGTACACCTCGTCGGTTTCCCGGTCGGCAAGGAACCTCACGGCGGCGACGCGGCAGAGGATTGAGGCCGGGATTTTTGAGGCAGGGGAGGAGAAGGGGAAATCGACAGGGGACTGGCAGTGCTCCGCGTGGCCTTGTGGGAAGTAGAAGACTTTCGAGTTGAGAGGTGGGATTTGAACCATGCTCCCTGCGCAGGCGTGCCATAGCTGTGGATCCAAGCTTTTCTCTAACAGCTCTTTCATTTGCTAACCCACTAAGAAAATGAATAGTCCGGAAAAAAATGGAAGGAACCCAGATATGGAAATCGAATATCGGAGCAATTTCAGAAATCAGACTAACCGGCGAAGAAATTACCAGAAGTTGGAATTTGCAGAAGAACAGAGCAATTTCAATAACCAGACTCGACTAGTTCAGAGAAGAAAGATTGCTCCTTTATGATTAAAGAACAGAGCATCAAACATTTCTCCGAAAACCCACAATCCAAAAGGGTTAAACAAGAAGTTTGGCAGCAAAATCTCTGCACAATAACCCAAAATAGGGCTGAATCCGGTAAGGAGAGGAACTGGAAAGAAAAGGTGGGAAAAGAACAGAGACAGGGAGGAGTGAAATTTTGGTTCTAAGATTTGGCCGTCCCCCGATTACTTAAAGCAGAAGGCAGAGAGTGGTGATGGCGAAATGAGGGGTTTTGATTTCATGCAGTCGTAGTAAAGACAGCATTAGAGACAATTCTTGTTTAATCAGGGAGGCCGATCCACAGAGACTCAATACTGACGCTCTTTTTATCTCATCTCTCAGTCAGTCTCTCTCTCTCTCTTTCCATCTCTATCGTTTCGTTTCCCACTCTTCTCTGTGTGTCTGTTTGCTGTGAAATGTTTTTCCTTCTGGTTTGGTCTTTCTTCCCTTTGTCTCACCTCACCGGTCACCCGCCATTTTCTTTTATCACTTTTCTCTCTCTCCGCAAGCGTTCCGTCAAACCGAAACGAAACAAACAAATAAAACAATATACTGAATTAGCGCCTATTCTATTTCCAACCTAATTTACTAGTTTTAATTCCCTTTAATCCATGTATGAATGTTGACAAAGAATTAGAAATAATTACTTTCTTAATTTTTATAAGATTAATTTATTTTACAAAATCAAAAGATTAGGGGTGTGGAGTGGGTTGGTCTGTATCATATCGCATGAGTCCAACTCCAAACTCGGTTTGGACCGGATCACAACAAATCGAATATAATGTGGTTTCGTCCTTGATCCCATGAAATACTGAAGAAAAATGGACAGGAGTGATATTTGGACCAAATAGGATCACATGCATTGTTGATCCGGTCATTGATTCTAAAATGTCTTTTACTATTGGACCAAGGTTCTCATTTGGTCCTTACTTGGATGATTGTCGTGACTCGTGAGTACTCCCATGGACAAGGACAAAATCATTCATCATCCTGCTCTGTCCACAAGAACGGAGGAGTTGATCTCGTGGAAGCCGCCTCCTCTTTAGCATATCATTCTCAACTAAAACGTCTCTGTACTTCATGTCATGATACTGGTCATGCTTCTGTAGGTGACTTGATTAGAGATCACGTTGGACGTTGCGTCGCGGCGTTTGCTTTAAACCTGAGTATTTACTCTATTACTCGGGCGGAGTCGAAAGGTGTTGTTGAACGACTTCAGCTTGCTTGGGACATGGGATTTCAGCATGTCTACATGGAGATGGATTCCCGTTGTGTGCGATTCAACGTAACTAGGACCCGACGGCCAAGGACTAGCAGCACACTGCGATCATTGCACGGCTGCAAATGATGCTGCGGAAAAATTGGAAAGTCACTATCTCCCATGTTTATAGTGAGGGTAATAAATGTGCATATTTTCTTGCTGCAAGAGGGTATTTGCTTGAGCTTAATTTTCTTTTTGTTTCCGTCTCTGATTCTGCTCTGATGTATTGGCTTTTGTATGATAATTAGAAAATTGCTGAATCTCAATTGGTTTTGAATGGCTATTATAGGATGTTTCTCATCCATTTATATATAAAAAATTAACTTAGGAGCGATTTTAAATAAATTATAAATTATCAAAGGGAAAATGTATTGAGCTTGAATAATTCCATCCGTCGCTGTTTCCGTCTTTCTTGTCGTGTGCCGATATTTTGGTTTTTTTTGTGTTCAGATTATATCGCGAGTTAGCCTTTTCTTTTATTTGTAGCACTATTGTTTAGTTTACAAATTACGACTGGGATAGGAGAGAGAGGGAAGGGTGTAATTAATTAATTAATGTATTATTAAGGACATGAACATTGTTATAACCCACGAAAATGCCAAAGGTAGCCGGAAGATTAAACAACGTTGGACAACCGACAGGCAATGTGCAGACAATTAATCGGACAATTAAGTCTAACTTCAACCACAAATTAAGTAGTGTAACAAAACAAATTAAGCAGTGTAATCTTATCTTGCGGATACTTTAGACCCTACCATGTTTTGTATCCTAATTAAATTCTCTTTGCTTCCTCATCTTCTAACTCTAATAGAGTAATGAAAGATAAAATAATCCGAATCGAGTTTGGAGATCTGCTCTTAACACAATATGCGTTTCTGCTCGACCACAAGATGTAGGTGGCTACATCTGGTGTCTGTTTTATATTTTTTTTTCGTTGGTATCAGTCAGGGCATCTAAGAGAATGTTCTGAGAGGCCATTTGGCACAGGGCCTTAATTGTTACGAGGCCTCCACTTAGGTCCGTGGGTTAATACGAAACTATATTATATGTTGTATGTTGTTCATTATTACTTGATTATGGGTATGATTTGGAAGGAGCGACATCCAATATTTTTTGACGAAGCAGAACATCCTAATAGCGAATTTAGATAAGCATTTGTTCTAATATCCATCACCTATTCATCTCCCTTTGGACAACGACAAGAATACTATAGATCTTCGTTGCCTACACACAATTGTAGTTGCTAGTTTATAGTATTTTGTAATCACCCAATTTTTTTTTGTGGGGTTTCAAAAATTTGAACGACTTTTCAATCTTAAACCGGTTCGATTAGGGTCCTGGTTCGATTTGAAATTACAATAAGCAATTAAGATATTTCCATTTCCCAATCTAATGAAAAGAAGAAAAGAGAGGTGTATAATAATAATAATAATAATAATAATAATAATTATTATTATTATTATTATTATTATTATTATGTGGGACACAAATGGAGGAGTTTCACATCATCTAAACAAAGCAAAGGAATCGGATTGGTTGGTGAAGAATTGGGACATGTATACCGACACCCAACCAATTCCATCTATTTTGTTGTCAGCAAGAGAGCGACTTCACACAAATTTTTTTAAGTAATTAACCAAAACAAAACGGAAACCCAATATTTGTTGGATGGGCAATTTATTGTATTTTATTGATTCATTCAACTATATTTGGTGGCTACATGGGCCAACCAAGTGTTGGGGGGATCATTGGATGGACCCAACCCTTCATATCATTTCAGGGTGGATATATTCCGGTCTGGTTCAGAATCGAATCAATTCCAAAATGAATTAAGCGAAAAATAGAAGATAGGTGAGCACTAACATCGACTAAACATGTATTATATGCGCTTCGATTGAGTTCAGGTGTTCATTATCTCATTCGGTTCAGCTTCTTCCTTAGTTTTTTTAAGAGAGATCATACGATCAAAATCAAATTATATGCCCCATCCCTAAATAGCAACATTGTATTTCTAGAGATGTTGGGAAACAATAGATTTACATCAGTGAACACTGTGGTGGTCGAGTGTTTGCCCGTATAGAATAGACGAACTTCAGAGGTAATGGTGCGTTCGAATCTAATTTTTATGTACATATTTGTACAAGTAACACCACTAATTTCTTTCACCTCAGCCCTATGCCTCCAGTCCTCTAATCTCCTTTTCCTAATCGACTTTCATTTCTAAATCCACAAATAATATTCATCAATGCAATTACGCGTAATAACTGATAAAATTGGGATTAAGGAGTGTGGTTTAATCTAAGGGTGTCGTCGTTAAAATCCGAAAGCCCAGAAAAACCGACCGGAAGAAAAGGGCCAGCAACGGCACACGGGCAGGCCCGGCCACCAAAACGGCGTTAGAGTTGGAAACCCCCCACGTGCCTCATGTTTTCCGAGTTGGTCCTGGCTCCCTTTCCCACGTGTTCACTTCATTGCCATAATTATTACATTTATTATTATAACTATTTTTTTTTTTAGGAAAACAATGCAGTGCGCAGATGAATAAAAATGAATTTAACGTACCCAACCTCCCGTCAAAAAAAAAAAAAAATTTAACATACCCAACCGGAATCATACCGGTCAAACCGATCCGTACATCGAAAGTCCGTCAATCAAGTAGTATCATGTACCATACCGACTTAATAAACGCTGTGTACTTCATTTTGATGATTAACGCGAAAATTAGTTTACGGAAGACGAATTTTTAAGTCTCACTGCAACGTTCGAAATTGTAAACGGATAAATGACCAATATTGAAATGAAAGGCAAATGTTGGGTGGGCTTGTACATTTTTCGAACTTAATAGAGAAGGCCAGCCGGACCTACAACGGACCCGCCCGGACAGGAACCCAGACCGGGTCGAAATTGGTTGGTTAATGGGAGCGGGGAGCCGGTTAAAGCCATTAGTCAACAGGCCCGACCCGGGCGGAGCATGTTTTCAGGGTTGGCTCCAATCCCCATGCCCCTTCCATCCCACATTTGGATCCTCCCTTTCTTTCCCCATCCCCAAGCAAATAATTAATTACACTTCCAAATTAACAATTAAAAATTCCTAAATACAAAGAAATTAATAAATCACTTCTCAAGCATTCATAAACATTGCTAGCTGTCGGAGATGGCTTTATCAGTTGCAGTTAATAGTCGGATGTTAAGAGTAATGGTGAAATGCGATTCTGAGGTTGTTGTTCGTTAGTTTTTTTTTTTTTTAAGGCCGTGACTCGTCGAGTGACACAAAAAGCTCTTTCGTCGTCTTGTTTCAAGTTACCTTCTTTCGATTTTATAAGTTGTGTTTAGTAGTTTGTCGCTTTGGTTCGATATTTGTTATCTTGAGCTAGTCGGTTCATAATAATAATAATAATAATTTTAAAAGCGATCCACAGTTTGGCACAGTCTGAATCTCACTGTGATTTGCAATCTCTGCTCATAATAATAAACAATAAAGGCACAGCATTCATTAAAAACCTTAAAGCAAGTTTCAGAATTCCAGTACATTACAGCTTTCTGCTTAAGAAAGTCAACAAGACAAGAACATGTTCCACAACCACAGCAAAGGACAGTCAACCTCTGGCTTCATAACTACATAACATTCACACATTCATTATAATAATAACAGCTCCTTCCTGAGATCCAAAGGATTCTTATTCTTCTTCTTCTGTTTCTGGTTCTTCATCATCTAGGCGAATATACTCAGTGGCCCTCTCTTGTTTGAAGCCTCCAACCCACTCTCAGCGCTCCGCGTCATCCATGTCCTGCACATAGCATAAGAACACACAGATTTAACTAACCCAGCCATGGAAAAACTGATACAACCGCGCGCGTCTGTCAGTCACTTAACAGTTCCTTGGAATACCTGGAAGCACTGTCATTCCCAGCAGGGTTTATCAGTATGGTCAATCTACTTGCAGTCCTCGAGAACACACTGCATTATCATCATCAGCACAGTTAAAGGTCGATCACAATTAACCGCAAACTGCAAACCATTTTCTATCAAACCAAAGGTTGGTCATAGGTCGAAAGGAGTTACCTGAATGGTTCATCACCGGTTCGTTTGACAGCACCAGTTGTATCGCGATAGAGAACGTGATTCAGTATCACGGCCCTTTCCATTCCCAGCATGTGTGCCAGCCTACTGTACAGCTCCTCGTATGAAGCGAAGGCCGTGAGGTCGATTGTCCGCCCTGCATCTTCAGATTCTATGAACACCTTGCAATTATGTCCACCGCCGTCGGAAATAGCACTAGAGGACTTCTCCAATGACGAGATTTGCATCTCGTCGCACGAACTCCTCGAGATGGATTCACTAGAATGGTTGTGGGAGATTTGCTGTTCAGTGAGTATCGCCTGACCAAAGAGGAAGAACGGCTTCTTCTCTTGTGAAGCAGATGGTTTCTCGAGGCTTGAAGAAGAACTGGAGTTGCCATGGCCAATAGTTAGCAAGCAAGATACCGTCTCATTGCTGCTCTCGGAGATTCTAGAAAAATGTAGAGGTGGCGGTGGTGGTGGTGGTGGATTGTAGTGTTGGAGATTGGGTAGGAATAGTCCCCCGGATGATGGATGCGGGAGTTTGTTGTGATTAAGGTGGTGGAGATCGGATAAAGATACCCCGATATGAGCATGCCTGGCTCCCTGTATGCCTGCAGGTGCACTGTTATCCGCTAGATAACACAATGGGCTGCTGCTGGACGAGAGGGGGTTGTTGTTGCCTGAAAACGACGGCAATTGAAACTGGCCGTCTAGTGGGAAGTCAAATGGTCCTCCCGGGAACCGAAACTTCTTTCTTGGTGGTGAGGAGAAAGCTGATGGCTGGATCATCGGTATGTTTGTAACCGGTTCAACCAACCACGGGCTGACTCGTTTCACATTTTGCAGCAGCTCTGGCTCGTCCCACGTCACCTGCACATGAACAAAGACCAAAACCGAACCCCCCCAACTGTCATTCACATTGGATCAATCACAACTCTAATGGAGAGATGTTCATGTAGAAAGATGTCGAAAGTAATGAACCAGTAATGTTAAGTTTTACAGCATATAAGTATGCTGGCAGGAAAGTGAGAATCAATGTTGAGACTTGACTTGAGAGAATGATCTAAGAAAAAAGTAGCATCCTTTATCATATTCGTTGGACTAACTTCACATAGATGATTCCATGATTTACTAAAACTATAGCAAAGCAAGAATCAAAGTTCTGAACTTTAAGGAAAAACAATAGCAAAGCAAGTATTCGAACACGAACCTGAAGAAGGCGCCATGGCGAATTCGGCCAGCGAATGGGATCAGCAACCTGAACAGAAGCTACAGTAGCCATGAACCAGCTGATCCTGGAGGAATCTTCAGTCTCAAATGGCATCTTGAACCTCATCCCAGGGCACCAATTGATTCTCATCGCAGCTCTAGCCGAAGCAGCCTTGACACAGAACTCCGGAGTACTAGCTCGCGGGTAATAGTACACATCAAACGGCCGCCCACTCGCAGCCAATCTCGCCGCCTCCAAAACCTCCTCCGGTTTCACCTTCGTCGCCGCCCCCGACGCCGCGGTCGATCCCTTCCCACCATTTCTCATGGACTTGTTTTCATCTTCCTTAAGAAACAGCGAGAAGCTGCTGTACGGGTTCGCCATCCCAGTTGTTGCCCCGTTGGTGTTTGCGTTAATGCCCCAACCAGATTGGGGAAAGGAAGACGAGGACCAACCTGGCCCGCTGCCGCCAAACCCTCGCTTGGCGCGGCGAATACCGACGCAGAGATCTCCATTCTCAGCTCTGAGAAACACGATTGAATCCCCGGCGACTAATTTCTTCTGGTTCACAAACGTGCTCCACCCTGTAGTCAGCAGATGCCTCCTGGGAGTTCCCCTGTAGATGTGCCTGAACTTCCACACCTCGCCATGGACGTCTTTAGCTATCACCGTCTGGACGGGAGGATCCGCCGTGTAATCCAGCCTGGGGAAGATTGTCTCGGCGCAGTAACGCGGCACGGAGAATCCACCGCCGTTGTTGGCGTCCGATTGGGTGAGAGTCTTGGCGAAGGAAGCCGGTTTCTCTTGGATTCCGCTGCTGCCATTGCCGCTGCCGAGACCAATTTCGTCGTCGAATTCGAGCTCTGCTTCGTCTTGGGGGAGGGGAGCCAGGCTCATCTTGGTGTACACCTCGTCGGTTTCCGGGTCGGCGAGGAACCTCACGGCGGCGACGCGGCAGAGGATGGAGGCCGGGATTTTGGTGGCGGCGGCGGAGAAGGGGAAATCGACGGGGGATTGGCAGTGCTCGGCATGGCCTTGTGGGAAATAGAAGACTC
This sequence comes from Linum tenue, assembly GCA_946122785.1. NCBI lineage: Eukaryota > Viridiplantae > Streptophyta > Magnoliopsida > Malpighiales > Linaceae > Linum > Linum tenue. The sequence goes on along the minus strand of CAMGYJ010000007.1, from coordinate 63,829,631 downwards.
TAGTGTTGATAGGTGGGATTTGAACCATGCTTCCAGCACAAGCGTGCCATAGCTGTGGATCCAAGCTCTTCTCCAACAACTCTTTCATTTGCTCCCCAAAAACACAATAGTTAAAATCTCCTCTCCAGTTACCCGCCGATTCCTCTGCTCTGCGAATTGGGGGGGAATGAAACAAAAATCAGAAACCCAGAAACAAATGGAAAGAACCCAGATTGGGGAAACCGAAAATCACAGCAATTACCAGAAGTTGGAAGAGTTGCAGAAGAAGAGAGGGAAGGCCTAGACTAGAAAAGATTGCTCCTTTGGGGCTAAAGGAACAAAATCCCAAACATTTCTACAAAAAACCCACAACCCAAAAGCGCTAAAGAAGAAGTTTGGTTGCAAAATTTCTGCACATTAACCCAAAATGGGGTTGAATCAGACAAGGAGCGAAACTGAACAGAAAAGGATAGGGGAAGAAGAAAGAGTACAGTTGTGCTACAGAGAGGAGGAGCTCCAAAAGGTGGAGAAATAAGTGGTGATGGAGAAATGGAGAGTGGGGGATTCCGATTTCATGCAGTAGTCATAGTAAAGACAGCACTAGAGACAACTCTTGTTTAATCGGGGGAGCGATCGGACAGTGGCAGAAGAAAGGGAAAACAGGGGAAAGGAAAAAAATAGAAGGAAGAAGAAGCACTGCTGCAACTCTCCACTGACTGAACGCTTTACAATTTTACCAGGCAGGCAGCATCAATACCTCCACACTCCTCTCTCTCTCTCTCTCTCTCTCTCTTCTCAGTTCTCAACAGTCAGCCACTGTAAAGATGCTCCAAAAAGCCATTTGATTCACAAACCCTTCTTCTTTCTTCTTCTTCCACTGCTGAATTCGCGATTCCACAGTGTCTCTCTCTGTGAATCTCTATATCTCCGCCACTTTTCTCTGTGTGTCTGTTTGCAGAGAGGGAGAGATGTTTTTCTTCTGGTTTTTGCTCTCTTTCTTCTTCTTCTTTCTCCCCTCTGCTCTGGCTTCACCGGTCCACCCCTTTTTATCTCTTCCTTCTTCTCTCTCTCTCTCTCCAAACAGGAAGAACAAACAAACAAACAAACAAAACAATATACTAAATAAGCGCTATTCTATTTCTAACCTAATCCTTAAATATAATATAATGAATAAATAAATAATAAGGAATTTATGTATGAGACTGACTTATTTACTGTGGTAAGGTAACAACAGGCGGGTAATTTTTTTTTGTTCTCGTCTTTGTTGTCGTGTGGCGATATTTTGGTTGGATCGTCAACGTTGTATCGCGAGATTGGGGCGGACAGTGAAAAAAAGAGGGCAATCAAATCGGAGGGAGAAGTTTGGGAATCGCAGTAACCGTGTGGACTCCGGCAAAGCGATACGGGTATACGATACCGTATTAATACGTTATACGGTGTTTTTTATGTATTTCATCTGAGTGCTATTATTAATTTAAAAGTATGTCTAAAATTTTGATGCAAGTAATAAAATTTTGTAATTTTATTATTCAAAATGATATAAAATATATTTAATTACTAAATTGTTAAACTATAATTTGTTAAAATACATATGTTATGTGTACATGCGTGCTTAATACGTCATGCATCAAACAAACAAACAAAAAATAGACAGTTCTATAATAGTATGAACGGATGAGAATTTTAGATGTGTTTAGACACATAATTAAGTTCTCTCCCTGGTTTGATGGGATGCATCAGTCTCTTCCTTTCGTTTTACATGCTGAAACATATATATATACCAAGTTGATTAAGACGACAGATTAACCTAAAATTATTTGATATGGACTAAACATAATATGCACTAATAGATGTTGTGTTGGAGACTATCTACTCAATAGTCAATGCACTATCTGCATACAGTGTCTATGTGCATGATTTCTCGCTACCATCAAATCATTAGAGAAGATTTAGTAAACTTTAGCCTAAAGAACCTACTATGAATTACGAGAGAATCGAAGGTTGCTAACAAGTTGTCATCGAGGACTACAAGAAGCCTTGCACTAAAGGGAAACGAAAAGGGACGAGGAGGACACCATGACATCAACTTAACATGCTTGTTTGAGCCACGAACCACAATACCTCAATTAACCCTTATGAATCATGAAAGAAACTCGTTTTTTTCTTCTTCATTAAACGCACATGAATATTAGTATGAAGAGTTAACTATATTGATGAATATGAAAAATTATCAAGTCTTCCTAAAGTTGGGATTAATCCAACACTTACCATATAAGAATGTTTATATTTCGAATTCCATATCTCAATTGAACAACAAATTAAACGATAGATATGATAGGAGATGTAAAGTGAATATTTTAGAATAAAATTTCATTTCATGGGACAGAAATCAGAAATGAAAAGAGTTTCACATCATCTCAAACAAGGCAAAGGTATGTGGTTTGGTTGGTGAAGAATGGACATGTATACCGACACCCAACCAATTCCATCGATTATGTTGTCAGGAAGATGAGAGCGACTTCATATATTTGATAAATAAATAAAAATTTTCAACTAAAACAAATTAAACGGAAAAAACCGATATTTGTTGGATGAGAAATTTATTTATTTATTTGGATTCATGGGGTGACGGTTCAACAATCTTTGGTGGCGATATATTGGACTCACCCAATAAATCTACAAAGAACCCATTATTTTATATTTTTATGCACCCTTGTTTCTTGTTTCATGTAAGTGGTGGTAGATGATATATTTGGTATAAATGAATTTTATAAGTTTTGAGAAATTAATTTGAAATATTTTTGTGTTTGGTATTTAAAAGAATTCATTTTTAATTATAAATTTTGAATTCTATGGAATTGGAACTAGTTATAGCAATTTCGAGGAATTAAAATGGAATTTCCAAATGAATTCCAGAAGTATTTACTAATTATAATAGAATGACATAATTATCCTCTTTTATTAAATAAATTACTTATACATATGACATACCAAACACAAGAATTCATTTCACAATGAATTCTATACTGCAATTTATTTTATTTATAAAGATTTGAATATGACATACCAAACACAAGATTTCATTTGACAATGAATTCTATACGGTAATTCATTTTACAATAAAATGAACTCTCGATTCATTTGGTACCAAACGGTCTGTTAGTGACACTTTCGATAATAATTTTGCAGGATTCTCATTTTAAAGTATATCGAGTCGGATCTAAAAGTGTCCACAACTTGCAATAAGATCCAACGAGAAATGCATCAATTAATTTGTCTCCAAAACCAACTTGTTTCAACAATTCGAGTCGTTGGAAGAAGTTCATGAATGAATCTCCCTTACAAATACAACTTCCATTTCTCTAATTCAAATTTTATTGTCGTCAATGACACATTGGGTAGAAACACCTCCTATACTTACGAGAGGCTACTATAGTTAATCGATTTGTGTGCCTAGCTCGAATCAACGATCACCGCGATGAAATGCATCCATGATTAATCAAATTACCTTAAATTTCAGAGAAGTATCCTCGACCCAAATGAAGACCAGGATTCATGCTCGTATGGAGTCAAGAACTTTGTAGCACTGAATTGAAATTTTTTGGTAAAAAGACAAATCGTTTGTTTCATCTAATGTCCTTCACCATATTTTACCAAATCAAACCACGAAATACATGATTGCCGACGGTGTAAACTAAGAACCCATTTAGTCCACATCCAATTTGTACTTCTCCAACTGACGGTGGATCCATGTAGGACATGCATGCACATACCAACGTACATATAAAATGTAGGGTATAACAATGTACGTCCGTCGACATTTTCTGCCGTCTCTTGCGGTCGCCGGCGATCAGAAGCCGGCCAAGGACAGCATAACCAATCCAAAGCCACACATCATCAAAATCCTTAACCACAACGTAACGTGGTTTTGTTTTTGTGGCCTGAGGTTTTGTTGGGCTTGCTGGAGATTAGTGGGCCTAATTAACCCTTTTCCCTACTTCGTCTTTTCATCTCCCAAAAGGTTAAAACTTTTTTTGACCCACTTCCATATGATACCATTGAATAAGGCCGGAATGCCGACCTGTTAAATCGATCAGTTAATTACCTTCCGGCCTTCCTCTTTTGTAGCAGTTTGCAGAAGAAATTAGCGTTCACCAAGTCAAGAGGGAATTCGAATTGATGTTAACGCACCACTTGGTTTTGCTTGTATGAAAGCGCTAATGAGAAGCCAAAATGACATTAATTACTCGTCGTTAATCCAACTATAAAACTGTTACAGAGGCTAATAAGGTTGTAGTGACAAGGTGGGTCGCGAGGAGTACTCCGTTCTTCGACCTGATTTCATTTCGAGTGGCTTTGAAAGTAGCTTGGTGTCGATATCATACCAATTCAATAATACACATTCTATGACGGAAGAGACAACTAGTGGACTTGGTACTTACGACGGAGGACCTATCGATATATACGTTTTGTGCTAAAATTAGCTACGATCATTCGAACAAAGGATGTCTCGGTTGAGGATTCCAAGACCATGCCCGAGTACAGTTCGTCTCAACGATTTGTAGGATTGAAAGATGTTTGATTATGAATCTGGTGTGATTTTCATATCGATGAGACGTTGTACTTACATGAAAAGCAAGCGCAAATATATAGCAAATATCATAAAAGAGGGAATTGAAGATGAGGATCGTAATTCAACAATATGCTAATTTAAAAAAAAAAATGGTATGATAAGGATAAGATTGGTATTTCTTAAATGAACTTCATTTTTTTAAAAGATTAATCAACAATCATACAACAAATTCTCGATCTTTTTTTATATATACTCTAAGAATCGCGAGTTATTGATAGCGTTTGAGAAAGCTAGTTAATCAATCATGACTAAGAGGGTAAAAATTGAAAAGGGATCTAGAAAACCCTAGTTACCACTCAATTTGGAGATGGTTGCAAGAAACAATGGGAGGTGGATAACAAATTTACCACAAATGGTGGTGTTATATGTACTTATGTTCCATTGTTGTTCCATTATTTTTTCTTGTGATAACACTTAATAGGGCCATCTATATATCTATTTCTAATGTGGTCCTTAAACCGGGCCACATATCTAGTGATAATTTGTGGAGGGCACAAACACAACACGTTCTTTGGGTCCTAATAATTACACACAATGCTGCTTTCTCTCTACAACACCCCGCTTGCTTTAATTTCTTCTTTGGCAATAGGCAGAACGAACATCTAAGGCCTAACCCAATGAGATTAGCCCCTAATTTTGGCAAAACATGAAGAGCAATATGGTTAGCCTAATGGGACATCCCCCACCAAACCTAACCTTGATTAGTGAAAGACAACTCCTAATGCCCTTTCCCTCCCCTCCCTCCCACATCCCTTTTCTAGGCTCTTAGAATTGGTTCTTAATGATGACATCTTCTCAAATATCTTGGGTTTTGTTAGTTGCTAATGATCCTACATGAGTGTGAAAAAAAAGATATGATTCAGGTTGTAAAGCGCACACAGGGCTGGTATTCATGTGATTCGGATTGTCTTGCAGTATCTAAACCGATATACTGTCATATGTCCATGCATGCGAGGCACTGGCACTAATTAAGAATTAAAACAGCTAGTAAACAGACATACTGAATGCTCAACTATACTGGCAAAACTTAATTCAGATTCAGAACTGATCGAAAATAAGAAATTGGAGCAGCTTCTTTACGTGTGATGGAACCTAGGTTTTGAATGAGGGGAAACAGGCTATATAACTAATAGCCTTCATCTCGCCCATTAATTTTCTAATCTCATCATATATGCAATACACACAAACCATAACTTTACAAAAACAAATATTGTCTACGTACGTTCCTCATAAACTACTCGTAGTTGTATCACGATTCAAATACCTAAAAGCGTCGACCTCCCTTCTGCAACAAAAATATCTTCCATGAGACAAGGAATCACCAAAACCTCACACTACCTAACCAGATTCTTCACCAAGTCGTGAATTTCTAACCAAAAATCCAATATAAAACGTTGAATCCCGACTAAATTCATTAAAACTAGCATTGACTTAAACGATGTTCTTCGTACCACCACACAGACACAAACTGTCAACACGACTTATGACAATTGACAGCAACATTTTCTTTCTCAAAGAGTGTCTCCATCTCTCTCTCTCTGTGCTTCTGATTGCTTGAGGTGGGTGGCGTTCTGTGGGCCCCGTGAACCGTCGACGTGGCATGGACGTGGCCAGGCAGCTAAAGACAACAGGGGGAGGGGAGGTGGGCTCTGGGGCCTTGGGCGGGTCTGCGGGGTTATAGCTGGGATGGGCCCCCATGTGTCTCCATTAACGTGATGGGCCTGTCGTTGCTGTTGTCTTTTAACAACTGGACCTCTGTCTTTGACATGTTCTTTGGATCTCAGTATTTTTGTTTCTTTGTGTTTTTTTTGTTTTTGTCTCTCTGTGACTCTCGGGTTGTTGAATTGATTGATGGGACGGCGGAAGACGTGGACGTAACGCTACGGCCAGGGACCGTGTTTCCTTATCTCTTCTTCCGTTATTATTCAACTCTTCCTTTATGGCCTCGTACAGTAAATATTAAATTTTTTTTTTTTAAATATGTTCCATCCACTTGCTCGGCTGTCGGCAGGGGAGTTGGTTTCTTTGTCGCCCACCTTAGGCCGGGCTTTTGGAAAGGCTCGTTCTAGCTGGGCCAGAGTTGGGTTCTGGGCCGATCCTACTGATTGGGCCTTGGGCCTCCAATGCTGGAGTGCTGCCTTGGGCCTTCTTTTGCTTTCCACTCTTTCAGCAGGTTGTGAAACGGGTGGTTGATTCAGGTGTCTTTGCAACTTAACTGAGAGGTTGTTTGGATGAATGTATTTGACAATGGAAGCAGTTGGACACATTTGATTATTAGTTTGGCGATAGCAGAAGGTTGTGCGAGAATACGGTTTTGCGATTCCACATTCCGCCATCCAGGAGATCGTTAGAATGATGCACATTTTACGATCGATTTCACATGAAAAAACGTTGTGGGAGTATGATGTTACTCCCACACTTGAAAACAGCCCAAAGAAAGTGTAAGAACTAAGAGCCAAGTAATAGCTAGAAAAGGGTTCAGCATTCATTAGAGAAGGGGGAAAAAGAAAGGAAGAACAAGCTAACACCTACTTGACTTTTCGGCAACATCTACAGAATCACACAAAGCATATTTAATAAACTAATGCCTCTTCTCTGCCTTCAAGGTCCTTCTTCTTCAGAGACTCCTCTCTTTCTTTCTTCCGCTTGCAAAGCTAAACTTCTTCTATCCCTGCCTTCATTTCATCATCTACCTGACCTCCCTACCGCTTCTTATTCTCAAGGTAATAATGTACATCAAAGAACAAATTGAACCCCATAAACAGTATCAGCATCATCATCATCAGAGAGAGATTACAAGACTTACGCTGCTAATCGTTTCGTCGTCATCGTCCTAACCCACGCTAGCTACTCCTAAACAAATATAATAATCAAACGAATACCAGTCAAAATCAGCATTTGTTTCCGCGATTCTCAGGCAGTCGAAGTGGTGGTAGCGGATCCTGCTCCCTCCTCCTCGCCGCTGCCATCGCCAGTGCAGGTCTTCTTCCTTAGCTCCAACACCTTCCTGTGTGAGTTTGAGTGCACCGCGGGGATGAAGGTCGGACTAGCAGCTGGGCGGTACTCTGGGAACAGACGGCCAGACCTGTGACGAACCCCACAAGCGTTGCAGAGCGTTTTGGGTCCCAATGGGCCTTCTCTCCACTGTGGAGTCTCCGACACCCCACAATGGGAGCACCTCCTAGTTTCACTACTTGTGCCCTGCTGCTGCTTTCTCTTCTTCTGAACACCTTTCACGAGGCCTGATGATATCTTCTCATCCACATGGGGCACGGATTCAGGCTCGAGCTGTGCCAGCGGATGAAGCCTTTTTCTGCCCGAGGAGAATAAACGGTGGAAGAACTCGTAAGTGCGACGCTGGGAGCGCAGGCCTTTGCTCCGAGGACGTTTGGCTGTGACGGCGATTGTTGAGTGATAAGTTGATGGGTTCTCGGCCGAGCATGAGGAGCTGCTGCTCTCGAGGACAGAAATTGGGCTTGAGGTCCTGAAATTTTGTTGAGGATATTTGGCATCTGAAGAGGAATCACACTGGATGCTGATGCTTCGGCTGGATGATGACTTGTTACTGCTTATTGTTGAACATTGCTTGAACTCCGATGATTGGTTCTGCTGAAACACCAATAAGCAGCAAATTCAGGATAAAAGAGCACCCCAATGCAGTTTTCGAATTTGGAATTCAAAGGCAAAAAGCATCAGAAACAGAGATACCAATCACGTACATGAATAACACAGATTGACACAAGAAAAATCTACTAGTAAGTGACCAGTGAGCTATACACCTGCGCTACTAGCATAAAATGGTGAAATGGAACTAAAACTCACAACAAGTCAACAAGAATTCCTAACAATTTTAGGATATCAGTACATGAAGGAAAAGGGATGTAGAATCTGAAAATATTAATTGACATCAACGACACAGTCCTCATGACAACCCAGAGTGCGGACATTCTCCAAGTCCTCTTAAACCAATCAACCACCGTGAGTTACTAGTTCCTACAGAATAGATTAGTGACTACTGATAAGTTGCTGTACATGATTATCATGGAAGCTTCTGAGTTCCAGTATTCTTGCTAGTATCTCGCCCCATATGAACATTGTACGTTTCAAGGTCAGACTAAGCCTTGTCAAGTATAAACACTCTCACTTAGTTGCATAAATGACTTCACTAAGGCATGGTTGAGCTATTGACAGATCGATTAGAGTCCAACACTCCATGAGGATGCGGATCAAATATAAACTATCTTAATAGTAACGGACATAAGGCTCAACCTCTTATCTCAATATGCACCTAAATGATTCTTTCAGCACTGCAACAAGTTGAATGATTCCTACTACCATGAGTCAATAATACTAGCTTCGGAGCAGCATATGTAGATCCTCTCAGGGTTACCCTTTTATTAAATACTGTGTTATCAGTGTCCTGGGATAACAAGAAAAATAAATAATTTCTCACATGAGTGACATTCACACTGTACACTGACGTTATAAGCCATAAACTGCATCTCCAATTCTAGTTATCATCTAGATTAGTAAGACAATACCGCAGCCACAAAACAGGTATTGAAAAGAGAACAGCTATCTTGTCTAAAAGACCTCACCATGAAGCATATGCCACTGGAAACTAGCAATGCAAGCATGCAACGAGCCACAGCAGTGGGTGCATGCACTTAACAATTTGAGAGAAATGAAGCAAGTGGGAAACATAATAAGTAACTCCACATAACGTGAAAGCTATCAACCCTTCAAATTTTTCCAATGCTGCATTGTATGCGGAATAACAATGAAGACCCACCAAACTAAACCGACCAGGGCTAATGGAGAACCACACAATTCCAAGTGTAGGTTCCAAAAACTTACCAGAATGGAGGAAGTTCCCTCTACTTTGCCAGCGCCATTGCCACTTGCACAGCAGATATCAGACGGAAAGTTTGGCAAAAAGATTGAAGGAGGCTCAAGTTCTTGAAATTTAGTCTGCCAATCCTCTTCCACAGCGGCAGGATCAACATCCTCTAGAGGGAAATCAAAGTACAGCAACGTTTCATCGAAGAAATCGTCCGTTACTCCACTGAAATTTTTGTCGAAAAACCAGGAGTCGTTCATATTAAAAACCTGCAACAATGGGACAAGCACAAACACAGAAAAACAAACCCGTCAATCACAATCGAAAACCCACCAATGCCATTCACGAAGGCAGCCAATTGAGCAAAGCGGGCATATAACCGCCGGAAAATCACATAGACACACAGAGAGAAAGAACAGTAAGATAAGACAAACCCTTAAGTATTCGATTATCCTCTATCATCCGCACTCTCAAAACTCCATGTATCCAAACTTATCCAAGAAGACAAATTTGCAGCCAAATTCTCAACAGCACACGTTTTTAAATTATATATATGAGAATCAGGGGGCAAAAAAAAACTGACCATGAAAAGAAAGTCCTTTTAAGATTCTAAGACGATACGTTTTACCCTTAATTACCCAGCACATTCCAATATCCCCAACACATAAATAGCAAATCCATTTTGGCTCAAAATGTGCCACACGGGATTAGTGGGCTCATATATTTTCTTTTCAGGATCATTCTCACCCCTTCCTCTTCTAATCTTCTTCCTGATCCGCCTGTCGTATTCCTATTGGCTACAGTTATGTGGCACACCCACTAATTACTCGCCACATCACTGATTAACCCTAATCGAAAACCCTATTTTTTATACCCTTAAAGAGATATATACACTACTAATCACCCACACAATGAGAGTTTCTCTCCCAATTCACGACTCACACCCAGTAAAAAAGAACGCAAACATACCGGACGAAGGATGGGGAAAATAGTAGGTGCGAGGGAATTGAGAAAACGAAGGCAGGAAGGCGTCCTTTTCAAACGGGGATACCCTATCGTTTTCTTCGCGTCTGTGACATTTAATCAAACACCTAGAAGACAGCATCGCTAAGTAAATTTTACTTCCTTCCTTCTACCCCCTTCCCTTCCTTTTCCCCCTCTTTCAACGCGTTCTCGTTACTAAGTGAACCCCTATAAAAAAACTGCAGCAGAAAACCCGAAACTCTCTCTCTCTCGAAAACGTTCTTCGCCAAAAAAAAAAAAAAATTAATATAAAAAAATTCCCACCCCGCTTCCTGCATTTTTCTCGCAGAACAGACACACCACACAAAGGGAAGCGGAACTCCCAACTCCTCCATGCAACCGAACGGATAACAAGCATAACAAAGCCAAAATGAAATTAACCAACACAACTGAGCGCGCTCGAGAGCAAGAGGTGAAGAAGATGGAAGAACCTGGCTCGGGTGGCTAAACGGGAGAGGAGAATGGGGAAACCCTAGCTAGGAGTCTAGAGAAGGAAGGAAGCGAGGAGTGTCGGCATTTTTTTCTGGCGGCGGGAAGGGAACGAGGGGCGAGCGAAGGGTGGGAGCTCAGCGACGGCGGCGGCGGGAGGAGGAGGAGCGAGAGAGGAGGGAGAAAGCGGGTGGGGGAAGAAGAAGAAGAAGAAGGGGATGAGATGAGGTGAGGTGGCGGTGGGGAGTGATGAAGAAATGTGAGTGAGAGAGAGAGAGAGAGAGAGAGAGAGAGAGAGAGAGAGAGATTCCACAATCCACACTTCCGCCTCCCCTTTGAATCTCGATGTCTGAGATTAGGATTTTTTTTAGGTTTTCTATACGGAGGGGCGCGTTATGCTAGGGGCGGGCTCAGGGAAATCCCGTGCGTCCTACCGCGCTTATTAGTTATTATCTTCAGTTTTTTTTTTCTTGATTTTATTCCCCTGCTGTAATTTTAATTTAAACAGATACTGTGGTAGAATTTGTTATTATGTTGCCATAATGCAATATTTTTTTCTAATTATTATGTTGCCATTTTAATTGGGGGCGTTTATGAAAAAAATATTTGCGAGGTTTATGATGTTACCAAAATGACGTAAAAAGAAAAATGATTAATTTGTTTCACGAAATGTCGATATATTCCTACTAAAATTTAGAATTTATACGATTACCACGCTACTACAGTATTGTATACGTACGAAATGAAATGTTTTTCGGCCTTTTTTTTCATTTTGTTTTCTAGAACGTATTTACTACACAGTGAGTAATTGTACTTGTGCAAATGATATTTTCATGTCAAGATTCATTGATGATCGATTTGTAATTTTTCTTGCAAAATTTCTAAAACCATAATAGAGATTCGTCACGGGACAATGAAATGTGCGAATTATACATCCACGTGTAATGTCAGCAAAAAATCACGTCACAAACTACCTCTCGAACTGGGGATACTCGATCCTTGGCGGGCTGATGAATGCATATCGACGACCACGAGGAGGCGAGTGCACAAGAACAAGAGTGGAACGTGGTGCACTGGAGCATAGTGAATGGACAAAACAGCAATAGGAACTAGGAAGTGGAAAATTGGGGTAAGATAGATATTTCGTGATTAAAATTATTATTGCTCATATGATTTTGAGAGAGCACCGACGGTTGAGGGGGGGCAAGCCATCATTTTTCTATCTTCCTTGTAGCCACCAAACAACAATACAACAAAAAAAATTAAATGATGGTACGAAAATTGCTCTAAAAGAAGAATTCAGAGGAGAGAAAAAAGGGTTTTCAAACCCTATCCCTTAACATTCTACTTTCAATGTGGTTGCATATTAAACCGACTCTGAGACAACACTTAGTTTTGATTCGTTAAGGTGATCGAGAATTCGAGATCATATACCTCCACAATCATATCATTGTTCTGACTACTTGTCGGACAATTTTGTCAAAACTGAATGTGTCCATCGTTCACTTGTATTTTTCACGAGTATTACATTTTTGAAGATTCGGCTGTACCGTTTATGCCTCGTGTTAGCATACTCGAGGAATATGAAAATTGGGAGACATGAGAAAGAAGAGGTGATGTGATGCAGTGTGTGTTTGGTGGGGGAAATTATTATTGTTTTCGTAGAAGCAAGCTAATTATTATTATCATCATCATTATTATTGTTATGACCAAAGGAAAAAGAGAAACAATAATAATATGGGAAAGAAATTCAAAGGGAGGCCAAAATGCATGTGAGAATCACATGCGAACGTGAAGGCAATAGACCGACGAGATCCCATCCCATGCGATGACTGATTGATATTGGTTTCCTTCCTTCTTAGGGTTTTCCGTCGGTAACGACGAGATTTCCTTCCGTTCAGATTGATCCCTAATTTCCAATTCAACGGGAAAAGAAAAAAACTCAACCCTCATTGTTCTCGGCTATCTACTTATCTTCTTTGGTCTCCGTAAAATTATGGATTCTTGTAGGGTGGCTATATGGTCCGGTCCGATTTAATTGGGCCGAATTGATTCGAATATAATGATTAAAGATTGGATTAGATACAATATGGTCTTGGCCGGTCCGTTCGCAATTCGGTCTTGATTTTAGATTGACCTTGTGGGGATTTGAGTGACCTGAAATCTAAAAGGGTGAGGAGTTGGTTAAATTTTGGGTGTTGGGCTCTCTTATCCGGTTTTCTGTTGATATGACTTGAATCGGACTATCAGCCGCTACGACTGGTAATGGGCTCAATGTTATTTGGGTTCGGGTTCTGGGCCTGGTATGTAATTCCTTTGTCAGATTGGATTAGGTTTAGACCCACATGGAGAAGTGCTATAAATACTTCTCATACTCCTCTGTAATCTGTAATCTCCTTTGATATAGTGAAATCGGCTCTCTCTCGCCCGTGGACGTAGCTAACACACATCGTGTTAGTGAACCACGTAAATCGTGTGTCGTGTTTTCGATTCTCGCTTTCGTATTCTTGCTTTGTCGATCCCGGCGATTTCCCGATCCGTAGCAGCGCGTTTATAACATTTTCGATCCGGTCTCGAACGATTTTTTTACCTCAAATCTAAGGCCGAATATGAGATTGGATTGTTTGCTATCCGGTCTCGGTTCAGTCTTGATCCGGGTTATACGATCCGGTTTCGAGTAAAACCAAAAAGCACAAACCAAATAGCCAGCCCTAGATTCTCGGGTTGGTTTATAATTTATCCATAGAAAAGAAATCTACGCTCAGAGAGTTTGAACCGGGATTGGATGGCTAAATCCTAAACCCATACAAACTAATATATTTCACAAATTTATTACAAAATTTATATGCAATTTACTAATTTTACATTATTTCGAGAGTCGAAAGAGGTTATAGCCTCCACTGCTATCAAAGTGGCTCCGTCACTACCCATATGTTACGATTTTAAACGAGTTTGGACTCTCTGACAAGTGATTTTTCCCCCTTCGATTCAGGTCATTATTACTCTTATGCATTACCGGTCAAATACTTAAATATATTAATCTTATTTTAATATATTGTTCTAATAAATAATAACGAATTATGTTATCGATTGAATCACAATTACAGAGTCGAATGCCATTTCGTCGTTGACTTATCCGTTACAAATTGGCGCTACGCTTTCAGAAACCATGCTAATAAGTCGTTGTTAGGAGGCCTTAATCTAATCAAATCAAACTTCCCTCGATTTTGGCAGCCTTTAAATTTCAAACTTCCATATTTTAAAAATTTTCGGGCACATAAAAATCTAAAGGGTGGGGGTTGGATCGATTAATTGTTACGTTACCATTACTGTCCCACCACCGCTGCTCGAAAGATATCTTTTTCCCCGCCACCAATTTGCAATAATTAATTCACTCACATATACAAAAACTTGTACAATGTACGATGTACCCGACATCACATATTTTCCTTTCTCATCATCAAATTTTCTATTTTTCTTTTTTTTGGTCCATCTTAAAGCCTTCGTGTTCAAATTGAAGTCGGTGGGGAGCTCTACACGAAAGGAAATGATCAAAGCTCTCTTCCCCACAAAATTATAAATGTCAACAAAACCAGAGGCTGATGATCCCACCCACAGTAAAGTTTTAAATATCCAAGTCGAGTTTGCCGATACCACGAAAATGCATGTATTGTTAGAATGCAATGTTCCTTAATCGCAAGAATGGTGGTACTGTAGAAAATACATGAATTACTGAAATGCGCGAAATTTTGTACCCAACTCAAACGAGAAAAAGCATGGTATTGTTAGAAACCATGCATTCCTGAAATCAATGGGAAGAATACAAGTCATCCCAATCATGATTTTTACAGATCACTTGCTGATAGGAAATCAACATTCAGCACGTGAGCTGTGAAATGATCCTATCTGCAACAGTTAAATCACGTCAAACTTTACCCCAATACTGTTGTTCCAAAGGGTGAAAAGGGGAGTTAAAAAGGTTAAATCCTAATTTAGGTATGGAAGCTGTGTATTCCTCTCTACCACCCTCCTTTGATCTTACGTAATGTTTTTTTTTACCTGTTCAGTTATATTTTGACTTTGGATATTTTCCTTCTGGCGTTTACACATACAAGCATGACCAGAAGGAACAAGGCCACAAACATGCCCAACGACAGTAATCTGAACGACAGTATTCCTTCCTCTGATGAATAGCTGCTGAAAATGCTTCCCAGGCCTTCCTGCAATCGGTACAGAAACGGCAAGCAAAGATTAGTTTAACGAGCACAGCCGAGAAAGGACTCAAACAGGCAAAGATCTGATTCCTAGCAAACCAATCAACTAACATGTTGGAAAGATGAAACAAATCTGATGTGTGTGTGAGACATATTATTATAAGTTCCCTGTCTGGTGACATGTGAGTGCCAGCAAAAGAACACACATGAAGCACATTCAGCAAATGTTCTTTTTTTCTCTTTTGGTTTTGTTTGTTTGACAGCAATGATAGATACTTACAGTGGCGTCATATGGTTGCAACAGGCTCTTTTGGTGTTGGTTAGTGAAGATGCTGCGAGCATATTCATAAAGATCCACATCTAGGTGGTTAAGAGATCTGATCTCCTCGAGCACCACCTCAGGAACCTTCAGTCGGTCCTGCATTACAGAGTGTTGGAAGTTAGTTAATTAAACAAACATCCGAGGATTCATGGATCTAATTGGTCGCAATAATGTGAACCAGGGGGAGGGGGGTCAAGGGGCAAAAAATAGCTGAGAGAAAGTAGAAGAGTTTTACCGCCTTGGAGAAGTTTGCAGGAGCAATCCTCTTCAGAGAGCTAGTTCGACGGCGCGACTGTGTCTTCCTTAAACTCTTTATGCAGTCTTCATAAGACCCCATTAGTTTCTTCACCGTCATCTGAACATGGCAGGAAAAGCGAGGATTTAAGCTCTATTTTTTTTTTTTAAAAGGAAGATGAATTGTTCCCTTTCATCAGAAGTTTCTGTATAATGACCACTTACATTTTCTCTATTGTCACTTATATTCTCTGTGGAATGAAGTGTGGTGTTGGCCTGCCCCACTTGATGCTCCTCGTGGTCAGCCTCTGGAACTGAGATTAAAGAGCCACGACCTGAAATCAGTTGAGGAGGATAAATTTTGCCCAGAAGCGTCAAAATATTGAAATAAGAAACGAGGTTGAGAAGGCTTTAGGTAACCTGTTTTGTGATTAGCCGGTTTCCACTTGGTGGTAGCATTTAATGATGATGATAATGTCTGGGATATCACCTGTGCTCCAACCACATTTGCAAACATGGTAGCAGATTCTTTGTGGTCCTCGGTGAGACCAACATACAACATATCATCCAGCCTCTTCTGCAAGATTATACAATTATCTATACAATGAACAAAACAACCATGCATGGGAAACAGACAATCAGATAGAAGCTACTATTGTGATAGCAGCATTTGTCCAAAACCCAGAGAAGACAAGTGCATGCATGTTTTTACCTTTGCAACTTGAAGAACATAATCTCCAAGGACCTTGTATCTCTGTACACAGTGACGCACTTCATGTGCTTCTGGAAAGTACGAGTTGTTAGTTATTCCTGCAATCTGTCACCAGCCAAAAAAGTACATCTTACAATCTTGATAAAGAATTCAGATGCTAAAAGTATATGACCGTGCAGCATCTTTCATGATTTTTCAAGAGCCAGTAAAATGATTCAACTGTTCAGATATGAGAACAAACAAGCCCCCACTACAAGACAAAACAAATTGCACAGTGACAGAACATTTCTAGGCATCATTTGAATCGCTTTCACTTCCTCTCTCTCCCTCTCTACTGTCCAATGTAGTCAAAGGTAGCCATTTAGAGTTTGCTATGGCCTACAAATTATCAGTTAAATTCAAACAGTTTCAGAAAGATGCTCATCTTATCACCTGACTTAAGGAGTTCCAGTTATATCAGCTTCAGGTTTCTCCCCATGATAACATACATCACCAGGTTTACAGGTGTCATGTACCACTGAGCATAATCAGTATGCGTTCAATAAAATTGAACCTCCCCACAAACCGGACACAACTATGATCTAAACGTGTTTAGGAAGTCCATCATCAAGATCAATGCAAATTGAACCTCCCTCACTTCATTTTCATCATTTTAAACATGCGATTTATGTAAAAATGATGTCAATCATCACTTATAATGTGATGAACAATAACGCACATGAATTTGCACAAAAACCATTGAAGATTTACTTTAATTTGAAGGATTTGGAGTTTAGAGATTTAGGGTTAGGGTTTACAATTTGGGGTTTAGGGATAGAACTCAAAATTGGAGGTCTAAGGCTTAGGGTAATCGGCTAATTAGTTGTTATCATACGTTATATCATCATATTACACTGATTCTACAAATTAAAATTCAACATCCGACAATTAGAACTGACAATGTTCTATCCTAATTTTCATTTGTATTCAAGGAAGCCCAGAAAGAAGTCCAAGTTACCAGTTGATTTTAGGTGTTCCCAGTTACATTATTTTCAGGTTTCTCCCATGATTGCCTACCACCTTCCAAGTCTTTATATGACCATAAAATCAGACAAACCCATGATCTAAGCATGGTTAGGAAGTCCATTGTCAAGATCGATATAAGTTGGTCCAAGTATGAAAAGAAAACAACAAACGTTGCCTAGCAGAATAAGGAAGAAGCAGAATATTAACTCCACCACCTAAGTTCAACCATCGCCCTCTTAAAGACAATCTAACTGTCAAGCTCTCTTAAATGCAATGCAAAAGCGTGAAGGCAACTTTTCCATGCAAATTGGGATGATGCAAAACCAGTGCATATCTGCCTTAGAAGCCATCTTCTCTGTTTGTCTAGATTTTCCGCAACAGTAAGGTTATAGAACCCTAGTCATCGAAACTTTTATCACTTAAGCGACTCAAAATGTAACACCAACTATTTCACAAATACTGTCCAGAACCAAACTCGAAATAAATTGGAGCAAACTCTTGTTATATCTCTGGGTCTAAACTTCCTACTACAGCAACTACACACTCTGATGCTACAGAGAAATAAAAAAAAAAATCATACCATTTTAGCAAGAGCCTGGCCTTCACATTACATGGGGATGGGGTGCAGTGCATAATCAAACAAGTACTAAAGAATTGGAGTTAAATATCCATTGAGATTAAACGAGGGAGGCACCTGAAAAGTTGCTCCATTGTGAACAATATCACGAGCTATAGGGTCATTTATATATTGGAGTAATGGCATCACAATCTCCTGCATGCTATATGGGTTATTGCTCTCAACTCTATCTGAGCCTCTATGCCTTCTTGCATCCCTCTGCACACGAAAAATAAGATTTTGCAACAACAAAGAGCAAGGAATGAGATGACAGTCGTTTAAAATATTACTGTATGATCAAGAAAACACTTGACACAAAATTATTGTAGTTTCTGTAATATTGCTCCCCCTAGATCATGTTACTAAATACTGAAAGGATACAGGTGCAGAGATAAGAAACAGGGTGACACAAACAGCAGCATATTATTTTGGGGAGTAATGATTATTACTTTAAAGTTGTCACTCTGTTCACTGAAATATAAGCAAGGTAACTTCATATAATTTACATTCTGCAAGAAGATAAATGGCAATCAGGTCAGACTGATGAAGTAGGATACAGAACAATTACATACCCTAGAAAACAGGTCTTCTCTCATCCATGGAACCAAGTATTTCCAGGGCCATATATCCAATGTACTAATTCCAGATGTATTAGACCGCAAGCGACCAGACATTTTAGTTGCAGACGTTAAGTTAGGATGCACCAAAAACCTGGCAGCCACTTCAACTGAAAACTCATAAGCACTAAAGACCCGGTCAACTGGATTCCTGAGTATGGTCACCATAGAAGTTTTCTCCTTAGGAAGCTTAGAAATCATGCTATAGTCGTCATGAGTAACCAATAGCCTGCACTTTTGTTTGCTGCACAAAATGAAAATCACTGCTTGGCTCAATTTTTCACCTTAAACTGCAACACTAGAAATCACCAGTATGCAAATTTGAGGAAGAGATAGTACCTTGGGTCAAACCGTAACTTATCATAAGAACGGGGACATTCATCTGAGCCAGAGTACAACTTTCTCAAGAAACTGAACAGAAGGAAGAAAAAGAGAGGAGACAATTAAGGATTCCTCAGGCAGGCGAAAGCCTAATCATCTCGGGCAACTAAAATACTTCTGAAGATTACCAGTGAAAGTATGTTCGCCCTCCAGTTCTTGGGATATGAAGAAAAAACAATAAATCTCGAAGTGTATGCTTGTCCTCCTTAGCTTCTTGTTCAAGAGCTGAGCTGCTCCACTTCTTAAGAACATTTTCACACTGGCTGAAACCATTTTCAACAGCATAGCTGTTCGCTGCTGAAAAACATACGCAATATTCAGAAAGAAGAACCGGTATTTATCAACTGAAAACTCTGGTTCCCTTACAAACAAGTAAATTCACCACAGAGAAACTACTCCTACTTAGTAACTGTTTGCTATATCCAGTAAACGAGCATAAACAAGGGATAGTGCTGAAACGCGGCCCACTATTACAAATCGACAGTAACATGCTCAGGCATCAGGAAAATAAGAACAAGTCCAGCAAAAACTTACCCAACACATAGGTAAGCACCAAAATCGGTACTAGTTTGAGAGCAAGAGCCATTCACTGAGATCCTACTCAAACTCCTGGCAATGGCAAACACCCAGCATTGTCATTATCTCATCATAAACAACTTGCCGGAAAATGTGCGAAGCAGACAGTAAAATGGATAAACGATCATGAAATTTGCGGCAACCCCACACTCCACAGTGGCAGCAAAACAAAGAATCCATCCTTTAAGTTAAAGTCTCTAAAATTCTGGGCCTGCAAATAACTTGCCTGCTACCTACTCCTACCAGACTACCAGCAGTAAACCGAACCAAAACTCCACCAGATAAAAGACTCACAGACCGAAGCCAGCCAAGAGAAACCCTAAGGCGGACCACGAGGGAGCTTAACTGAGGAGCGGGAGGCGAATTGGAATATACTACCATCAACCATCCGCACTATAAAATAAGCAAATGGGAAACAGCGAGAAAACAAACAGACAAACAAAAGCAAAGCAAAGAAACAGGGAATAGTGGAGTCATCCTAACCTGTATCGAGTTGAGGGATCTCGTGCTCATAAATTTTGTTCAAATCCCTGTGCTGGGACTTGTCTCCACAACACAACAACACAATCTGTTCCTTCCCAACGCAAAAATCAATTTCGGCCCCACAGGCAGGCGCCAGCTCCCGATAGTGCTGATCGGCGGGGTTTTTTTTACCCTTCCTTCTCCGGCGCGGTGGTTTGGCGTTGCCCGGCCGGCGTAGTCTGTGTCCGATCAACACAGGTACTGAAGGCGACGGTGAATCAGTAGTGACTTAACAAACTGACTAACTGAGTCATTCGTTCCCCAAACCCAAAATGGGAATTCTGGGGGCCGGCCCGCGCTCGGGAAGGTAAAAACAATTTATAAGGGCAAACAACGAGATTTTCCAAATGGTAGCTGGCAATTTCGACTACCTATCTATTTGACCTGTTTTGAGTGGGTTCGAATCCGTTTCGTGGGGTGGGATGGATATGAGTACGTTCATTAACTGGACTTGTATTGACCTATCCCATTCTCGACTAAATTACACGTAACCTTAATCAAATTACTTAAGATTTTCCTTTTATTACATCATAATTTAGCTATAATAAAGTTGTAAATTAGTAAAAACTCAATTTCTTTAATAATTTAACTACATTTATCATAATATTTTTTGTTTTCTTGGTCTTATAATAAAAATAACGAATATTCCTAATGTTTTTCATATAAATTGCATATTCATTGGGTCGACCTGCGATCCATGATAAATTACTCGACCTGGACCGACCTGCCACGGGACAGATCTGGATACCAAGAAACCCGCCTCGAACATGCCCATTGCCATTCCTTATGGTAGCTTTGAAAATGGCTTCCTAATAACACGGCATTATTCTTAGTTTTCTCGAAAATAACGATTAACTCATAGAAATTTTAAAATAATGATTGTTTTTCCCTGGTGGTCAGTGGTCACCAGCAAGACTGTCTAGTGTTTACTGTTTACTGATCACAATTATTTTTTATCGATTTGTTTGATATTCAAAAAGTTCAAAACCTTTCTTTTTAACCGATTTCCTTTGTAAAAAAGATAGAAATGTGTTAGATGAGTAGGTGAATCATTTGAGAAGACATTACAAATTTCATCGTTCGTTTAGGATTACATAATTTTAGGACAGATTACAAAGTTTGCGAATCGATATTGGTTCGGTCATGTCTGAGTTGTGGTGATCGTTTCTGTTTGTGATCATGCCAATACTTGTCATGCTTTCAGGAAAGAGGAGCTAGAAAATAAGGAATCTTGTTGGTATCAAGCTCAGATGATACAAATATAATGATGGAGAATCTATATCTATATACACAAACAATCACAAATTGAGCAAAAGCCCAAAGCATATCAAATCTCAAATCGGGGGATTCAATGAAAGAATCAGTCACAACGGTTTCCTTTATAATGAATTCAGAGTTTACTCTAAAAAGACACACAACTTTTTCACTGTGCTTCCAAATTGTTGCTCTGTGGGGGTTGCTTGCTCCTGAACTGTTTGTCTGTCATTGTTTCAACGAAACAGCTTTCGACGCGTCCAGATGGTTCAATCGGCACGTCCCCAGCAGATACTCCGGCAGTTCCTCTTCCGTGTTAGCCTGTGAGGACGATAGGATCCGGTGAGAGAGGGAAAATGAGCCAAGTTTCTTTATGTTGTTTTTCAGCGAAAACCTGGTTAATAGATTGTGTGATACCTGAACAAGGAAAGCCATTTCGATGACCAGATTGCTAAGGTAGCCCAGAACAAGACTGACCACGCCTCTTGCAACTGTTGATGACCCTATGTCCACTCCAAGCTGCACCACATTCATCAAACATTAGTTACAAACTCAAGGTGGTTCCACGAAAGACGCAGAACTTGGAATAGTAAAACTTGTGAGGAACGCGTGTTTGTTACGTGTAGTCTAAGTTACCTCGAGGTAGTTCTTCCCCCGGAAATAGTTCATTTCCAGTGCTTGGCCAATTAGGCATGCTTTCTTTCCAACACTCTGTTTCACTATCCAGGAACCCTGCAACAATGACAAATTAGTACACTAGGAATGATTGAGATGAACATGAAACAGACAGCTGTCAGTTCTGGGCTTTGACTGACCTTGGATATGTAAGGAATAAGCTTAAATCTTGAGTTCCTGAATGCATCATCCCCATTTACAAAGCTCTGTAGCAATGGCGAATCTTCCAAAGGCGTGTTCATCATGAAGTACAATGCAAGGCTATATGTCGTCGAACCTGGCACCTGTTTCATGGTAAGAACTCTGTAAGTTCCAACTAACAGTGGCCATAGAGGAGATAAAGCTGTCTTCTGAACCACGTTTTCTGGTGGCCAGACTTACTTGAATGTTTATAATCAAGAAGAACTCTGGCCCGCCTTGTGCCGCATATTTCTGCAAGACATGACTAGTTAACATGCAGGCACAGCCAGCAGCTGAATAATATGCACAATGATTTAGAAATGGTTGGAGACAACGGAAAACCTGAACAATGCTCCCAGGACGGCCAGCTAAATCATCTTCTCGTTTGTCAGATTTAACCCAATCTGCAGCAACCATCTCCATCAAAGTACCCCTTGCCTTGATCTGGAAAATTAGCATAAAACATTAACTACCAGCTATATATGAAACCTTAAGCTGTCAACACAAAGGACAGCGATCTAGTCTAGTGGATTTCTGGAGACTCATAATAGTCTGTAAAGCATTCCGGTAGACAACATTTCCAGATGAATTCAGATGAAAATTATGCACATGAATGTTCAACAAAGGAAGACCTAACAAGGCTGCAGCAAATGAATGGTATAATATCGATAAAAGAAGTCAGCACACAATCATACAAAATAAGTAAGTTCTCACAGTAAAAAAAAAAGTAAGTTCTCACTCTAATTGACTCGATCAAGGAAGAGATTACAATTTTCTGCCAGCTTCCTAACAAGTAAATTTGTCACTAAAACATGGGCTCTACCTTCTTCTGGTCTTGGAGATAATTTTTTCCGCGGATCAAAAAGGTTGAAGGATCAGTCATTGCCCAGCTGGAGAGCATTGTATATGTTTGATCTTTAGGAAGAGTGGTCCCATAGCAGTAGGATAGATTGTCTTCTCTAACCAAGTCTTGTAAGTCCACATATCCCCTCTTTTGAACTGAAGCACGAGCAATGACATGATTAATTTGGCAAATTGGCAACATCAACTTGATGGTTGCAAGACCAAGTGACCAACCAGCAATGCTGCTACCATTTGGGGCAAGAGACAATTTTAATCTCAAGGTAAATCTATTCGGGAGGCAATTTGGATTAAAATAGTTAAGACATTAGGTAATGTTATAAAAGAACCACAAGCACCTGCAAGATCATGCAATTTCCTCACGAAAACGGCTGCAGTAGATATCTTAGGTTGACGCATATCCTGCAATTATGGGAGTCAAGCCAAGTAAGCGACAGATAAAGTAATCTTCAATTGAGCAGAGAAAAGAATCACCAAGTGGGGAAACGGATAGAAGTCTTTCTGGAGGTTTGACAGACACAGCCTAAGTATGCATCCATGTTAAATAGTAAGAACTAGATGAAGCGGACTGCACAGACCATTAAAATTAAATATATAACTAATGCAACTACTGCAAAATCAGAATTAGTAGGCTTGACTTGAGTGAGTCAAATATGGCAATAACTTGTCCAACTAATCATCAGAGAGTGACATATAAATATAAAACAATAAACATGGATATATGCAGACATAAATGCAAGAAAGGGAAACACTAGTAGCAAAGGTGATTAAGGTTATCAGCCAAAATAACAACTTCTTTATCTGATTTATACAACACTATCAGATGTCTCTGCAACACGTATCACTACTAACAAACCTACCACATAAGCTAAAGGCATCCAAATTTCTTGGGCCAAACAAGAAGTATCAAGCAGATTCCTAATCTAACAATTCACATGCATGTTTTGCTTGAAGAATGAAGCAAGGTTCTAATACTATAAAAAGCTACCTGAGAGTGCCCTTCTGAACCAAAGTCGTAACTCCAGCATTCACTATCAGAGGGTTCTGGAACATCAAAAAACTCATCAGCAGCAGAATCATTAAGGCCTCCTAAGCTTGCACGCCCCGATGGAGCGTTATCTGCTTCATCACCCAGACACTTGTTTGCCTTGACGTCATCATTGGTTATCATTTCAGTATCATCAGTTCCCACGTCCAGGACAGCCCGGTTCAATCCGCTACCTGTCAACTCTCCTGATGAAAACTCTGGGGCACAGGGTCCTAGTTTTGCCTTGAACAACTCCCTTAGTGCTGCAAGTACAAAACGGATGATTTAAACGAATAGTTCAGGAGAGCCAGAAACTTCAGTACGCCTTAAGTCATTTATTTATTTTTTGGTGAAAACAACAGAACTTGAAGATAACATGAATATACTTGAACAATACCAGCAATTCTTCCTAGCATTCTGATGGTAATAGATCTGGCTGCAGAAGTTTTTATGTATGATCTCCAGAATTTCCAGTCAATTGCAAGCATGTGTTTTACCACAGATCGTTTTCCTTGGTTCAGGGGAGAAATGACATATCCACCACCTAAAAAAGCATCAAGATGTTAGAACTGAAGAACAGGACACACTCAACACCAAATTCATAATCAACCATATCAGGCCCCAAGGCTCTGAGGTCCTGGTATCAATGATTGAGAATACACGATTATCTATGATATCGTCAAGTTCGGTTATTCTTGCATCAGACAAGAAATTAGAGAGATAAAACAATGCATGGTCCCCTCTAACATCAAGATACTTGAAAGTATAAAAAAATTGAGTCCACACCCCAAAATCAAGCATACATTACTTTTAAGGCAAGCACGGACATAGCCTTTCTGCAGGGGACACTTCTTGTGAAATACAGAGTGGTAGAGAATAACTGCAAACAATTCATTAGAGGGCGTTAAATTTTTCATCTGATGCAGGAAACATGACTTGCAGACACATTTAATTTTCAAGTAGATCCTACCATACGTTCCATCGTCCTCCCTCCGCCAGTACCTCCGCAGCAGAAGATCTCTTCTTTTCATTCCCCTGAAATGGATAATGTATAACAAGCATAAGATTTTGTACACTGAGTTAACTGAATCAATATTAAAGTTGAAGAATCTTGGTCGGTACCAAGGTAGCCAGTCACGGTACAACTGCTTGTGAATGATATCAGTATGGCCATCAAGGTGCTCAACCACACTTCCTTTGTGGAAACAGAAGTCCCATCTGCCAGGAAATAAGTAAATTTTAAACCTTTGTGGAAACAGGTTTTTCTTTTCATTATCATTTGAAAGTTAACACAGGTCTTCAGTCCAAGGTTCCAAGAGTTTACATTTCTGTTTTACTTTATCAGTCCATTCAAACTTAACAATGAAGGTTCCAATTTAAAGCTTCATTCCAACAACTTACTCTGATCTTGTGGGACCAAGAGACATGAGAGTTTGGAATATGGATTCTGATGCTCCATCAACCACACCAACAGCCATTATTGCAGGATGATCATCCCACTGAGAAGAAATAACCCCGTTAGCTATGCACTAACAATTACAGCCCACAAATTCTGGAACTTCACATACCTTACCATGAGAATCCCTGTCTTTTGTTTCTTTAAAGAGACGTAAACCTATAAAGAGCACGAGTTATTAGAAACCAAACCTCGGACTTATTGCTGAATATCAGACGGAAAAAAAAACCAGATTTCTTGCCATTTTGACATCCGAAAATTGTCCACGATGAAGGTGCAATCACATCATTAACTGGATCAGTATGTGTGGCTGAAGTGGAACAAAGAGTCCAATCTATCGATCTACACTGCTGTACTCTTCGAGAATCAGTCAATCTGAAAGCATGAAGCTTAATATAGTTAACAATCAGAGGAAAGAACTGGTTTCCATTAACTGATAGATTGGAACCATTTGTTATGAACTATTACTCCGCATAACCATTGTTTGATAAACTCAAAATGCTATTTCCAGCTAGAGTATTTTACCAAACTTAAGAGGTATATGATAACAGAAGATGAAGAAACAAATAGCGGTTTGTGCTATGATGCTAAAGGTAATGGCAACTATCAAAAAATACTACAGGTGAACACTAGCATCTTACCTGAAGGACTGCCAGGTGTTCCTAGAACAACCTACAATATTATGACCACCCTGCATGTTTATGTAATAATTAGTCATCATCGTTGAACAGATCCAATATTTTTCAATAAGTTGCAATCAGAACCTTCACAGCAGCTCCTTGAAATGAGTGAATCCATTTTGCTGCTTCCTCAGGACTGCTGGCTCCCAACTACAACATACGGATTCTGTAACTTATAAATCGTCATCGTACAAGCCAAAAACATTATGTATTTGGTCTTTTGGTGGTCACCTCACCTTAAGTTGATCGCTGTGATTTGAAGTGTTGAACAGCGTAAATATGAAGAGAACCTGCAAGTTGACAAAGTTACCATAAAAGAGGATGTATTGATATGAATCTGAATCACCCTTTCTTTCACACAAACTATTAAAGAACGCAAGACTAGATGATGTTTTCATACTCTTCTATTAACATTCTCTCTTCCGTTGTCTGTCACTCGAATACACGAATCTATGATAGCACTTCTAAGAGGATCCTGAAAACCAAAACCGGGTCAGAGAGTAAATCAGAAGATAGAAAGAACCGAGCTGACACTTTGAAAAGATAAAAGCAGACACATAAATTAAGATACTAGGACGAATTACTCAATCTGAAAACCACACCGCTGGGTCATGAACACATCAGAAATCAATACCTTTCACTTGCATAACTTAAACTCTATGAAGCAAGTGGGTACAAACTACAAAGTACTTTTCAACACCCTGATAATTCCATATCCAGTCCACCCAAACTCAGATTCTACATTTTAAGCAAAGTTTTCCTAAGATAGAAAGCAGAATATGACTCCATCCCCAATAGTTCCTATGGGAGCTCAGAAATGTTAAGAGAGATACGCGTCCAAAGACTCATCATGTTCACTAGCCCCTCCCACTAGAATAGAAAACTGTATCCTCAACTGTAACGCTTGGTTCTTTTGCCAAACACAAAAGGCAAACTAACACCACAAGTTTCCTGCCAAATAAAGCAACAGTTCCACCATGTCCCTTCTCCTTCCACATGAACAAAAAGGGATACCCAAACAAGGAATCCTAAGAGATTACTTATCATAGACCAAAAGGCTTAAATCATTAATCAACCAGTAATCAAGGAATCCACCATTAACTTCAAAAGGCAGAACCAAAAAGAAAATAACAGCGAAGCACCATCCTGAACCCTAAACATCAGAATCCAGTAACAAACTATGAATCCTTGCTAATGGCGATTCCCTCGATGGACACCAAACAATCAAACACGAGTGCATTTCTAGATTGAGTTAGCTAACAACCAGCCAAAAATGTAACAAGCGAGAAAGGATTTCCAAGAACCAGCAGCCATAAGCAAGTAGGATGAACTGGAAATCGCGGCAGCATTAGCTTGTAAAATTCCAAAACAATGACGGAAAGAAAAAGAAGTGTGATGAGAAGGCGAGAGAAAGAGAGACGAGAGGAGACCTGGTCATTCGAAGTAGGGACGGACTTGAAGCTCTTGAGATTGTGATCTTGGAGAAGGAAGTAGCGCTTACTGGAGTACTGCAATCCAATTCGATTGGACCGCACAACGTACAACCAGCCTTCCACTACCTCCTCCTTCTCTTGCTCCACCGGCACCACCTCCATCTCTCTCCGTTTCCCGACGAAACGATTGCTTTGTTCCCCGAACCAGAAACCGTACAAGATCCGATGAAGGTTTTCTCACCCTCCGCTTCTCTCTCTCCACTCAACCTATAGCACTATTCTCTCTCAACTGTCGTCGTATCACTCTTTTTTACCGTTAATTACACCTCGCAGCTTCGCCGGCCGCCGGAGCTACGATCTCCGGCCCTATCCGTCGTCGTCTTCCACCCCCCCCTACGTCGGCCGCATCGGAGGATCAATGGAGGCGGAATTCGATGCCGGAGATAGGAACAGAAATCAGAACCGAAAGGAAACTGCCTTGCCTTGGCTGTGTGGCTTTCTGGCTGGTGGAGGTGGTGGTGGGGGTAACTGGTAAGAAAAAGAATTGAATTGAATTTCTCTTTATTGTTTTTTCTTGTTTCAGCTTTAATTACTTTAATTAATTAAAAAGATTTTTCTTTTGATATTTATTTTCTTTTAAAATTTCGCTTTGTCGTTTTGCCCTCTCTACTTTGCCGTGTTGGGAAAAAGAGAAGAAGGTTTTATTTGTTAAAATTGGTATTAGTATTTTATTTATTGTGTATTGTAATTAAGTGCCCGTAATATAATGAGACAAAGATTGACAGACAGCGGAATGTGTTATGAAAAGCGTCATCCCTTCCTTGCTATTTACTACTTTGCCCCCCTTTGGTCGATTGGTGGGCCGTTTAGGGCCATGGATTTCGGTACAAATTCCAAATTTGATGGATTTATTTCAAATTTTACCCATCAATAAAAATGGATACATTCGTGGAACTCGTGATCTTATAAATCTCATATATTATACTGGAATTTTTAAATCCTTAACAACTGGTGTTATATCTAACAAATTCATCAAAATATACAATTCAAATCTATCATATAGACTTTTTAAATCCATAATGCAACAAATACACCGTAAATCCAAAAATTTTCCTGTCAAACTCTTGTTTTTAAAATTCGACCAGCAAACCACCCCTAAATTAGAACTACCAAAGGTGTGAAAAGGCCAAAAATGCAAGTGTGCTATTTTTTGTTGTATTGTGATTTGTTGTCATGCTAACCTTAGGATTGTGTCGTTATTATGAGTGATCAATGAAATGACATATGGTTACCATGCGATTTGTCTCGCGCAAGATGGGTCGAAAGTTCCAGTCTAATTGTTAGATGTCACATTCGAATTTGTGATCTTTATACGTGTTACTTCAATTGATATCGGTAACAAAGTTATACATATTTGGGGTGAAACACAAACAACATAGACAATTTATATGAGTTATGACACTATAAAAACACAATCTCACATCCATAAGGTGTAGGGACATCTTATATGGAATCAAAGTATATGCTAATATATGTACTTATCTAGCTTAATACAAATGGTTTAGTTGGACTGAATGGACATAAACCAGATATATACTGTTCATAGTGTGATATGTGAAATGCAGCAACATGCATGCATGAACATGGACCATCATTCAAGTGTCAATATACACTACCTAATTTATAGTTTACTTTGATACGCCACTGATTGATGCCAGATTTTGTTTTTTGAGCAGACCTATAACAACGATAGTCATACAATCAGTTGCGTTCTCGCATCATCCATCTCGTACAGATACCAAATCTAACAAAAACACGTAAATAAATTCATGAATTGACTCGAGAATTTGATTAAGACTATTGAAGTTAAGTATCAAGCCGAAGCACGTAAACTACAACAACGAAAAGTACTTGTTAATTCAAGTCGGATGTTTTATCTGAACGATATTATCCTCTCTCACATACGGATTACACCGGGGGGAAAATCTTTTGCCAATTTAGGTATAAGTAGCTGACTCGACATCAACTGTGGTTGTACAATGAACAGCATCATGTGTGACATTATGCATCTCATGTGTCACGAAACTATCATTGTCGCCCCAGCTACCTATTTTTGCCTACCCATATGCGTAGAAGGGAACGAAAACAAAAGAGTGATGTTGATAATGATTAATAATAATAAAGAAGATCATCAGCTCAGCTAATCACGCCAGCCAATTATAGTTAATCGTCATCATCAACTTCAACGCCTAAACATCTTTTGCTTTTGTCACAAGCAAACAACCAAATGGCAACTGTGGCACCAAACATTCTTGAAAGCCTATAATAAGAAGAGTGCCCATTCCCAAATTCTTGTCCCTGTCTCCTACCTCCCCCACCACCAGGCAGGCACCCTCTGCTTTTTTCCTCCAAATGTTTATTCAAATTGTTAATGATGATTGACAGAAGATATTAAAGGGTTTTGAACCCACCAAATTTGCCTTTGTTTTGTTCAAGGGTGGTTATAAAGTTCCAGTCCGGTCCGGTTAAATTGTTCTGAATTGATCCGGTTCCGATCCGATTTTTTTGAGAATATAAGAATCAAAAATTGGATTGGACACAATCCAGTCTTGATCTGGTATGGTCCCAATTCAGTCTTGATTTTAGACTGAGCTTGTGGCGATTTGAGTGGCGCGGGGGGGGGGGGGGGGGGGGGGGGGATTTGAGTGGCCTAAGGCCTGGAATGGTTTGGGTGTTGGCCTCGCTTATCCAGTCTTTGTCCGGTTTTCGGTTGGGTCCCAAACGATTTTTTACCTCAAATCTAGGCCCGAAGATTGGATTGGATTGTTTGTTATCCGGTCTCTATCCGAGTTATACGGTTCGGTTTCGGGTAAAACCAAAAAGCCTGGACCAAATAGCCAGCCCTACTAGCAGGCACCATGACAATGGCTAGTATCCAATCTCTACCGCGAGCTTTGTCCATGAGTGGAGCTGTTCAGAGCAGTTCGACGTGGAAAAAAAAGTTATTCGAATAGAAGGAAGTTCGACTCGTTTATCAACAGTTGAGCTAATTTTTTGTTCAGCTAGCGAGTCAACTTGACTAGATAGATCAAAGTAACTCTTCAACTATTTTGTTTTGAGCATATGATTTTTTTTTTTATAGCCATGCATGTAATTAACACATGACATAGTGATGAATGAAGGTGATCGATTCGGAGTTTCAGACCGCTCTGCTCCGTACTGTATCACTTGTCTTGACAACTCGACTTTGCACGAATCGATCGAATAATAAGTTTGTGGAAGAACCAAATTTTTCATGGCTGTGGAGTGTTTTGTAGCGATTTTTAGTAGTGCTTGATTATGTTGTGTTAGCCATATGCACTTGACTTGTCCTACATATGATAAAACAAATAACAATGGTTGGCTGTGGGAGAGGGTTGAATAGTAAGAAGACAGACATTTCAAACCATGAAGACTGAAGACGTAAGTCCAATTCACATCAAATAGAAAATGATGCATGCCAAATTGACAAGTTTTGTGGCTATACGGTTCGTTCCTTCTCCACCACCTGTGTTAGATTTTAGATGTGGTCGTCGTAGTAAGTCAATCTTATCCCCAATCGTTTAATTTAATTGTTTTTAAAATCTGCCAAATGATTTGCTTAAAGAATTCGAGGATCTATTCATCGAGTTTAAAATTAGTACACATATGAATTATGTATTGTGTGCAAATCGAAGAAGTTATTAGATATTTTGATTCTATATCTTCTTCTATCATTAAATAATACGTACTTCGATATATCTAAATTTGTATGTCATTTCTTTATAAATTTTTGTACATACTAGTAAAGAGGGTGTGCGGGAGGAAGGAGGAATCCACCGTAAAATTCAAACATAAAATCTTCAAAGCTGAAAATTTACTGTGAAATTGGCTTAGACCAAACCGTTGTCTCGTGCTCTCTTGGGTCTCTGGTTGCTGACAATGGATTCCTCGTTTGTTAATCCAGTTTTGTGGAGGATCGTTTTCATGACCCAATGGGCTTATATCACTTAGCCCAACTCATCTTTGCATGGGCCTTTCAATTCAACTATTAAATGCGTGAAAATTTTCAAATATCCACATTCTTAGATTTAAACTTTTTGTTTTTTTTGAAAAATCTCAATGTAATGTTTCCAAAACTAGACGAAAAATTATCTTGCGACGTGAAAATTATCTTGGAAAAATCTCAACTATTAAATGCTATAAAGTATTTGTGTTTTAATGTACAATTTAAAGTTGTACTGTAACGTTAAATGTATAAGTTCAGGTTGTACCATAAAACAATTTGTACAATTATGTTATGGTACAACTTCACAACTTGAAGTTGTACCACCACATAAATGTACAAGTTAAAGTTGTACAATAAGAGAATTTGTACAAAAAGTATAGGTACAATATGAAGTTGTACCATCACGTTAAAGGTACAATTTCAAGTTGTACCATAAAGGCAAAAATCTATATCACCAATGCTATATAGCATTGTAAAATTCCTCGTGAAATATAGCATGTTTTTCGTAAGTAAGATGACAAATTAGTGATTGTAATTTGAAGATATATTGAAGAACACTACTTACTCGTCATTTATACCTAGCAGTATATGTTCCAAAGGTGATGAGAAATCAGGTGCTAGCAGTAACAGACACCTAGATACTAATAAAGTTTCTATGAACAATTTGGCGAACTTAATATTTATCCAACTAATAAAGCGAGAAATGGATGACAAGCATTAGCAAAAAATTAAGGAAAATAATCCAACTCCCACTATACTATTGCAGACAGTCTTGATCAATCAATCATGGATGATTTCTTAAAGAATTTTGAACAATGAAAATGACCAAATTTGACATCATCCTTCTGAAAGTACGCTGAATATGTTTAAGCAACAAATGCCTTCTGTTCTCTTTGGTTGGAGAGATGCATTGAGGAAGAAAGGGTTTATTTCAAAGAATCAAAATCACTTTTCACATCCCACAAAAACCATAGCTGATCACCTTAAGGCACATCACAAACACAAAGAGAACCAATCAAAGAAAGAAAGGAAAGAAACGTTTCTAAGCTTTATCTCTAAACAACAGAGTCCTTAGCCAGTTTCTTCGCCTCAGCATTTTCCTTCTCTTGCACTCCCATCAATGGTGTAAGCACACCCTCCTTCTCCTTCACCTGCCAAGAAAAAAAAAAAAACCAAATCACACATCAGCACCACTTCTCCAAAGCCCGCTTTTCGCACTCGTAAACCCGAAATTTGTTACACAAGATCATTCATTACCTGAGACCCTTTCAATGGCAAGTCATCTGAATGCTTCTTCTTGCTCTCTTGGGTACAGAAGTAAGAGTACAAGACCATCCCACCCATGGCCACAAGGATCCCTACAATGTTCCTCATGGAGAAAGGGTCATGCAGCAAAGTATAACCCAGCAGTAGGACAAGGCATGTCTTTAGGTGCCCTAGAACTTGATATGTCACAGGAGATGTCTTTCCTATCACCATGAATGTGCTGAAGTTCACTGCCACTGCTATCACACATGACAGCAATATGAATGTCTGCAGAACCACAAAGAGATGCCAGATGTCAGTTTCTTTTGGGAGATTAGAAGGTGAAATTGAACAGAAGTGAATTTTTACCACTACTAAAGGGTTGTATTTGTATGCAAACACATTCTTCTTGGTGAGGAACTGGTCAACCAGAGGGCCTGAGATGAAGAGAACTGCAGCCTGGAATGGAGCTGATTGGTAGAGCAGCTGGGTTGATGACACATTCAGCCTCTTTTGGATTGTGTTTGTCAGCTGAAAAAGGTGAAAATTTATGTCAAAACCATTAACAGTATTCGAAGGAGGCTGAAAAGGGTGGCATTCGTTCGAAGCTGTTGGATCATGTCTACACGTGATCTCAGTTGTCTTGTTATGTGTGCTCACAATGCGATTGTAAAGTTGGTAGTGTATAACGGACCGAAATTGAGATCAAATGAGACATGATCCAACGAATATGCGAAAAAGAAAAGAGGTCGTACAATTTGGCCAACACAGGTTGTTAGGATGGCAAGAAGGGACAGAATGGTGCCAAGGCCATTGAGCTGCATATCTGTCACAGAGGCAATCCCAACTCCAACAAGCAACAGGAAGAGAGCAAACTTTATCTTTTGGCTGCAACATGACAATAAGTCACATTGAATTTACATTAAAAAAACAAGAAATTCCAACAACCATTCCACCTAATTAAAGATTCTAACCTACATTTGGTGAGATCCAAATATGATTGTTCCTATTCTATTAATAACCCGCATCATTGTATCATCGATTGTATGACATTTAAAGTCGAATTTTATCGTAATAACTGGAGCTAAGGGGAATACCTGAAGTTTTTGTTCAGGAAGAGTGTTTCCAATAAGACAGTGAAGGGGATGATCGCAAGTTTTGTCATCTGCAATTATTTTGGTGTTATATATCTCAGAACTTTGAACAAATGTACCAAACACAAACCATCATTGATGACAGTAGTCTTTCTTACCTGGTAAAAGCCAATGGAGTTGAAACCCAAGCTGAGGTTAAGGAACCCAATTGAGATACCATTGAGCAGCCCGAAAAGAATCACGGTTTTCATGTCAACCGACTTCGACTCGAACAGGTTGAACCGGTGAGCCACATGGAGTGTGCAAAATGTCACCACCAGGTGCCAACTCGTGAGTGTCGTAGCTGCAGGGAGTCCAATCAAACAAACCGAGTCAACCATTGTATAAAAACGATAGACCTAATCTTCAACCGTCCAATTTTACGATTGGACGGTTAAAGAAGGTCTAAACACGTGCTTATGAATCAATTACCCAGCTACCAAACCGGATCAACAGTTTTGGCAGAGGGGTGAATGTATATATATGTTTACCAAAAGGGAAGCCTAGATTGCTCATCAAAGCTTTGTTGCAGATGACAATGGAGACTGAAGAGGCAACCGAGAGGAACAGAGCCCCAATAACTCCCAACTGGATCCCTGCCATTTCTCCCATCCTTCTGCTTTTCTCTTCCTTACCCTTCTTGTCCCGTTTCAAGCTTCCCCTGCACATTGCACAACGATGGTATTTGAGATTTTTTCATACCATTTGTTAAAAAGTTCAAAACTTTGCCAACATTTAAACCCAGAAACAGAGAGAATGAAGTACCCGAAGAATTGGGTATTCAAAACAAATCTTTCATAAGGTACATTTTTAAATGAAAAATTTATGCATATGAACTAGCTACCATATGTATTACCTACAAAATTTAGGCAAAAAAGTTAATGCATTCATTTACTAACCTGGTAAAAATGGAAAAAATGATTGCCAAAAAGGAAAAAGTTCTCCTCTTTACTGAAGGACTCTGCCTCCTGAGAGAACTGCCAAGCTAGAAAGAGAGAGAGAGAGAGAGAGAGAGAGAGAGAGAGAGAGAGAGAGAGAGAGAGGGAATGTAGTTTGTGACTTTGTGTTGTGTTGATTTGTCTGGCTTGTATAAGAATGTAAGACTCTTTATATTTTTGAGGAATATTGGTGAAGAAACTTGGGTTGGTGGTGTTGAGGATTAGGTGTTGTCTGTTTGATCCTCTGTTTTTTTAAACATTTTATAAATGGGTTCCTCTTCTCTTTCAGCAACGAACTAACCAGCCAGTGGTTCTGGGTTTCTGGTACTTCCAGAAGCTTATCATTATGTTAATGATTCCATCACCCAACCTCCCCTTCAATAATGCTCAAGTCAAAATATGGTAAGGGTTCCATGTCAGTTGACAACAACATTGCTTTTCAATTTCTCCCCAACAGATTTTTGTTTATTTTAAAACGGTTGTCTAATCTATTCATTAATCTCTTGTTTCAGGCTAATAATTTATGCAATCCCAATTAACAAAGCAACAACATTGTTGGGCTAAACAGTTTTGTAATAAGAAATTTGTAACTTGTAACCATTAGGGGGGAAGAAAAAAACTTATAACTTGTAACGTGTATATTCTCATCCAATACAGGTACGTCGGGGAAGGTAGTTATGTCGCAGACCAGACGTGATTGATCGTGATCGATTCCATTCATTTCGGTATTTACCCTTCGTATTTGACGTGTTGGATTCATGATCACGTAACTTGCTTCATGACGACTCATCGGGAACTCTCCAACTTGTTTGAATAATAGTAAAGGTTAAGACACTCTTTGCATCGAATTTTCACAATCACGAAGGACAAAGCGAAACACACGGGAAACATCCAATATTCAGCAGAGAAAGTTCAAATTGTGATTTGAATCTAGCAAATTGATTATTAGGAGGTTATTATAATCCTGGTATCTTACATTTGAGCCTTAGGCATCAAGTTAGGAAGGTGAGATGGACGTTTTCTTATGTATGTAAGGGAGGGAGAGGGTATCTGCAAGCGCAAGCAAAAAAAAATTCGCCACCTTGAAGCTGCAAAATGTTTGGTGAGTGGGAGGTGGGAGGTGGCAATATAAGAAAACAGAATTACCCTAAAAGCCTTTAGTTTCACTCCAGAATGGTCTATAATTTTAGGGGAATCCTCTGTTCTCCCTCACACCTACCCTAAATTTGGAGGGCTATGGTCCACCCCATCCCTCCAAGAAACCAACCAGGGGGTTGCCTCATGGTTGGTTGGATTCAGTAAGAATGTAAGATTGACACTCTGGGTTTGTAAATTTCATATTGCCATTGACTCATAGAGGTTATTATTCTAAGGGACTAATGACCTTCATAATGGCTGTGTTTTGGATTGAAATATTCACATTAGTGGGTGTACCACGTTCTCAAACCATAACAACAATTTTGATTAGAGATTTTGACTTGGGAAATGGACAAACTCGCCCCGAACGAATCAAATGCGAAAGGGGTAGAAATGAGCGACAAAACATTTCTCCTGATCGTTTTCTGGTGAATAATTTAACTGAAAGCCTATTGCTTCGCTCTTCAAATGCTCGAGTAGTCGATCTTGAATGGCTATGACGAAAAGACTGCAATATCACGACGTATCAAGAGGCGAGAAGAGAGAAATGCAGCAGAAACCAGTTGCTGCTGAAACTCGTGGGTGCTTAAAAAATTAAGTAGGAAGCAGCCGCTTCTTTTCAAAACGTCTCTGTTGCTTTGTTTTGCTGTTTGCTTACGATAACAGCAGGCAGCAGCACATCACTGTCTAACACACTCTCCCAACGACTCCTTAGTAAGAGAGTTTAGATATATACTATTAGATTCTTCGTTGGCTACACTTCAACAAGAACACTGACCCTGACTTGATACCAGTAGGACTTGCCATAAACGTCCTTCTCCAGCGTTGTTGCGGTATTGCGACGCAAGATAGTTCAAGAACTACAAACCTGAATTTTAAACAATGGAGAGGCTACAGGCGGAGAAGCAAAGCAAAGCAAAGCAAGTTATCAACAAAAAAATTTCTGCTCTTAGAATATGTTCAAGAGTATCAAACATGAGTGATGATGATATCGGCAGGGAAACCGGAGTATGAACGATCTCTCTTCCAAAAGTGGACTACTACATCAAGAGCGCGCGAGCGAGATGAGCCTACTACTTGGTGTATACAATAAACAAATCGGAATGTACAAAATACAGGCTCGCGAGGGGCAGGGCGAGAGAGCATCTCAGGATCTCACGCAGGGTGAGATGGAAAATATGATGTTCCTCTGATCCCCCCTTTACACCACAGAAATGGTGTGGCAGCGGCCGAGGTGAGCCAGACGCAGGGAAATGTAGCTACAGAAGTAGTTAGCAGACTGACTCCTTCCCCAAGAAACGACGACACTAACATTTGGAGGTTCAGTTTTTGACACCCTTCAAGCGAGCCAAGTATCCCTTGTCGGCAGTTGCAGATCGGCTCGTGCTGCTCAAGAAGTATGCTTTATCAGCACGGAGGAGGCGCTCCTGGAACATGGCCCATTCGCTCTTACACCTTGCTCTCACCCCTTCCCATGGCGCTTTTCCGTTCTCAGACTTGCCCTGAAACAGTAAAGGCAGGAAAACAGACAGATGCTGTCAAATTGGTGTAAGGCGACCAGTCGAAATGTTCATCAATACATTGTGGGAATAGCCACTTCGCAACCTATCTAGAACCTTAGAACGGGGCTGCTCGGTTTCCTGATGTAATTCATAAATGGAGATGAAAAGGGCAACTCACCTGGCTCCCCAGAGAGGGAATTACTTGATGTACGATCCACTGTGAATCAACGACACCGATTTTCTCGTGTGCAGGCTGTCAACGAAGACCAGAAGCAGTTGTAAGTCTGATGAAAGATAACTGAGAAACACGAGCTGCATTCGGATATATTTTACATAATGGACAAGCTTATTGAGGCTCCTGCCGCTATTTGAAATAGGACTTGCGAAACCAAATTAGCTATATAATTAATGCTCATGTATGTTCATATGTGAATTTAAAAGTTGAAAAAGGTGAAAGCAATTGTCCTGCATGGTTCTGGAATATAAATAGAGGTATGCAAGACAAAAGCATATGCTGTTTTTATCTTCTCCAATTTGAGGTAATGGAGCATGAGATTTAGTATGTCACAGCACAAATAGTACTTGGACCCACTCTCCAAGCAGAAGAACCGGGGTTGGGTAGACAAACGTGCGAATCATATGAAAGATTGCGATGAAACACAAAACAGATATAAATACCAACCTCTACACATCTTCTCAGAGCAAAATCCAATCCCCATCCATGGACCAAATCGTTCTACAAAATATCATGAAACGTCATTAAGGGTTGCCCAGAAAATGAAAAACAAAAGAAAACAGACCACATGCAAACAGCTAAATGCTCCATAACACAGCTGAAGGTTGCTTGTGAGATTAGGATCCTAGAAAGAGTATCTCACAAAATCTAG
Source organism: Linum tenue (assembly GCA_946122785.1). Classification (NCBI taxonomy): domain Eukaryota; kingdom Viridiplantae; phylum Streptophyta; class Magnoliopsida; order Malpighiales; family Linaceae; genus Linum; species Linum tenue. Next base: position 63,791,093 of record CAMGYJ010000007.1, on the reverse strand, counting down.
AAGCTGAATCGAAATCTTCTTGTGGTCTGCAGATGTCAAAGTAGCGACGAAAGAAACAGGTTGAACTTCACCCCTTTTAGGAAATTTAAGTTTTTTTATTCATAATCATTTCAATATCCGAAAGCAAAATCCCGAAAGAATACCTTACATGCGGTGCTGTTGATTTTATCAAGACACGTATAAATTACACTATTATGAAATGGAGCATACCTGGATCATATGCCACACACATCGCCAAGCATTACGAGAAAACACAGGCGCCATGATTTCCACAAAGCTGAAAAAGGATAAGGACACATAGTCATGCTAATGCACACAACAATGGATACACCTTTAAGTATGCTGGCCGTAAGGTAGAGCAGACATTTATATGCCACACGCGCACACCCAAATGCACATATATATACATAGAAACTGACAGACAATGCAATAGAAGAAGAAAGAGGTGCTTACGCAGCACATGGAGGTAAATGTGGGTCACTGCACCAGCCTGGTTTCTCCTCTGTATTCCTGCTCGCGGATACATGCCAGAATTGAGGTGAATGAATATTAAATGGAGAGAAATGTATCTCAGGTTAGCTATTTTTACAGAAAGAGAAAAATGTGCAAGCACAAACACACACGAGGGAGGGAGGGAGGGAGGGAGGGAGGGAGGGAGAGAGTACTTGTGAACTTCGCGGTCACCTCTCCGTTTTGTCATCTGCCACGTGAGACCATTATTGGGTTCAAGACCTGGTTGAGAGATCTCTAGCCCATGCTTTTTAACCAAGTGAATGTACCTGTTGAAGGCATGGATTAGACAGGCAAGTAACTCCAGAGTTTCTAAGAGAGGATGACAACGAAGAATAAGCTCACTTGTCTGCATTAAAATGTTCCACTCCAAGATCTTCATCCCAAATGAAGATATATTCGTATGGCGCAATAACGTCTGGGTGCAAAAATCTTTTAGCATACCACCTAGACAATAACATACAGACACTCAGTCAGTCATATTGACAGAGCAGTTTAATGCTTCAGTATGAGGAACCGACTACATGCAAAATTACCATTTTGTTTGCCTTTTCACACTGATATGAATTGCAGTTTTTGACCACTCAAACACATCCCATTCAGTAGCCCGACCATCATAGTGGAATAGAACAATTGTGAACTCATCTGAAAACTATAGCAATGATAAAAAAAAAGTCTCAGAATCCCTCAAATTGTAACCAGACGAAAAATAAAAGATAACACAGAATGGAATGGCTTTAACACCTTTCTAACTGCTGCATCTATGTTATGCCTCTGATCCCAGCCAACTGTGAAGGACACCAAGTACTTTGGTTTCTTCTTGAGATCCTGCATTGTCAGAACATCTTTTAAATGTTATGCTGATCGGAAACTAACCAATTAACCGCACCACCAAGTCATGTAGTTTCAATTAGGTATTCATTTATTCAGACTGCAAAATAAGGCATTCTGGAAAAACAAGGATATAATCTAGAACAATATCCTCTTCAGTAAACCCCTCATGTCAGATTGAGATAAGGAACATGCAGGGTACCAACATTCTAGCAAGTAGAATCCAGTTCCAATTTTCTATTTTCCCCTTTCTTGTATAATATAAATTCCAGATAAGAAATACAAAAAACAAACCCCCAGCTCCTGACCAGAGGGTGGAGATGTTTAATACACTATGCCAGATGCCAAATACTCGCATATGGCAGTCTTCCTCACAATTCACAGAAAATATCATATGCCATCTCAGGAAAATGCATATTTTCATGTTGAACAGTAGCTTACAAAGTCAGGAAGGAACTGAAGCAAAATGGGGAAATATGTCTATTGGAATAGCATCCAACAAGTACTAGGTTGTTTTAGTATAACCAATAAGTGTTGTCACTACAACTGCTTCATAAAACTTAGAAACCTTCACGTATAGATCACCTATGGCACAGATCACTAACAATGATGACTTCATAACTTCTTTCCGGTCAGCTTGTGGATTGCTTTTGAACTTAAAATAACATGAAAAAGAAGTTATAGTATCAAGGCTTTTCCAATGACTGGTTTGAGTACAATGCAGGGTTGCACAATCACATAAAAACGCCACAATTGAAATTGCAACTGAACCATGACAATTAAACAATTACGAGAATGTGGTAGGAAATCAAAGGCAAGGACTCATTCACAATCAAACAGATAAGAGTTTTATTCAATCGTCGCCGGATTTCAGTTAGATATACACAAGTACCTCACTAGGTTCACCCCATAATCGCCGCAAGTAAAGGTCAGTTTCTGCCTCAACGATTCCTGGGGGTAACGACTCTGCGCCACGGGGATTTGTTGGAACATAAATCTGTGATAGTGACCAAAACAGGAACACATAATGATCAGGTTGTGTCGAGATATGCCATGTAAACCAAGGTATAGAAAAAAGATAAGCACTAAAGGTACCTTAGGGATGTTGTACGACTCGCGATTTTCAGGTTCGCCCGTTTTAGATCTTCTGGCATCAATTGATGCCGAATCATAACGATTTCTGATCCCAGAAGGGATGTGAATCTGCAAATGGTGAATAACGAAAGTTCAAATGTTGAAATTTTGAAATTTAGCTTACTGTCAATACATGCACAAAGCAGTAACATCAACAAACCTTAGAAAGGGAATCAGATGGAAATGAGACACCAATAAAGAATCCAAAGATAACTCCTAGAAGTGCTGTAATAATGAGCCTAGTAGTGTCGTTTGTTCTCCTGGAAAATCCACTGCAATGCAAGGAAGGTAACTAGCTCCTGTGAGCAAACTCATTCAAAATCACTTGCTAAAAGATGTAGTAAACTGCAGCAGATTTCACAAACGATGCAAGATATCTGAAATTCAGATGTTCCTCCAGCGTTTAAAATGAAATGAAACCAAAATTACATAGTCTGAACCTTCGGTGAGTGAGCCCCATTGTTGTCCCTTTTGATTTAGACATTCAAGCAAATTAGGTGGTTCACTCGGAGAAACCAAGCACATCAGCTGGAGCACTTTGTATCAATTGTTGCATTCTTTAACTTCAGCACGATACACAAGAGCGGGACCCAAGCATTCGTCCCAACGATTTTGATGCCTCGACCTTCATAAACAACCGAAAAATTTAGCATTTCAACACAACCAAAGACAAAGTTTGAACATATATTCATATCCTAACTACAGAACAGCAAGAATTGAACAAGCAGGAATCCACCAATAAAACATTCTAAGCTATTCTGAAGACTCCAGTTGGTAGTTCATTATTAGTAGTTCAGCCTTCCAAAGTCGGCAAGTAACTAGAAAACAAACTTCAAAATGAACGCAAATCTCGTTGCAATTGGCCAAAGTAACCGGCGACTATTCCAATGCCCTCTCAAAAGGCTAAACCGTCGCACAATCCTACATCGCGTACGGTTAAAGTTAATGACTCCAACAGCTTTATATCGCTTTAGCTTCATGCTGAAGCCTGGTCGGTGATGTGTACACCGTGATCGCTCAACCAACTCCGAAGGAAGAGAAAAAAAAAACAAGAAACGCCATGGTTGACGCACCTCCGGCTCTAAGCAACCGTAGGAAGCAAACCAACAAGCTATTACACTCCAGAACAAGCCGAATTCGGCCGTGAACTACTCAGTTCAGCATCACAGATTCGGAACTGCTGCAGTCGCTCTCCTGATCTATGCTATACAGTTTTAAGGTTTGAAGAAGAAAACGGAAACGGGAGAATAGAATAAACAAAGTGAGCAAACGCGTAAACAATTCATTTTCCGGCCAATTCAAAATCGAGAGCGGAAGCAAATCGCCCCGAGCAGAACTCGAAATTCAGATGCAGAAACTTGGAATTTTTCAAATGCGGAGGCGGAACTGCAAACTAGGAGAGGAACCAATCCGAATCGGCAGAGAGACTCGCAGTCGCAGAAGATAACAAAAAAAACCTCCACCGACCGAGCACGAAGATCTCCACCGATTCGATTCAGAAGGACGAATGCAGATTGAAGGAAGACGGATCAGAATACTTACGCCGGCGAGCGGGTGGAGATCGGAGCAGAAGCAGTGTTGCGAGAGCGGGGATGCAGACGAGACAGCGGCGCGGCGCAGTGAAGAGAAGACGAACAAAAATATAGGGAGCAGTGTGTACTGTGCAGTAAAGATGTGGAAGAGAGATTTGCAGAGAGAAGGTGACGCCACCACCGGCTTCCTCCTCTCCTGCTTTGCAGATTGAAAATTAACGAAATTAAGAGAAAAATACAAATACAAGAATTTTAAAAACAGAAAAGCGAAAAATTGAAGCAGTGTGCTACGTGTCGGAAGATGCATATAGACAGCGATACTTTATTTGTACAAATTCGACGAAGACAATGATTTTATAATTAATTAAAGTGCTAATTAACTTTTTGGATGAAGAATTAAAGTTTAATTATCATCTAATAGGTGACGATTAAGGTCCAAAAGGTAGGTTTAGCGTCCTCGCAGGTAGGCTAAGCTTTTTTTTGCCTGTTTTACTTTTGGCTTATATGATATAACTATGAAAAATAAATAAAATAGGACAGATTTTGAAATGCCAAATAAATGGAAAGTAAAATGAAATATATCAAAAAGAAAAAAATCAATGCATAATTCTGCAATCTATAAGAAATTAATTGATTTCATATCACGACTCGTTAGTTTGGGTCCGAGATATTAGGATATTGCGTCAAAATAGTCGGATCATTATCAGCTGTTTGCCTGTTTTACTTTTTTTGCTTATATGATAACTATGAAAAATAAATAAAATAAGACCGATTTTGAAATGTGAAATAAATGAAAATTAAAATGAAATATATCAAAAAGAAAAAAAAAATCAAAGCATAATTCTGCAATCTATAAGAAATTAATTGATTTCATATCACGACTTGTTAGTTTGGGTCCGAGATATTTGGATATTGGTAATGACACGTCAAAATAGTCGGATCATTATCAGTTATGGATTCATACAAGTATCGATTACTACCACAGTTGCAGAATGTATTTATGGGCACAGTATTATGTGATTTTGCTGCTGCACAACCCACCCCATCCATCCAAGTTCCAATGCATCATCGCCTTAAGAGAATAACTTACCCTACTCAATAAACCAATTCGCAATATTTCGAAATTTACTCAGTGCATCTGGACGCATTTCAAGGTTGGCTCGCTCATCTTTTATAAAATGTTGCTTTTCACGTATGATATTTGATACAGATCCATATAACAAAAAGTATAACAAGTACTGAAAATAAAAAATGTTAAGTAACCTCTTAATCCTGAGTGATATATAACACCAAATATTGTCCTCTCACAGCCAAATTGATAGAAACATATACATCAAATCAGTTACATAATCATACTCAATGCATGTATATAAGGTAGCCAATATGCATGTACCCAATGATATTCTACAATGCAGAAGTTAATAGCTACCTTTTCCTAAAACTTGAGATGGAAATAACTTAAACAGAAAGAAAATCAACCTCAATATCATAACCAGATTGGTTCTGCATTCTGCAATGAATCCCCTGTTTTCTGGATCTAACCAATTATATTACTTGACAAAAGAGACAACACGAACAAGAAAGAAGCCACTTTTGGCTTCCATTTCCTCTCTTTTTCCCCCTCTTTCCAGGGGTCTCTTCACCTCTTTTGGCAACCCTTTTTTTTCCTCTCAGCCACTTCCAAATTAAAAATACATACGTATGAACAAAGAATAGTAATAATCAACAACAATGAAACAGAGTGCAGATCAATCAGAACTTGACACATCGATGTGGCAGACCAGTCTGGTGATCGACAGCAACAATCTCAGTGGCATTGTCACACTTCAGCACATCCTGCCCCAACTTTGCACCAGCAGCTTTCAGACCCTTCAACGACACAGGCTGATTGAACAAGTTCAAAGAGGGCAGCTTCGAAACCGGCGGGAACTTCGCACCAGGCAGCATTCCCCTGAAGTCATCCTTCATCAATGGCACCTCGAAATCGGTCTTGTCGTGCTTCACCACGTTGTCTTTAGCCGAAATGTGAGCCCCGGGCTCCATGTGGTTCGTCGAGAAGCTCGCCTGACCCGGGAAGTTAGGGTACAAGCTGACATACCCTCTCAAGTACATCATGTCGATCAAGAACTTCTTCCACGACGCCTGCCACCCGTTGGTTCGAGATTTGGGGATCTGGACCGGGTTCGATTTAGCATCTTCGGTGAACCTCATGTTCATGTAGACGTAGAATTCTCTCCATTGCTTGGGGAAGAAGACAGCTCCCCAACTGCAGGGGAGCTGGTGGAGGTAGGGAGTGTTTGGGTGGATTCTCTTGAAAAAATCTGTGGCATTCCACTTGGGCCTCTCCTTCACTACTTCTACGAGCTTCGGGGTGTACAACGAGATCGAGGAGAGCTCGGGGAGCGATACCTGGGGGTCGTAGTGGTATGCCAGGAGCGCGTACTTGATCCAGAGGTAGTAGTATGGGGAGACCTCGATGTCGTCCTCGAGGAGGAGGCCAAAATCGTCGTCCGAAGCAGGGTACCAGCTCTCGCTCACGGCTCGAATCAGGCCTCCCTGGATGATCCTTCTTCTCAAGGTCTTAGGACCATGTGGCCAGTTGAAAGTGGTCACTAGCCTTATTGTGGCTTCATCCACTTTGCTGTCCATGTTGAATGTGATTGGTACCTCATCTCCCAAGTAGTATGCATTGCTTAACGAATTGAGTAGCCTTGTCAACGACGAAACACGATTTTGAGTGATGATGTTGACGGATATTCTCATCTTGTTCCAATCTGCATTTTCAATCGAATAAACAATTTATCAGTCAAATACAATTTTCAAGTTCTTAGAGTTAAAAAGTTTGGTAATTATGTCAATTGTGTTACTTACTTGGCAAGGCAGTGGATCTTAGGTCAGCCATCCAGAGGGTCTTGGGAATAGAAGCCCTAGGGAGAAGCACATAAGTGGTGGTGCCATTATTACTCTCCACAGCCATCTTCAAAGCTTTCTTCACATCAGAATCGACATCATTCACCGTGATCACCACGCTCGGATTGTGCATTTTGATCAGCCCTTTCATACTGGCATAAACCGATTGAACCACGGGCACCTCGGAGTTCGATACACCTGCCAGTGCCCCTACTCCGAGATCGAATATCTTGAACCTCCTCTCCTTGCACACCAACTTAGGCCAGTTCAGTGCAGTTGCAGCATCCTCACAAGGGCAGAACGTCCCACCGGGGACAGCAATGTACGCTTTCTTCCCCACCGTCGACCTGAACTTCTCGAGGAGCGGGCTCAGGACCTTCACCTCGTCGATGGAGTGCGCATAGAAGAGTGCATCGATCTTCTGTGGGTACATCTTAGCCCACTGTGTCACGTAACCACTCGACATCGCTCTCCACCATTGATCGTCGCGCACCTGGACCACGTCCTTGAAGATCACGGTGGTCTCGGACACATAGGCTAGCCTGTGCTCGCTGTCTCCCCACGTCTCCTTGTCTTTTGGATCCACCGGTAGCACGAACGACCCTGCATTTCTGTACTTCTGTAGCTGGTAGCTGCAGTAAGAAGAACAAAACATGTTACTACTTTCACTCCTTAATCATTAACCAGTAGTATAAGTCAAGATTTTACTGTGGATGATTAAACAATTTCAGGAACAGAGTAATTACTACTTAGTGGATGGAATCTTAGTAGTGGAAACTGCAGAATTCCATTTCTTCAGTATTTTATTTTTGTTCTAAGCTAGGAGATTTTAAAGTATCTATCTTTACATTAAACTAAAGGAACCCAAATGATTTATAAGCAAAGAAGGGATCTTTCAGTAGCTTCAAATGTTTAATTTCTTAATCACTGGCTGCCCTGTTTTCTACTGACTTGAACATAGGCTACCAACTCCATAACATTTTCAATCATGGTCCCATAGTACTAGTTCATTTCGAATCACTTAATCTGAAACTGTGACGATCCGATGAGTTCAACATATCAACCACCTCAATTGTTATAACGACTGCTAATCAAAGTACTAAATTTTTTATTACCTAAGGTGAAGATCTTCTCCAGTCGTGAAAGTGAGAGGAGCCTCAACGAACAGAGTCCTGACAAGCTCAGCAGACAAGAACCAAGAGCTGGAGAGGAAATCAACCTGCACAATCTTATCCACCGTGATATCATAAGCAGGATCAGGCAGGTAAATTCCTGCTTCTTTTGACCTAAACTTTCTGTAACTCGGGAAAGTGAAATCCTTCTGCCTGAAGGGCAGAATCCTGCCAATACTCCCCAAAACAGAGTTCTTATACTTCTCTGTTCCTGCCACATGTGACAAAATCTGCAACATCTTCCTCCCGGGGATCATATCATCATCAACAATGTACACCAGGTCAGCTTCCGTCTGCAATGCGAGCTGGAACCTCCCGTAGTACTTGAAATCGTAGCTCGAGCTCACGAAACTAATCCGCGTATCGTTGTAGCTCTCCACGATCCGCTTGAGCGACTCCTCGTTGGGGGAGCCGAATGCCAGCACCCAAACATGGTGGAAAGGGAGAGTCTGGCGGAGAAGCGAATCCAGCTGAGCACACAGCGTCTTGCGTTTGAAATGGTTGAGGATGACAGTCACTTTCGGCCGAATCGGGTTGCGAATGTCCCACCTCGACTTCATCCCCATGAGCTGGACCAGAGACTCTGTCCCGATTGTCGTCCCCTGGAAGTTGAGCACCTCGTCGTAGAGCTCCCTCTTGAGCTTGATCATGGCGGAATCCGTTGACTTCTTCTGCAAGAAATCGATCTTTTCGTGCTCGCAAACCTGTGATGGCACCACTGACGCAGCAGTAATGTCCTGTTGTTCGCGGACCAGCGAGGCCGCGGACTCCTGGTACCGCCCCACGACGTGGGGCGGTATGAAGAAGTGCCGCTTCCAGGCGTGGGCCACGCGGCTGGCCCACGCGAAGTCCGGCTTCGTCCGGAGGTCGATGGTCGGGCTCATGTAGTAGAGGAGGAACGTCGCGTAGACCGCGAACGCGAACTGGAGGCAGGTTAACGTGGTGACGAGGCGAGCAGAACTCGCTGCTGCCGAGCTTCTGGATGGTGGCGGTGCCGTCTTTGTATGCTTGTTGGAGCCTTTACCTCCTCCTCCGACGTAATCGCTTAACATTCCTTCCAGGTAGTCCCCGCTCTTGAAGGTCCGCGTCATGCCCATCTTTGCCGACGACCACCGTGCCCTGTTTTCAAGAATCAAAAGAAGATGGAAGTTAAGTATTCGTAAGTCCCAGGAAAGCACATTTGCACTGGAAGACGAGGGACGGAACAGAGTCGAGACTAACCAAAACCAAATGAATGAATGAAAATGGGGGAAGTTATCGATCGATTGGAGGAAAACGTGAAGCTGGTTGTGGATGGAGGAAGAAGAAGAAGAAGGGAGGAAAAACGTTGTTGTGAGGTGGGTGGTTATTTTGCAGTGGATCCTGTGCCAATGGAGTTTATATAAGAGGAAGAAAGAATGGTGGAAAGTTGAGTTACTTTGAGACCCGAAAAAGAATAAAGAAAGGGCGGGAGAGAGAGCATTAAGTGCTGCTCCATGAGAAGTGCATCGAGGGAGGAAAGGTCACATGGGCTAAACGTTGAGATGGTTAAAGACCAGAAAAAAGGAGGAGGAGGAAGAAGAAGACGAAATGAATTGTTTTTTCTTTTTTTGTTTTGCTACGTCTAAATTAATTAATTAAATTTAATTATAGATCAAGATTTTTTTCTCTGTTTTCTTTGCTTTTGGTCAAACGCGTCTCCTTTACAACTTATAGATTCATGTAACGTCCCCATTTCTTTCCCTCGATAGCATGTATACAAACCTTAAAACACAAAGTTTGTTCTCATAAGGGAACTTCTGCCTTCTGGTGCAGATTTCAGGCATCGCAGCAGGAGGATAATACCGAACGGGATGAGATCCGGTGACAATCCCGTCTGGTAGCTTATCGCTCTTTTAGGGAGCGCTATCAGAAGAAGTGATATGCTACCAGAGGGGGTTGTCACGGGATCTCATCCCTAACGAACGTGTATAGACAAAATTGATTTTATGATGATCTATCAATGCCCTTTTTGCTTAAACTAATTTTAGGTGTTTGAAAAAGAGTTTTGATAGACGATATTACCGAATCTAAATATGAAATCTCGATCGTTGAACTCAGTCCAAAGCTTTAATTACCAATGATGTATGTTGCGCATCAACTCAGTCACTGCTCTAAGCACCGTCAATAAGTGTAGAGAAAATTATCGAAGACATGTGACATTTCGGCACAACAAACTGGTCAAATCTTGGGTTTTTATTGTGATGTTAGAATCTCACAAGTTTATAGAGAATGTAATTTCACAGCCGAATTTCTTAGTTAGTATGACTCGCATCAATTCTCTTGGAACACATCCATTCAATGATCTTCTACTATGTAATGAGTATCATCCATAACCATTCTATTCGTAATACAAAATTTTTTTTTTCATAATACAAATTGAGATATCATTAAGTGTTTTTTTTTTAAGGAAAGAAAGGAAGGAAGCCGGTTTTGTTGGCGGAGGAAATGGCTAACCCTGCGTTTCTAGCACGGCCTCCATTATTACTATTGCTACTACTTGTACTACTAACCACTCAAGTCTATTTACTCTGCCATTAAGTACAAGCTAATTATTTAATTACTCAAATGAAATCCCGATTCCAGAAGAATGATTGCATTTGCATATGGAAGAAGAAATATAATTGTAAAATTAAGATTCCACCACACAGAAAACAACACGTAAATTAGATCACAACTGGCCATCGTCAAGACTTCAAATACACATCTCCCTAGGCCAAGAGCATCCAATATATATTTCAGAGCAAGTAAAGAAGTAATTACCAATGTCAATCAACTTCTAGTCCAATGCTTCTGCTATTACAACAGTGTCATCACTTTTAAGTGTTGGGTTTGAATCTCGCCAACTCTCTACGAGTTTCTTTTTTTAGAGTCGTTTTGAGAGTTATGTATGATAAATTGTTATCTTTGTAATGAACAGCATATGTTGATATAATGGATATATAAATGAAGATTACTCGGTCCGATTATCAGGACTTGGGATTTATGTTTGATTTAGATTGCATTACTTTTTAAGAGAAAATTTGCCATAATACAAAAAAAAAAATGTAGCGAAAATGTAAAGAAGATGGGACATATAAAACGAAACCAATAATATCTGAAAATAAAAAATGAAAACAAACTCATAAAACTCCGAGATCGTTTATTTTTTGTCGATTTGGAAGGTTTCGCATTACAAGACAATACATGTATTTGTTTTACGATTTGGAAGAGATACAAACGCTACATATTTAATTTGTACTATTCATGTATTCATTGACTGTACAAGGTCTAGAATGCAATGTTATGGTTTCCCTAATCACCCCAACATTCCTTAAACCTCACTTATCAGTTATCACCCTAACTTATCTCACACTTAGCTCGTTTGATTCTCTTAAGTCAAAACCAAACAACCCAACGCAATAAAAATAAGAAAGAACTCCAAACAATCTCACAACAACAGAAGGAATCAATCATATATCTTTAGTTTATTAGTTTGGAAAAGGGGCAAAAAAGAAGCCCTTTTCTTCCTCAGCAAATTAATGAAAGCCGATCGATCGAAGAAACCAGAAATCAGCTCAGAACCGCCCCACAGAGAGAGAGAGATCGAGTTGCAGAGAAATTAAGTTAATTATCATATGAATTAATGAATTAATTCCCCCCTACGAGTGCACAATAAGGTATTTAAAAATTTTGAGTATTAGTACGTTACCATGGGAGCGTTGACTTTCGTGGTGGTGGCGCGTATATTCGTTGAACGTACATTGATCGACCGAAGATGAACATGGAAGCAAAAAACAAAGCAAAAAGAGGAGGAGGAGGAGAGTCAACGGCTCAACGCTGATCACCAATTTCTCTTCCTCCGTCTGAATGGCTTTACGCCAAACTTGCGCCTACTTGAAGGTTTCTTAAATCTTGGCCAGAAAATCAGGTCATTCTTCCTCTTCGAATCATTTTTTTTGCTCCAACAAGGGACGAATCCACAGAATGAATACGTGTGGACGGGCGGCTGTTTTATGATTCAACCCAAAATGTAACTTCAGTAGTAAGGGAGCAACAAAAAAAAAAAATTGTTCGTAGGGTTGACTGAATGGTAAAATATTACGTATCCGAAAGAAGGGAGATGGAGATGGAGAGGAAGAAGAAGGGAGACATTTGATGGAATTCGTGGACTTGATATTAGCAGCTATACTAATTGCTCTTTTGTGGGTTTTGTTTAATTAAGAGGATTAGAGACTGTAGTAGGTAACCAAATCGTTTTTGTATGTGCATGAAGACGAAACCAAAGTGTGTAATTAAATTGGGTTTGGTACGTCTGGAAGATAGCTGATGACGGGATAGTCTATTGGTTCGAGACGACTCATGGTTCGTTTGGATGAGTTAATTGTCAATGTGGTATTTGTAGAGTCAAATTACTCATTTATTGTTCAGGTGGTATTCCAGTGGTAATTGAAATAAAATATCTCGTTTGGTTGAACCATGCAAATAAGGTATTTGACATGTGGTATTTGGTAAAAGCAGAGTGGTAAAACGAGTTATTTCTCAAAATAACACATGGGTATGAGTGACTGTCCAAATAACTCATTTCAGTAAAACGTTGTCAAGCGAGTTATTTGTGTCCAAATAACTCATTCTGACTGTGAGTTATTTGAACAAATAACTCACAGATAACTCATACAAATACTTCATCCAAACAACTCCTGAATATAAATGTCAGTTAGTAGGTCTGGTTTGAAAACCAAATTTTAGATTGCTTTTTAAAAAATCTCGGTACAACACCGTCGTGCCAATACGATATCCCGAGTTATAGCAAACAATAACACTAAATATACTCATTTAGACACATATATAACTATCATTCTTGCCGTATATAAGATGCTTGTACATACTATCGTTCTTCAACGAACCAGTAAGTTTCAACAACCCTACTCTTAATAAGTGTTTTTGTAGGGAGTTTATTAAAAAAGGGTATAGTTTAATTTGCATGGATCTCCATTGATGAGGTCAACTTCAACAGCTAGCTAAGCTTACATATGAACGATGCATAAATAACAACTCTCCTGTTCTTTGACGTAATGATATATCAACCCAATCAAATTATATCTTTCATTGGAGTGAGTGTTCATGATGACTGTAGTTAGTAGTACAATAGATGCCAATTTTTTAAGATGAACACCCACCACGTCTTCACATTTGAGATTTATATCATCAAGGATTATTCGGTTCGTACATGTATAACGAAATTTTGGTACATATATTTTATTCTTGATTATATTAGTAAACGAAATTTTATATATTAAATATCACGTTAGATATCATGTTGTAATTGAAAAATTAGAAATCATGGATTTCTTCACTTCATCGTCATTTTCAAAAGATATCATGTATATGGAAAGTATTGACGAATATTCATGAAGTATTCTTCTTATGGTTCCATACTTTAGTTGGATTCAATTTTATTTGCTTTTGGTAATTGCATGATGATACTTAAAATCTTCAATTGCTGAGTTACTTGCTCTCCGTGATGAACTATAATTTTTCGATTGTTGTTTTTTTCTATTGTTTTTATTCTCATCTGGCTATCCAGTTGTTATGTCGACATAAACCACTCATTATTCGGCAGGAGCTCTTTTAGAGAAATTTCATCCACTCTTTTCATCTTCTTCGTCAGTGTCATGCTTCTCGTAACTTCAACTGAGTTGTCCACTTAGTGACAGAACGAGCTATTTCAAAATATTCATTTGCCAGAAATATCATGTGGCATATGACTCGGAAAATTCTAACTCAAGGGTTATCGACGGATCAAATAAAGACGGCTTAGTTCGTGTATATGGGGATGACTTAAAATAAGAATTCATATGTTAAAAGATATAGCCACTTATAGTTCATCTATCCCAATGATCAGTTTTACAAATTTTAAATGTTAAATTAACCTTTCTTACCTATATAATACTATCACCACTGGTTACATTTTTTGCTGCCGGATTAAAATAAAGGTTACTTTTTGCTGCAATTTGGTATCAAAACTGATATAAAGTCGGCTAATTAGGACTCAACTCTGAACTCCTCAAGTTATTGACATTTTCCACCTAAAACATGGATCACATTGACCTTTATTAGAGACACAATTAATGGGCCATAATTAAGAGAGATGTTATTAAATTAACCAGCTCCACACTTAATACTGCCACTAACCACTGATTCTCGCGCAAGATTAGTCGCTTAATTAGTCCATGGTTTAAGGTTACATCAAATTCTGTACCCACCAAAGCCACGTACCATATCAATTAAAAATTCTTCTTTCCTAATAATTTGTTCCGAAGTGTTCTCAAATTTTAGATTTTGAACGCTTGGGTGTTAGCTAGGTCTCAAGCTCTGTGGTGGTTTACTTTTCCAAGAAATTCAAGCTACTGCATCTAATAAGACAAATTAAAAACTAGCTACATTAATATTATGTATCAATCTACACAAGCTACATGCTCCATGTTTGTGCCTTGATCGAGAAGCAACCCAATAGAAAGATATTGATATGAATCAGTAAAATTGATCGTATGATACCCCAGTAAAATTTTATAAAAAAAAAAAGCTTTAACGAGGGACATGAGTGAGGGATTGAATTCTGGTTGATGAAACTATGTAAATCTAAAGAGATTTTAAACCGACCAGTCTTACAGGTCGTTTAATCCCGCGTCGATCACTTGACTTGTTCTTTCGTGGCTCAAGCAAGAGTGCCATAAATCAAGCACATATACATATCTACATATATTCAAATTAGTCGGATATAATAGTGAAAGTACTATATATACGGGGATAAAAAAAAAAGTGGGGGTGCAATTCTAGTTCTCCTTGCTTTATAAATGGCAATGGAGATAGCTATTAGGGAATTATATTCCATAAAGAAAATTAACTTCTAATACCCAATAAGTAGTTACAAGGAAAAATCAGTCAATGGAAAGTTCCATTCCATCTTTCTCATACATTTTCACTTTAGTTAACTCCATTGGCTGTATTAGTTTGTACATTGAAAAGTAACCACGAGAGCTGTTGATGAGTTGATGGGCAAAAAGAGGAAGTAAAAACACCCAACATGAAACAAAAGTAAATTAAAGGGTGACTGAGGATTGAATCGACTAATTTGCAAAAGAGAAAAAGAGGGGAGTAATCACTTACTTGCATGTTTCCGGTGAAGACTCGTTCTTGTGCTTAGCCGACCTCTGCTCAGTTATATATTGATGATATATTCGCCGGAAAATTTGGCTTTTAGTTTAATGCAAAGCATGGACGACGTCCGATCAAACTCACATGCTCTGCTCTTGCAAGTTGCATGTGTGTGTTCGTCGTCGATGGCTAGCTACTTCGATCGATCTCAACCGTGGACATGGCATATAATTATTAATTAGGACACGTAGAGTAGTGCCAATAATGTAAACGATGAATTAAGGATGTCTATTAATTCTTATGCTTTGTTTAGCACATACTATACTATAGCCCTCGATGTTACATGTCACGTCTAGCTACATGGTTACTCTAGATGATGTTGTGCATGGTCATGTTGATTGTCGCGTGATAATGAGGCATGCAAACTTATAAACATAACTAAATGAAACCCAGTCATCTGTTTGCGCCAATTAATTAGTCATCGCTTACTTTAGTTCTCTTCTGGCATATACTTGAAAGTATTTGACAGATAGACGAAGATTTACTGGTTGTTGTTGACGGGTGTGTAAATTAGGTTTCTGTGTGGCTGGATATGCATAATGAGTTTGTGATGATGTATGAACAAATTAACTCAACCAATATATATTATTTATTAATCAACCCTAGTAAGTTATGGGTAACCATCCATCCATTCATCCATCTAGACCGAGCTTATCAAACTGACACTAGGGATGGCAATTTACCCACCCATGGGTAATTTTGCCCAAACCCAAGTAGACCCATTTATTATGGGTAGGGTTTGGGTGATGTGTGTATGGGTTTGGGTGATGTATATGGGTTTTGGGTTAGATATGGATATTATCTAAATGGGTATGGGTTGGATATGGATATCCATTTACTTGAGGGTGTCTTAACTACACATGCAAAAATTGGACTTATTTGTAAAACTTGAAAAATTTAGGTACCAAAATGTAAGACCAAAAAAATTTAGGTACCAAAACGTAATTTTCCATCGATATTTTGAGGACTTATATGCAAAAAAAAAATTAAATTTAGGTACTAAATATGCATATCTATTAAGTTTAGGTACCAAACTGTAATTTGTATTTGGGCATGGGTACAAACCCAAATCCATTTGTTATAAACCCAACCCAACCCAAAGTAAATGGGTATGGGTACAAACCCATCAAACTTTACCCATATCCATATATTTGGATTTCATACCCAACCCAATTGGGTTGGATAGTAAAATACCCATGGGTATGGGCATGATTGCCATCCCTAACTGACACCACGGCAAAAAAACATAGATGATTTCCATTTCCTATGATCTGAGTTTGGGTTGCTTGTTGTCGAATTGAGATACATGGATATCAGTTGGTCGTAAAAGGGGGCCAACTCCTAGTCCGATTGACTCATGACTCGCTTGTAATCAAATATGATCAAGACGCAACAACATTATTTTTTGTAGAAAGGAACTACAAACACATACAATGACCTTATAACCGAAAATCATACATCGACGACTGTCTTAAATCTTGACCATACTGCCACTTGTTTAACTTTTACTCACTAAACTAACTCTATCAATCCAATCTTATCATATGGAAAATAACTTTTTTTATTTTGAGAGGAATCTAATCCTAGCTAGCTAGATTATATATGACCAAGAGGCTAGCTAGGGACTTAATTTATGTGACTCTAATTTAATTTGTTCCCTGTTTTACTATGTATTTTTACCGATGCATTGGTGTCAACTCAAATCACATGCAAGACTGATCATGCAAGTTAGTTAAATATAATTAGAAGGCCAGAGATAAAAGTCAACCTCCGATGATCTAATCGATCTGCGTAATGCCATAAATGTGCACTTTGTCGCAGTTTTGACTTTTTGACTTTTCCAACTAGCCAGCGAGGGGGAAAAAGAACTTCAGTTTCCTTTTGATAGATGAATGAAGGGCTTTCTCTAAAAAAATGAATTAATATTGATAAAGCTCAAGAACCTCATCGAACAATATAATTACTAATTAGCATTGGGTTTTGCTATGAGGAGGTTAATTGACAAATCAAGAAAAACAAGTTAATCGTTATCTAAAAATACACTAGTTTTATGTTAGTTCCATCCGATCCTTTGGTAAGTAATAACACATTTCATTTTTTTTTTTAAGAAAGAGTACAATTTATTATTTACATTTTCTTAGTATTAAAGTTGCACGAGAGTTAGAAAAGTGTAGATGGAAACCTTCTCTCAACCCTTCAACGAGACTCGGTGGTACTAGTCGTGCTGCCAGGTCGCAAGATTCTAACAACGTTCAACATAAGTGTCTCAATGAATATCGTTATTGTGTTACTTTTCATTCAAACCTTTTCGTAACATTTACGCCTAGGAGTCAAATGATATGATATTCTCATTTTCAAAACCAAAAAGATAATAATCAAATTGCTAGGCTTGATCTCCACTAAGGAAATATTCACATTTGTTTTATCCTTTCCAAAATTTGTTTGGTGAAGACTTTGTGTATTTTTATTGTTTACAAGAGTGGCCTAGTGCTAGTGGTTGTAGAAATTATTTTTTCTTTCTTCTTCTTCTTTTGCCTATTCATATTGTCCATGAACGTGTGCTGAGTTAGTATAGTGGACTGCGCCATTAACGATTCCCCCTCTTGTTTGTTCTTCTCTCCCGTCTCCACTCTCCAATGGTCGATCGATCTCCATTACTTGTTTAATCAAGTTTGGCGAAATGTATACATTTCAAGGGATTTTGGTCTAAACTATCGTGCTTTTTTAGTCACTCTTTCTAAGTGGACTACTACCTAATTCCATGCATTTCAAGTTAACAATTATGACTCAATCATCCATTTCTATGAATTCAAAGAAAGTTCGTAATGAATGTGGATAAGAATGCACGTCGGATGACAGGATTAATCCATGATTCGGTCTGGAACCTAAATAGGAATAGGATCAAACCGCACCTATGCACTAATAAGCAAATGCTTTGAACAATCCATTTGATGAAATAGAAGAAACATTAAGCGAACAAAAAAAGGAAGAAAAAGTAAAGTGCATTTTACGATAATGTATGATTCGAATAGACAAATTAGACTAATATCTATATAGTAACAATATAACTCCGAAAAGTGAACTAGAAAGTAGAAACATTAAAACGGGGCAGCCAAAGCTTCCCTCTCAGCTGGTTCACCTTGTTTAGGTTAATTTGTTTCTTTCAAGCTCAAATCGAAATATATATTACAATTTTCCAACATAAAAAAAAAAGCGATGCTGGAAACTACCTTGCCATCATTTTCTTTTCTCGTTACAATTCTAATGGTTGTTGGTTTCATCGAGAGAATTCGCATTTGGCAGAATGACCCAATTCCAAGCGCTCAATCTCCCAGCTAAGCTTTGATGCAACTTTCTCATGCCTTGGCAAGTATTCCTGCACCACAACAACAACAAATTATACATAGTGAGCAACAAATTTCACAAGCGTGCTAACAGAGATATGCATGACGATGAGGATTGACTCCGTCGGATAATAGAACATATATATTACCTCCATTTTCTTGACTAAATCTTTGGCATTGGGTGCAGAAACAATGATATGGCGTGCACTCGGAATGATGAAGCCTTCCTCCACAGCTTTGTCGATGAATGACAATAGTGAATTATAGTACCCATCCACGTTCAACAATCCCACCTGATGAATTCATCAAATCAAAAACCACCAAACAAACGACTTCATATGTTTTAGCTAAGTTAAAAGAAAGAACACTTAAGCTTGAGTTTTTGGTATGTTTAAAATCATTTACCGGCTTGTCATGAATCCCTAGCTGGGCCCAAGTTATGACTTCAAGAAGCTCCTCTAGTGTCCCATAACCACCTGCAGCCCAAATCCAATTTCAGTTTATTGAGCCCAAAAAGATTACCTACATGATAGTTGGGCTAAGTTCATTAAAAGATGTGGGATGGGCCTTCCTTCTTTTACTAAGAAGTAAGAAACTGACTTTTGTTTTTTCCCCCGCAATTTATTAATCTGAAATTTGAACATTTCTAGCTCAGGGATATATAATCTCTTATTATCTGAAATTAGGGTTTGGTCTAAGGATAGTTTTCAATTGGGGGATCTCATATGAAATTCTACTAAGCCTATCAACCCCAATTACTCCAAGTTAAGCACTGTAGATGACTCACGATTTATAAAGATTTCATGTCGTTTATCGAATCACAGAAATCGCCTATCATTATACATGTACAATATATAAGTATTATAAACTAATTACATCATTCAATTTTTCCAAATCAAACGGTATCATTATTTCATTTTAACAACATTATTACACCCCACAAATATCCCATAAGTTGGACCATGATGATTTTTTCTACTACCTCTAATAATAGGATTCCGCAAACCATGCATTTTCACCGAATGTTAATCAACCAAACACCAACCGAAACCCATCATTAAAATCACCAACCGAAACCCATCATTAAACCTCAAATCATAGAACCAGTAAAAAACCCTTTCAAAAAAGATGGAAAAGTAAATGATGTGGAAAGGAAGGAGTGTGTCGACTTTGACTGGACAAAAGGCTGAATAAACCCTACAACTTTTTTTTTATCACAGGGATGAGTCACCAAATTTGTAAAAACTAAAAATGTCGGGACCTTTTCTGTTCTGTTTTACTTTTGTTGGGTCATCTGTGTTTTGTTGTTTTCTTTTGGTCCCTGCTCTGTTTGGTACCACTAATAATAATAACACACATAATTGCTCTTGCTTCCTGCTGTTTTTGCTGGCAGATCACAGCAGAGAAGATAGGATTGTGATTTCGGGATAAGGGAAGAAACTGGACCATCCTCATTCGTCACGTCAATTTATACCCACAAATCGGGTTTAGCACGACGATCCTACAATCTCATCCGTTAAATAAATACGCGTGGAACACTCTTATACGCGATTGTCGCTCTTTCGGTTAAAACCATGGTGCAATCACATCCAATCTTAACCCATTAGGCATGGTAGTAAAACAGGAGGGAAACGTAACACGAACCAGGTAGAGCAATGAATGCATCGGAGTGGCGAGCCATCTCTGCCTTTCTTTGGTGCATGTCTGCAACTGCTTTCACTTCTCCCACTGTTACTCCAGTTATCTGCAAAAAAAAAAAAAAAAAAAAGTGTAAAAGGCTGTTTTAATCACTGTAATGTGGAAAAATCTTGTTGGATTAATGGGGGAAAGCTGCATAAAGGTGGCAGATAATTGATATGAAATTGGGTAAAAAAAACCATGGCTGTGTGTTGTCACATTCAGGTATCTGGTGGCTATATTTTTCCTAAAGCGATGCTCTTTTGGTAAAAAGTGTGAAGGTAGTTCCTCCACGAACAGTCTTCCATTCGCGTTTTGGTCTCTTTTTGAGGAGATAGCAAAGGAGAGGTAGAAATTCATGTCAAAGCAGCTACCACACAACACCCTTTTCTTCTTTCTTTTTGTTATTAAACAACCGAGCTTTAAAAAGAAAGAAAAACGGCAATGAAATTGACCATTTAATAGGAAGAAAAAAAAGCAAAGACTAAATGGATAGAATCATTCCCATGTCATTTTCTCCTTCTTTGCCGTTTTTATCTTACGTAGTAATTTTTCACGTCAATTTGTACGCTCTTTTAAACGAGCCATCATGTTCATAAAAAAAATAAATAAATCGAAACATAGTAATTATTCACGTCAATTTGTACGCTCTTTCACGCGCATCATCATGTTCACAGAAAACAAATCGAAACGTAGTAACTATTCATGTCCAACAACCAACATCAACGTTGTAAGTAGCATTTTTAGACCTCAAATCATCCTTTTTCATCTCATTTGTCCCTAATTTCTTATATTATATTCACCTAAACCCTAAAGCATGTGCAAACGAAGACTGAAGAGTAGGAGGTTTTACCTCTTGGGGCATTAATGTCTTGGGAATGACCCTGCTAGGACAAAACAGTCACTATAATCAGTTAAACAGAGCAAACAGAAGAATGAACAGAGTAGGGGTCAACAACTGGATTATGTTGATGGTGATTAAGCTTTTTTTACCCGATGACATGGCGGCCTCCTTCGTAAACGGCTTGAGAAATGAGTCCCATCAGGCCGATACTACCTCCTCCGTACACCAGATCAATATTCCTCGACACCTTCAAAAACCCACCACCAAAACCCCTCTCATGGTTTAGCTTATTATACAGAGGATAATAGGAAAAAAACAGAGCAAATCTTAAATGTTGGCCCTAAACCTTTCAAATGGCACCATGTCTGCCTACAAAGTCCCCTTTTTTCTGGTTGTAAAGACTGAAAATGAAGATTTTGGGTGGAAATTTTGGATCCACATGTTGGGTAATTGAGGGGGGAGAAGGGAATACTACGCAGGAACAGAGAGGAAAACAGAGTGTGTTGCTTACCAGTTCTCTGCCGAGCTCGATGGCAGCATCTTTGTAGCTGGTCTTCTTCCCAGGGCTACTCCCGCAGAAAACACAAACCCTTTTGAATTTCGACTCCATTGTTTCCATCTCCATCCCCATCTCTCTAAACTTTGATGATAAAATATCTATCTCCTGCTCTGTTTTTTTCTTTTCTCTGACTCTCGTCAAAAAGTGACTTACCACAAGGCAGCAAAACAGAGGAGAATGAAGGGAATGGATTTGAGTGGGAAGTGGAAGTGGAAATGGTGGGGGGGCTTCCTCTCCAATATATAACGGCGAAGCAGAGGAAGGCGAAGGGGCCACTTGGATTAGCAATTACTGATGTTAAAACCCCTCCAGCAGCAACATCACATCCCCACGCGTAGAGATTAACAATCAAAACGGGGCACGAAAAAGGAAGAAAAGATTTCTCACTTCACTTCTCCTTCTTGTCGTTTTCAGGTGGGGGGCGACTCTGTTTTCTTACCTCACCCTATAAAAGACTCCCAGTCTTCCATTTTGATTTAACATTCTGTTTTTATCGGGCATAGTAAGAGTTGATTTAAGTTCCACATTGTGTTGAGTAAGTTTTGGTTTCAACTAGGGGCATATTGATGTTGGGGGAAAAAAGTTGATCTAATGCTTTTAGAACTTTGGAGAGTACTTTGGAGCGTCGTTAGATGCGCATCTAACTCGTCGTCGAGAAAATAATTCGAGACTATACAACTCTTATGGAGTCTAGGGTGCTAGGTTCCTTACCGGCCTGCTAGATTGGTTACTCGCATGGCATGTTGGGCGACCTATCTGTTTAGGGATCTCTTGGGATGTTGGGTGGTTTAGTTTTGTAGGATATACGAGGTCGTTTATCGTCATGGAGTAGTTGTGTATTCTTGTGAATCGTCCTGACTACAAATTTTGTATGAATTTGTGGGGCAACTGAGTTAAGATTAGAGAAGTAGAAGGGATAACCATGACAATTGAAGATATTGTAATTTTGTAAATGGTTTGGGGGATATGGACACATGTCAAGATCTTCAATCGTTCCTAGTTTCAACTAACTTTATAACCTAATCAGGTGTCGACCGTGTCGTCGGATTAAAGCGTAGCGTCATGTGCTAGTTCGTTTATGCTAAGGACATATTAAAGGTGTTTCGAGCAACCCTATGGAGAAGACCTATGGCAAAGGAAAGAAGCATTGCATTTTTCAAAGGTGTGCAACAGAAATAAGGCTCCATAATATATGGGTTTTCAAATCAAACCAAAATCATAATTCCATATAATTTAGCCCCACATAGACAAAGGCAAGAAATCATATTCTTGATAATAAAAAAAAACAAATAGTCATGTTTGACATGCCTTTGTTATCTGCATAGGAAACATTCATTTCATATTTTACTTTTCCAATTGATTATCTATTGTTGAATTCCAAATTCCAAAAGGAGAAGATAAAAACTTCTGGTTGCCTGCCTCCATCCCATTTCATTTTCTTTCACTTTCCATCTCCTTATCCTCTCACGAACCAAACAATATTTATACCTTGTCGTCCCCACTCTGTTCTCTGGTACCCTTTCGTGCACTCCATCCCCCCCAAAATTACTTTCCTATTGGCTTATATCTTTTCCATCCTCTCGCATGTTGTCTTCTGATTTTGAGTGGAATTTTCTTGTTATCCCCACGTGTCGTGCTTGGAATGAGACGTTCGTATCGTGTATTCATGTTTATCGTGAAAACAATTATCTCTGCACATAAAAATCACAAAGACTTTTCTTTATACTTATAGAATTGTTTGGATCTCTGAATCTTGTTCGATTAGTGGTACGAGTTAGACTACCGAAAACACGATCGGACCGAATTACAAGGAGAAGTGATTGCCATACCTATTGTATGACAGAGGCTGACCAAATGGCGCATGCATGCATGGCCACATGTCTGGCTGTAGAGAGCGGGCGTCCAAACAAGTAAACATGAAAATTATGGGTTGACAATATCTGTAGCCTCTTCAGTTGAATCATGAATTCTGTACTGCAGAAAACAGAGTAATTGGGTCATCTCTTCCCTGTCGAAATGTGCTGTAACTTGAATTCTAGCTTGGGAACAAGCATGTCTTGTTGTTGAGGAGATAGCTAAAGAGCAGAATGGGTGGGTACGTGCGCCTCCATAGTCCATATTGCTGCTGCAGTTCTTGTCTCCGTTATTTAATAGGCCAACTACACACAACACACTAATCGAAGTTTTTCAAGTTTTGTTTACTATTGTAGTTTTTAGTATGTGTTGATGAATTTAGTGTGTTTATGCGTTATAGATTACAACATTTGACATCAATGATTGTACTTTTAATATTATAAAGAAAAGTGATTTTGTTTAACTGAAATGCATACTAAGCATTGCCTTGTTAAAAAAAACTCAAGGTGGGTTGGTACTTGAGCCATGTAGAACTAATGAGTTGTTTGGATGAATCAATTAATAAATAAGATAATTTTTTTTATAAATTGTCTCATTTTGCGATTCGAATTATCTGTTCTTCTCCATATAATTCGAACCGACTCAAAACGGATCAATTACATTCCATATCTCTCGGTTCAAATTGATCGATCTATACAAAATTTCTGCCGACAGATGGTTCAATTATATTCAATTGTCGAATATGTCAAATTGAACCGTTACAATTTCTCGTTGTAAACAACCCTAAGTAATATGGAAGCATGGTTGTTAAAGTGTAGTGATGGCTAGGTCTCCCTGTCTAGCCACGTACCTCTGGCCCAACAGTTAGAGGCGGACAGAAACATGTGCAATTTAGGAGTGTGAGGGGGCGGCTGGTTTTTGGTGGACACTATACGAGAAAGAGCAGTCATTACTCGTTATAAGTCGGCTTTGTTGTTAGTGGTACTCTCTCTGGCCAACTCAAAGAGAAGCCCCTACTGCTTCTTTTTTTTTGTTCAGGGAAGGTGACCTATGAAATTGCAACAACCAAACCCTCCTGCACTTTGATAACACTTTTTTTATGTACAAACACAAATTGGGATGTAGCTAGCTCCATTCACCATCCAAAGAACAATAATTATGCATGGTGTTCTCTGGCTAGTTATAATGCCACCATACATCACTCAAAAGGGTTTTTTACAGGCATTGTGTGAGACTTTTCCTTGAGACAAATTATGCGAGCACTAGAGTCTTGTATGTACTTTGTTCCCAAAGAAAGATGATAAGGATGTGGGTTGATACGGTGTGCTTTCCGGGATCAATTTACATAACATAGCATTATGAGGGGGAAATTATAGTCATTGATATAAGGTTTTATGCCTCAATCTCATACTTTCGTTTTGTTGGGTATTTGTAGGTATTTACGTCATTGACGAAAACATAAATTCATTCAAGATGGGTCCGATTCATTTAAGTTTGAAGGCGGAAAAACGAAGCGAATTATCACAAAGTGGGAAAGAAAGTCGAATACGAGAGAGTTAGACTAAAAGATAATGCTATTAAATGAGTAAATGAGAAGCAACAAGGGAAATAAACGAAATTGATTGTAGGTGACCCTCAAGTTTAGTAGGTCCAGTTGCTTTAAAGTGGCATGTGGGGCTGAGGTTCCAGGGTAATAAAAAAAAAGATTTTTTTTAATATAAAAAGAGAATTTATCTAATGAAAGACATATAGGTTAATGAACACCCTATCACTTCTTGATATTAGTTATATGACCTAACGTACCCAAGAGCGCACTTTTCTTGACAATTCAAGTATACTGGGAAAAGTTCAATAGTAAATCCTTACACGAGTCACTTGTTTTTATGAAGGATCTTTATGATTATTTTCTTATATGGACTTTTAAATCAACTTGTGAATTTGAAGTCCATAAAAATTTACCTTAACTTGGATTTATGCAAAACCTCGTCATGATCAACCAATAGTCATACTCAAATTTGTGAGGATCATGCATCAATCCCATACACAACTACTGTAACATTTTGTGCGCCTAGGTAGGGATAAACAACAAGGGGCCGAAATGTGACAAGCACCAAATGAATGTTTCTGCTTTCTGGGAGCTAGTTACTTTTCACTTGTACTCTTCAACAGGAACATATGGATAGATACTTAGATTCTGAGGGATGAACATGAGATTAGATAGCTGTCTCCCGATCACTTCTGTTTACAAGAAGGCTGTTCATGACGTTGTCGAGTGGCTCGTTGCGTTTGGAAAGATTAGCAGATATCAAGGAAACCGGTGGATAAGAGTGAATGCACATAATAGGTAGAGGGTGCTGATTGTTCCAGAGGGTTGACTGTTGTTGGCAGAGGCCATGGGCGTTATCTGGTTTCTTTCTTAATGCATCTTTCACCGTTATAAAAAAAAATCTAGTGGGGGAGAAGTGTTTGCCCAACTATACATTTGGTAACTATTGAGTCGAATTAGTGATCCTCCATTATAATAAGGTATATATTGCTCCCTTTTTTCCCTCACTAGGTAACAAAAGAATATCGTTTTTTTCATTAATGAATGATTGAATTATAAGGACGGACAATCTTAAAACAATGAAAGCGAGAAGCTCATTTAGCTAGGGTTAATTTAAGTCCTCACATTTTAACTTTCATGTCTCCCATTAATGAAGGTCTTCAATATCAATCGATTAATATGATAAATTACAACGATTGTTTGAGTCTTGTTAGTGAGAAGAAAAAAAATTCTCTAGAGACAACTTAAAATAAGTAAAAACAAATCAAATGATTGGCCCTCACTCAAAACGTGCAATAAAATATTTATACGATCATTATGTAATGCTACATATAATATATTTTTTTTCAAAATTTTAGTAAGAAAAGTGACATTCTATGTTGGTCCATTGCTTCTTAATATGCTTTTTCATACAATGTCTGCACTATTTCGTATCAACCGGATACTTAGATTCTCTCACTCCACATATACTACAAACTCTAATAGAGTGACTTGTATCTAAGATCACTAATTAAGTAAGAGATGCTTAAGGAGAATCGTTTGGATGTCAATTCATTCCCAATTACTGAGTTTCAAGTTACATATGGAACATTGGAAATATAAGCCAATTTACTATTTATAGATATTGCTCATTTCGATAAGGAGAAACTTAAACAAACATGAGTTCGTCAATTTAAAGCATTCAAAATCTTAATCATTATCAGACACATAATTGCTATCAACCCCCTTATGTCATCAATAGTCTCATCCTTGTTCACCCTTTTATCTGATTAGGTAGTGTTGAAGTATAATTTTGATATTCTCCTTAATATTACCCTACACACCTTCTGGATCCATCTCCACCAATAATTAAGGACATAATTGAGACGCAATAAACATCCTATTGGACATCCTCGATGTATATCTTAGTTTCGACATCAGACTATATGTTAACTGTCAAAGAAATTTTATGCAAGCTTCTAGGATTTGATCATTTGAAACATAACATAATTATTAGAAATGTATATAACTACTGTACACCGTAGGCCATAGCTACTCCCTCATGTCTTCCTCCCGTTTTTTCCGCCTCCTGCTCTCTCCACCCTCACTCCACTTCTCATTGCACAAAAAAAAATTCCAACAAATTACATGAAAAAAAAATTCATCATCATACATTTTTTTTATTACTTGTCATCCTTTATAAAGATTTTGATTTGCTTCGTGGCATTTCTGATGTGGTTTCTCGTCTTTCTGTTCTGCTTCATGAGAGTTCTAGTGTGGTTGCACATATTTTTTTATGATTCAGAGAACTTAAGATCTACTTTATGAGATTTCTGGTCTATTTCGTAGAATTTGTAATTTGCTTTATGAGATTTCTTATTTGATATACAACTCATGTAACTTGTGCTTATTTGTTAAATGAAAGATACATTCTTACAAACGAAACTAAATTTGTACTACATTGGGAACTCATTAAACCTTCAAAGCATTTCTTAACGGAGATTAACAACATAACTTTCACGTTTCTTCAGAACTATGGTTGAAGCACTTGATTGAATATATTTATTTGAGTTATATGGGGAAAATTCTTTAAAATCTCAAAATATCCATGAATGTTATGTTGTTAATCTACCTAAGCAGCCCATACACAAACTCAATATCTTATTCCACCACATGATGCACAGTTCCATTTGGAAGTGTGAGAGTATGATCAATGGGGTTATATTGGTTTATAATCCATGAAATCATATATCTATCAAGCTGGTCCAAGACTATCCAAAGGAATTTCCCAAATCCCTTCTGCACCAAGAACTCTTTCTTATGATTTTGAATATTTTTTAGAGCATCACATACCCGATTTGGAGCACACCAAATTCGTGTGTCGGCCTTCATCCAATGTTTAGAATACAGATAGGGATATCTGTGTAAACAGTAAGAATTAAAAGGATGCAGTTGTATCTCTTTAATTGTAAATGTTAACCGAGAAAAAAAATATTACGCGTTCATTGTTTCTAGCGAAGTTATCTAAGTTGATCATCCTTCAACAACCAGAAGCAAAACCAACCAAAATTTCAAACAGGAGGGAATAAAGAAAAGTTGATCATCCTTCAACAACCAGAAGCAAAACCAACCAAAATTTCAAACAGGAGGGAATAAAGAAGGGTGGGGGGGGGGGGGGAATATCCATGAATGTTAATTAAGATACAATCCTTGAAATATTTGATTTCTTTATTGTTTCCCTTTGAAATGGACCTAAGTGTATGAAACGGTTCGAATCAAAAGAGAAACGAAGAGTAAATAGAAGTAAGTTTCTTGATGGAAGATACATGCTCATAAGTTGTATTTTTTTTGTAGTACTTTTTACTTCTTTGTTCTATTCTTGTTTCTTTTTAAGAGTATGAGAGAGTAAGAAAAAGTGAATACGAAAAGTATGTTTGCACCTTATTTGTTTGTTATTTCACCAGCTTATCTAGGAACTACCGTGATGACTCATGCAAACTGTCAGTTGGAAACCCTCAACAAAGTAAATCATGTCTTTATCCCTCAGGCTCTTCTACTCAAGCACAATTGGACAGGTTCTGCAGCAGATATCACTCCTTACTGTCCCTCCCTAAAATCCAGTCGATGAAGTTGCCCCCCATGTGTTTGAAGTCCACAATCTGATCCTTTCCCATGAGGGCAACTGCCCTGACCGCAAATTGGCCAAGGGACTTTTCGGTGGTGAGGTTGATACAGCCTATGAAGATGGATCTGTTATCTACCTTGTTCCTGTCTATATCGATAAACTTGAAGCCAAATCCAGAGGCTGGAGAAGGCTCGACGGGTTTGGAGTCATAATAGGGAGATTCTTAGCCATTTAATTTGTATAGCTGGAGAGAGAGGATGTGTTAGCAACACAGTTCAGAAAAACTATCTACCTAATCAGTTGAGTTCTTAATAATTATCTAAGGTATCGAGTCTTAGTCTAAGCTGTGGATTTCTCTAGCCTAACACACTATCCCAAGCAACACAGTTCAAAAGTTCTATCTACCTAATCAATTGAGTTCCTAATAATTACATGAGGTAGCGAGAAAACTGGAGATAGCTGAGCAGAAAAGAACTGAAGACAGTTGAGCAGGAGAGAGTTGCACAGAAAGAGAGAGAAAGTTAGTGAGAGAGCAAAGGTGTAGGTAGAGAGAGATGGATGTGTTAGTAAGGATAGAAAAGAAGAACGGTTGGCGGTTATGAAAAAGTGGGATGAGTCATGTTTTGTGTTAGCAAAAACTCAAGCAACAATGTTAATAGTCGAGTCTTAGGGGTAGTGTGTCTTTTATTTGAGTCCTAGGAGTCTTAGTTGTATGTTTATTTGCTTTTCTTTCAATTATTTCTTTTTTGCTTAGGGACAAGCAAATGCTAAGTGTGGGGTTGTGATAAGTTTCATAAACATACATGTATTTTGTGCATAAATGGTTGATCTTTATCTTTATGTAAGTTTCATAAACATACATGTATTTTGTGAAAAATGATCGTATGTAATGATAATCTATAATACTAATA
Source organism: Linum tenue (assembly GCA_946122785.1). Classification (NCBI taxonomy): domain Eukaryota; kingdom Viridiplantae; phylum Streptophyta; class Magnoliopsida; order Malpighiales; family Linaceae; genus Linum; species Linum tenue. The sequence continues at coordinate 63,761,450 of CAMGYJ010000007.1, read as the reverse complement.
CTTTCTAGCACAAGAATTTGCGACATGTATATACTACTAATTAAATTGAAGTGGAACACCCAACCTGATGCAAGAACTAAAAAAGATTTAAGATTAAGTTGGATGTTATTGGTAGTATAAATTCACATTTGATCAGCTAGATTGGTTTTGATGGCAACTCAAGAAACAACAAAGAGGACTTTGTTGTTGCAAAGCATAACATAATAAGTAGTACATGGAAGACACATGAAATAAGGTACATGCCACCAATACTTCATTACATAAAAACAACAACCACAACAAGAGTATAACTTCCAAGTGTATACGCGGTTGGGAAACCAACCTACGTACGCACTCATTGATTCTTTGGATATATAGATAGGATATGATTAGTCCTGCCCAACCCGATCTAAGCTAGCCCAATCTAATGTGGCTCATTCTCATCACTAGGCCCAAACAGATGGGACTGAAAACATTGTCACGTATCTCGGGAGAGGGGATGGTTCCTGTTTGCAACATGATAAAGAAAAAAGAGCTCAATTATCTTCATATTATCGTTAATGTGGTTGTTTACAATTCATATGTACAAGAGTGCTTATAAGATCGACTTTGAGAAAAGTAAACTTAAAATACTAAAATTTACCTAATAGGTGGACCATGTCGCACTCTAATAATCTACTATCCTAACAAGTCGCATCAGGGTGTAGGGAACCTTAGCCATCTCGTAAATCGTATAGGCAACCGCGTGATCGAGAAAGGTCTTCAAACAATGAGCTTGGACGCCTCTGTACAATCCTCCGACGCCTTCCTCCCGGACTATTTCTCCGAACATCCGGCCTACTGCAACTAAACCTGAACTGCCTGACCCAGCACCAGCAGCATCCGTTTGAAATCTTCTTTGCACAACATCAAGCGGATACGTTGCTGCAAATACCAGTCACAGAGAGAGACGATAAGTTGGATGATGGTGATGACAGACACCACTAGCGAACCAGTCGTGTGTACCAATTAGCAGATAGCCCAGTCTGCAGTCTTTGTTCCTTACCTAGTGAGGCAGCAAGGCCTGCGATGCTCCCGCAAACGAGTGTGGTCGTGAACAGAGAATCCTCTGGCCTGAAAGTCAAGATACGCGCATATTAAACGAAGTATTTACTAATTATAATTAAGGATAGATAGGATGCATTATTCATTAATGAGCACAAACATGATCGATCTAAAAAAGAGAAACAATTTTCCATATCTATCTGTGTACCTTAGATCATCCCAAAGCATTGAGAGAAGTTCGTAGACTGAAAGGCTTACTGCCATGGATGGGACAACGGGCTGGAACAAAACGCAGCGTAGAGATATGATTTGAACACTCAAAATATTACTAAAATGCTAGTTAGGTCGAAGCAGTACTGTCTACTAACCAATAATGATGCCGATAGTCCAGCATAGAGAGATCTGTGGCCGCCATCTTTGCATATCATGTTGCGATAAGTACCCTATGCTCCCCTGCACTCTTTGCTCATCTAGATATAGTCATTGGCCACCAAATTACGCGTTACGTTACGTACATGCGTTACATACCCCGAAGAAACGAGTAGTACTATGATACTATACTCTAATCACTAATGATTAAAATATAGATGTTAGTTTTCTAAACCTTATACGCTAAAATCAATTGATTTAGAAGTAGTGGTTATGATTCGTCGAAATACATGCAACAAACTACATATGCATCTTCTGATGATTTGAGAATTTGTGATTTACATAATGAGCCTATCGAACTCACTCATTAGTTAAGGATTAGAATTTGTGATTTACACATGCATCTTCTGATGATTTGAGAATTTGTGATTTATAAGTTTCATGTATTTTGTGTAAAAATGTTCGTATGTAATGATAATCTATAATACTAATACTTTCTAGCACAAAAAGTTGCGACATGTATATACTACTAATTAAATTGAAGTGTAACATCCAACCTAATGCAAGAACTGCAAAAAGATTTAAGATTAAGTTGGGATGTTATTGGTATTATAAATTCACATTTGATCAACTAGATTGGTTTTGATGGCAACTCAAGAAACAACAAAGATCGAGGACTTTGTTGTTGCAAAGCATAACATAATTAGTAGTAGTACATGGAAGACACATGAAATAAGGTACATGCCACCAATACTTTATTACATAAAAACAACAACCACAACAAGAGTATAACTTCACGAAAGACACCGTACTCAACAATTAATACAGAACAAAAACTATATGCCTCACAGACAAGTAATTGCTTAATATTATGTGATTAAGATCGCGTACACATGATTAGTGGCAGCTACGTAATTAACTCAAACACAAACACCAGGGTTGGCCAGGAGGTAGTCCTGCACAAGCTTGTACATAGACAAAGTCTTCTCCCCAATGGCATCAATCATTGCCTTGTCAGCAGCACCTCCCTTGGTATGATAATGATTGGTTGCTCTGACGATGCTTCCATCACCAGCCGGCTCGATCTTCACCTCATTCACCACCGACTCAACGTTGTCGCTCAACGGACCTCCTTCGATCACCGTGTACTTGGCGTAGTAGCTGGCCGGATCCTTGGCCTCCACCTTGTGCTTCACAGTCTTCACTTGGGTCCCTATATGTGCAACGTCGACGCATATCATAATTCTGTCAAATTATATAATAATACTCGCGTAGTGTAAGGTCTCATACTCTAATCATAAGTACCTTCCTCAGGGTAGCAGGTCTTGAGGATGCTGCCGACGCCTCCGTCGCCCTGGACAACCTCGCTCTTGAATTGAGGCATGATCTTGGGGAAGAAATTTGCAGAGTCCTGGACCAGTGCCTTGAACATTCTAGGTGCTGGGATTGAGGACTTGAACTCGTGGGTAGCCGTGGTCACGCCCATGTTTGATGTTGACGAGAGAAAGAAGATAGTAGTTGATTAGGGAAGCTAGCTCTAGCAAATGTTAGTAAGTAGGTTTTTGCTTGGGGGTTTGAGTGTGGAGATAAATGGCTTCTGGCCTTGGCAATTTATAGGAGAGGGAAAGGTGGATATTGATGCAGATGTTCATGAGATGAGATGGGTTTCATTTGTTTGGTAGCCCAGAAAAGTCTATGACCGTGAGCGCACTCCATGTTTGAATCCTCGCAACCTTCTTCTTGCATCTAGATCCCAATATAATGTTATTATTATTATTTAGTGTGACGAGTTGGACGATCTGGACAAAGTTTACAACAATGCCATTCTTTCGGTTCACATTGCGTTAATGTCAAACCTTCAAGATGAAGTCAGGTACGTGGCAATGTCTTGACTCAGCTTATTTTTGGTGGAAAGGACAAGCTCTTGTATACGTATATACTAGCTGGCTAACTCTCTCCGTTTTTTTCATTTTACACCTTCGCTATTCAGCGGCGGATCCAGGATATAAAAGTGCACTGGGCCGGATTCGAACATAAAATTAGATACCGTAACAAAAAAAAATTATAGTTTGCATTACAATGTCAATTGTACACGACGGTCTTTTAATTTAGCAAATTCGTCAATAATTGAGTCTTCATCCATACCAATAACATACTCTCTCTCAAAGAAAATAGTTAAGCAATCAGCAAGAAATTCATCGCCCATCTTGTTGCGCAAATCGTCAATTATACATGTACACACCGCAGTCAAACACTAGATTCTAAGTAAATTTGGATACAAATTCTACCGAGTAAGATATATGAGAAATCCTAATATTAAATTCTATGTTAATGGCTTAATGAATAATTGCACTGTACAAACTTAGTTTTTAAGGAAATAAGACTAACTAAACTAAGACAATAAGATCAATTGGCAAATTGGAATTACCTGTTGATGTTGTCCCTCTCTGCCCCTCTCTACGCACTTTCTTTGCAATAATAGACAGATCACAATTCAGAGATGAGATAAGAGAATCACAATTCACAAACAGAGGAGAGACTCCATTATAGCCGCTGCGGTCTGCGGAGAAAGAACGAGGGGGTGGGGACTGCCGGACTGGGGATGATACGGCCAAGATGACAGCCAAGGGGTCTCCGGCGCCGGCCGCCGGGTCAGGGACTCAGGGTGACAGCTCCGGGAGGTGGGGACTGCCGGACTGGGGAGCAGAGATCAGCGGCAGCGGAGCAGTATGTTCGTCTTCTTTCTTTTCTTTTTTTTTTTTGTTCCAGTCTTCCAGACTTGCAGGGAAAGCCAATAGGAATAGGGGCGGGAGATTTTTATTTTGTGTTGTTTGGGCTGCAGGGATGGCCGCCTGGGGCTGGGTCTTGAGGCTGGGCTGGGCCCAAATTTTTACCATGTAAATTGCCGGCTGGGCTGGGTATTGGGGAGGCAGGGGGGCTGGGCCCGGGCCCAGTCTGGCCCCCCCTGTATCCGCCGCTGTCGCTATTGCATGCATGCCACCAAAGTGTATAGAAACCTTCCAAGTGTATATGTGGTTGGGAAACCAACCTACGTACACACTCATTGATTTTTTGGATATATAGATAGGATACGATTAGTCCTGCCCAGCCCGATCTGAGCTAGCCCAATCTAATGTGGCTCATTCTCATCATTAGGCCCAAACAGATGGGGCCGAAAACATTGTCACATATCTCGGGAGAGGGGATGGTTCCTGTTTGCAACATGATAAAAAAAAAGATCGACTTTGAGAAAAGTAAACTTAAAATACTAAAATTTACCCAATAGGTGGACCATGTCATACTCTAATAATCTACTATCCTAACAAGGCGCATAAAGTCGCTGGACACCTTAGCCATCTCGTAAGTCGTATAGGCAACCACATGATCGAGAACGGTCTTCAAACAATGAGCTTGGACGCCTCTGTACAATCCTCCGACGCCTTCCTCCCGGACTATTTCTCGAAACATCCGTCCTACCGCGACTAAACCCGAACCTCCCGACCCAGCAGCAGCCGTTTGCAATCTTCTTTGCACAACATCAAGTGGATACGTTGCTGCAAATACCAGTCACAGAGAGAGACGATAAGTTGGATGATGATGATGATAGACACCACTAGCGAACAAGTCGTGTGTACCAATTAGCAGAAAAGCCCAGTCTGCATGCACTCTTTGTTACTTACCTAGTGAGGCAGCAAGGCCTGCGATGCTCCCGCAAACGAGTGTGGTCGTGAACAGAGAATCCCCTGGTCTGAAAGTCAAGATACGCGCGTATTAAACGAAGTATTTACTAATTATAATTAACGATAGATAGGATGCATTATTCATTAACGAGCACAAACATGATCGATCTCAAAAAGAGAAACAATGTTCCATATCAATCTGTGTACCTTAGATCATCCCAAAGCATTGAGAGAAGTTCGTAGACTGAAAGGCTTACTGCCATGGATGGGACAACGCGCTGGAACAAAACGCAGCGTAGAGATCGATATGATTTGAACACTCAAAATATTACTAAAATGCTAGCTGGATCGAAGCAGTACTGTCTACTAACCAATAATGATGCCGACAGTCCAGCATAGAGAGATCTGTGGCCGCCATCTTTGCATATCATGTTGCGATAAGCACCCCATGCTCCCCTGTACTCTTTGCTCGTCTAGATATGGCCACCAAATTACGCGTTACGTTACGTACATGCGAAACGAGTAGTAATATGATACTATACTCTAATCACTAATGATTAAAATATAGCTGTTAGTTTTCTAAACCTTATACGCTAAAATCAATTGATTTAGAAGTAGTACTGGTTATGATTCGTCGAGTATTTGGGAATTTGTGATTTACATAATGAGCCCATCGAACTCACTCATTAAGAATTAGAGTATAGTATAATACCTCAAAATCCGAATAATTCAAAATTTAGATATCATTTTCTTACTAGATTTACCCTGGATATGCTAGAAGCCACCAAAACTAGGGCAAAGTCTGTACTTTATGTGAATGAATGAACATACCTGAAGGGCAATGTGTGTTTTAACAGTATCCAACGGATACAAAACCGAGGAAGCAGTTAGTGCTGCCAATCCTCCGCCGATAAAAGCCACCCCGACTGGATTCAGCCGCCCACTCCCCTGCCATTAAGATTCGAATCAAGCATATAGTGTCGAAACTGATATATTCCAATAACTCAAGTTGTTGCGAAATTTCAGTCACAGATCATTATATCGTGTACTAAAATGCGCGTCATCAATCTGATTCAACTTACTATACAGCATTTGACGTCGTAATGCATATTGATTACCTGTAGTAGAGCCTTGAAATTCATATAGGCGGACAAGTGGATTCCGTAAAAAGCCAGCCGATGAGCAACAAAAACTTTGCTGCCCCTCCAAAGCCCTTTGCACCCAGAAGCATCACTACCACCCTGTTCTTCGACGATCCGAACAGCCTGCTGCAATATGTTCATCCTCCTCCTGTCGCCGGCCGGTGCTCCTCCTTCCACCTGCAAGCATTCCAATCGGTCGGTGGGTAAGAGATCGATAAAAACTCACACAAACTTTTTTTTTTATCAACAACTCGCGGGTTATTAAGACTAAGCGATTTGTTGGTTCACATGATATCAAAGAGTCTTCGATCGAGAGATCATGGCTTCGAATCGTCATGACAAACCCTAATATAAAACAATGATTTAGCACAGAGCAGCATGATATATGTTCAACATGCACAAACTGAAAAATTTCCCAGAAATTAACTTTCATTTGGGGGCAGATGTAACGTAAGTGATAAAAAAAAAAAACTCATACAATACAAACTCTTTTCCAACAACTCGAATTATGAGAACTAAAGTTGATTTATCGTTCACATATTGTGAGAGACTTCAAAATCGAGCGGTCATGGGTTTCAAATCATTATAACAAACCTCAATACGACAATATATAGTTTACGATAAGAGATATATAATACGCGTTGAAACCGAAAAACCCTAATGTGGTTTAGCCGTACAAGTGGTGATATATGTTACGTTAATAACTCCAACACAATACACTTTTTCCAACAACTCGAATTATCGGTAATAACCTGAGAGAGTATGGTGATGCGGGAGAGCGGGACGGTGCAGGCCTCGCTCAGGGCGAGCGCGGCGAAGGCGGCGAGGGGATAGAGAGCGAAGCTGTAGAGGAGAGGGTCGAAGGCGATCGTCCCGAAGAGGAGCTGCTGCTCCACGAACTCGCGAAACCCGCGGAAAACGCTGATACAGTCCGCCGGATTTTCTATGTAGTCCTGCCCGAATCGTGCCACGTAGCGCCTCATCACACCGACGAACTTCTTGGGGTTGGGGCTCTGTCTCATCAGCTTCTCAACGGATTCCTCGTGCCGATTCAAGCAAGCGACCAGTTGCAGACTCTCGATGGCGCAAATATATTGTTTGGCCGCCATTGTTGTTGTTGTTATTTTCTGTACAAGTCGATTATTCTAGCTGATGAAATACTTTGCCGCATACATATATATATATATATATATATATATATATATACTAAATATAATTTGAAGGAGAACACACAATCCCAGTCCGACCCGAAAACGGCATATAATATATTCTTCCGACTAGAATGGCTAGGGTGTTTTGGGTTTCAGAATGGCCCATAGGTGGTGATGCTGGTTTGTGGTTTGCTTCGGTTGGGCCTTGGGGGCCTGGGTGCTTCAGGCGCTGGCTCTGCCTCTGGGTTGGCAGGGCTCTGTTTTCTCTCTTTTTTGGCTGCGGAGGGGGTCTGGTCCCCCTGGCAGGTTTTTAATCTCTTTTCTTTTCTTCTCTTTCCGTCCTTCTTGGGGATCAAGCTTGTTTGATCCATTGTTATTTTTGGTTTTGCTGTACTTACACTTTCTCCTTTTTGCCTTTGGGCTGGTTTTAATAATTATCACCATTATCAAAAAAAAAAAAAAAAGTTTTCTACCCGGCCAGTTGGCCAGAAAAGTTCATTTTTATTTATATTAGTTAACTTATCTACATATTTTGAACTTTTTGGATCTTGTATACATTTTATGTTCTCGCTTCATAAGTGAATATGTGGTATGTCTATATCGAATAATATTTAATAGTTAGCACACTCGCTTGTGATGTTTTTATTCTCTGATCATAAATCATGTCGTAAAGGTTTATCACGTCCCATTTAGGATCGTATATAAAAAAATTTCCACCAAGACTCTCAAATTTATTATCTTATACAACATATATCAATTCATGATTCTCGAGTTTGTACGAACTCTCACCCAATTAACCAGAGTTCAAATTATTGGAAAAATATACTTGATTACTGGATAAATTATGTTTATCCCAATTGAAATTTGACACACATCGTATCCCTTAAAATGATTAAATTCTCTAAACCTCACTCATTTTTATTGTTGATGTTCATGAAGTCTTTGTATAGCAACTTATTACAATTGCTAAAATTTTAAGTTTGTACTAACCCTCAACCCATGCATTTTGTCTAGATGTTCGTTTAGAATCTGAATCCAAGGATTGATTAAAAAAAATATGAATCCAAGGATTCATATACACTGTCGAAGGTTCTCATTTTAACATGTTCTTTCAATGTATAACTTTTCAACTATTTGAATGTCCATTCGCTAAAATTTCTTTATATTTGGTGTTTGTTCTAGAACAAAATTTCATTACTTATATTAATAATTGGTAAAGTGTGTATACGACCGACCAATATTTTAGGTGCATTCAAAATTATATATTCCTAAAATAATTAACTTATAATTTTTTAACAAAATATTTTGTAGCAAAATTTAAAAGTTCATACAAACATTGTGGCTTTTCACGTGTATTTAAATTATTGGATGTATAGTAGACACATCTATTGTTAATATCTAAACATATATATTGTTAATATCTAACCATATGATATCTAAACATATATATGATATATGACATCTATTGTTAATATCTAAACATATATATGAGAGTTTATTTTACTTTCAACGCTAATTAATACCTTTGAACTCTTCTCCTTGGGTGGAATATGATATCAATTTTTTTTATTTCCAAAATTTGGTATGAAATTACAGACTCACAACTTACAATTTTCTTACTAAACTCATATTTATTAAATATTCTTCTTTTGACCCAATAGCTCAGTTTACACTATTGTAACTATAAATATTTTTTGTTATATATGTGAAGTAAAACATTAATGTTTATTTATTACCTCAATCTTCGAATTTAGATTTTTCTTAGCATGAAATGTGATGTTTAACGTACATCCTTAACAAAGATTTCTCTAAATTTCACAAATTTCATTTTTCAAGTCATCTCATGTCTCATCCTAGAATATGAAGTCAAAATTCATCAACTATTATACTCAAGTCATTTTAGAAACTTCAATATATAATCTTTAACAATAAATAACTCCAAGTGTGAAAAGAAAATTTCTTAGCATAAGATGTAAGACCTCAATAGAGATTGCTCAATCAACATGACCTAGAGAAAATATTAGTAATGTAAACTTAGGATATATTATAAATACTGCACATGCGATTCATATGTTTTCACTTGATCAGAATGAATAAGAAGTTTTTTTAATAAATAACTATTATTTCTTGGTCAAGTTTCTTTCAGACCTTATCGAAAAAATATTATTATTTTTGTGTGTTTGTTTAAATTATTCATTAAAAAGTAAATTATTATTAAGTTTTAGTAAAAATGAGCATAAATTTACATGGTAATCTTTAATCATATATTTTTTGGTTTAAAAGTGTGATATATATGTCACTCTACGAACATTAGTATACTGTTGCGTAAATCGATATAATGAAAGACCAAAATGTGATATATGTCACTCTCCATCATGATTGTCACGTCAGCCGGCATGCCACCGGTTGAACCATTCAACCGGTACCGGTCATGAAATCGACATGACACCATCGGTATGACCGTTATGATCGTTTTATGAATTTTTTAGTAAATTACGTAGTTTTAGAGAATTTAAGTATGAGTACATGCAATTTTATTTGAAATATCATATTTTATTCAAATATCAATATGAGTTGTACGTAAATTGTCTTCAAATATGGTTTATATATGATTAAATTCATTTGATATTAATACTTTTTGATATTTCTACATATTTTATTATCCGGCATGAAACGACACAAACCGGTTGTACCACTGGTAAAACCATTCCACTTGCTAAACCGGTTTGATAACCTTTCTCTCCATATATTATTTATAGATATAAAGCAAAAAAAAAACAAAATAATTATTGAATAAAAGAGAATTAAATATCAAATGAAGAGAGAGGGACAACTCCATAAATAGGTCAATAACTATTTTTTTTGTAAACAAATTGTCCACCTTGGCAACTTGAGATCTCTCCAAGTGCTTATGTGGCAAAAATTTAATTTTGAATTGCCATAATATTATGTATAGATTCTCTTGTGTGGATATGGGTGTGAGTATGAAAGTTATTGTCTGTGTTCGAATTTCGAAAATCCCTATTTGTTAGGTACATGGTACTCGAATATGTGTTAGTCCAGATGAGTAGTGATGACAATGGGCGGGTCGGAACATGTAGGTCAGTACGTACCCATGCCCGCTTTGTACTAAGTGCGAGCGAGTTAGGTCGGGTAATACCTGCACGGATACGAGATAGAGCACGAGTTTACCCAATTTTATATGCCATTTGAATTTTTTTGATATTTAGCTATTTTACAAGACAGAGAAAATACTCCACAAATGAGAAATTTAGCTGAAAGAATAATTGAGTCCAAATAGTTGAAACTTGAAAGATAGAGTCTTAAATTTCATTGAGATGAATATATGACTATGGAAATGTTAAATGACGAGAAATATATGTAGATATTGATTTAAATCATGATATGATGGGTCGAGGACGAGGCGGGGCAGGTTGGAAGCGATACCTATGTCCCGCCCCACGCTTCTACGAATCAGGTAATTCTCACCCAAAAAAAGTTGAATCGCGCGAGTCGAGTCATAAATTGGCATCACTATTCACTACACATCAGTAGCTTTTTGTTTGAAAGAGGATATTTGTAAATAATATAAGATTTTATAATTAAATCTTTCTCAACAAATCGAGTTATTAGAACCAATCATCATTCTTAACACATGATGTTTCTTAAAAAAAAAGTGTTTGAAGAAAGTGAGCAAAGGGATGGAGGCAAGGTGCTTGGTGGCACGCATGCATGCAATATAACGCAAATAAGTTTGTCATTTACATCATCAAAAAAAGCTGATGATCAGTGAGTCAGACACATTCGGTCATACCACGCCGACTAGAACGCAAGAAGAAGACTGAGGGGATTCAAAGATGGTGTGCGTTTGGAAGCTCATATCCACGATCGATACTTTTTTGGGCTACCCAACAAAACCCAACCCCTCTCTGATCTCACGATCTGCATCAATATATATGATATATCCACTTCTCCTCTTTCTATAAATTGCCAAAGGCCAGAAGCCATTCATCTCCACACTCAAACCCCAACCAAAAAAACCTAACTTACACTTGCTAGCTAGACCTTAGCTCCCTATCCAATCTACTCTTGAACATCAAACATGGGCGTGACCACGGCTACCCACGAGTTCAAGTCCTCAATCCCAGCACCAAGAATGTACAAGGCACTGCTCGAGGACTCCCCAACCCTCTTCCCCAAGATCATGCCTCAATACAAGAGCAAGGTCGTCCAGGGCGATGGAGGCGTCGGTAGCATCCTCGAGACCTGCTTCCCCGATGAAGGTACGTACGTACGTGCATGAACATATACAGATCTCATATGTCATAAATCAACCGGTCTCAGTAACTCGACCTACTAAGATTTGAACAAATGATCTCAAGGACAAACATGTTGTGTGATACCATGTCATAACCCCCACTATTTCCAATAACTCGAATTAATTCTCAACTTTACGAGTATTTTTTGAAATGACATGTTCGTATAGGGAACCAAGTGAAGATTGTGAAGCACAAGGTGGAGGCCCAGGATCCGGCCAACTACTACGCCAAGTACACGGTGATTGAAGGCAGTCCGTTGAGCGACAACATCGAGTCGGTGGTGAACGAGAGAAAGATCGAGCCGGCCGGTGACGGATGTGTCGTCAAAGCAACCGATCATTATCATACCAAGGGAGGTGCTGCTGACAAGGCAATGATTGATGCCATTGGGAAGCAGACTACGACTGTCTACAAGCTTGTGCAGGACTACCTCCTGGCCAACCCTGGCGCCTGCTGTGCTTAATGAGTTAATTACCTACCCCTCAGTAATCATGTTTACGTGGCCTTAATCACCTAATAAGCAACTACTGTGCCTGGTGATACAAGTAGTTTTTGTTCTGTCATAATTGTTAATTGTTGAGTATTATGTCTGTCGTTCATTTACACTCCTACTCTGGATTGTTGTTTTTATGTAATAAAGTATTGTGTGGCATGTAGCTTGTTTTATGTGTCATCCATGTTCTACTCATGCTGATAATCAGCCTGGAAATTAAATAAAAACAGTGATTGGTCCGATCAGAGAAATCGATTACTGGAGTTCAAATCAGTATAATATTGTATTTATGCCATAAAATAACTTATCATGTCGGTTCTAATGTAATGTCTTACAATCTTTGAGTTTGTTGATTGATTGAATCCATCAGACCATCCACATCAATGAAATACAATTTCTATTTCATATGTGGTCCCTATCGCCACATCAACAATTTTTCTCATTTCACTTTATATCAATTTCATTCTCTCCACATCAATGACATACACTTTCTATTTCATATGGTGGGCCCAATTGATGATTTTAATACAACTCTATATTTTATCTAAAAATAAAAAAAAATAACAAATAAAGAGATGAGGCTAAACCATAAAAAGGGACCAACATCTACCCCACTTGCTATTCCATTCAGACTTCCATTAAGTGGAAGCTGTCACTTTATGAAATAACCTCTACAACCATGAAATGATAAATGGAAGTGCCATATCATCAATGGAATGGCTGCAAGACAGCCGATGCAGCTGCTCTCATGGGATAATATGAAGATTATTGGGCCTTTTATCATGTTGCACGATTTGTCCTGCCCAACCTGAGCTGGCCCAATCTCATGCGGGTCAATCTCGTTAGGCCCAAACAAATAGAGCCCAAAACATTGTCACATGATCCGCATACCCCACTCCCACTCCACTAAGTAGTAAGTACTCCTTCCCCCACCTCTCGCCGCCGCCGCCGCCGCCGCCGCCACCACCACCGATCGCTCCGGCCAACAGTTTCCACGAGTTGCTAGAAACCCCTGCTTGCATGTACGAATTCTGTGCTCCATTCCCAGCTGTTTAGTTTGCTTTCGTTGTTTCAAATTCATAATTTTCACTCAACGGTGCGACTGCTCCATGGTATTGTTTGTTGGTTCTCAATTCGTGCCTTCGCACAGTGCAGATAATCTGTGTTGGACCCTCATTTCCAATTAACTTCATCCATTTCTATGTCGAAGAAAGTTTGAAGCTTGAGCTCGTTTCAGTTTATCATTTCCCGCGTTCTGTTAGATACTAGTGTATTCATGACAAAGATCGAAGCTTTCATATGCAAGTTTGAGATTTCTTATGCTCCATGTAGATAGAAAGTTAATGTTGATGAACTGTTTAGAGTGGCACATTGACTGTGGAGTGTCCTGAGAAGCGTGACTGTGTATTTGGCCTGCTTTAAGGATACTGCAATTGCTTTATTGTTTCCCTGTTTTCTCTTGTTTGATGTAGCCTTGTAGCTACTAGCTAGTTAGTTCGTGGATTGAGGCTGCACATTCACCATTTCCTCCAGCCGGGGATGAATGCAACAAGTTACATACAGCCCAGTTTTGTCAACTTGCAAAGGCGAAATGGTCGTGGTAGATTTTTGCGCTTTCAGTATTTCATATGTTCTTGTTCCGCCACAATTTGCACAGAACTTGGTAAAGTGGGACTTTGGACATGTGCAGGCCTAAAGTTTGGAAGACTACTGAACTCGGTGAAGATCAGGTCTTGCTTGTCAGAGATAGCATCGTCCACCAGCGAGGAGCATGGTGATAAGAGTTCGCCGTTGGTGAAAATGTGTGGGATAACATCGGCTAGAGATGCTGCCATTGCTGCAGAAGCTGGGGCTGATTTCATTGGGATGATCATATGGCCAAACTCCAAGCGCTCAATTTCACTTTCAGTCGCCAAAGAAGTTTCAAAAGCTGCTAGGGCAAATGGAGCAAAGCCTGTCGGTGTATTCGTTGATGATGATGCAGATACTATAAGGCGAGCTGCAGAAGTAGCTGATCTTGAATTTGTACAGGTTTGTGTGTGAACCTCTTTTATGGTTTTACCTACTTCATATGTTGCGTGCAAGCTTGTTTCATTCATCCATTAGTTTTTTTGCAGCTTCATGGGACTGGTTCAAGGGCGGCTCTCCAACAATTAGTACAAGATACCCGGATAGTCTATGTTCTTCATGCAAACAAGGATGGGGAGCTTCTGAATGAAATCTCGGATGAAGAAAGTTCGTTGGTTGATTGGATTCTCTTTGACAGTGCAACTGGTGGCAGGTAACTGGACATCAATGTTTTACATGTCTATGAATGTGACCAAACGATCACCTTATTGTAAAGCCAAAACCTTGCAACTTGTTGTATGCTGTTTGCAGTGGAAAGGGATTCAACTGGGCTCAGTTTAAGTTACCACCAATCAGGAGCAAGCATGGTTGGCTCTTAGCAGGAGGGATCAACCCTGAAAACGTTTGTGATGCTTTGACCACCCTGAAGCCTCATGGTATAGATGTTAGCAGTGGCATTTGTGGCTCAGATGGGATAAATAAGGATCCATCTAGAATCGCCTCGTTCATGACCGCTGTACGTTCTGTACGCTATTGATCCTAACATGACAGCAAAAATATGCCTGAAACACAATGCAGGCAGTGTTGCAGGCTTGCAGCATACTGTTGTATTCATCATTTTACTTGCTGGAGGTTCACAGTGAACTTAGCAATGAACTGGTTTTTATACAGAGCTGAGCAACCCATCTTACTCACGATTTGCTCGTAATTCGAGTTGAAGAAATCGTATTATCTTGTACTTGATTGATCAGCGAATCGAGCTTGATTTGTTGTAGTTCGATTAACTCACAAGTTGTACAGAATCAACTCAAGCAACTCGATTGAAGCATATGTAGAAACTAGAAAGGCAACTAAAAATCAATAGGATTGATTTTCTTTCTTCTTCCTCCTACGTCTCTGCTATAGGAATCAAATCACAGAGTCGATCAATGTACATTACTTTCCCCCTTTTCCCCTCTCTACAAAACCCATTGCATTCACATTTCTCACACATATCTCCGGCGCCGGCAGCAACCGAAAAAGGAATTAAAAAAACAAACTTTAGTTCTTAATCCTCAACCACAGAAAAGTCAGGTTCGGAAGGCTTTTGCAACGAATTCACATTAACGACGCTGGAACCCGACCCAGAAGAAGAAGAATGCTTCATGATCGTCACTCCCTTTCTCGTGCTCGTCGCCATCTTCGCCGTGTACACCGCCGCGAAACCACCCTTCTTCACCGCCTCGTCCCGCCGCCGATCATCATCATCCTCGCAGCTCCCTTCCTCCCTAGCTCTCAGCTCCGCCAACTCCTTCCTCTTCTTGTACCGGCGCCACGCCGCCTGGATAAAGCACGCCGCCCACGTCCGCCATTGATGCGAGTAGAACCTGAACTTGTGCCTCAGCTGCTTGCTGTGCAATCTCCTGAACTGTGACGCCACGAATTTCAAATCCTCTGCTCGCAGAGCGAACGCTTCCACTTCAGAAATGGCCTTGACCGTGCGAGTCGAGGACGGGAGCAGGACGCTCGGACGCGGGTCCAGCGCCCACGTCAGCAGTTCCTCGCCGCAGAATTCGCCGGGACCGATCTTGCAGGAGTTGAAAAACCCCGTCCGGCCACCGTTGGTGGTGTAGGAATCCAAATTGCCGCGAATTATGAACAGCATTTCGTCCACCAGGTCTCCTTCTCGCACCAGGACCGTGCCTTCTGTAGATAAAGCCGGTTTAAGCCGCTCGCAGATTGCATCCAGCATTCTCTCGTCCATTTGATCAAACAGCGGAACCTGTAATGTGAATGTTAGCGTATTTTACAAAAAGAAATGTCATGCCTGAGAGCGTCTGGGAACGTGTAATTCGACGATGTTAGCACGCGCTGAAAGTACATATAGCGAAGGGGGGGACTTACACGACGAACGAGATCGAGGCAGAGGTGGCGCTTGATATCTCGACGGAGGTCCAATGGGAGCCCTTTGAGGAGGGTTTCTTCATCAACTCCACGGGTGGCAAGCCATTTGTATTGATCATATTTCCTGACAGAATTCCTGAGCTCAGGAGGTAGCTGTCTGTGGTGCATCCATTGCTCTGCATCGGTTCTTTTGATCCTCCACTCTTCTAGCCTAACTGTTGTAGATTGCAGGTATGTCTGCAAACCAGGAGGCAAACAGAGTTTTGGTTAAGGGAGTGAGAGAAGGAAAAAAACCCAGAAAAGGAAATGGTCTGAAATGAGCAAAGCTGGAGAAAAGTTGTCGTTTTTTCATGAATTCCACTTCTAAAAATGAAGCCTTACCTGCATATTCCCAATGAGCAAAGCAAAGAGCACCAGACCAAGAGTTGCAATAATGATGGCGAAAGCTATTTCCCCTACATAAGTGCTTGTTGAAAGGTTCTGCCCCAGCGAGCTGCAGCAGCCAGGACCAGATTTGAGATTTGGCATTATTAGGAAGACTAATCACTAACTAAACTAAAGTATTGAGGGGCATGACATACCTAAGGTTCTTTAAGCCCCACCAGAGGCAATAAAAGTACTTGTCAAAGAATGATGTGGATGAAACACCGAAAGTTGATGCATCGCCATAGATCCCGAACTGGTAGAACTCGTTATCCGGCTTGCACAAGCTCGAAGCGTTGCTGGACTTGAACCACAAGTCCCTGACAGAGTTGCCAACCGACTGGCAATCAAAGAACTTGAAGTTGCAATATGGCTTCTCCTTGTCACATGCACTTATCCAGCATGATTCTTGCCTTTCTATTGATAGAAGGTACCAGCAAGCTCCTAAAACCTGTTCCAAGAGTATGAATTGTAAACAGTTTCAGTAATAAGCAAGTTTGTCTGTTTTATGGTTTTTTTGGGGGGCTCACTAGGATCTTACATGGCTTGCTAGCATGTAAAGCATCAAGTTATAAGCAGCTCCAGCCCAAGCTGTTTCTGTCACAAACCCAGTTGCTTTAACGATTTGGGAAGAGAGTGGGAAGATTAGGTAAAGTCTTGGAATGTACTGGAAAATGATGATGAACCGGAGGACGTTTTTCGTGTTAGCCATGGTTGAACCAGCAAGGTTTGGTATGATTAACCAAATAAGTACCTGCAAAAATGAAAAGTAAAAAAGTTCATACACGCCCTTCTGCACTCGAGCAAAGGTACTGAGAGCTTTTTAGTGCGGTTCATTAATGATACCTGGGGAAGAGGGAGGGCTGCAATAAGGTCAAGCCAGAAGTTATATCTAAGGTACCTCGAGGCAATCTTTTCAGGATCAATAACGAGCTCCCCTCTCCCAAAAACTCGAGAAGAAGGTGCAACGTATGCTGTCCGAAACATTATGAAAATATGGACCATGTAAAATACATCTGCTACTGTTCTAAGAACTGTGAGGGTGAATTCAAGGGGTCTCCCAATGTCTATGCATGACGCAGTCCTGTTGACTCTTGGCAAGTAGAAGAAGAGAGGGTCGACAAACAAAGAAAGTAAGCATGCCACAAGAAAGATCTTAGACCATCTTCGAACTGCTGGCCCTCGAGGATCTAATATGTTCCTCTTCACTCTCTCGTAATCCTCCGAGAAAACTCGAGACAGAACTTTGGCCTTCAGTGATTTTCCATTCCTTACATCTCTCTGAGAGCTCTTGGCGCTGGACTCGGACATATGAGTCCCATTTATGTTGAATTTGAGCTTGACTGTCCCATCTACATTCATTGTTTGGTGCTTTGTCAATTCAAGATCATCTCTAAACCTGTTAAAAATAACAGAACATTACCCCAAGTTACAAGCCAAAATATACAGTCAAGAACTCACAAAGAGAGACAAAGAGCATGACAAATTACAAACCTTACAGATCTTGAATTTGAATAAGCCATATTGTGTCTGTTTCCTTCCAAGAGCATAAGCCTGGCTGCAACTTCAATGGATCACAGAAATGTTGCAGAAAACACAGCAAGGGGCAGATTTCTGCATGTTAAAACAGACTTGGAAGATCAACTACTACTACCTGTAGTATATTCAGAGCCAAGCAATCCAAAAGACCACTTTTGAGAGTGACAATGTACAAGGCATGAGCTGAAAGCCACAAGAAGAGACAAAAGAGGGGAAAACACCACCCAATCAATGGCTTCTTGTGTACAAGGTATCATGTGAACTGAAAGTAAGGATCTAAAGTAATTACTCAACTTGCCCACAAAAAATAAAGCAGCTGGCACCTAAGAGGCCATCCCCCCTCCTTTCAAGCAGGAAAAGTGGCTAGTCAAACATGTGATACAAGTTTCCCATTAAACAAAACAAATTAAAAATCCCTTCTTTTCCCCCTCTTCCGTCTCAGACCCATCTGAATCAGGAAACATGTGGAAAAGGAAAACCCTAATCCACCATCTACAATTTTGCAACCATAGATAGTTTCCATCCCCAGAAACCTTAGAGGCCATACTGCCTTCCATTACACTCTACCCCTTCGAACCGTTGCACGAGATACTAATGGGGGAAAAGGTTAAAAACCCACCCTTACCATACAATCAAGGAATCAATTCCAACTTCTAAAACGGACAAAAGAACCCACATGGGTGTTGAACCATTCACCTTAGCCACTCCAAAAACTACCTAAATTTCCATGGCTGCTTCAACTCATTGGTACCCAATTTGATCAAAACCAGGAAGGAGGAAGAAGAAGAAAGACAAACTTACTTGTTTATTCACATGAGACCCAATTCGATTCCTGATCTTGTACAATCGTTGACCTAGATTTTCCTGCTCATTTTCAACGCAAACCAGACAGGGGAGAAGAGGATGGGGAAAAGGGGAAATTTTGTTTGCTGGTTCTGGGTTGACTCGGAAGCTCAGAGTTGATACTTCAATATGACTGGAAAGGAAGGAGGTGGTGAGAGGCCAATGGGAAAGCAAGCGTAAGTGAGATGTGTGGGCGCTGTCACTGAAATCGCCCACAAAATAAAAATGGAGAGTTCGAATCGAAGAAGGAGAAGGGGAATAAAGAAACTGTGAAATGCAGAGTTGGGTGTGAGTTGTCTTGTTCAGTCGGAGGTAAACGATTCGCTCTTCATGGAAAGAAATTCAAATATAGGGTTAATTACTAATTGGTGACTTAAGTTTAGGTCGCTGGTAAACTCGGTCACCAGACTTTATTTTGGTACGTATCTCCCAGTACTTATTACTTAAGTATTGTGTTCTTAACCTTTTTCTTGTGAAATTTGTGTTTTAAAATCATACCGTATTAATGGTCTGACCCAAAAAAATCTCCTACCGGAATGTACATTGACAAACTATTTTTAGTGGTTTAAAACTGTTGAATATCGAAATGAGAGATTTAGTACATATAATGGTATGGTGTACACATGCATGGTTGTTATGTCATTGGTATGTGTTAATTGTCACGTTAGGTCTGTTGGCTGCTTAAACCCGATCGTCTAACTGTCAACTATTTTATACGTGCCATAATCATTCCAATTATTTTGATACATTTTCGTTCAAAATATCGAGTTAATCTAAAGTCACGTAGCCAAACGCAGCCGAAAGTAATAATTTACTTCCTCGTATTCTTATGTTGTGACAAACATCTGTGATCAATAATATATTAATATTTTCTATTTATTTTAATGAATCATATATTAATCTTTCCTTTTGACATGGTTATGTTTTTTTTTTTCAGTTTTTCTCCCAACTCTTAAGCCTTGAAGTATTTCTCTAATATAATGTGGATATATCTTCCTTAGGGTTGTTTAAATTGTGATTATTGTGCAAACAAATGAGACAAACCATTTGATTTGTATGGAAGGACCAATAATGATTTGCAAGCAAACAAATAAATAAAGAAGATAATTAAACCATGGCATGGGTAAGTTATATATGCACTCAGAATTGATTATCAGTCTGGCTCTGGTAGTACGATTATTGAGATTTTATTATTGAGAAATAATATAATGGCCGGATATTGTTTGTTTGTCTGTCTAGTTGATCATATGATTTTTTTTTTTGACAAGACTAGTTGATCATATGATGATGAACTGGATATATAATATAATATTTTATTTTGTGAAAACTGGATACAATATATATTGACAACAATGAATAGGCCATAGTACTACGTGTGCATGTCTCTTCTGTCTCTGGCCTGCTACTTAGATGCTCTCTCTCTCTCTCTCTAGCTTTGGACAATTGGCCTGCCGACCGGCGATAAGGTGACTTTTATTTATTAATGTGTATTTTTCCATTATCGCCGGCCCATTTTACTGATGCAGTCGGCCGCTGAGTTGATATGGCAACCGTACTTATATTACGGCAATAACTCACCTATATATATTATAAGCATTTTGCATATGCGTCAGTGGGATTGCAGAAACCTTCATATGCTAAGCAAATATTATAAGCATACTACATCGGTTGATGGGACCGTAGTAATTGTTAAGAACGATTCGATAAGCAAGTGTTGTAGAAAATTGGTAATCGTTCGAGTTCCAGTAGTTGAACATGTGCTTAGTGATGACAATTTCAATCCGCCCCGTGGGTATTACCCGACCTGACCCGTAATGGGGCGGGTATTACCCGACCCCGGTAGCGTGGGGCGGGGCATGGGTATCTACTTCCGACCCACCTTGCCCCGTTCTAGACTCATTTTATCTCAAATTCTTAGAATATCTATACATATTTCTCCTATTTTGACTTTTCTTCAACTAGTTAGAGTCGATCTTTCAACTTGTTAGGCTCAATTATCCATTCTATTATCAATATTTTTCATTCTTAAAATGTTTTTCCCTACGTTTTATTGTAAAAGTAAAATTTACTTGTATTTTTTTGAACAACATGTAAGAGTGGGTCGACTCGCCCCGTACCCGCGCGGGTTTGACCCGCCCGACCCGTAGTAGTGTGGGGCGGGGCATGGGAATTAAGGTACCCGCCCCGCCCCATTGCCATCACTACATGCGCTCTATTGTCATGCGTAAGGGTTTGTCTGCTTTGCTTGGTACTGTATCGAAAATTGATCGATCATGATTTGAAAATGATATTTTATATAAAATCTGTTCTAACAACCACTCAGGTTACAATAGCACAACTGTTTTTCCTCCTTTTTTTCATATAGCTCAAGTACTACGAGATTATTGATACCTTGTTTACAAAGTAAGATTTGACCTGTGCTACCAACAAAGCCACTTTTTTTTCTTCTTCCTACGAGATAAACTTTTTCTCCCTTTGTTGACAATTCAACAAAACAACTGAAATTATTAGTTGAATTGAATCTAAATTCGATTGCTTCTACATTAACACGAGTGACTTGGTCCTAAAGGAACGAGTCATTTCCCATTTTAATATGCCACAATTTTTTTGGGATTGAAAGTCTTTGGGGAACAGCTAGCAGTCCAAAATGGGGTGAAAGTAAAATAAGCACGTACGGTCTGTTTGCTATAGCCTGTGGAAATGGAATGATTGATCACTACCTTTGGCACTATATGATATTAATTAATTTGATGCTCGCGGTAATCAAACGGAATCAAAATCAACGAGACCAATTATTTAAACTACGATATGTAGAATAGTCTAATACATACTCAGTTATTTATTACAATACCGTAATCAAATCTTACTAACTTCATCACTGATATATGAGTTTATATTAATCGGTATAACCTGTTGATTAATTGTACATTATCGTCACCTCCTACCGATCAGATACCGGTTCCTTCCATCGTGCATGTTAGATAAACCCAACAATGTTCCATTCACAAATCTAGTGTTTGGTTGTTTAGTTAGACTTGACTACTATCCATCATCTAAACTAACATGGACTAGTAGTGTAAGACTACCAAAGACTCAGTGGAAAGCTAGCTTGAAGAACAGTAGTTTTTTCTTTAACAATATGTTAGATTCCTTCCTGGTAGCATGAACTAAAATACAATTTTTTCCCCCACAATTTTACACAATAAAAATTAACTAAATTAAAATACTACTAACCATAATAATAATTAGCTTATCCAACTAGTTGGTGCTGCATTAATTGCAAAGAAGTAATTGCCAAACATGGCACTGTCCAGAAGGGTGATTTTTATATATTGGGGTTTTAGGGTAGGGACTGAGGGGGAGACATAGCTTGTGTTAGCATTGATCATATTCATATATGGATTCACATTCATTCATGCAATTGGTTGTTACTGTAATTAATAATTAATTAATTATTATAGTAAAGTTGTTCCCATGGTGATTAAATAATAGGCTGGACTTGTTGTAAACAGCTCATGGCCATGGCTCACATATAATGATAATGTGGCCCACTCATGCCATTGAAACAAGGCCCACGTTAGTTATGGTCTCTACTCTCAAGGATCTCTTTTGGATCTCAGCCGGCCCATGACTAGCTTCGGTTCATTGGAAATTTTAAGCAAGGCGTCTTTCAAATGCGACGTCGTTTCACTTGAGCGTGAATGCGTGATACAAATTCACAAAGGTGAACTTTTTTGTTCTTAGGGCAATGTCTATTTTTTACCCAAACCTTTTCAAAATTCTTTTATTTTACCCAAACCTATCAAAATTCTATTTATTATCCAAACTTATTGTAACTGATCAAAATCTGGGCATTCGTTCTGTTACCGTTACTTATTTCGCAACGGAACTCCACGTCAGCATCCACGTCAACATACACGTCTGAAATTAATAAAATAAAAAATCATAAAAAAATTTGAAATTACAAATAAAATAATAAAAAATATCAATTCTTTATTTTTGTTCCTTTACTCTCTCCGCCTCTCGACTCTCTTTTCCCCGATCCTCTTCCTCTCTCTGCCTTCCCTTTTTCTTCTTCTTCTTCCAGAAAAAGAAAAAGCTCGATCTGGAAAAAATGGATCAGGAGGGGCATCCCATTCGATTTATCTCCTCGCCTCCCTTCCTCTCCTCTCCGCCACCGTCAACGAACTGTAGAAGAAGAAAAAACAAGAAAAAGCTTCCTTCAGCGCCGGTAATTCCGAGTCCAATCGAAGACGACTCACTCCATGGCCCCTCTCCTGTGGATGGGAAAGATCTGGAGGCGAATCACGGGAATGGATCAGGTGAGTAACTTTATGGTGAGTAACTATGAGTAACCCGCCCACATCAGCATGACATCAGCATCCTCTCTCTCCTGGAAAGCATTTAATTTTCCCCTCTTTAATCTTTGACGGACGATTTGTCATTCGTTTTAAGTCAAAATTTAATTTTTTTTGCACAATTAGATCAGATTAATTGTGCTCTTCAAAATGATATCCACTTTGATATATTTTTCGAACAAAAAAAAAATTGAGCCATTTTTTACCAGTCTATACCATATGGTATTGACTGGTATTGAAATAAGAGCATACCTATGGTTTGAAAAGCGTACCATGGTGGTATGAACAAACCAATACTGTAGGATGATTGAATACATGATAGTAGAAGTATATTAATTGTCATTTACGACTTTTAACATTGTATACCATAAGATACCATAAAATACCACCCCGTACAAGGGTGGTATTGTATGGTATTTGGTGGTATTTTTTGGTCTTGTAATTTGTTCACCCAGAAATTTGTAGATCCAATAGATCATGATGAACTCGTCCCTGCTGTGCAAACGTTTTCAAAAACGAATGAAAAACGAAGAAGATACCATATGGTATGCAGTTGGTACCGAGAGGCCAAAATTTTTTTTTCCCTCAAAAAATATTGAAAATTGATCTCATTTTGTAGAGCACGATGAACTCGTTCCATCTGTGCAAAAAAAATTAAAATCCGAGTTAAAACGAAAAAGATATGAGTCAATTAAGAAAGCTAGTGAAAATAAAAATGGTATTTAATTCTCCATTCTTAGATCTGGATTTTCTAAATGAAGGGTCCAGATTTGGTTATTGATGAGTGCATAACCCATGGTTATGCACCCTATCTTGAGCCGCGAATCACTCCTTGCCGCCTCTCCTGTCGGGATGGAGAAGAAGCCGGCCAAACCCGGAGAAGAAGTCGTCGCTTCTTTCACTTCCCGCCATGTCCATGCCCCGCCGGGAAGAAGCCTGGGTCTTCGCTGTGATTGGGATTTGAGAGAAAATCTGAGGGATTGCGAGAAGGAAGAGGAAGAAAGCCCAGGTCTTCGCTGGGATTGGGTCGCCGGAGAAGCTTCTATCTAGATCTCGTCGGAGAACCAGACGGCGGCGGCGGGGGTGGTGACGGCGACAGCGGCGGGTATTGTGGATACGAGCGCCGCGGTTAATTATGACGATCTGAATAATAACCAGCAGAAGAATGTGTTGTCGCTGGATCTCAATTTGCCGGCGCCGGATGATCTCGACGCCCACCAGCATCACCGTGCAGAGCAGTCTCCGTCGAAGTTCCAGTTCGCGTCGAAGCAATCGACGAAGGCGATGATGTTCTCGGCTCCGGCGTTGATTGGGTGCCACTACTGATCAGAAACAGAAGAGAGAAGCCAGAAGGAAGAAGAAGAGGAGATAAGCTCGCAACTCCACACTCAAGCTGCAAAGCAGTTCAAGGCTCCCGATTTGGGACGATGAGGAGGTGGATGAAACTGGAGTCGAGCCGAAGGTCATTGAGTTGGTGATGACACATAATAAAAAAAATTAATTTATTGCCACATCAGCATTTTTTTGCCCGTGCAGTTTTAACTAACGGAACTATTAACGGAAACTTAACGTTTGGATAATAAATAGAATTTTGATAGGTTTGGGTAAAATAAAAGAATTTTGAAAAGGTTTGGGTAAAAAATAGACATTGCCCTTGTTGTTAAACTAGAGAGTTACCAAACCCTATGGATAATCGGTGGTAACTTGGGGAGCAAGACAAAGGATATCTACACCGTAAACGTCGGCGATTGAGTGCTAGTTCCATAAAATAGATTCTCTATATGCAAATCAAAACTTCAGACTCCGATTAGGGTTTCTAATTACTGTCACCGCTGAGAATTTCTCTCCTAATTTCCTTCTCCATCGACATGAGCGACGAGAAGTTCGATTGCGGTTTCGAGATGTTGCAAGTGATTTATTTAAGTAGCGGAGATGACCTGGAGCAGGTGGCGGCGGGGAACCCCTTCAAGTTTTGGGCATTCGAAGAGTATTGCGAACGAGCACGAGCAGCCAACGGTGGCCGGTCCACCTCCTTTACTGTCCGCTTGACTCGCGAGTTCTTGGAGCAGCAGCTTCTGTTTGGGGGAATCAACTTCGATCCTCTCTTCTGCACTTTTGCCCTCTACCCTGTGGCCGCCGCCGCCGCAATCGCCGCCGCCCAAACCTGCACTACCCCGCTCTCCCGCATCGTGATCCTCTCTCAGGTAATTAGCTGTCACTACAAGAAACTGCATTTTTTTTTCTCGCAGACGAATTCTATTGCGACGAAAATGTTTTGCTTAAAATTGTCATTTATGAATTTGAATATTTCTTAAAATTATTGCCATGAATTGAATATTTCAAGCTCGACGGTTGAGTAAAAATCGGTTATTATGATTTCGAACAAACTGCTATGGTGAAATGGGTAGACACGCCGAACATCTCGGTTCGATTCAGAGTAGTCGCATAAGATTTTTTTTTTTAATTTTCAAAAATATCCAACACAAAATAGTTGGTCGCAGAATGTTGGAGGACTTTCTGCGACGAATATCTGTCCATGTTTGAGGATATTTCGAGACGAACGTATGCAGTGGCGGAGGGAGAGGGTAACAGGGTGGGTCCCGAGACCCACCCTGGTTCGGGAGGAAAATGGTTAAATTAGGTACGATAATTAATTGACATCGAAAACTAGGTCACGTTTAATTAATAATAGTTTATCGAAAAGTTTTGTGTTTGAATCTTGGCAACCTTATTTCTTAAGCATACGGTATACAGATTTGTGCAAACTTCAATTTCGTATAAGTTGATTTTCTTATGAGGGAGCATGCTAGTAAATGGTATCATGTATATTATTGAATATCTTCCAACAACTCGATTTGTTCATACTAAATGAATTTTTTTACAAAGAACATTATTCGAAAGCTAAATCATGAATTATTGATTGATGTAAGATTTATTATTAAACCTCTATCAACAACTCGATTTATTGATACTAACGGTTCTTGACAAAGAACACCATTTGAAACAATACGAGTGTACGACTAACTAAATCAATAATTGTTTGGTACGCAAAATGATATTCTTGATATTTTTTACTATTAATGCATTTTAATTTACCAAAAAAATTCAATTTAAAATTATATTAACAAAAACTATTTTACCATGTGTAATTTTTCCTAGATGGATCCACCTTAAACGAAATTCTGGCTACGCCACTGAATCGTATTTCTGTTGTCGCAGAATGTCTCGAGATATTTTGCGTCACAGTCGTTGAAAAAAACATAATTTCGGCAAAACACACGTACACCCCTTAACGATCAGTCGCGCTCTTTTGCGTTGATGGATTGCAGGTTGAAGGCTCCGGCGGCAGGAGGAGCATATTAGAGCAGGCTGCTCGGATAATGGAAGAACAGGGTTTGGGAAGGGAGTTGATAAAGGTCGTCCTAAAAATTACTAATGATCGTCCTAAAAAATAACAAAGTTACAATTTTAACCTTTTGTCATCTTTACCTTTCCTTTAGCAAACAAGCACTACCTTCACTTAGAAAACAAAAACACTCTCGAATTAATCGACATTCTGAAGTCATAACCGTCAACAATACGTCCAAACAATGAATAGCGACTCCGACGAGGTAAAAATCTCGATTTTTTTAACAGAAGATAATTTTTGGTTGATCCATGGGTCGACCAAAAATCAAATTTAGTTGAACCATGGACCAACCGAAAATCGGATTCGGCTGAACCATGGACCAACCGAAAATCAACTTCGGTCATGCCATGGGTGAATCGAAAATCTGTTTCGTTTGCACCACGGCAGAACCAAAATTTGGTTTCGGTTGATTCCCGGCGGAACCGAAATTCTGCTTCGGTTGTGACGAGGCGCGGACGGACGACGAGATCACTCACCTTCTCCGGCGACGACGAGTGCTGGCGCGGACGGACGAGGCGCGGCGGAAGGCTTGGGGCGGCGGACAGCGAGACGCGGCGGAAGGAGGACGAAGTGCGGCGGACGACGAGGCGAGGCGGGAGGCCTGGCGGGTGATGCGGCGGACGACGAGGCCTGGCGCGGCGGCGGGACTGGAGGCGTGGCCGCCGACGTGATGACGGCGGGGTGGAGGATGGCGTAGTGGCGGCGGTTGCAGCTGTGGTGGAGGGTCGTGGGAAGGGTTTTGGAAAGGAAGAGGTAGGGTGTGTTTGTTTTGTCTTTCAATTTGAAATTTAAAATGGGCATTTTAGTAAATTACGTATTAAGTTAGGACGATCATTAGTAATTTTTAGGACGACATTTAACCATTCAGTTTGGGAAGAGGGCTCAAAGGATACAGAGGACTTTGGAGGGGGAATTTGGTCTCCATTGTTCATCAGCTCACCTTTTTCTGGATCCAGTTCTTCACCTACATGGGTTCCAAGGCTCTGTTAAGTAGGTCTCTGCTGTCATGAAACCCCGCCGGAGCCGCTTTTGTGAGCGGGGGATTGGCGGCTCTTGCCGCCGTCTCGATTTCGCATCCTTTGGATACCTTGAAAACTCGCGTTGCGATTCAGGTAGACGCAAGAACACATCGTATTAGTGAACCTTGTGAATCTGTTTGTTCTTTGCTTCATCAATTTCCAAATTCGTTTTAACGGGATTGATTTCATGTTTGATTGATCTTTTGCTTACTTTTGGAACTGATTTTCAATCCGAGTATCTAGACAAGTAAAGATCACACGGGAGCTCGGCGTACCTACCACAACATGTGCAGAGATGGCGGCCGTCGATCTCTGTATACTGGACTGTCGGCGTCATTGCTGGTTAGTAGTGATTACTTTGATGATCCAACCTTCCAACTTTGATGTTCCTTTGTCCAATGAGAGTGAAAGGGCGGGGAATTCAACTTCTTTATCTGATCGACTTTAATTATTTATTAACCACTCGAAACTGTTCATTTGCCCATTCATTTCAGCGTGTCGTTCCGTCCATGGCAATAAGTCTTTCCGTATATGAACCTCTCGCCTTTATTTGGCTACTTGTAAGGTACGCAACGTAGTATATGTATGTACGAGATTTTTTTGGATGTACGATTTGAATCTAAATCTCACATATGGGGGGAAATCAATATGTCGGAGTTGCGATTTGGGTCAAGTACCAGGTTCTGTTTTATCAATCATCACATTTCAAATTCGATTTTTTCGGATTCTCTCGTCATTATTTCTTTGAAACTTAGATTTTCTTATTGACATGATCACCATCGTCACTACTTTACAGGCCAGATGATTCTATATTCACGGCCACACTCGCATGTGGTACCATTGCAGGCCTTGCTGCATCCGCAGGTACGTGTACACGTATTGAAGAATCGACTTAGCTTCTAACTATGTCCACCGCATTCCTTAACTATTATCCGATTCGTCAAAATACATCCAACGATATATGCAGCGTTGTGTGCGTCCTTAGGGATATTATCAAACCGAATTACCAAGTGCGTGATCGACTATGTTTGCAGTAACGTTTCCACTCGAGGTTGTGCAAAGAAGGATGCAAATGGAGGACATAAAGGGTTTGGATAGAGCCGGAGGAGGAGGGTTCCGCCGGATGTTTTGGCAAATAGTCGAGAAGGAAGGCGTTCGAGGGTTGTACAGAGCCGGCGGCGGCTTCAAACCTCACTGTTTAATGACAGGGCTTGGTCATGCAGTTGGCTACATGGCTTACGAGATTGCCAAGCAGCCCATAGTTATGTGCAGCAGTACCGTGTTCAATCCCCTCTTGACCTCTTGGGCGGGTAGGTACTGACTAGAACACACAACACATTCAAAACGTTACCGACACAAATCGATCGAGTGGTGTGCTGTAGCGTCGGACTTTGAATCCAGAAATCGCGCATTTTGATGTCTAGCTAGAGCATGCCTTGGATTGGAAGTACATCCTCTTTGCTTCGGGTTCCGCTTTCTTTTTTCCTTTTGGTGAAAATTTGCTTGCACAATCACGTCGTATAAAGGAAAAGCTTACACATTATGTACAAATGAAAGTAGACCGGAGAGAAAGCAATACCCTGTTTTTCTGCACTTGCTAAAATGAGAATCTCTACTACTACCATAACAAACTTTCCTCTCCTCAGTTCATCAAACCAAGAGCAAACACGAAACCGAAACCACGAGCCCTGTTTAGTGGGAGGAAAAGTAGTGGGAATGAATCCATTTGCGCTATGTATTTACCTTGAGGGTGATTTCATGTTTGCCATGCAGAACGATTCGAATCGAGGCTCGGCTATATCTACCACTTCATCATCTGAGGCACGTACGTTTGGTTGACGTGAGGTCAGGAGGAGCAGCCTGTCCATATATTCAGCAGAAACAGTACTGCCATCTCCTCTTTCGTTATCAGTTACTGTGCAGGGCTCTCTGTTCTCAACCACGTGGTCCTCTTTTCGGGGCGAGGAGAGTTTTGCTGACTCGTTCTCAATTGGATCCTCCTCTGAATTGGCAGGATCTTCAGTTATAAGTTCAGTTTTGTCGATGAATGTTTCGTTTTGGAAGCTATGGGCTATGGAAGGCATCTGCATAAGAAGAAGCACTAAGTTTACTTACTTGACACTCAAATAACATGCATCTTATCATCTATTAGCTATGATTCTGAAATCTAATTAAATCAGAGGTATCTTACCTGAAAGAGACTCATTGGGATATTTCTCCTACTAGATTTATCAGGTGCAACGGTAGAAAGGATTTGGACAACCTCGCTCATGGTTGGTCGAGCATCGGGATCCAATAGCAGGCACTCTTTTGCTAGGTAAGCCATTATATGCATCTCTTCTTCTGGGAAATTCCCCTTCAAACGTGGATCGGGCAACTCTGATATCACTCGCTTGCTATCTAACAGCCGCGGGGTTGCCTGCACCGTGTATAAAACATTGACAATCAATTGAGAGGAAGGTTTTTGAAAGTGTAATTTGGTTAATGCTTCGTTCATATGGCAGGGGACCAAATGGTAAGCAGTACAGTAGATTGAAGAGGATCTCATACCCAGAATACAAGGCTTTCTTCTCCTTTGTTCTGCGTTTTATGGATTGGGTGTCGACCGGTGATGAGCTCAAGAAGAACTACTCCAAAACTGAACACGTCAGACATAAGAGAGGCTCTTCCAATCATAGCATACTCCGGAGCAAAATAGCCAAAAGTGCCCTGCATTCTTGCTGGAGAATTGGAAGTGCTTGGAGCTTCATCGCCTCTTAAACATTTGGCCATCCCAAGATCCGTAATCTGCGTATATTGAGTTGTTCCCATAAGTATACACATAGTGACACTCGACATCACACATTCTGACAGAAGACAGATAATAATTAAAATCCAACTCCGCATTTCATTTCATTATTGCCTATTTCGCCTTGATCAATTTTTCAGTTTTGCATCCTTCCACATGATGAAAAGGTTGCAGGGATTAGAGAAACTGTGACTTTTACCTTCGCTCTCCAACTTTCATCAAGCAGGATGTTTGTGGACTTAACATCTCTATGCAAGATTCTGGGGGCTGCTGCTGCGTGGAGATATTCCAAACCCCTTGCTGCTCCTATAGCGATCATAACGCGGATCTCCCAGCTCATATTTTCACCTATAGCTCCATCCAAGCAATCTCTAAGGTTCCCGTTGGGCATGTACTCGAATACGAGTAGCCTCTCAGAATGTTTTCCTTGGAACTCTGAGCAGTAACCAAGCAAAGGCACAACGTGGCAGTGATTGAGTCTGGACAACAGTTCAACCTGAACAAAGAGCAGAAAAGGTTGCTAAACAATATGATAATTTGTAACAGCAACTTCTTCACCATAACAACAAAACCAAGACATACCTCTGTTGAAAAGACCGACTCAAAATCAGGTCCTTTCTGAGATTTGAGCCTTTTTATTGCCACACTTGTACCATCTCGTAGCAGGCCACGATAAACGAAGCTACTT
This sequence comes from Linum tenue, assembly GCA_946122785.1. Lineage (NCBI taxonomy): Eukaryota > Viridiplantae > Streptophyta > Magnoliopsida > Malpighiales > Linaceae > Linum > Linum tenue. Next base: position 63,730,255 of record CAMGYJ010000007.1, on the reverse strand, counting down.
ACTCCACATCCTATGAGATTGGAATCTGAGAACTTATCGGTTCCATATTCCAGCTCAGTGTATGAAAAGCGGCTGATGACTCCATAGACGATGTCTTTTTTGTTCCCACATAAGAAAGAAGCCTTGCCAAAACACCCTGGCAAAGTGGGAAATAGAAGGTAATTAGAAACAATTCAAGCTGGAATGATGGTATTGTTTCTCAAAGTATCCTTACCTGAGACAGAATTACTTGAGCAGTTAATGCTAGCCTTGGATTCTGATCCTGAAGAACAGGTTCTCTGACTAATCAAATGAGATCTACTATTAAAACTTGCAAGTCTGTCTGAGGAGAAAGCTGGTGATTCGATAAGGGATTTCTCCCTTCTATAGACATAAAATGTCACAGAAGCAACAAATGCCAGAGTTGTAAGTACAACACATAGTAGTAGAATGATAACGAGGACTCTGCTAGAAATGTGGTTCCTTGGAGTCTGAACTCCATTCAGAGATCCTGCCACACACAAAAAATACAAATGGCCCTGAGCAAGCGAACTAAATAATCTCGAGAAAGATTAAAAACAGAGTAATCTATTGCAGGAAAGCATAAGGATTTTCAGGATTACCAATAGTGCAATTACAGGCCGTAAAACAGGTTTCTTCATGACTGACATCAGCTATTCTCGGAAGTCCATCCGCTGGACACATGCACGTCCACATTTTCCCATTTGATCCTCCACTGGCTGGATAAGAAGTTTGTTTCAGATAAGGTGTTAGAGTGATGCTAACCATCCGTTACATTGATTATTCTGTTACCCCAGCATACCTTGATTGCAATCGCAGGAGTTGGAGCAGTTAGAGCTAATATAACTCTGGTTTCCTGGATATGGCAAAGAACAATCACACGTCCAATTTCTTGTGCCTGATGTTGGGGCAAGTTGATCTGCATTAACAATCAACTCCAATCAAACTTCCACGCATTTGTGTACATGGCACAACTGACATTTTGCACCACATATAGGACCTCTTAACACTTGAAATTATGTGTGATTGTACCACATTGCACAATCTCTTACTTATCTAAGAGATTAGTTATATATACATCATGAAGTAACTTTACAAGTTACGAGCCTCGCTATCACCGTAGATGACTAATACAACTAGAGTACTATTATTACCTTAAACTATAATAATGCTTTCTTTCTCCAAGATTATAACTATACCAGTCAGGTAGCAGAGGAAATTACGTTTGTATATTCAGATGAAAGCCCGGATAGCCAAGAAATGAAACGAAGACCAATACTTACCACAATAACCTCTGGGCAACCAAATGAAGGCTATCAGACAGACAAACACAACTTCTAAGGGGATCTTCATTTGTTTCAAAACTGCCACGAAATATACAATAGTTTGCTATTAAGGACTAACAGAGAGTAAGGGAACGGTAAGGAGTTCCTACAGAAACAGAGTACTTCACCAAAGACTAAGATACTGAAACTAATAAAAGTAAGAACAAGAAAACAGATGGACCCACAAAAATACCTTCATTAGGTGCAGTAGTTGTGTCCTCAAACGCCCTCGTTCTTAAACCTCTGATCTGAACGAAAGTCGCAACCTTTCCAGCTGAAAATGGTGGGACAATCAAGTTAGGGGAAGAAAGAAAGGAAAAAGAATGCTACAGTTTGCACGGTTTGAAAAGCACAACCCAGAGACGTAGAATGCCAATTTACCCATATCACTATATCAGGGTAATCAACACTTGGTCAGAACTGGTAAGAAACTGAAAGCCAAAAGGTTTGGAATTACAAAAATTCTACTTGAGTAAGCAGCTCCAAACAATAGAAACGTGTAGCTTCACAGTAGGCCAACCAACATCATAAATTTCTTTTCAGTTTGTTCCTCCATTTGATGCAACTTTTATTTTAGGCAGGCCAATGCAATAAACTCTACAGTGCCAGATAGCGCTCAAATATAACACCACCATGACAGAATTGCCACGAATAATGTTGTATGCACAATGCTATCATCTACAGTTGTAAGAAGGTAACAGCTAGAAAGAAAATGAGGCCTAACTACAGGGAATAAATGCAAAAGTTCCGAAAGAAACAAAGATGAGTAGGCCTATCATCCATTTAATTCAAAAGATTGAAATTGTATTATCGATTATGCACATCAAAATCATTAAGACCCCGTGGTGAGAAAGGAAAGCAACCCATTTGGAATGAAGACACTGGTATTAATTAAAAGCAAATGAATGAGACCCACCTAGATGAACAGCTCTAACTTGCAGAAGAAAGGTTGAGTATCAGGAACTTCAAAGACCCACCTGCTTCTGCAACGTTCTTGTACCGCAAAACCCAGAGTCCTAACATTTGGGGATAAAATGACCATTTTATGAGGGAAGAGCATCAGACATTGACTTCCATGAGCTGGACAAAATATCATTGAAAAGATAGTACGAACCAACGAGATTCTCACTGACTTCACCAACTGAGACCCTGAAGTCTCAAAACACAGGTGGTGGTGTGATTGAATTGAAAGCTAACCTAAGGGAAGATAGTAAACAATCCCATGAAACCCATACCTAAGAATATTTTTTCTGTAACGGGCAAAACCAATCACAATCAACACCATTAAGAATCATTTGCTGAGAAAGTCCAAAAATGAGAAAATTAGAAATGGGGGAAAAGAAGGGAGGGTGGAAATGCCACTTTGACAGCAGGGAGCTGCAAGCAATGGTAGGTAGAGACAAGTGGATGCCGTTTTGAAATAGAGCCATATCAGGCCAAGATAGAGGTTATGATTAACAAGGATTAAAGAAGACTAATAATACCACTCGAGAACAAAAAACAACCCATCAACCACCACCTACAGAAGAAAGCAACAGATTTGCGAACAGAGAAAATGACCCGCCACCCATTATACCATTAAACTTCCCTATTCAGCCACAAGCTTGTATGCTCTAGAATGGAAACCAAACCACCATATCTCCCAATGATTTTCGCTCTGGTCCAAAGAGAAAAACCTTTGTGCTGTTGTTCATGCACCTGGTGTGGTGACAATAACCATCTCCCAATGACCCAAAGATTTCTTTTTTCCCCCCTTTTATCCGTTCCAAGTCATATAAAACCACAAAATGGACTAAATTTTCTTACTTGACATAGCTAGTAATTGTAACTTGACTGGATCCGAGCCTCACAATCTCATCATTGGTTTGGTTGGGCGACTCCAAATATTGGCACTTTTTTAAAGCTCGGGCATCTTGGAGGAACGCCAATTTACAACTACAAGTTGAAATTAAAAAAAAAAATTAAAAGCAAAGCATTGCGCCAAAATTAAATTCGCCTGAACACTTGGCTTCAAAGACAGATCACAGGCGACGTACCGACGTAGTAAAGATAGTATTTCTATATCTAATGCTAACGTCGCGCCACAAAGAAGGGCCCCAGGATCCCAGCGTGTCGGATGGCTACAGACGGTGGGTCTCGGTCATATACAACAACCGCCGAAGGCCCAGAACTTGCCGCCCCGATCCGGCCCAACAGTCGCTATACCATACCGACACCGGCAGGATCGCGAACGAATCAATTAGACAATTATCAACCATTAATGACTAATTCCGAGTTTTCAGTCCCGAGAAAAGGAATTCACCCTAAAAAGCAGCTGAGAATTGATAGCGAAAAATTGAAGAAGGATAAGGATGACTTGAAGAGATCAGAAATCGCGAATCCAGAGTTGGCCGTCGATTTGGATTCTTCGACGAAAGGGGGGAAAATGGAAACAGTGAGAGATTAGAGAAAGTTGAAGCAAACCTCAGCCAGCAGCTGGAGGAGCTTCGTAGCTACGAGAGTCGCCAGATGGTTTTGAAGTTGCTGCCTCCGTCGTCTCCGCGTCACTCCTTCCTCCGATCGAGCTTCACTATTCTTTGCGCCGCCGACCGGCTATTGGAGACGGCGGACAGCTCCGGCCAGCAGCGGGAAGGCGATAGCTGGCTGATTGAGAGTAGCTAGACCAATGAAGTACTCGTCGATCGAGCGGGAAGATTGGAGAGAATGTCAGGGTTTATATAGAAATAGATCGCATCCGACATTTTTGCTGATTTCGAATTGGGATGGAGGGAAGCAAAGGAACAAAGTGAGAATTGGGGGAAGAAGAAGAAGAATAAGAAGAAGAAAAATGAGAGCAGCTCGTTTCACTGATGACGAGGTGGAGACTAGGGCGACGAGGGAGAGAGCGGTGGTCCCCATTGTCTAGGAGCACGTGGCGGTCAGGTGGAGCTAATTCTGGCCGTTGATTTCAGGCTTTAATACGATCAGGAGCCGTTGATTTTCTGCATAGTACGGTCGGAATTAGTTTTTTGAAGTTCGGGGCGTGGCGCGGTATTCTAGGGCTGCGACTGGCTTTCTTTACCTATTTAGATTTCTCACGGCACTTTTGCTTTTTTTCATTTTAATTTTCCGCGCCACTGAGGCTGGATGGTAAAAATACCCATTTGGTACTAAATACGATTAACTTCCAACTAAAGATATCGTAATAAATACAGGTTTGGTTCAGATTCAAATCGAACTAGCCTAGGTTCAAACTTCAAATCACATATATAAGGAGAAAATGAAGACTATATTAGAATCCATCGTAGGAAGTCGGAACCGATACTGACTTTGTTTAGTCCGTTCATAGATGTTTATCTTGATCTTTGATTTGATAGTTATACTATACGCATTGAAATTATCGACAACAATGTCAAATTATATCGTAATATGTTATCGAATCCACAATATGAGCTCGATGACTCAAAAGCTCTCCTCTTTCTTCTCTAACCGCCGTATTGTTAAGCTGTTTGGATTGCCATGATTTTTTATGATGAATTTTATATTACCGATTAGTTCATATAAAGAGCATTTATGCAATGAGTTACGTCAACAATGTGTACTGTTTAAATTGATCGAAAGACAAAAATATGAATTGTTATCGTGTGGCCTAGAGTGACATGATTTTGTTGTCCTCTCTAAATGTTTTGCCCTCAGTGTATCATAGTATTTCCATACATGCTAGTACGATCAACCATAACTACATTGATAAGCAAAGCTAAATGTACATCCTCAGTCAAACTAAACTAGCCAAGAGTATTGCATAGGGTTGTAGGTTTGGTTAATCGAACCCCAACTATTAAACAACCAAAAATCAAACTACTATGTTTCTCGAAAATCTAAATCCTACATCCCAATTAAAAAAAAATTCCCTACACCCTCAACTACTATTTTTTCAGTTTTGATTTCTTATTTTCAGTATAAATCGAAAACGATAGAAACCAATTTGGTACATATTACTCGAAACCTATATAGACTTTGCCGGTTTGGTTTCCATTTCAACCGAAACCTATATCACAATCCTAATATAGAACTCCAACTTTGTCACGCCCTCTATGCATGCTAAAAGTTCCAAAATGAAAACCCAATGTAACTCTAAACACATGTTTGGGCTGAAGCCTAAATCAAAGTTAAGTCACACATTTGCAATGAACAAGTGGTACTAATATTCCCACCGTTGAGTCCCTCCCCATTCCACCTTTCTTACACATACAGGAATTTTAGTCTCTCTTCGACAAATCATCAAAGGCTACATTGGATGGCTTGGTACTAATACAATTTTGGGGCAATTTAATTCTCCTCACTTATCTTATTTGAATCATTGCATATGTAAAAAGTGGGGTCTGGTTATTAGTCCACAAATTTTATGTTGTTAACGGGCATCCCTAACTTGGAATAGGTGGCATCGGTAAGATTTGGTAAATTTAGTGCTATTGAACTCATGAACACGGAGCTACAGATGAAGAGAGAAGGAGTGGGTAAGCCTTCGTTACAGAGTAAGTTAGAGAAAGAAGGACTGTAGATAATTGTTGGGTTGGCAAGTAGCTGGAGATGTCTACAAAGAACAGTGTTATGTAAAAATATTATCAGATTATTACTTTTATGTTTTGCTTCGGGCCTAGTGGCTTAGGTACAGGCAAACGCTTGTGATCCTCTATTGGGCTTTAGAAGGATCTTGCAAGTATTTCGTAGACTCGGATTCTTTTTCACTTAGTAGATTATAGTTGTGATTTGGATCGACTAATGAAATGGATGCTCACTAATATATAAAACACCCGAGAGTTTGATTACTAAATCAATAACCTTCTATTCCAACATCAACGGCAAAGAGAGACCGCCCGTATTAACTTAACAAAAAATAGGCCGAAAAGATGAAAACCAAAGCAAGTAAAACACAAACTACACAGAGGGGACTCGTGGGCTCCTCCTTGGGCTATAACTTGCCTTCGCATTTCCTCCTCCAATGCTCTTAAGCTACTCAATCAAAACCAGTCAATTTCATCCACCTACTATATATACAAATACCTCGGAATTTCACAATTCACAAAGCCATAATCCCAATAACCACAATCTTCACAATGAGAAAAACCAAATCACTTCATCCCTCCACTCTCGTGATCAAAACCTCCCTCTCCTTGTTCTTCGCCCTCTTCTTGGGCCTAGCCAGGCCCGACCCGGACCCGCTCCAAGACTACTGCGTGGCGGACCAGAAACCTCCCCAGGCCCAGTCCGTATTCATCAATGGAGCCGCCTGCATCAACCCCAAACTAGTAGTTCCATCCCACTTCGCCACTTCTGCACTCGGCAAGCCGGGGAACACCAGGGCCAACGCCTTCAGGTTCAACGTGACTCTAGCCAGCATTGCCAACTTGCCCGGGCTGAACACCATGGGCCTGACCATGGCCCGCGTCGACATCGGGCCGAATGGGCTTGTTCCTCCTCACGCACACCCGCGGGCCTCGGAGGTCACCATCTGTCTCAAGGGGAGCCTCCTGGTGGGCTTTGTGGACACTACGAACAAGCTGTTCACCCAGCAGTTGCGGGCCGGTGATTCCTTTGTGTTTCCGAAAGGGCTGATCCATTTCTTGTACAATTTGGATTCTGGGAGTGAGGCCCTGGCGATTTCTGGGCTCAGTAGCCAGAACCCGGGGGCCCAGATTGCTTCCCTGGCTACGTTCACTTCCAAGCCTCTGTTGCCCGACGTCGTTCTGGAGAAGGCGTTTCAGATCACTGGGCAGGATGTGATGAGGATACGCAAGAATCTTGGAGGATGATCGAATTTGTATGAATTTGATTTAAGAAAAACAATTTATTATTGTTTTCTGGATTTTTTTCAATATTGTGTTATTCATGTGTCTATATTTATTTTGTGAAAGTAAAAGGAAATGTGTTTTGAACTTTGGTTGAGGGCTCGAGGCTTTTGTCAACAAGAAAATGATTTACGCCAAGTAAGAGTTTGATCAAGGGGTAATTACTAGTGACAGAAGTTTGGAATTACAGTGAGGAGGGGTGGAAGATAACTAATGACAATCGATTTTGACGATTGAGTCTCTAATGGAGGAGAGGGACTGATAACTCCCATCCTACAACTTTCTATGATTTCTCGAAATATGAATACACAACCTTAGATACAAAATTAAGTGACGTTGTACCCTTCTGAACTACACGTAGCTCCACTTTTGAGCTTTACAGTTGATTACATTGTCAACAATCACAGCAGCTTATTGCACTATTGTCCATCTCGTTGGTGATTGCACTGTCAACAATTGCAGCAAGTATCTCATCTTTTGTGAACTACGTTCTATATTATGCAATGAACATGTACCACTGTTACAATGCAAAATCAAGTGGATCAAAATCGAGAATAACGCCAACTAAGAGTTATGTTCTCATATCTTGCTCCAACTGCTTAGTTGACATTGTGGCATTAGAAATGACCTACAGCTACAGATGTTTTCTCCTACAGAGAGTAAGCAGTTCTTATGGTACTTCTGCACCAGAGGTAACCAACAGCTCAATCTACTAGGAAATTTGCAGTCTGAATACTATGAAGTGCAAGCAAACCATGAAGAAAACAAAGCCTTCGAAGAAAGGAATAAAAACATCAGTCATTGATCTGACTACCCTAAACCCCAGCAAATTGACCATTTTGATATGATATCCCTGCACTTACACTTGCTTTGCCACCATCAAGTACCCAAATACTGGGAAAGCAAAACAGATGATGATTCAGTAGTTCTCTTCTCTTAATTCTTATATACATCATTTGTCATCTCAATGAACGAGACCTTAAGAAACCCCATCTCCATCCCAACCATAACTACCTCCTACCCATTTTCTCATTTCTCCCAGCTTTCTTATTCATTTACAAGTTCATACCAATAAGAAGAAGAAAAATCAACCCCATAAGCAAAATCTAGTAAGCAGAGTAGTAATATCCTAGCCCTGTCTCTCCTCCCACCAATCCCCCCGAGTTCCCAATTCACCACCACAGAGAACAACAAAATTCGAAGTAAAAAAAATAAAAACCCCAAAGAACAAATAGAAAAAAGCCATAAGGTTATATCTATATAACGTTAAAGAATCCAGATCAGAAGAATAATAAAGGTTTCACTTATGCCAACATCCCAAGCTAGAAGAGCTTAGCTTGTTACCTCGGCTCCACTGTTGTAGCTGGGAACGAGAGTGTTGGTCGTAGCCTTCTCTGAGATGACGAAGAAGAAGAAGATGCTGATGGATTCCCCAGGATCATGGTCTGAGAACGTGTTACCATATCCACCATTGAAGGAGTCTGGTAAGACTGCACCAAGCTCGTCCCGCCTGTCGAATCCCCCCTTGTTGTTGCTCTCTGCCATGAGTGAGAGCTCAGCCCCGACAACACATAAGCTCTTCCTGACGTCTCGTACACTTGACGGTTGGCCATCCTTTCCTGCATCTCCCTCAGCTCAGAACACAACGCTCCACATGGTCTATCACCCGCCCTCACAGAAGCAGTCTCGCATAATTCCTTTCGACAACTCTCCAACACGGAAACAGCTCGAGACAAATCGCCATTCTCAGCTGCGGATTGAGCTTCAGACATAGCTTTGGCCGCATGTACCCTGTTCTTTTGCCTGTCCACTTCGATGGACACTTGTTGCTGCAGTTCCACATCTACTTCAGGCCTCTGGATTTTCACCGGCTCGGATCCTTCTAAATTCACAGTTTCCTTGGTAATGGAATCCTTGTAGATGCACTGGACATCTAGGAGCAACAACAACTCATTACCCGATCGATTGTCCACTGGAATATCCATTGTAACCAAGATATCCCTTTCTTCTTCAGCATAGAGATCTCCGACCTCAATCGACCCTGTTCTTGCATCAACTGATTTGCTACTTGTGTAGCTTCCTGCATTTATCGACTCAATTTGCAAACTTGGGTCAACACAATTGACTATGACTAGCAACTCCTGGGCCACAACACTTAACAATCCACCGATGCACTGAGCAAATGCATCTTGGATCATTGCTTCAGCCTCTATGAAGGAAAAGGTTCCACCTGATGTCTCAGCAATCGAATGCATGGCAGCAGCATCATGATCCACACCAAACCCAAATGTATGTACCGGAATCCGTACGCTAGGAAGGAGTGATTTGTAATCTGGGCGAACCTTTTTTCTACCAAGACCGGCAAAAGTATATGTATCCTGGCCATCTGAGAGTAGAATGATGCTGCAAACTGGATTCTTCCACTTGCGATCCAAGAGCACCTTGGCACCTTTCCTTAACCCTTCAGCAATATCAGTCCCACCATTGGATACCAAATAGTTGATAGCTTGTAATGCCTCCCGCTTTCCGCACTCAGTCATGCAACGAAGAGGGAATAGTCGACGAGCAGATGAAGAGAATACAATTACAGAGAGCCGGTCAGTTGGCCCGAGATGTTGAATCACAAACCCCATAGCTTGTTTCAGCAATGCAAGCTTTGTGCCAGCCATGCTTCCACTTGTATCGAGCACTGTAACAAGATCAATCGGAGCACGAGATTCTTCCAATATAGAATCTCTCCTCCCTATTTCCGACATAGGTGGAGCCTTGAGATGAATCAACACAGAAAAATCCTTATGAGAGGCAAGTTTGGAAACCGCTGGAAATTCAGGATACGTTCTTATCTCCATTGATCTTCTTCCACCAATACTTGCATCACCATTTGCCACCAAACATCTCTCAGCAAAGCTAGATGAGAGATTATCATGATCTTGTACGGGCTCATCATCATCATAGGCAGCCGGTTCAGGAGTGTGGAGACGATGTGTTGAAACGTGGTGGTTGGTATCTGCACGAGGTGGAGGCACCCGTCTTATTATATTATTCATCCAAGCGTCATCATTCGGCTGCCTAGGCCGACCCAAACTGTTGATTCTAGGTCTTCCATGGAGATTATCGGAGTTTGGGGACTGGAAAGGAACTTCTGTCCATTTTGCTCGGCATACTGGACAAATTTGGTTCCCGTGCTTGACGTTAGAGGTAATGCACTGGAAGTGGAAAGAATGGGAGCATTCTGCCGTGAATATGGCCTGGCCTTGTCCTGCCTTCATACTGGTTAGGCATATTGCACATGTCCTCTACAATGAATGGAAAAAAGGAAGTCAATGAGTAGACGGCATGATAAGCACCAAATTCAGTAAAGTCAACCAGTAGAATGAAAGTATCGTATCTGGAAGTGGTTTTCACATTATGGATACAATTAAATCTTTCAAATAAGAGGTTTAATTCAGCGTTCCTAATATCATTCCAAACTACTGAAAACAAAATGAAAAGGGACAAATGCACAAAGACAAGAAGCAGATAACAACCAGTCAAATTATCCAGTTAAGCACGAAAGTGACTATTACAAGCAGAAAAGTCAGCAAATGAAACGAAAAAGAGGTCAAATATCAGGCGGTCAAAAATCTAGCAAAGGACAGATTAGTGCCGGATTATTATTTTATACCAAGGCACAGACTTTTCAAAAGCAAAAGGGATAACAACAACGTATATGCGCAAACCACTGATTTTTAAGACTAAAAAATGGACAAGCAAGCATCCAGAAAAAAATAAAAGAGGGACAGGTAAACAGCACAGAAAGAAAAGCATAATCAAGAGAATGGACTTTGCAGTTTGCTCCATCCACTTCTATTCCTCCTGGTTCATTTCTCTTTTCCTGAATCCAGCATATAAAAAAGCTCCCAATCAACGGACCACAGTCTTTTTTGAACTACTACATGAAAAGCAGAGAGATACACAGAAAGTGTGTAGCTCAGGGTTCTGTGTGGAGTGTGGATGGATCATTGGATGGATGCAGTTTCATAATTGTGGGGGTTTGAAGAGTGAAGTTAGTGCTGACCAGATAAAGCACACTTTTCTCCAATCAAGGGAGAAAAAGGGTAGAGATAGGGAATGGTACAGTACTAGCAAATGCTGCCTGTTGCACAGAGAGAATAGTTGGTGGTTTAGAGAGTAATGGTTTCCAAATAAGCCAAAGTGGAAACTGGTCCTCAAAAGGGACTCCTCCACTTTAACCACACTCCCAAATTCCACCATCCTTGTTCATCATCAACCTCACAATGAGCACACAATAGAAAAGAGGAACTGAGAGTAACATGGCAAGTTGACAACTATTCCCCACTCCCCATCAATAACTCTTCAGAGATACACACCACCTACCATCATTACCCATTTTGACAACCAGTTTAAGATGGAGGAGTGGCCACGTTCTGTGGATTCTAATTCCAAATGGCACTGCTAAAGTTCTAAACTTTACATTGAAACTCACCTAGGAAAAGAATGGGAAATTTGAAGGGCGTTAATAAGGGTCGGATTAATCTAAGCGATTTCAGTTCTGAACCTACATAATATGTTTTCAGAGTTAAAAGACCGACAAATTACACAGCCACTGACACACACAAAAAATCCACTTCAACCAAGATTTCTGATAAACTGATCATGGAAAACAATTCACCTATGATTCTATGCAACCCAACAAACAAAGAAAAAGATAACTAATTTGGTTGGACTCTGCAGTAATATACCTTTCCAGACTTAGAGAGAGGGCCGGATTTAGACAGGCGGACGGAAGAGGACGACGGCGTGGGATTGGTGGACGGCGTTTGATTGGTGGAGCTCCGCGGAGGCAGCCCGGTAGACGGCGATGAAGAAGCGGCAGCGCCGGAGATGTTACCAGACCGACGTGATGATGAGGAATGCAGCTGCCGTGGCCGGCGGCGTTCGCCCTCTTCCTGTTCTTCTCGTTCTCTAGTTTGAGGAGCGTAGAAACAGCTCGGAAAGCCTAATGCCATTTTCACCTTCCGCCATCTGCTCCCTCCAACCTGCTGCTTCAGATCCACCATTGGTAAAACCCAAAAAAAGGGAAAAACAATACGCCCACTCTCAAGCTCACTCAACCCGGGATTATGGTGACTCTGCTCTCAGATATCCAACACCACCGCAAGAAAGCATCGCCATGATTTTTGTGGGTTTCTGTAAGGAAGAACAGATACGGAAAGGGGGAAGAAGAAGTTTGGTAGGTTTTTTCTCAGAAGAGAAAAACAGGCTGTTCAGTAGGCCGTAGAGGAGATAGACGAGGGCAGAAATGGAAATATCTAATTTCTGGAAAAATAAATTTCCGTCCCAATCCCAACTGTGTCAAATAAAAATTATAAAGCACGAAATAAAAGGCAAAGGGTTGGGGCTTTTATAGTTTTGCGGCTTTTGCCAGTGTCAGTATTTCCGTCTTTGCCCGATTCGACCTTCCGGTTTTATGTTTATTACAATCTTTGCCACCGGACGGGCGCCTTCCCGCGTGTTAATTAATTGGGGGACTCCAGCTAGGTAACCGCTGATTAAAGCATTGATCAAGTTAATTAATTAAAGCTTAATCTCTCCCACGCATATATTTCAGGCTCATACTTTTTCTCATAGTTAGTAAAATACGGTACGGGAAAGTTACGTAAAAGATACGTACGGGCATTATATTTCATCTTTAAGCTAAAATTACGTTTAATAGTACGTTAATAGTCATAAATATATAAAATTAATCATTTTAAAAATAAATAAATATATAAATAATAGTAAAGTTAATAATTTAATTCGTAAAATACGGATAATAAATGTGTTATACGGGTTTTATACGTGTTTAGTACGGGAATCATGAAATGAACGGGGGAAAATGAAACGGCTTGACAATAATACGGATACGGAAGTTTTAAACGGATAAAGTACGTACGGGTACATATACGTGTATTAAACGGAGTATTTACTAACTATGCTTTTTCTTCATTGAACAAATCTTTCTCATATGGTTAATTGTTACTAATTTACTATCATGAAAAATAATATGCATGCCTTGAATGCATTATGAGCTTTTTGCGATGATTTGGTAGTTTAGTTTGCAAAATATAGTGACTTTTTGCGGTGGTAAAATCCCAGAGAGTAGTCAATGTAATACAACTTTGACAAGAAAAAATAACACTTCCCACATTTTGATCCACAGCACATAAGGATAGGATACATTTACATCCATCTAACAGAAAGGAGATCCTTTCAACTCGAGTTTACGACGAATTTGATGACAGCAATTTGATACCTAATCAACAATGGTGAGATGAAGTGGAGTTGCTGGAAAGGAGCTGAAATAGAAGAATATACACATTCCAGAACTATGACATAGTAGCTACATCAGAACTGTTCAGAAGAAAGATGTACAGCTGAGGAACTCCCTGCAAATGTTAAATCAATCAAGTCTTCCCATCCGCTTCTGACTCTTAAGGTTAGATGAAAAAGACAAGGTGTCATGTAACACCGTCTATTCAATCATCGTTGGACCAACAAACTCCGTTGTTTTGCTGGACAGGGTTTGCAGCTGCTTGAGGCTGATGCGGGGGAAGGGCAGTCAAAGTGGAAAGGACAGTGGAGACACGTTGGCTTGGCAATTGCATCACTTGAGAAGTTAGGAGTGGGAACTGGTGCCGCCACCGCTGCCATAGATGCTGTTGTAGGTCTAAGACCTTAAGGTGTGGAGGAGGCGCTCGATTCTGGTCATCGATATGAAGATTATTGGTGCTGGAAGGTGGAGTTTATATTAAGTGGCCTTAATTGAGAGCTTGAGAGAGGTCGTGCTGTGGACTGTAGAGTGATGAAGAACAGCTTGTGCCCTAGAGGTGGTGGTTGTGGAAGGAGAAGGTAAAGCACTGGCAATCTGCCGAATACCTCCAGTTGGGGCCCCAGCCAGCATCAAAGGGCGAGAAGGAGCAGCAGAAGATCAGAGTCCTGAGCATCCTTGCGTAGGCAGTGAAGCCATCTGTTGCAATTGCTGCATGAAAGTGGAAGCAGCATCTGCCAGGGGGGATGGAAACAAGGGATAGTTAGGAGTCCAGTATGATGGATTGTATAGTAACCTACCTGAGCAAGATTGGTTCCCAAACAAACTGTGGAATGGACATTTAAAAGATGGAACTGCTTTCCCATTATGCGTATTGTGTTCTCAGAGGTTCAGCAAGAGCAATCCTCCTTTCCAAGCTCTACTGGCTTTTTTTTTAACCACTGACTAGCATAAGTGATTTTTTATTCTAGCTTTCAAATTAGCTTAAGTTCCTCAGGCTTCTCTCGACTTCCAGAGACTAATTACCTTATCTAGAATCCTGAATTTGCTACATGCACTTTCTACAGCAACCTAAGCATACCAGTCAGATGGACAGCTTTTCTTAGACGTTCTTCAGTCCACGAGTAACTTATATCTCACAGAAGTCACCAGAACATAAAAAAACTCTCTACGAACAATGTTGGGCACGATTTTCCTATTTCATGCATTCTCCTGATTATGCCATGTATGATGCTACTCATAATAAGCAAACTAACAAGATAAACAGCCAATGCGCTTAAGACTTAGTAGAAGAACAATCAGTACCTACATTGCATAACTCCAGGCGAATTACATGCCCTGATATCCATGAACTTGGACCTGAAAGCTTCTGCCAGGATCCTGTTCAGTAGGATTTTATTATGATTTGCATCCAGTTCAAACTTACTAAGCACATATTCAGGAAAGACGAGGAATGTACGAGTGTGTACTTTAAGGAGATAGAACAGAGCTTCCTAATATATAAAATGCTGCAGTGAAGATTGTACCAAAGACATACTATAGCCTACACCTATTTCCCATTTTTATGATGTTTTTAGGTTGAAAAAAATCATTATCCCTTTCCAGCTGACTGCTAGACTGTTTCTAGTACTTCTCTCTGCGTAGTATAGTTTTTCTTCGGATAGACAGAGGGCTGTCAAATGAGTTTTGTTTTTGCCCATTTGTACATATACTGCAGCTGCAATGGGGAGATAAGATTTTGTAGCGTGAAAATGCTTCCCCACATATCAATGCTAGACACTACAAAATATAGAAAGCAGAAGCCAACATAAAACAAAGTACTTATCAAGATTACCTGTTCGTCAAGAATGACAGCATTTGTTCCTTTGTGCCAGTAGCCACTCAGATTGTTCACGGCATCCAGATGATGATAGTCTAAACCAGGGCCAAGTCCAGCTGGTAAGCATGAGACTTTCGCCAGTGAACCTTCAGCAGTAGCCAATTTCTGGCAGTAATGATTAAATTTATCAGCGCATTAGGTATGGGTAAATTCACATGCTGCCTTACCATACTCTAGAACAAATCCCACTGAGAGCAACAATGCATCACCAAGTAGAACATTGCTTCTGAGAAACAGTATAAAGGTAGCAATATCTAAGCACTGTCCCTCACGCATCCTATGTTAAACAGAGACAGATACACAAAGAAACTAACTGATACAAGAAGATTCAAAGAAGTCACCGCTCTCGAACTACTGGAAATTTCAGACCCTGAACACAGTCCTGCTATCTATGTATGTTTTGTAGGTTCCTTATGAAGCTCAGCATTAAAGAATTTACGTATAGATCTTCTAGAGGATTTCAGATTTAATTAAATGAGAACCACGAAGATGGAGATTGCTAATTATCTTGATGGAGCTTGATAATGATCTTGATGGAGGATGACTTGGCAGCCTATTTCTGCATACTATGGATGGCTTCAAGTTGAAAAACAGAGAGGCAATAAAACAAGGAAGAAGTAGAGGTCAGCAGGGAGTCGAGGCTCCACTGTCACCAGTTGAAAAGCAAAGTAAAAGGAACTACAGTTTCATATCCTTCTCCAAGAACAAGAAAAACAAATACTTGAAGGGCCCTTTTCATCAAGAACACACGTAGTTCCACTAGTAAGTAGTAACCATTGCAAACAAAACCAAGAAAGAGCGAGATGGATCTCTTCTTAAAGCAAGAGGGACAAGTTTACAACACATTGTCAAAGCGTATCACACCCATGCAACATCAAAAGTAGACTAGTAACATGAGAAGCGACTATTCTCAGTTCAAAGACATAGCCGTAGCCACAGCTGTTAGAAATGAGTAGCTGGAACACCTGTGTTTCTAGAGGCTAATTCAAATGATTCAGGCAAAAGACCAATTTTGCTAATGATGCTTCTCATTTCTCATCAATAGCAGGAGACAAAATTACATTATCAGATCTTTATGGAAACAACAGAAATGTGAAAATAAATACCTCTGCCTCTTAATGCCTCTGGCACAAGTATCCAACGTGCAGTTCTCTTGAGAGTGATCTTGCAGTGAAACTGCAACGGAAAGAGAGATGCTGGCATCTTTATTTGAAACCATTGCATCTGCGGCATCTAGATTAGCTTCATTTATTTTTCGTTTAGACAAGGAGTTGTCTTCATCAGTTATTGTCTTCCAAAAAAGTATCTCCAGGATGCATATGTTCACATCTCCCGGAAACATCATTCAACTGCTCAGCACTTGCTTCTGAAGATGGAAGGATTTTAGAATCAACTGAAAAAATAAAAGAAACATCAATCAGGAGACAGCTGAACAGGTGCAGCTGGAACAAAATGACACAGATTCTCAACATATTTACCCTCATAAGCAAGCAATTGAACAGAAGAAGGGTGGAGGTCAACATGGGAGAAGCAACGTAGAGACAACAATTTAATGAAGCAAAAACATTTGTAACTACCTTCTGCAGTAACTTTGTGTTGCTTCTTGAAAAATGCTTTGTACGCGTGTGCGCTAAATCTCTGCCTCGGCTTTGAGCCTTTGACAACTTCCCCTCACAACTGCTGACCTCTTTGGTATCAAGGGTCAACTTACCATGCTCTTCTTTTTTTTGGGGATAGTCGAGAGTCTCTTACTCCTATCAGAACGTTTTAACAGACCTGAAGTATTCTTCTTCACGGTGGCCTAAAATTTTCTCTTACTGCTTCTGAAGTCTCCCAGACTTCCCATTACTTGGTAGGCTCGGTGTTGTATCTTTCTTCAATGATCTCTCTGACCTTCTAAGTCCAGAAGCAGATGGTGTTGCACAACCAGGACTAGGTGAGGACTTGCCAGTAGGAGTCCTTTCCGAATTGCTGCTTTCCTTGACCTTAGACCCACGGCTAGTTCGAGTCTCTAATAGCCATTCCCTACACTCTAAAACAAAAATGCAACGTCAAGAGGACTTGAGCTCATGGGTAGTTCACAATTACAGTACGAAGAACTCAATGCTAACTCCCACCATCAAGCAGTTTTCCTCCTTATCCCTCTCTACGGTTCAGAAGAAACGGCAAATGAAGGTCTTTCACTCTTTACCCCGCAATTAGCATCGTTTACAATTTCTGCGTGTAAATACGAACATGTCTTATGTTTGTCTTTCACTCTTTTTGGGTGTCAAACAGTAAAAGAAAGTGGAGGTCAAACAGATGGGAAGCAAAGGCGAAAGCGGTGTAGTCGGTTCCGCCATTTTATGGCAGTATGGGAATGAGCTTTTGTCGTTTCTCAGTTCCACCCGTCGCTATACCTCATAATTGTCATCAGGGTGATACTTCAGAGCAAATTCAGGTACACAAATTTGATTTCAACCTGCTATCCCGAAAGTGACACTACCCGAATTTCATGAGACTCCATACAGTTTAAGTGTCCACAATGAACAATCTTAATCTCAACTCCAACTACAGCCAGGCATTTTCTTCATGCCTCTGTCACAGATCAGTTTGCGCACAACTACTGCACCATCCCAATTATCACTTGTTTTCAACATATTTGATAGCATGATGTATGTTGAACTATCATTGGGCCATATATCTACAAGCTTTCTGGCAGAACGCTCTGCAACTTCCATATTACCATGTACTAAAGACGCACTAAGCAGAGCCTTGTAGACTGTGGAGCCAGGTTTTAGTGGTATGTTGCTGACAAAAGTTTCTGCTTCTTTTATGTATCCAGCTCGACCAAAAATATCAACAACGTTAGCATAATGCTCTAATGTAGGGGGGCCAACTGAAACATCACTTTTTAACAAATCGAAGTACTCGAGGCCCTGATCTACAAAACCAACATGGCTACAGGCAGACAGCACCACAAGGAAAGTGGTAGCATCTGGTTTTGTCTTGCTTTTTCTCATTTCTTCGAATAATTCCACGGCTTCCTTACCATATCCGTGATGTGCACACGCTGTTAGAAGCGAGTTCCATGAAACGACATCATGTTTTGGCATCGACCAGAATATTCTTTTGGATTCGTCAATAGCACCACATCTTGCATACATGGAAACAAGCCCATTCTGCACATGCAAACTTGAAGCATACCTAGTCTTGGAAATGAGAGCATGAACCTCTCTTCCCTCTTCGAGGAATGAACTACTCCCAATCACTCCCACCAAACTAGTAAATGTATAGAAGTCACCATCAGTCCCTGCCTGCCTCATTTCACAGAAACATCTGAAAGCTTCCTTTTCACATTCTAGATTGCAGTAGCCAGCAATCACGGCATTCCAAGATACCTGGTCCCAAATTGCAACACCAGAGCATGCCTTTACGAATTCTTCCAGGCTACGACTACATTTCGAATAGACAGTCACAAGTGTTGCTGTAATATACTCATTAGACTCTAAACCTTGACGAATTATACAGCAATGAACTTGCTTGCAGCACTCTAAGTGGTCTGGAGTAGAAAATGAACTCAGTAAACTGTTAAACGTCACACCATTTAACTTCAAACCCAATTGCATCATCTCTCTGACTAACATCATTGCTTCACAAGGTTCTTCATTCTGTGAATAAGCAGTAACCATGGATGTCCAAGTAATCAGGTTCTTATCCACTATACGGTCGAACACCAACTTTGAGAGGCCAACGCTACAAGACTTTGAGTACATATCAATCAGTCCGGTCCCCACGACAACATGACTACCAAACCCTGCTTTCAAACTTATTGAATGAAGCTGCTCTCCGAGGTCCCTGTCCTCCAATTGTGAACAACTGACCAGACAACTAGAAAGGCTGAATGGCGTAACTGAATTTTCCTGTCGGAGCATCTCAACAAATAATTGAACAGCCACTTTCGAGAAATTAGCATCCAAATAGCCAGAAATAAGCGAGTTCCACGTGACAACATTTCTAGCTGGCATTTCATCGAATATTTTCTGGGCACTCTGGATGTCACCGCATTTGGAATACATGTAGACAACTGCGCTAGACACACACACGTTTGAAGTAAAACCCAGCTTCACTATTGGCGAATGTAACTGAATGCCCGCTAAGAAAGACGCAGATTTGGCACAAAATGAGACGGCTTTATTAATGAAGTAAGGATCAGTTAAAGACCCAGCAATATGAAACCCAGCCAATAGTCCCAGTTCAGCTGAACGCTGCTGCTTGGTGTCGCATTCTTCGAAGGCCTGGGATTTCTCAAGGCGGTAAGCCCATTCTGGTCTGAAGCTGGCGAAGCAGCGGCGAGAGGATATCAGCAGCCAAGCCGGTTTTAAAGGTTTGGAAGAGTTGTAGCGCCGGGCGGATGTAGAGAGACGGCAAAAACTGAATTCCCATAGTGTCATTCAATGGCGTAACGCACCAAAAACACCCCAGCCGGTGGGGATTGTACACTCGAAATGCAAACGAATGACTGAATTTGAAATTCCTGCTTACCTGCATGAGAATAGGCCGGGAGCACGCCGTATGTATGTCCTCCGGCGAGAAATCATGCGGGCGACGTGGTAGTGTCAGGTTCAATTTCAATGCGCCATCATCTCCTTCTCACTGAAATCGGAGAATTGACTGAGGAGGGACGGGATTTTGGAGACAGACGGAACAGGAAGTAGAAGCAAAAAAAAAGAAAATGTTTTGAAGAACAGAACAGAAAGTTTGCTTGGTTCGGCTCGCCGGGATGAATATACAAAACAGATTTGGTAAACACTCGCTTCGTGGGCCGGGCCCGCCAAGGGATCGATTTCTAAAACGGAACTATTTCTTCTAATTAAGGTAAGCGGGCTTAGCCCATAACCGAAACCACTACACTCCACGGCCCACACGAATATAGCCGAATAACGAGAAAACCAAAGCCTGATCCAGAACCCAAGTCGTTTCAATCAAAATCAAGCAGAGGACGACAGAAGCAGAGCAGCAGCAAGCAAGAGGCAGAAAGAAAACAGAGTAAATGAAGCTCGATCCTCTGTAAATCAAAGATGTTGTAGGTCATAAGCCTGGTTGCCCAAGAAGCTGGAGCCATTCTTAACCATCTCGAACGTCGCAAAGGCAGTTGCGTGGCCAACAACCGCCTTCAAACAGTGCGGCTGAATGCCTCTGTACAGTCCCCCAACGCCTTCCTTCTCGACCATCTCGCTAACCATCTGGCGCATTCCTCGCCTGCAACCGGCGCCTTTTCGGCCTTCGGTCTGCATTCTTCTTCGCACAACGTTGATCGGAAATGTTGCTGTTACAAAATGTACAATAAGCAGTTAGTTTGATTGATTAATGTGTATTTATAACGATAAGAATTAGTAGCTTTATCTTTTCACCTGTTGTAGCAGCAAGGCCAGCAATGCCACCGCAAACAAGGGCGATCGTGAATGGAGAGTCACTGCAATATTAGATGAAGATCATGATTAAACACTGACATGAAAAGAAGGAAAATCACAATTTGTTCGTTGTTGTTGGTGTAACCTTATTTTGCTCAAACTCATTGAGAGACGGTCATATACAGCGAGACTGATTGCCATGGACGGAACGATGCCCTGAAACGTGATAGAAAAACCCAATCAATCAACATAATCTAAAGAACTCGATTGTGTGGCTGGGTTCAAAAAAGGCGTAATTCTGCGTACGTTTAGGCACTAGGCAGTAACAAAAATGTCTTGCTTAGCGCTAGGCAGACAGTTATGCTTTTATTACGTATAGACGAACCCAATGCGAAAGTGAACATGATTTATTGGCGTGATACGTGATTAATCGAATTAAGGCACACTTAAGCACATTGACAGACCTAATCTTCCCAAATCAATGTCATCTCCATTGTCCTATATTTTACACATCTTTCGCTCCTCCTTTCTCGATTTGGAACTGTAATTATAGCTAGGTCAATGATACAAAGACTCAATGATAACTTAGTTGTAGTGTTTGTGTAGACTAGATAATATTACTGACCAGTAATGATGCTGAAACTCCAGCATAAAGTGACCCAACGCCATCTTCTTTGCAAATATTGCACAAGGTACGCCATGCTCCCTCATAATTCCTACTCGTCTGCATTCATATTCCACAACAAACATAATTAGCACCAATAATTAACTCGTAAAGCATATATATTACTACTAGCCATCATAAAACGAAACACGTTTCGTGTCCAGAGGCATGCAGTGTATATACATACCTGTACTGCGATGCGTGCTGTCAAGGTATCCAGAGGATGCGAAATAGCCGTAGCTGTTGCAGCAGCCAGTCCCCCGCTCACCAAAGCTGCTGTGCCAAGTCCCATTGGCACACTTGACTGCGTGCACGCATACAAAATTAAATCGCAGTCCGGATCGTATATCGCATACTAACATGCATGCTCTCTCGAACTCAGGTCGCTCGTATAATTTTGAAATTTGCATAGTTTGAAAATGAGATTGTGATCAACATTCTCGTAGAAGACCTTTTGATCAGGCTCTCGCGTTTATTAGAACCCTAACGTTGGTTTATGACATGATACTAGGGTTGATTTAGTTCTTAATGTTACGTGTTAAAATCTTCGCGACCCTCAATATCAATCGTACTGTCTTAAAGTACATGATAAGATACTTATATGGACCTCTTCCCAACGACTCGAATTATTGCAATCAATTAGTTCATGACAAAAGTAATAATAAGTAGGAGGAAGGATCACCATGAGTAGAGTCCTGAAATT
The DNA here is from genome assembly GCA_946122785.1 of Linum tenue. Classification (NCBI taxonomy): domain Eukaryota; kingdom Viridiplantae; phylum Streptophyta; class Magnoliopsida; order Malpighiales; family Linaceae; genus Linum; species Linum tenue. The sequence continues at coordinate 63,708,153 of CAMGYJ010000007.1, read as the reverse complement.
TTGATAGGCCAACAAGTTGATCCCGAAGAAAGTGAGCTGATGAGCAATAGAGACCCAATTCCCCCTCCAAAGCCCTTCGTACCCTCCAACACCACCTTGTTCTTCAACAATCCGAGCAGCCTGCTCCGACATGCTTCTCCTCCTCCCTCCTTCTTCGACCTATAGGGTAATTACAAATTAAAAACATTATTATGTCACGGATTGAAAAAATCGACAATATCAAAAACATGTTGTTTACTAATACGATGTGTATGCGCGGACTTCCGGTCAAATTATAGATAATCTTTCTTCAAGTCGTAGCAACTGGCGGTTAATTACCTGAGAGAGAATAGTGATGCGGGAGAGCGGGGCGGTGCAGGTTTGGCCGACGGCTACAGCGACGGCGGCGGCGACGGGACAAAGAGCAAAAGCAGTGAAGACGGGATCGAAGTTGATTCCCCTGAAGAGAAGCTGGTGCTCCATGAACTCGTGAAGCATCCTTTGGGCGCGGATAATGTCACTCTTCGCAATCCTGGAGAATCGCTGGAAGGCTTCATCGAACTCCTTGGTGTTCCTCGCCGTATCCAATAAGTTCTCGCCGTACTTGTCCGTTACTGATGCAACCACTTGCAAACAAGCTACAAATTTTTTGGCCTCCTCTTCGTTGGGCAAGGGACCGAACGAAAACCCTGCGCCCATCCTCTGCTCTGTGGTAAAAAATTATTATGCTGAAATTTCCCAAAGTCCAGTGCAACTCTCGTTATGTAATGATCGAATAAATAATGTATATATTTTACGATATGGAATGAGGAAAATCGAAAACTAGATTGGGAGAGTCCGAGAGAGGTCGGTTTCCGTCGGGGAGGCGGATGAATCAAATATTCGCGGGGGAAAAGAATTAAAAATAAAAAAAGAGGGAATGAATACGGTTGTCGTCTAACTTTGATGTGGGCCGGGATGGTATTTTGGGCCGGAAACAAATCGAGCGTATTTGATATGGTGGAGGATCTTGGGTCTAGGCTCGCGGCCCATTATGGCATTTTAAGTTGAGGGATTAGACCAAGCCCAACTAACCACCTATTAGTATTTTAAGTTGAGGGATTTATCCCGATAGTGCAAAATATCGGACCTCCAATCCTCATTCTCTTTGGAAACGATTCACCCTTAGGGCTAGTCTCTCTTCTTTTTTTACTGAAATCTGCGCTAGGCTTTTATTACGAATGAGAATCCTTAGGGCTAGTCTCTCTAACAGTCACGTTGGGTGAAATAAAGATTGAATTGAATTGAATTGTAGTCATGTGACAGAAATGTTATAAATGTTGTTTTTCATTTTTATAACGAGTACTTTCTTAAACAAGTTTTATATTTGACAAAACAAAAATTATCACACCTAATTTTTATAATTTATTCGTATAATTCTTTTTATGTGTTATGTACACTTATTTATGTTCAAGTATACTATTAATATAATCGTTTTTATCTCATCCATTCCATCAATTGATGATCATGTTAAGTTATCGATCTCTCCTTATTATGTAATGGTTTAATACACTTGTATATTCAAAACTTTCACGATTGTGTCAATATCAAAATTTCTTAAAATACCACTTATAGCCATGTTTTAAAGTTGTTCTTTGCCAAATCTATCAATTTCCCAATATATTTTTGGTTAAATACACTTGTATATCCAAAAACACCGTTAAAGAATGTGACGGAATTGGATATAAGTGGTATTTCGGAAAATTTGGATACTATTGGTACAACCATTAAAATTTTTGGATATACAAGTGTATTTAACCTTATGTAATTGGTGAAATATATAAATAAAAATTTATTGAAGTAAAAATATTGATTAGCGAGTAACTTTTTTGGTCACACTATGATATAACATTATAATTAAAGGAGCTTGTTATCAGTACAAATGCCTATAAGGCTATACCATAGATCACTTCATTCTATAATATTGCTTTTATTCCAATAATAAATAGTCCATTATTTCTTTATGTAACAAAGTACAAATATTAAAAATATGCCTGGTATACAATACTGAAAACTTGATAATAAAAAAAGTGTAAAATTATGCCTCAATTAATCATCAAAATTCAAAAAATGAATACTTAACACACCCCATTTAACTACATATCCTTGTGCTAGTGAACCATTTAGTCATCTTTGCCCTCTTCTGGTCTGAAGAGATTCACTTTCCTTCCAAACTTAGGCTGCAATGGTCTAGCGTTTGAGTTTGCATCCTGCAATACCAAAAATTGAAAAATTCAGATTGTTTGTAAAGATCATTTTGATAAAAAAAAAAAAAAAAACCTGTGCAGGGTCAAAGAAACTCACATCATGAACAGCCACCCGAAGCAACCTCAATTGTTCTCTAGAGACGGTTCTAACCTGTCAAGGATTACAATACATGTAATGTTATACCCTCGTGTAGAAAAAACAGTAATATTAATCATATATGTAATAAGTTTTTACCTAACTATCGCAAAGTAATTACCTTTTTAACAATACTCCATGTAACATTTTCCGTGCAAGGTGGGATAGTAAGTGAGCCAATGTATCGATAGTACTTTCTGCTGCCGATCTTGATATTTCTCGGATCCACTACTCCCACCGTCGTCTCATCTTCTTTAGTCCCGGCTACATCCTCTAAATGATGTTGTATCTGATCCAATTATTTTAAGCCCAACCCAAATACACCAAATATATCAGAGAAATTCACAGGATATTAAGTTTGGAAAGAAATTAAAGAAAGGAAAATAACTTTAGTTAATGTAGGGTTTAGTGCGAGTCACCGATTGAAGGAATGAGTCGGGCCTTCCTATTGTGTATAGAATCCCAACGACAACAATTTTGCCATCGGCACTTTCATGAACCATGTGAGCTTCCATGGCATATTTCTTGCCATTGATGGTGTGCTCAGAAGGAGTGTGCCAATGGCATTGCTCGAGAGTGTATTCAGTTCCATTTACTCGAATGCTTCCTGCTCCACCTTCCCACTTCATCTGCATCCGCCATATTCATTCACTCTCATCAATCACATCAACTCACATATTAACTTAGGAATATATCTTGAATAGTATGATTAAATATGTAATCGAGTCTTTTTTTCAATGATCAGAGTATACCTACCGACCTAAATTGATTTTCGATATGACACCAGAGATTTTTTGATGAACAGTACTAATATTGTTTTCAAATCATCACAGAATCTCGTGCTAACAAGCGTGAATTGATAGGATTGAACTTCATAACGGTTAATCAGTATTTCCATGCATAAGAGGTAGTGGTGGAGTCAAGTTGGTGACGCCGCGCAGGGGAAACTATAGCCCCCACGTACTCAACTCACAAAACCATGTAAAATAATTACTTGTAATTATTGTAATAAATCTAGGAATCGTAGTAGTTTGATAAGGCTTTACCTCCATCACTGATTCAAATTTTCTAAGCCTAATTTTTTTTAAGCTCATCCATTATTCAGATTTCTGACTAAGAAACTCTACATATATCCTCAAATTGTCATAAACCAGAGTTGTTGGGAGAAGGTTATGCTGGATCTTATACTACACTCTAACACGCCCCCTCAAACGAAAGCCAACTCACGGGCTTGAAGTTTGCAACGGCCCACCATACGTTGTGCTTTAATAAACTGTTAATATTGGGGGGTCTTGGAGATTCGAACACATGACCTTTCGGTTCTAGGCTCTGATACCATGTCATAAACCAGTTGGTTCCAATAACTCGAGTTGTTGGAGAGAAAAGGTTATGCTGGATCTTATACCACACTCTCACAAAAAAAATATCATATAGCATCTAATCCAATACAATAAAAATAGACTATATATATGCATACATACCATCATGTCGTGGCCTCTGTTCATGAGAGTGGCATTGGCTGCCTTGTAGCTTCTGTTAAGCCTCCCCAAATGAGAGACGACGTCAACTCTCTCGTCCAACATATCAATGGGAGACTGCATCTTCCCGCTGTTGCAACTGTGCCAGTCTGGATGAATCTCACCCCACCGGTTCGGCCCGTTCTCCCCGTCCGGCCGGTAAGTAAACTCCCTCTCATCCTCTGCACAACAAACGTATAAACTTGAGAAAACAAAGGATTGTCGCTCAATGAGATTATAATGTGCGGCCGGCGGCCGCTTTACTTACCAACTTCAGTAGCTGCGGAGGAAATCGGGATGGCGGCCAGAAAGAGAGCCAGGAAGAAGAAGGTGACGAGGGAACGTTGGAGCATCTGTGAGAGAAGAAGTTTTCTGGCCATGTTGGAGGAAGCTAGCTAGAGAGCTATGAGAAAACCTTCTGAAAGAGAGAGCAGGAGAGAAAGTTGAAGTTTGATTTGGACTTGAAGGAGATCAACGTTATTTGATGTGTGGTGGTGGGGACTGGGGAGCTTAATTGGATGGTTTATATAGAGAAATGTAAAATGACGTACGTGGGAGAAGTTTTGAATGTGAAACGAGGAAAGGAAGAAATGTACGTAATGTTGACTGGGCGAGAAGAGACAAGAGCGTTCCTTTCTGCTTCCTCGGTTTCAATACTTAACTATTTCATGTTTGATACTGACGAGAACAGAAAACAATAAAATGAGTTGGGTTTTACTATATATAATTGCAAGTGCCGGTTGATAAATATATAATTAATGATAACATGTAGCATGTTTCCAAATTATAATAAGGAGGAAGTGTTACGTTGGGAAGCCGGTTGTTTGAAATATCATGTGGATGAATATGTAAAAGGGCATTTCGCCATTTACTTAAATCATCGGTAAAATATATCTGTCGTGGATTGGACAATTGTGGTGTATAATATACTTTAACATGTTACACTGATATATGCATTTATTAGTTTCTAACATTGATTGTTGTTGCTTGTTATTAGTATACATTACCAAGTTTTAAATTTTTTGGTATCGGTTATGCTATATATATAATAAAAATTAGATGATTGTTTGTAATGATTTTTTACTAGTATATGTATACAAGTTCCTAGTATGAGTGGTGCCAATTTCTTATGTGCATTAGACCAACAAGCTATGATATCCATTTCTTGATGATTTTCACTGGTATGCGTTTGCAAATTTATGATATATAGACTCTACAATTTCTAATATTGATTTTTGAAGGCATTCATTTATTTTAAATAGGATTATTTCGTAGCTCTTTGCTACCGATTAGGGGATTTTTTGTATACATTTTCTACCATTAAAACAACCGTCGAAACTTAGAAACCGATCACCCAAAATTTTCTTCATTATTTTTAATAAAGATATCCTCAATTATATAAAAAAAATCTCCCACATTTACCTCCAAAATTCCTCTTCCGAGTTAACCCTAAACACGATTTATGATCGATTAACAAACCTATCTTTGATCGGTTATCGCATACGTCTGTAATGACGTCCTATATATCTGAAGTTACAAATAGTTGAATTTGATGCAAAGATTTAGTGGGGGCAGTTGACGAATTAGCCTTTGTAACAACGATGGAAACGAACACATCGTGACAAATGTCTTTCACACAGGAAACCTCCAAGCTAATGCCTACTATTTAGCCTTGCACTCTAATCTAATAAAAGTGGTAATTAATGCAAAGTTTCTATTAATTAAACTCAGATTTTCATTGCCGCTTTGTCACTTTTCTTTGTGTTTGACCGGGCTTACACCAGAATGCCAGATTGGGGTTAGTAAAATTGTTTCGGCAGAGTTATAATTACTTTGAATAATTGAGGAATTAAGTCATGGCAGGCAGCCTCATTATATGATTAGGAGAACGAATGTTGAAAATTTAAAGTTTGACAATTTCGCAGAATATCGCTAATACCATAATTAATTAGGACTAATTGTGTGTGTGTTCGGTGGTGATCAACTTTTTGAATTAATGGTACGCCGGTTGACGTATCATCAAATCCTTTTCATTATACAAATGCGGTTTTCTATTTCTTTTTCATTCATCCCCCACCAGCCTTCCACATCCAATAGCTTCCATCTATTTCTTCTACCAAGAACATATTAACCCCTTTCATTTTGACTTGGCTATTTGTACACAAATCCATCTACTATCTTATATCGCATTACGCTAGGTAATCGTATTGAGACTGCTGGTTCATGACATGTCAATCAAAGACTTTAATTGAGAGGTGTCATATATATAGGAATTCTTGCACGTATGATGTGTCTTTACGAACTTTAAGTTTAATGGGCTGGTTTTCATTCAAAAGAAACGTGTAAATCAATATGATATGGGATCCATACTAGGATCTCTTCCGATCTACCACTAGAGTTACCGAGGCTAATTGATGATTGATAGCACGTTGATCACGTGCGGCAGTGCACCTATACAAAATCGAACAAATATTTCATAAATAAGGGGAAAACGTCATTTTTAGAAAAAAAATCCGAATACAAAGAACGAATTCTAAAGTGCTCGAGGATTAATTGACAAGCTAGAAAGAATTGGAATCATGGGGATGATAAATTTCTTGATCTTAGCTAGCTAGGTCGTACGCGTCCAAGTTCACCTAATTCTACCATTAATGGTAGATTAATTACCAACTATAGCTTAGCTTATTAGAATAAGCTTTGGTGGGAGACTAATTATCAATTTATCATGTACCTTAATTTCTTCCTAATTTTCCATCATGTAACTCGATCTTGACGTTATTGCTGGATTTGTTAAAGCATAAAATATTATGTATAGCCACCAAACTTTCCATCTTCGATCTCTTTTCTCTTTCTCTTCAAGAAACTGCTCCATTTTCTTCTGGTCAAGTTGTGAAAAGTAAATTTTCGTGCTTCTATATTTACGGGTGCATCAAAGTGTTTTCCCATTGTTATGGCTGATAAAGTGGAATATAATTACAACTTTGTTTAATGGTGTAATATTGGAAATTTGTGCAGAGCTTCATTATAAGGTTTCAGATGACCTGAGAAGAAACAAATTAATGGTGATTAAAATATACATAGTCTGACCGTCTCCTTTCAAATATTGAAGATTGATGGAGAAAAACCCACAAGTCAAAGTGGAAGTTGATGAGTTTCGTTTCGTTTGGATCGTCTAGAACGTCGGCTGGCTACCCATAAACATGAAATCAAATCTTCTTAATTAATAATGATTTTTTGGGAGTAATCACTCAGATCGACAAGCCATTAGTTTGTCTTTGCCTCATTGTTTCTAGGAAACATACATAAAATGAAAAAGAAGTAGCTAGCTAGGAGCATAAAAAATAGATCGGCAGATCTCGTGATGTACGTATTTCTAGAGCTCGTCCATTGCTTATTATATGCTTCTTCGATGAAAGTAAGCTTTCAATCCTTCATAAAACAAGAAATTTGATATGCTGGTGTAGATAGGATTTCGTTCAAGGTGAATCCGACTTAGAAAAATAATTAATAAGATTACTTCATTTAAATAATATCTTATGATTCCTACTATTTACGTGTTTCTGGATTTTGAATATTAATCATCCTAATTGTAAAAATGTCGATCATAACATATCCTATCAAACAATCATGCATACCTCCATCACTCATCCAACTTTAAAGTATGTTCTTTACGTTGTTTCATTGCGTAAAATATGCTCTTTTAACACTTGAGTACTTAGGGCTGCAAATGAGCCGAGCTGAGCCGAGCTTTACACCAGCTTGAACTTGACTCATTAACAAATGATCTGAGCTCAAGCCGGAACCATTTATTAACGAGTCGAGTAGAGTCGAGTTCGAGCTAGACTTGTTTACTAAATTCTTAGATCGTATTTGATACATTCATTTTGTATGGCGTGTATGGTACATGTGATTGATGTAACGATAGAAAAATAATAAAATGTTCAACATTAGTTAATCTTATATTATAATTTGTAGGTGTCATATCGTTTAGTTAATAAATTTTAACTAGTTCAAATCATGTTATGTCATAGTATCGAAACAATTTTGTACATAATTTCTTTATAGAATTAAAAATAAGACATATTTTCTTACATGTTCAACATGTTAAACATCACATGGTGTGAGATATATAATTTAACAATCCTATGAATTATGAAAGTCCAAATTAGATCGATTTGTCCATAAGTCGGTGATCAAGTTGGCCCTGAAACCACGATGTTGAGACATCTCATGAGCTCTGAATGAGCCAACTCACGAGTTGAGCTCAACAAGCCACCGAGTCGAGCTAGCTTCACGAGCTGAACAAAGCTAAGCTCAAGCTTGGCTGGTTGGTAAACGAGTCGAGTTTCAAACGAGTTTTTCCCGATTCGAGCCTCGAGTTGCTCGCGAGTAGCTCAGCTCATTTGCAGCCTTAGTAGTACTGACATATTGTGGCAAGTGTTATGGAAAACGATTCACAAAAAAATATGTTCCTTGCCACACAAGTCATATATAGAAATCGACACATGCATAAACAACGCCCGAGCCAATAGAATTCACTATTTCTCCTTAAGGAATTTAGTTCCCCTCTACGGTACCCAAGGTTATTGGAACTATTCCTCCCAGGATAGAACGGACGTACCTTTTCTGGCTGTACCGGTACTTGAAACACCAGAATCCGACGAACGCGACGATCGGAGAGAAGTCACACGACTCTGTTTTCCTTTATGAGTTTGTAGAGAGGAAATGCAATGAAGAATGAAAAATTCTTTTATCTTTTGGCCAGAAAAATTTCTTGGGAAAAATCTCTTGTGTCGAAAACAGAGGGGGGTAGGTGTTTATTTATAGATAATGAAGGGGTGCGAGTGAAGGGATGTGACCCTTCAAGTGGGTGGTTACACCCCAACCATTGCAATGGTTCAGTGAAGGGATGTGACCCTTCAAGTGGGTGGTTACACCCCAACCATTGCATCGGTTCGCCATAGTAGTTGGACCGGTTGGTTCATTCCAACCGCCACATCGGTTCGGTCCGATTCGGTTCAACTTGGTTTAACCAATAACTCACCAACTATTGGCTTCTTCCCCTTTCATTCTCATTCACACCTTTCAATCCCAACAATCCCCCACATGAAAGAGAATGCTAAGTTTTGAAAACTATGCAAAAAAACTGTGTGACTCTCAACTAAGAATTAGTTGTATTAGGATAGGTGGGTTTCCCTTTGAACCTTCCCTAGTGAACATATATCGAGTATACTCACCAATCGGTAGATATGATATCTTTGAACCGTCGGTTTTCTTGTATACTAAGACAACATATGTCACACAACCAACTCTTATCCGCTCGTTGGTTCTCATTGTTGTGTTCGTTTCAGCCATGAACACCGCCTGGTTTCATGAGTGCATAGAGAATTGGCCTTCTTTTATTCTCCTTGAAGCGGCTACACTTCACACTCACATAGGTGATTTCTAAACATGTATTCCGAAAACACACTATTTGATCACAACACGTGTCAAACTTAGAAACCATTAAAAACCTTTCATATTTAGGTTTACCCTTATATTTTGGACACTGTCTCATCATGAGAATGGACTTTAAATAATTTGACAATGTCGGACCATCATTCACAACTTTGTTTGCTCCTTGAACCTAGAGGTTGGGTCTGCCAATCCTACTTAGGTAGAGTTACCGCCATGATGATTTGTCCTAGGCCACAGTCCCATTCCCCTCGATGACTTCTCAACTAATGCTCTAGTTAGGCCTTTAGTTAACGGATCCGACACGTTATCTTTTGATCTTACATAATCGATCGAGATAACTCCACTAGAGATTAATTGTCTCACTGTGTTATGTCGTCGACGTATGTGACGAGACTTTCCATTATACATAACACTTTTCGCCCTTCCAATAGCCGCTTGACTATCACAATGTATGCTTATTGGGGTTAACGGCTTGGGCCAAAACGGAACATCTTCCAAGAAGCTCCGAAGCCATTCTGCTTCTTCACCGGCTAAGTCCAAAGCTATGAACTCCGATTCCATTGTGGATCGGGCAATACAAGTCTGCTTGGAGGATCTCCAAGATACTGCTCCCCCACCAACCGTAAATACATATCCGCTAGTGGATTTGATTTCGGTTGAGCCGGTGATCCAATTTGCATCACAATATCCTTCAAGCACTGCCGGATATCTTTTGTAGTGCAAAGCAAAATCTTTGGTATGTTGTAAATACCCCAAAACACGCCGCATTGCCATCCAATGCGTGCTATTTGGATTACGTTGATATCGACTCAATTTACTTATTGCGCAAGCAATATCTGGTCGAGTACTATTCATGATGTACATTAGACATCCCAAAACTCGTGCGTAATCCTCTTGAGATTCACTTTTACCTTCGTTCTTTGTAAGAACAAGGTTTGGATCAATCGGCGTGTGCACTTCTTTGATATGCAAATACTTGAATTTATCAAGAATTTTCTCTATGTAGTGAGACTGCGATAATGCTAGACCTTGAGGCGTTCTAGATATCTTTATTCCAAGAATAACATCCGCCTCACCCAAGTCTTTCATGTCGAAAGATCTTGATAGCATTCGCTTTGTCTCTTCTATGTCAGTAACGTTCTTACTCATTATCAACATATCGTCTACGTATAGACAAACAATGACTTCGTGATTAGGTGTGTTCTTGATATATACACACTTATCACATTCGTTAATCCGAAAACCGTTTGACAACATAACTGCGTCAAATTTAGCATGCCATTGTTTAGGTGCTTGTTTAAGTCCATATAGGGACTTCACCAATCTACACACCTTATGTTCTTGTCCAGGGACAACGAACCCCTCTGGCTGTTTCATGTAGATTTCTTCCTCCAGGTCGCCATTTAGAAAGGCCGTTTTCACATCCATTTGATGGATTTGTAAACCATACACGGCAGCCAAAGCAATTAGCATCCGAATAGATGTAATTCTTGTGACTGGGGCGTATGTATCAAAATAGTCAAGGCCTTCCTTTTGTCTAAATCCTTGGACCACAAGTCTTGCCTTGTACTTGTCAATAGTACCATCAGCTTTCAACTTTCTTTTAAAGATCCATTTATATCCCAATGGTATGCAACCGGGAGGAAGATCCACCAATTCCCATGTGTGGTTATTTAAAATGGACTTAATTTCACTATTGACGGCCTCCAACCAATATTGAGCTTCAGAAGACTTCATCGCTTCTTCAAATGTCTTTGGCTCATCTTCCAACAAAAATGTTAAGAAATCGGGACCGAATGACGTAGGCACCCTTTGACGTTTACTACGTCGTGGCTCATCAATGTTGGAATCATTTTCCAATGAATCATCCCGAGGTCGCTTGGAGCTTTCTCCAACGACTACATCCTTATTCCTATACGGAAATATGTTCTCAAAGAACTCTGCACTATCAGATTCTATAACCGTATTAGGATGGATGTCAGAGATTTCTGATTTATAGACCAAAAATCTATATGCTTTGCTATTATTGGCATAACCAATAAAGATGCAATCTATCGTTTTTGGTCCCAATTTGACCTGTTTAGGTTTTGGAACTCGAACCTTTGCCAAACACCCCCACACTTTGAAGTAATTCAAGTTTGGTCTCTTACCTTTCCATTTTTCATACGGAATGGTTTGCGTCTTACTGTACGGTACTCTATTGAGTATTTGTGTAGCAATAAGAATAGCTTCCCCCCACAAATTCTGAGGTAAACCCGAATTTAGGAGTAAAGCATTCGTCATTTCCTTCAAAGTTCGGTTCTTCCTTTCCGCAACTCCATTTTGTTGTGGGGTATATGGAGCCGATGTTTGGTGAATAATTCCATTTTCTAGACATATTTCTTCAAATGGAAATTCATATTCACCACCTCTATCACTTCTGACCATTTTTATTTTCTTGTTGAGTTGGTTCTCAACTTCTGCTTTGAATTGTTTGAATGCATCAATTGCTTCATCTTTGCTACTTAGCAAATATACATAGCAATATCTAGTGCTATCGTCGATAAATGTTATGAAGTACTTTTTCCCACCTCGAGATGGTGTCGACTTCATGTCACAAATGTCAGTGTGAATCAAGTCCAATGGTTCAGAAGTTCTTTCTATCGACTTGTAGGGATGTTTCGCAAACTTTGATTCCACACACACTTGACATTTAGATTTATTGCATTCAAACTTGGGCAACACTTCCATGTTTATCATTTTCCGTAAGGATTTGTAATTCACATGTCCCAAACGGGCATGCCACAAATAATTCGACTCAAGTAAATACGCGGAAGAAGCGTTATTATTATTATTAATAACATCGTTCACGGTAATTACATTGAGCTTGAAAAGGTCATTATTAAGGTAACCTTTTCCTATATACACATCATTCTTGCTAATTACAACCTTATCGGAAACAAACACAACCTTGAATCCGTGCTTGACAAGAAGCGAGGTAGACACCAAATTCTTGCGAATTTCCGGTACATGGAGGACGTTGTTGAGGGTCACAACCTTGCCCGATGTCATCTTTAAGACAATCTTTCCATATCCCTCGACCTTGGCCGTCGAGGAGTTCCCCATGAATAATTTCTCCTCCGCTTTAGCCAAAGAGTAGGAAGTGAACATCTCTTTGACTGCACAAACATGGCGGGTAGCGCCAGAGTCTATCCACCATTCTCTTGGATTCCCTACCAAGTTACATTCAGAAAGAACGGCACAAAGGTCATCCATATCCATATCATCAACAATATTAGCTTGACCTTTGTTCTTCTTCTTCTTGTGGGTCTTGCACACCGAGGCTTTATGCCCTTGTTTCCCACACTTGAAACAATTACCATTAATCTTCTTGTTACCATTGTGGTTCTTTGTGCCGGAAGAACTTGGGATAGAGTTTCTCTTCCTCTTCTTTCCCTTGGAGTCACTCTCCACAATGTTTGCACCAGAGATGGTTGATTGTCCACGGCTCTTCTTCTCGGCCAACCTATTGTCCTCTTCAATCTTTAGACGGACAATTAGGTCCTCAAGCGTCATCTCCTTACGCTTGTGCTTTAGGTAACTCTTGAAGTCCTTCCATGCGGGAGGCAACTTCTCTATGAAAGAAGCAACTTGAAAAGCTTCGTTAATAAGCATTCCTTCATTAAGAAGATCATGAGTAATTACCTGAAGCTCTTGGACTTGCGTCACAACGGCCTTGGAATCAACCATCTTATACTCCAAAAACTTAGCCGCAATGGATTTCTTCAATCCTGCATCTTCGGCCTTGTATTTCTTCTCTAGCGCCTCCCATAATTCCTTAGAGGTCCCTATGGTGCTATAGACATTGTACAAAATATCATCTAGACCATTTAGAATATAATTCTTGCAAAGGAAGTCAGAATGTTTCCAAGCTTCAACTGCAAGAAATCTATCTTTCTCTGGCACTTCCTCGTTAGGATTTGGGATCTCTTCTTTGATGAACTTTTGAAGTCCCAAAGTAGTGAGATAGAAATACATCTTTTGTTGCCAACGCTTGAAATCTACACCGGAAAACTTGCCGGGTTTCTCCGCCGGTGCAAGCGAGTGAGTAGCAACTTGAAGTGGAGTACTTTGAGTTGATGTTACCGGATTTGGGTTCTCCCCATTTATTCCAGAACCAGAAGACATCTTTGTTCTTCACTATTTCCTTTCTCTAGAAATAGAAACCACAATACGTATTAGTAATCACTAATACCCACGAGTAGAAAACCGAAAAGGTTTAAACTCGTCCGCAGTAGGAAATCACACTCTTTTTTTTTTTTTTCAAAGAAAGAATATTTATATATGACCACAATATATATCAGTATTGAAACAGTAGCAAATCAATTATAGAGACAATATATATATATCAATAGACAGAGGCGGTTATATGCATGAATCCAGTCACTCCATCATGCTCGCCCAGAATAAATGATCGGAAACAATAAATCCCTTTATAGGCAGAGATTAACAAACATACAGACACAGAAACAATGACAATAAAAACACAGCGCCAAATATATATATATATGCATGAACCAAGATCAACTATGCATGCATTTAAATTAATTTCACACAAAATCATGCACTGTTCTATTAATTCCCGATACAAACAGAACCCTATACATGCATAATCACTATGACAAACAGATGCCTATATTGACTTTGTGAAGAAACAGTCCACGTGAATGAAAACAATATAAATTCCTTAAGATTGTTATGGAAAACGATTCACAAAAAAATATGTTCCTTGCCACACAAGTCATATATAGAAATCGACACATGCATAAACAACGCCCGAGCCAATAGAATTCACTATTTCTCCTTAAGGAATTTAGTTCCCCTCTACGGTACCCAAGGTTATTGGAACTATTCCTCCCAGGATAGAACGGACGTACCTTTTCTGGCTGTACCGGTACTTGAAACACCAGAATCCGACGAACGCGACGATCGGAGAGAAGTCACACGACTCTGTTTTCCTTTATGAGTTTGTAGAGAGGAAATGCAATGAAGAATGAAAAATTCTTTTATCTTTTGGCCAGAAAAATTTCTTGGGAAAAATCTCTTGTGTCGAAAACAGAGGGGGGTAGGTGTTTATTTATAGATAATGAAGGGGTGCGAGTGAAGGGATGTGACCCTTCAAGTGGGTGGTTACACCCCAACCATTGCAATGGTTCAGTGAAGGGATGTGACCCTTCAAGTGGGTGGTTACACCCCAACCATTGCATCGGTTCGCCATAGTAGTTGGACCGGTTGGTTCATTCCAACCGCCACATCGGTTCGGTCCGATTCGGTTCAACTTGGTTTAACCAATAACTCACCAACTATTGGCTTCTTCCCCTTTCATTCTCATTCACACCTTTCAAATCCCAACAGCAAGACGATCCACTAAAGAAAAACGTGAATAAAGTATAAGTAGCTAGAAGTTTTACATATTTACATTGACTTTCAGGATACTGACAGTGGCAGAATCATGAATCTGAAGGATGGAGGATTGACTTGAACCGTAACAATTGGAGAAATGAGGGGGTCTAAAGTCTTACCGACTACTCTATTCCTAAATTTGTTACCAATTGTAAATTTAATTTACCTGTATTTTGAATTTTGAGAGGGGTTGTAGCACCTCCTGCCTTCAATTCAGCTCTTCTATTGCCTACTGAACTTGCCCAAAGAATAGGTAGTGATTGGCAATTTGACTTGCAGCCTTTCTGGAAGGTGACTGACTGCTGGTACCCTAAGGCTATATACCTCATCGTCGTCGTCACGGTCGAAGGAAATGGCGCGTTCAGGGAAGATTTCTGGATTTTTGAACGTCAAAATATTGTTTTCTTGATAAGCTAGAACGTTGAATTAGTGGTAAAAGCTATTTCGTCATCCTCCGTCGAGAGTTATGTTGCAGCCTCTTACGTATAACATGCATGCATGAGACGGTTGTTTCAGAGGTTGCAGTGAAATTCAAAGCTCGACAATGGAGACTTGAAGTTGCGAAAAAAATCTGGAATTCAAACTCCAGTTAATGCTTTCTACAAGACTGGACTGTTTCTACATAAAGCTAAAGGACTTATCCTTTGGCACACACTACGAAAAGATATCAGGCCCAATTCTTATTGGGCCTCCGAAGCACTCAACTAGCTTAAGCCCAAGCATCGGATGGTAGGATCAAAGGATGGGTGTGAATTGTGATTGATTACCAACACACTTCCGAGTCCGACGGCCTAGCTAACTCTGCCTTTCTCTTTCGGTGTTATTTTCTTTCATTTTCAATCACTTGGACATTCTTTTTTGTGATTATTAAAGTCACGCTTATGCAAGTGACTTATGTAATTGTAACGTCTCTTTCAACATTTCAAATGATTTGAAACAGTAATTTTCTTTTTAACATAGTATCAAAACCTGGTTTATCAATAGATTTTTTTATTTAATTTCCACCATCCAAATATTTTTTAAAAAAATGATCTAAAATTAATATAAATTTCAGACCATTTAATTTTTTTTTTCATAACTTAATGATCTCTACATGCTATAGACGATGGCTCGCTTTAATTACAATGTTGCTACGATTTGAAGTCAGATTATCTGTTGCTGATTGTAAGTCATGGGATATCGCTCGTCTAAAAAATTTTCTTTCCAAATTAGATTAGGGTTAGATCATGTGAGAAAGGTGCTATATATTCTTTCACCATCTATGTAATTTGTATCTTCTCAAATTTAGTGAAACTGATATCTTCTCCCCATTAATTAACTGTACGTACACATCATATTAACGAACAATATATATTCTTTACTTTCTTATCATTATCAATTTCTCTTTTCCGTTCTAACATTCAACTTTTGAGATATTGCTATAATAAGTTGCTTCCATTTATGGTTTAAAATAGTACACCGCCATGCACCCAAATCCTTTAGATCGATTTCTATAACTAGTATATTACTTTTGGCCACAATCTCGACCAACCTTAGACACTATAGTATATAACAACGTAGTGGCCGGATTATTATCAACTCGTAAACAATTTCATTTATATCAACTCCCTAGGTCGCACTTAATTGCTAATTAAAAAACTATATCAACTCCCTAACACTCTTTGCCCCTCTATCTATCTATGTGGCCATTTCGACATCAGAAGGCAACATACATACCATACGTAGTGGAAATTCTCCATTTCGTGGAGGGTTGACTTTTGTTTTCACTACTAAGTGATCGTAATGAATATATCTATCTAAAACATGCACCATTTGCTAGCTACATAGAGTTGATTAATTATGGCGGCCCAGCTTAATTCCCAGCCACTTCATAGTTTTATGCGCCATTATAGAGTGTTATGCAATTATGGTGGAGATATCCTATTCCTCTCAAATTATATATTCATAATATCACAATGTGGAGCCAGCCTTTCGGCTTTCTATATATACTTAGCTTGGTTACACCTCTTCTCTTACATCCAAACACAGTGAAAATATATATATATATATACATGCAAGCTTATGCTCTTTGTTAAAACTTGCTAGACAACTAGCGACGATGGTGAGAGGTTTGGCGGCGGTTGCTGCGCTTCTGCTCATGCTGACGATGATCAGCTGCAGCGGCTTGGAAGCATCGAGGAAAGTCTTGGTCGGAAACCGGAAGCTCGAACCGGGGCAAGGACGTCTCATGGTTGCTGGCGGTGGAGAGAAGAGCTACGAGATACATAGACAGCTCCAGGTTGATGATGACGATGATGATGATCGTCAGGGGAATAGTAATGGCGGGAAGAGTACTGATGATGAGAACTACAGTAATAATAAAGATAACAATAATAATACGAATCATCACAACGGTGGCGGTGCTGCCAACCGTGGGCCAAGCACGGTGAACAATCACCACTACATACCCCGGCAGGATTTCAACAACTACGGCGGCGATGGCGGCGGCGGAAGTGGTTAATGGTTCGTGTGACTGGATGACCGGCCGATAAGCCTTAATTCTACTTGCGTACTAATAAGGAATTAATGTTTCCATGCTCTGTATGTGTGCATGGCCTTCTTGTATGGCTTTATATATGTGTAATAACATATAATAAGTAGTTGTATATAATACTTGTATCGTATATATATAATATGGATCCACATATATTGTTGGAGATGAATTGGAGATGAATTCAATCACTATATATATCTAGATTGTCACCACATATATTGTTCGAAATTCGTCAGAATTCAATCACAAAGGAATGATTTTGTGTGAAATCCAACAGAAAAAAATTTAACCAAAATCCCTCATCCCAATTCCAAACCAAATATGTACAACTTCACCCCCTCTGGCCTCTGCTCTGAATGGAATAAGTTGGGGCTGGATTTCTACTCTTGTACAGAATCCACAGAAAGAAGCCGAAGGTTTTCAAGCTTGAGTCTACCAAACCAAGCCGATAAAGGCCTTTCAGAGTTCAATCCCTGCAAGGCCCATTGCCCAGCCAAAGGCCCAATTAAGCAACCCTCGTGTGGAAGCGCAAGCTCCGACTCCGAACAAATGTTTTGATAGTTGATACTTGATACCAAGAAATGGAACTATGGAAGAGGAAACTTAAACCATGGATGTAATAATTAATAAGAAACGGATTTCAATTGTCCCTTTGGTGTCAACTCTATGTTAATTTTTTCTTCTTCTTCTTGCAATTATGTCATAAACCGGATAAACCTATTAGTATCAATAACTCAAGTTGTTAGGAGATACACGCCCCCTCAAACGAAAGTCAACTCATGGGCTTAAAGTTTGCACAGGCCCACCATACCATGCAGTGGTTGAGGCTGCATTTCATACCACCCCTGTCCTTTTTTCATAACTTAAAAATATAAGTATCTAATAGAATAATTATTTAATAAAAATAATTATATCCGAATAATTCATTCTTAAATTAAAAATAACCGATTATACAATCATACTTTTCAGAAACAACTACGAAGGAATTTCATATAGTGAAAGAAACGCAAAAACATTCATTGTCTACACTATTATATAAGTCTCTTTCAATATATCTTACTAAATAAGTATTAGCAAACTGGTCGCCAAATCCACTTGGAAACTTGTTCTTAATATAACTCAAAGCTGAAAATGCTCTTTTTACACTTGCAGTTGTAATTGGTGGATCAAAACTAGTGGGATTGCCGTTGTCGCTAGACAATTTCAGGGTTATTGAGGAAAAGATCGAATAGGCATAAGGAGAAAAGAGACCCGATTAGGTCTTTATTGCAATTAGAATTTCATTTATAGTATAATAAATTAATTTTATGTCAATTTTAGACAAGTAATGAGTTGTGTTGTAGTAACAAAGTACTCTAATACTACCTATATGTGTTGTGTTCCATCACCAATATAAATATATATGGCTTATTTTTGTTCCACCGAAGTCCCGGGACAAGGCCCAAAGGGCATGCCTCCGCCACTGATACCATGTGCTTGAAAAACAACGGTTAATATTGGAGGTCATGAGGACTTGAACACGTGACCTAACAGACAAACCAACTTTGATACCATGTCATAAACCAGTTAGTCTCAATAACTCGAGTTGTTGAGAGAAGGTTATGTTGGATCTTATACATGCCCATATATGATACTTAATCACTTCCTTATGATTTCTCCGAGTTATTACTCCGAAGTCAGAACTTTCAGTAAAGTTGCGACAAAGGAGCATTCGACAGAGGATATGGATAAGTAAAATGCTCCCCCATCCCTTCTGAGTTCTGTCTCGTCGATTGGCATATTCACCGTAAAGTCAACTGGTACACAATGTGGGTTTTCCCTATTTCTAGTGCAAAAAATCAATCAACACCAAATCGATCTTAATTTCCATTCAAGTACTCCATCATCACTTGGTTTTGACATTTGTCACCCCACCACTCAATCTTGCCTCATTTGGTGCCCAATGTGATCATATTCCCCTCACTCACCCATGATCTAGCTAGCCCTTCCACATAAACCCTAGCTAGCTTGCTATATATACATAGGCCATATCATCACTAACACTTCCATAAACCCTAATATCGCACTATCTCTCTCTCTCTATAAATACACACCTAGAGGTTCTCCTTAGTCCGTGCACCAAATCAATCCACTTATTGCCTGCTAGTTTCATATAATCCATTCACTTCTAAGGTTGGTACATTAAAAATTCAGAGGCGATTCGAACATGAGAGCTCTCGATGGTTATTCGGTGGAAGTCAAAGATTGAATCTCATTTTTTTTTTCTTTTTTTCATTCATTGGTCATGTGATTGTTGTACGTGTGCAGAGATGGAAACCAAAATGAACGTTAAGATCAAGCTTAGGTTTCTTCTGGTAGCGGCGGTGGTGACATGGATGATCCTAACCGCGGGAACCACTTCCGCAGCTGAAGACTACCCGAAGCTCAACTACAACGGCGGCGGCGCCGACAGGAAAGTTCAAGATAATCAGGATGACGCAGTAAGTTCGGCCGGTGGCAGCGTTGCCACCACGACGGCGAGCAACCACCACTATATACCGAGGAAGGACTTCGGCCAGACCGGCGGAGATGGCGGCGCTCACTAACTCCGCCTGTTGCATTTCACAAAAAGCCATCGCCCATCTGTGTGCGTAGTATGTGGTATAGTCATTATGCATGGTAGTAGTCGTGCATATAAACGTACGTAAGTAGTATTTGTGTTATTATTATATGATAGTCTAATAATAATCTGTAATCATGTATTATATATTAAGAATAAACGTGTTGGATGAGTATACTTAACTCATTCTTAGTGTATACGGTGGCTTAGCATATATATGTAGCGAAGATCTGAAACAGACGAATAATTTCATGTAAAATAGAATTTACCAGTAAATCTGATCTTTGGTTTATCGGGACGAACAAATAAGGCCCGTATTGGGCGGGCCTATGATTATGAATCAATTTGTGAGCCAGACAGCCCATCGCGAGACGGACAGTAAAGGGGCCTCAAGGCCCGCCCGATTAAATTATTTTATTTCCTCTTTTGTGATGGAGAGAGTGGGAGACTGGGAGCATATAAGCTGGACTTTCTTAACAAAATAATTGGGAAATATAGTAAGAAATAGCTTCTTTTAAATGTATTTTTTTCATGTTGATGTGGTGTCAAGACTAGCACCTAAGTAATTTGTAAAATTGAGCCAATTGTTGTGATAATTAGGAATTTGAAAATATTATAACGGAAGTGATTTTTGTGTGAAAAGGTTCAGAAGAAATTAAGGTATTAACCTTTTATTAATAGCAATCGCATGAACACCCTCTTCTCTAAGTGACTCATGGAAACTCCTAAAACAAAAAAAAACTTTATTCAAGAAACACCAAAGTATTGTATAATCAACTTTAAAAAAATCTGTTGAAATATCACAAAATGGTAACTCCTTCAACAATGGACATGGAATTTTGTCTATCCTTCTCATTCTTGTTAAGATAAATAAAGAAAAACAAACCAGGAGAAACAGGAAAAGGAAAAGGGATCTAATAAAGTTTGGCCTGCATATTGAACGCCAACCGGACGCTTGGGTTCCTAAGAACAACGATAGCTAGGAGACCAACAAAGGAATCAACCAATTCAATCTGAAAATACACCTACGGCCAAAAGATTCAGACTTTACCACAAATAAAACTATGTACAAGTACAAGCTTCTCCCTTTAGTTAATCCAATTCTTCCGTCACAAAACACTAAGCGCACCCACCAACAATCTCCTAACCCAGATCGAAATTAGCATTTGAGTTAATTAACACATGAACCAATCAATTAGCCTACGAAATCATGCATCATCCCACCTCCACCACCACCAAACTGCCGCCTAAGCTGATCGCCATGTCGCTGCAACTGCTGCTGCTGCTGGTGTGCCACATTGTCCACAACTTCATGCCTCAGTCCCAAAGTCAGCGAAACAGCTCCATTCCCACCGCCCATCTGATGATCACTCCCCTGATATGGGAGAAAGTTCATCAGCGAACCATTACCATTCATGGCTGCAGCTGTTGGAACTTGGAAATCCACTCTGGACCTCTTCTCCTGCTTCCAGTATTGCTCCCTATGAAGCTTCTGCTGCTGCTGATGGTGACCATGTCCTTGTTCTTGACTCGATGTCGTCGGTCCCATCACTGCAGAATTCGACACAGGATCGACATTATTGCACTTGCCTTGGCTGGTTCCTGCTTGGCCTTTGTTCTCAAGCATGTGGATCTCCTCCACCATGGGCTTCCAGACACGAACCCGCGCGTTGATGAACCAATTGGACACCTGCGTTACAACGAAACGATGTCACAATCATGCTGATTGGACTGCAGACAGTACATCTGTATATGCCAATTCAATCAAACCATGAATTGATTGACCATAGGGAGATATCTAATGATTGTTCAAATAATTATGTGTACAACGAGACTGATTGATGGTCTTTTTACCTGATTTCGGGTTAGCCCGGTCTGGGTTGCTAACATGTGCTTATCAGCATCAGTAGGGTACCTTTCAAAACAGGGGAATGCAGGAAAAAAAGCTGACTTTAGAAACAGAGTTTGTTCATTGAAGGGACAAGTGAATGAAAGAAAAAAAGGACTCACGGGTGAAGAAAATGCTCAAAGAGCCAAGCTCGAAGGATGGCCACCGATCTCTCAGGTAGGCCTCTTTGGGTCCTCCAGACGTGCTGTTGGGGCTCATGGAAGCCCACATGATGATAATTAGGCCCACCACCACCACCACAGCTCTGCCTCTGGCCCATGTAACCCCTCAGCCTGGTTGAAGTGCTGCTGGTACTGCTGGAGCTGAACAGCTCTTCTTCTCCTACCACCACAGATCTTGCCGTTGCTGCAGAATGCTGCTTCAGCTGGTCTGAGATCACATGCTTCATGCTCTTGAAGTTCCTGGTGATGGTCTTGATGGCGAGCGAGACGTACGGCGTCGAGGAGCTCAGGCCGGCCACGGACTCGAACGACGAGACCACCATCTGCATTTGTTGGTGGTACTGCTTGTACCTCTTGCAAACCTTTTTTCACAAATCCAAATTGGGGGGAAAAGTAAAGAGTAAATCAAAACAAGCAATTCAATTAATGAACAGTGACATCCATCCAAGTAATACTGTTGGTAATGCAATAATTAGGCAAGTAATAACAGTGATGCCATAATTTTCTACAAATAGCTATAGTTTGGTGGGAAATAGTAGCTTTCACTGTTCAATTGTAGCTGGAAGTTAGGGGGAAAGGAACAGTTGAGAGACTTGGCACTATTCTTTTGACCTCAATTATGGACTCATTACAATGTAAAAAAAGGATGCTCATAGGATTGGGAACTTATGACAGTGAAGGGAAAATTGACAGCCAGAGATTGATCCTATCATCCTATGCATACCCCACTGTCTGTCAATTAAATTATTTGATTGCTCCATTATCAACAAAGACCATCTCCATTACCACACCTAGGTGGCAAAAAGAGTGGGGGCTTCCACTTCTTTGTCGGCTAGCCAATGGGAAACCAGAACACCAAATTGGTTCATATCAAATGTGCAGCAGACATGACTAGTAGTCCCTAAAAAAGATATGAAGTTTCAGTCTCTGTTGTTGCTTAACTGACTTAAGCGTTTCGTCGAGCAAACACGTCCTTACGCTTATCCAGTTATCGTAGTTGAGCCTAGTTGTAGTTCCAAAATGTAAAAGGGAAGGAATTGAATTCAATTCAATGCATACAAAGCATCATCCAAAATGTAAAAGAGAAATTAGGAGGAAAAAAAAACCAACCTCTTCAAGTAAGTACAGCAGCCTGGATTTCACCTCATGGAACTCCGGCCTGTACGTCAGAGAACCTCCACTGCCAGCTCCTCCACCATCGTTCGATCCACAAATCGCGGCGGTGGAAGACGATGACAAACCACCCGAACCCAAACTGCTCACAACATCACCAACCTCCATCCTACAGCTCGCCACCCCACACCATTCCTCCAAAAGTTCCTGAGCCGGCTTCAAGAACCTCGAGCTCTTCAAGATCGTCGCGTAGCCCGTGAAAGGGCCTAGAGGCCCCACCATATTCGTCGCTGTCGTCGTCTTAACAACATAAGAAGCAGCCCCTGAACCTCCAACTACAGTGGACTTGTTGTCACAACTTCTACCACTAGCAACTTTCACCCCATGATCGTGGTCACTAGCCACAACCGCGTTACCACCCTTCGATTGCAAGTACGGGCTCGAGTAATGCTCGAGCCCGTCCCCAAAATGATGTGCAGCCACATTGACATCATCGTTATTCGACGCCAGAGACAGAGACAGACCCTCGTGATGGCTCACCGCGCCTGCAACATTATGGTATCCACCGTGAAAAGTGTTGTGGTGGTACATTGCACCACCAACATTGCCACCGTAGTCCATCTCGCCGCTGAGCAGCCCTCTCACGCAACTCTCTTCAATGCCGTAACGTGGGAGGTCCTGATAGCCCGCCGCGACATTGATCAGACCGGACGACGACGAGTATGGATTCTTGGAGTAGTGTAGTGATGGCGATGAGGCGAGATTCGTGGGTGTTGTCGAATCGAATGTAGGCGTGTAGCTGTGGAGAGTGGAAGGAGGAGGCATGTTGTTATTGTTGAACGTCTGGTGGTAGTGGAAGAATTCGGATGGTGGTGTGACGGTGTCGAAGGCGGCGGCGCGTCTGCCGCCGGAGGAAGCATAGTATTGGACCGACGATGACTCCTCCATGGGTTTTGCAATTTTGTTATCTGTGAAAAGCAAGAATTGAACCATTATCAGTGTAATCATACTTGGATCCAAAGGAGAAATATCGATCGAGGAGAACATATCTCTAGCTAGCTAGTGAGCTACATTTTTTGGTCTGTAACAGTAGTCATTTATGTAGCTGCTACATGTTATGAGGCTGATTGATAAGATAGGTATTAGACTTTGGCCATGCAATTGGAAAAGCAAAAATCGGGGCTTGATATATAATAATAAGTAAGCACATATATTCTCCATTGTACATTCAAACATTGTAGTAGCAGGAGCGAATATCAAATCAGAGGAACAGATCCATATTCCATTGCTTTGCTTGCCACAGTTGAACACAGAAGAGAAGACCCAGAGACGGTAACCCATGAAAACAAACAAGATACAGCAAAAGGCCAACAGAAAGAAAAGAAAAGATAAGGAAGGAGCATTGTTTATTTCCCACGCGCCGGCGCATGCAGCTAAAAGTTTCGGTCTTAGTCATTAGTCAAGCCGTGCCGGGGCCTTGAAAGCTCGAGATCTAGTCTAGTCTCTCAACCCAACCAACCAACCAACCTCGTATTTAAACCAGCTAACCTAGCTTCAGAATTCTTGTTTGTTTTCTCTCCTTTATGTAAACTATTATTAGCTTCGAAAAAACACCTAATATATATATATATATGCTGCCATGAAAGAGACGCAGCTTGAACTACAGTAGTGAAACCCTACTTGTAGATCCGGCCGGCGGCCGGTTTAAGAAATCATGCTGAAGATACGTCGCCGGCCAGGGAGTTCTATTTATCTGGGGGGAAAAAAGGCCACTATTCCAGGAAGTCATGAAACCATTTGAACCCAAAACCCAAACACTAAAAAAAAAAGACACAACTTTGGATTGAAGGAGAGGAAGAAAGGAAGGATCCGAGCGAAGCTTATCCACAAATTCATAAAAGAAACAGTAGTACAGTACGAAAACATCTTCCCAGAAAATCTAAGAAATATTGGGAAAAGGGAATAACACCACATGTAGACGTTAGAGTTCTTGAGCTTACCGGTTGCTTCGCCGGCGGAGGATGAGAGAGCGATGATGAGAAAGGGAGAGAATGCAGGTCGTTAATGTTTTTCAGCCTTATATTTTTTTTCTTCCTTGTTTCAATGATTTGTGGTAGTCTGTCTGTCTTCTCTCTTGTGAGGGTTTGAGAGAAAGAGCTTTGGATGGAAGTGGGCCGTGCAAGCAACCAAGCAAGCTGTTCAAGGCAAATGCCGAATAGTAATAATTGCCAACTGCGTATGCCTATGAATTCTGATGATAATAATAATAATAGAAATAATTAATTATTAAAATTTTTACGAAACCTTAGGCGAATGAAAAGGCCGTTAGATTTAACGCTCGCTAATACCGCGCGCTCTTTTCTTTTGCCCTGCTCCTGAGCTTTTCTCTCTTTCCGCTCTGTCGTCCTCGTCTCGGATGTTTTCTCCAATGCGCGGTATCGACCGTTAAAAGCTAACGGTGGTGGGACTTGTTGTTTTTTTTTTTTTTTCTTTCTCCAAAAAAGATTTTACATATTTTAATTCTCTTTTTTGAGTTCATCCGGCTCAGACGAATCATCCCGACCATTTTTATTAAAAAAAAAATTAAAAATAAAAAAGACTCTGAAGCTCGCTCTCCGGCGAGATCTCATTCCATCCGAAAAGCACTGGCGGACATTGTCGCCTGGCCGGGGCCCGGCAGCAGGCTGCAGGGAGGGTTTGGGTCCCTGAGTGGAATAAAGGCAACCCTGGCCTGAATAGAACATGTAAGTTAATTATATTAATTAAGGTCCTAATTAATTACGATCAAAGAGAGTGTAAGCTGATTCACTAAACAATTCACTTAATCCCTCTTGAAGGGGACAAGTGTAACTCAATTAAGTCCACTAAACCTTTATTAGAGACCCTTTTTCTTCAAATGTCCTTTGTTGGAAAACCCTTTTGGAAAAGGGCTTATTGAGAGAATTCTATTCCCCTTGTTTGTGAATTAGTGGCTGTTGTGCAAAGAGGATATATGATAGGATATCATCAGGGCATTTACTACAAAAGAGCTTAGGTTGCCAATCTGGTTGCCAAACTTTTTTTTCTTTCTTCTCTTCCCTTTCCTTGTCAAACTTCCTCATTTTCGTTTATGGTGAGGAATGTTCACAACGATAGCAGAAGAAGTTGAATCACAAATGGTGAATGTTCAAAACAGTGGAAATAGACTATGGAGAAACTCTCTCACCCTATCTTGGCTATAGATCATGTCAAAAAATACTTATAGATTCGCGACATGAAATTAAGACAATAACTGTGATTGATCAAAAACATTTGTTGACACCGAATTTTACATTCTCTAGTCATGCGCGACAATGTCGTCAGTCTATATATCTTTTGTCACAACTCACAATAGTTAGTCTTTGGTATTGGAAGAAAAAAAAATCATAAGCAGTTTTTATGCTTGACAATATTACTCTATGCTGTCTATACATTTCGTTACCTAATTCCAATCAACTACAAAAGAAAACTACATGCACTTATCGTGTACACTAAAGTAAATAAACTAAAGACAATACCAACACCTTATTTTGTATTGCATCAGTTTTAAGTAAAGGTGGAGTTCCAAGTAATTTGTAAGGCATTTCCGCTTTCCCAATCTTTTTGTCCTAAAATTATAATGTTTGTGTTGCGATATTAAAAGAACATTAACAAGTTATAAAAGACGACTAGTTATATATCCATCTCTCAATATTCATATTCAATCGATGGAATGCAATTACAGTTTATCATTTTCAACCTTGTCACGCTCTTTCGTCCTCTTTCCTTCACAAATAAAATTCCTCTCTTATAAACTACCGAGAATGTGAGATGGTTCACGCTAGCATAAACGAATGTACGCCAAATATAATATATGTATTTATTTTTGGTTTGATGAAGAAATGTAATTATTTTGGGGTGTCTAAATGAAGTTAAATTCCTGTCACAACAGAAGTCCACTCACTACATCACATCGAGTAAATCCTTTGAATCTGATAGCACATGAGAAAACTAGTAGCTACCCATCAGATCATCACCACTACCATTACTGTTGTAAAATTGTTTAATGCAATTAATAGGTGATAGCTGAGAGCATAGAACAGATCAGATCAGATGCTTGTCATTTGTCAAATCCCATTTACCCATTTTGTCCATTTGCCCCTTTCCTTTACTTGTTTTTCTGGCCAGCCCTCAACTTAATTGGAACTCTTTTTTTCTCAAACAGTGGGGGATAACTGATAAGTATTTTCTCCAAGATAAGCTTAAATCTTTTGAAGAGAAGTGCAAGCTAGCATAGTACTATGCTATATCCTATGTAAACAACAGGTTGAATATTGAAGTGATACCTGATTAGCCCATGTGATTCGGGTATTTACAACGCCATCCATCTGTAAAGACGTTCTTTAAGTTATTCAACTGTCCGATTCAGTGTTAGGCACGTTGTATTTTTATTAGGTGAACATGTGGCATATTATTTGCAAATGTATCATTGGGTTCATCCAACGTTCACCAGACGCCCAACAATCAGTCGGACAATCGTGAGCATTCTTATAAGAGCTGAAAACGATCTTTTAATTAGTGTTGTACTTGTAAGCACCCTAATCGGATTCTCCGATTAGCTTAGCCGCGCGAGTCACAACGGGGTTGTGGCAAGGCAAAGTTTATATATATGGCCAATTAAAGATTATCAATGTGTAAGTTCGTTCCATGAAATTATTAAAAACATGTTACAATCTGCGTGTTTTTATTATGTTTTTTTTTGTCTTCGTCACGACCAGCTAAAGCTAAAGTTCCATTAAAGAGCGTTTCCACGGGGTAGAACCTCCTCAGGGAATATAAGGCCCTGTTCACTTTCATTTTCGTTTCCTGTTTTCTGTTTTCATGTGATAAATTTGGCAACCGAAATGAGAAAACTTGTTTACTTTTCATTCTGTTTTCTATTCGTTTCCAACTATGAAAACAAAAAGTGGCAACTTCCTGCTGTTTTCGGAAACGACAAAATGTTGTTTTCACCTGTTTTCAACATCTGTTTTCTCAAAAACAGGAAACAGAAATGAAAGTAAACAGGCCCTTTTCAGACTCTTTCTCACAACTAAATCGTTAGTAATTCTGTAATTGAATCAAGTTGGATTTACAAATACGGGTTAACAAATATTTTTACCTGCACTCTACCGTACATTACTTTTCGTAGTCCAAAATTTGATAACTAGCCTTACGCCTTAACCCAATGAACGAAAGCACCTCTCACTAAAATGGGTAGGGTTTGCCGATAAACATGCATACTCTTGTTCAGCAAAATATGATTTCACCCCATACAGTCCAAAAATCCCTAGAGAGAGAGAGAGAGAGAGAGGAGTGAAGACCGAAGTCTTTCAATTTAATTTTTACAGTGGTCTCTGAAATTTTCATCTGCAGAAACAAAAGGCTTTTCCCACATTGGATAGAACACCAAGGCAGACTGCAGAAGGCAAGCTGAAGTAAGGTCCAGGGATGCTAAACTGGAGATAACGTCACCTGCAGGAGTCCAGTCCTGGGTCATGGGCCCACTACTCCGCTCTCTGAATCAATGTCCACCGCCCAGATCAATCTCTTGCTTGCTTCTTCGCAGGCCCAAATTAAAATTGATTGCTTTCTTTTCTTTCTTTCACTCACACTATATCCTATTATACCGATTACCGAGGCCCAAATCCCCACTGCTGTTCCTGTACGGACAAACCTCCCCTCCCTCCCGATTCACCATTACTCCACTCTACTGCTAGTCTGCTACTATTTATCGACCTATCTAATATCTATTCTCTTGTTCAAGCCATTAGTCCAATTGGCAAGTGCAAGTGTCAGTAACCCTCCAATGGAGGGGGTAAGAGGTGAGAAACTAGTGCTATTTATTTGACATTTGCAACAAGACTACAACGTGAAGTGTTAGTGTAGTGGTATATGATTCACGATTGAACCTCTCTCAACAACTTGAGTTATTGAGATTAACGGGTTCTTTACATGGTATCAGAGCCTGTTGTGGCCGGGAGGTCTCGTGTTCGAATCCCGATGACCCCATTTGTGAAGCACATGTATTCTCGTGTTCAGAACATGTGGAAACGAAAGTCCTTGTGGGTTGACTGGCTTTCGTTTGAGGGGGGCGTGTTAGTGTTGTGGTATATGATACACGATTGAACCTCTCTCAACAACTCGAGTTATTGGGATTAACTGGTTCTTTACATGAAGTGGCCTAATCTTTAAACGAATGTGGGAGTGGACGCAAATAGTTGTAGTTAGATTTCATGAACATAAAAACATTGTGGTTCCGAGGTTGTTTGAAGATGTGTAGAGCTTGCATAGTAGAATATCGTGTTGATCTCCTCAAAGTTCAGACGTAACTGATCATTTGTACGAATTTTTCCACCAGAAAACAAACCTATGCTGCAACCAGTTGGTTTGTGTTTGACAAATGCACGATGAAAGAACACAAAAAAGTAGTGATTTTTTCATGAACTTTCTCCCGTGTGTGAATATCTAGATGGAGACGATGATGAAATTTGCCTCGAGAAAAGTTAGCAGGGACAAGGTTTACTAGTGTATATGAAATTCATTAGGGCATCATAATAAGGAGGGGCCAAGAGCTTCAAAGTACCTTTATGCACACCTCCTGGCCGTGTCATTTGTCCCCCCTCTAATTATGTCATAAGGGCTTATTTTTTCACAGCTTTTTAACGTTCATCATTCGAGATTCGTCCCGTAAAATTCCGTTGTTTAACTTGTAATTTTGTACAGAATTTGTGTTTGTTTTTCATTAACATTTCAGTGTCGGTCTTTATCTCCCCTATTACCGTAAGGGCCGGTTATAAAGCTCTATCTTAAAAAAAATTATATCAAAATGAACACCATCAGTCCAATTACTCCAAATCCATCACTCCATTAGACCTTCTTGGGGGTGTGTGAGGCTAATCCTCCTCAACTAGAGTGAGAATTTCTAGGGATAAAATGGTAATTTGAAGGCATGCAGCCCCTCCTCCCAAGGGACAGTGGAGGGAATGGCATGGGATGATGATGATGCCCTATTGCCCTTGTGATTGTTGAACAGAGAAAAAGTGAAGAAGAAGAGAAAGACAGCTTGCCGTGGGCTGTGGGAGACCATCCATTTTACACTAATAAAGTTCGAGCCGAGCTTCACTGAGTGCAAAAGGAACAATTCCAGAGTGACGCCAGCCCTTGCATTTTGATGTCACTCTCCCCCCAACCTTTTACACAGAAGCCCTATCTCTTTTGCTTTTTTCCCCCCCAACTCCTAGTTTGGTCTAGCTAGACCAATGTGTATAAGACTGTAAAGCACTCTCTCTCACCCTTTCTGTCTCTAGGGTAGTTCCCTTCCCTTCCCTGCTGCCCATATAGCTTAGCTATAGGCTGTATCTGTATCCCCCATTGAAGTCCTTTTGGGGTTTCCTTCTTCCTTCTTTCATTTACTATGGGGGGTCACATCCATCTCCTTCCTTCTTTCTCTCTTGCTCTCCCCTAGCTCAGCAAGTTACATTACTGCCCCCTTCTTGTATAATCATGTGAGCAACAACACAAGTGAATTTGCTAAGATGCTTACAAGTTACAACATCACAGGTGAGCACGTGCTTACGACGTGCACACTTGCTTGATTGAACATCAAACGACATTGATCGCAAGATAAACGCGTAATATCACATGTATTACGGTGCTCATCGTTTGTTGCTCGGTTTTACGGTGCTCGACGTTTGATTGAGCGACCGTTTGATGCTGTAAGCACGTCCTTACACAAACGATGCTGTAAGAGCCCTATGGAATGGTCCACCAAGTTAGCAATTAAAGGAAGCACGGAGAGTTTGCATCATATATGGGAGATGCAAAACATTTGATGAGGCGTTTGATAGAGCGCCCTTATCGAGTTTTGATGTCTACAAGGAGATCAAAGTACTTGGGGGGTTTTACTCACGAAATGGATCTTCATCCTCCATCTAATGATCTGTATACGTCGTTGCTCCTTTAATTGTTACCATTGACGACTTCATCCTTAGAAATTCTTCTACAGTATTCGTTAGCTCATATGTGTACCTTTCATAACTCATAATGGGACAGAAAATCTCAAATTATTATTTTTTTCACCTCGAACTCATGTTTGGGAATTTCACCATGTCCATCTACTACGAAAAGATTAAATAAACATCGAATATCATAACATCCATCGATCTACCTCTCACCCTATTTCAGCAAGTACCAGATTCGTCTATGCAACACATACAAACTCAATCCGGAAAGGACAAACCAAGCTTTCGAACACCAACCCATCTCAATCCGAAAACTGGAAATCCATGGTTGCCTAGCTATTCGATCATTGAAGGGTTCGGTATGGATAATTTATGAGACTTTGAAAAAATAGGGGAGAGAGAGGAAAAGAACAGGTGGGTATAAAAGACACACATGGTGATGGGGAATTCACAGACACACATAAATTTGGGTAGGTAAGATGTTAGGCAAATCAAAATTGACCATTCATGTGCCACAAAAACATAAAATATATACATACATGCATGTACAACAAAACCTACCTAAGGAAAAAGGAGATCAGTTTCATGTGAAAAGAAAGGTTGGACATGGATGGGCGAAGAACCGTGAAAGAGAGTGCCCTACTGTGCCTTTTAACATTCTCATGTGCCCAATTCATGATATATATTAGGTCTGGTTTTGGAGGGTACTCTTTTGACTCCTGCTCTTCCCTGCATCACATCGGAAAACCTTACATGGAAATGTGAAAAGAAAGATGGTATGTACAATAAAAAGGGTGTCCCAAATTTGAGAAGCCAATAATGGAGCGGGTGATACTTTGAACTATTTGTCGTGTTGGGTATGTCGTGGTATGCACGATGAATATCCAATTAAGGAGCTTATCTAATGAATAATGAAATGCAATTTTTCCCTTACGGATTCTAAAACTAGTAGATCTTGCAATTCATCGACCCAGTTAATCAAAGCTAGCAGTGGATTCAGTTAGCTCTGCCAAGTGCCAACTTCTCATTTCGTTCCCAACCTTGATTTTTCATTTTCATCCTCATCTTCTTTACGTACAACACTAATTCGTTCTAACTTCTAGTGAAAGTTAAGATGATAATATCTTCGAGAATATTCTCATCCGAACTAGTCAGATGGTTATCATTCACGAAGACGTATCCTATTAAATTATTAAATACTTTCAAGAACTGTAACTGGATAAATTATTGTTTTGTTTGTCTCGAAATAACAGGCGTAATTAACCAATCATAATAAGTGAATTGTTGCCGGGAAATTTACATAAATTTTAACCAAGCTTTTTTACCCGGAAACTTAAAAATCAACTTACTAGTATTTTAATTATGCTCACCACTAGAAAAGGGAAATGAGCGACAATTATTATATTGAAAAGGCCCACAGACAAACCCTCCCAGAGGCCCATCTTATCTAAGCCATGGTCCAAGTAACAGGAACGCGGCCCAAATCCCGGTTTAGGCCCAGAGCCCTCGAGACAGTCGCCGAACCATCCACGATGTTGTTATCGCACGGGGACAGGCCCGCATGCTCCTCGTCGCAGCCGTTGACCGAGTCGTACTGGTCAACCACCCTCGCGAACACGCTCCGCCCGTTCTCCGCCGTGATCTTGATTCGCTTACCGCGCATTGACCGTCCGTCGTGCAATCCGGTCGACAGCGCCACCACCGCCTCGCTGTTGTCGTGGAAGCTCTCGTCGCTGTTGGGACTAATTAATTCTTGATGCAATTCAACTTCTCATAACAATTTGAGGTAGTAGGACAAATTATTTTTTAGTATTGTATCAGAACCTTCTGTGATCATATTGTTTTTTTTTTAAATTCTAATGACGTCATTTGTTCAGCATTCTCTGATGCTTGTCCACGGCGTTCTGGGCTGCTAGACGACGATTAGAGATGGCAATTTTGCCCATATCCAGGGGTATTTTACTATCCAATCCAATTGGGTTGGGTATGAAATCCAAATATATGGATATGGGTAAAGTTTGATGGGTTTGTACCCATACCCATTTACTTTGGGTTGGGTTGGGTTTATAACAAATGGATTTGGGTTTGTACCCATGCCCAAATACAAATTACAGTTTGGTACCTAAACTTAATAGATATACATATTTAGTACCTAAATTTAATTTTTTTAAATATAAGTCCTCAAAATATCGATGGAAAATTACGTTTTGGTACCTAAATTTTTTTGGTCTTACAATTTGGTACCTAAACTTTTCAAGTTTTACAAATAGGTCCAATTTTTGCATGTGTAGTTAAAACACCCTCAAGTAAATGGATATCCATATCCAACCCATACCCATTTAGATAATATCCATATCTAACCCAAACCCATACACACATCACCCAAACCCTACCCATAATAAATGGGTCTACTTGGGTTTGGACAAAATTACTCATGGGTGGGTAAATTGCCATCCCTAACGACGATGAATAAGAGGAGGGAAAACAAGACTGCCGAGAGGATCGGAGCACTGGTTTCCCCATGTTGATTATTATGTTTATAGAGTGTTTTAGGGTGTTTGTTCTGATGATTGATGAATTCGGATTGTGGGGATGTGGGATATTCATAGTAAGGGAATTGATTGTTAGAAACTAAAGGCGATAATAATAATAATAATAATGAAAAATACATGAAGGCGGCGATGGTTGATACCAAAGGCGCCTGTGATCGCCGCCGGCTGGCCGGATGTGTTCCCTCTTTCGTCGTTATCGAATGTGGACGTACGTAGCAACTAGCAAGCAGTCTTTTATTCCCCCATCAAACTCACTACTGAAAACAAGGACTAACACAGTGGCGGGCACGAGATTCTTGATGGAATGTGCTTGTGGATAAAAAAAAATAAATTAAAGAAATAAAAAATAAATTCACAAAATACATAATTTTATTGATTTCCATTTTTAACGGGATCCCACAGGTTTTAATATTATGAAAGGTTTGTGAAATACTTTTATCGTTTATTTTGCGACTCGAAACTTTTTTCGATGCATGCATGCAATCAAACAATCATTCATAAATTGACAGCTCATCCGGTTTCGAAAATTCGTTCTTGATTAATTTCAAAACTGAAAAGTTTGTTCGGAACTTGTAGCTATAAAGAAAATGAAAGAATGAGGCCGATCGTATAACTACGTACGTGTACTTCACGATCGTGAAAAACAAACATAACATATGGAACGAAGAATCAGTCAAACTTAAGCGCTTCCTTGGTTTGTTTGGAGCATATGTTGGGACATATACGACTTTTGCTGCTCCTATAAGACGAGCGAAATTAATCAGTTACATTTTGTTTCTGTATATGTCGGTTCTCTTTTGCTTGATGATTTTCCAAGAAACACCGGATGATTATAATCTGCTCTTGCCGGTCGGATATACCAGGTGGATAGGGATGGCAATTTTGATATGACGAGTAACGATAGAGGTACATCAACATAGAAGGTTAGGGGGGGTGACTATAGTATTCGTAGGCCAATTAGTTGTCGAGGCTTGCTTTGAAGTTTATATATTTCTACGTTATGATGAACTATTCTATTAGTATCATCGGATTGCAAAAAGCGTACTTTTCCTTACAGGTATCTCATCTCTCTAAGACTCTAACCCTATATTCGCATATCTTTCTCAACTCATGGCCCAATTCTCTCAATCTCGTCCCGATTCCTCCATATTCTGTCTTAATCCGCATCCTAATCATTTCCTTGGTATCAGTTTTCTATTGGAAGACGAATGACTGTAACACTCATATCCCCACCTCATATCGAGACATATAACATCAAACATGTTACGTAACGCCTTATAGAGTATAGACTACGTTCGTCTACAACAAAATCATCATGTCTATATAAGTATTATCCGATCCGATTCACTTTGAATATAAAATGAGTATGAATATCAAACTACCCGTCCCGCTAAACAACAACTTTCCTTTTTTTTTATTCAAAGTATGTACGCAAAGCTAGGATAGTGATAGAACAACACAGTACAGTACTATACCGTCTCAATTTCCTTCCTCTCGTAACTAACATACAAAAAATTGCCGTCCTTCACCTTTTCCTTCGCCGAACTTTTGATTCCTTCTTTGACTGCTTCTACACGAACGGCAGGAACCTGAAGGCATTTACCACTCATACGATCTGAGGGGTCGGTTAACGTTGGATCTTTCCCTTCGGCGTTGGTCGCATTGTAACTCTTCAGGATCGAAGGTCGTAAATGGCCTCATTATCGCTTTGATAAATAATATTTTGATCATTGGGATATAAGTAATATATAATTAGAGTAAAGGTTAATTAGCATATTCTTTGAGTAAAGGTTAAATGCATTTTGATTTATTTTGATAAAATAGAACTAGCGATTATTATTATTTTATTAAATTGATTTTAGAACATGATAAGGGTATGAGTTTACCCAGTAGATCAGGTTAGAATACAATAAACACGTCCCAAGTTCGAGTTAATTTATGATTTGGGGATAGCATCATTCCATTAGGATTATCAATGTATACCACATGCTTCATTAATTAGTTATGCTCACTTGACTTACGGGTATGCTATCTGGCCTACATATATGGTTCAGAGTTGCGTACGTTCCGGTTACACTAACTTTATCGTACACCTATTGAAGTTTTGCTATATACAACAAGAATCAACAAGAGTTTGAGTCATGATATTATAGAATACCCAAACTTTAATAGGTGTGTCCTATACCCTAATTCTCTAACCTCAAACTATAAAATCAATCTAATAAAAAAAAACCCTACTATTCTGATTGGTCAAAATATATCTCATAAATGTAAATATTGTTCTGCATGGGATGGGAGTATATGGGTGTATTGAGTTGAATCAATCGCTACGTACACAAAAGATTTGGAGGTTTTGAGTATGGACTAGCTAATGGATATATATATGTGTACATATATACAAGCTTGTCGACAGGAATTGGTAAACCACTAAACCCTTAATTAATCAATATATTAAATGCCCAAGCAGCAGTTACTGTTGCATACGAAAAAGTAGGGCAAGGTAATTAATTTTTTTTCCTAGCGGTACTGTTCACAAGAGGTTCTATTTCCTATACCCAATTTCACCATAAGCTCTTTTCTATTTGCATAATACAATAATTTTGCAAGATCACTTTTTTTTTACGTAGCATTTTATCTCCTACACTTAATCCCAAATAGTAAACGTTATTCAAATCCAATTCCA
This sequence comes from Linum tenue, assembly GCA_946122785.1. NCBI lineage: Eukaryota > Viridiplantae > Streptophyta > Magnoliopsida > Malpighiales > Linaceae > Linum > Linum tenue. The sequence continues at coordinate 63,671,826 of CAMGYJ010000007.1, read as the reverse complement.
CCGTAAGCTCTTTTTTATTTGCATAATACAATAATTTTGCAAGATCACTTTTTCTTTACGTAGCATTTTATCTCCTACACTTAATCCCAGATGGTAGACGTTATTCAAATATGATATTTTTCGCAACTTTATTTTATTGTTAGACCACAAATTACGAAAGATTTACGTAACACTGTTCAATAAAAGTTAGGTACATTACGAATACAATATGTAAATCTTATGAAGTGACCACGCATTATGAAAAATTTACATAACACTGTTCTATAAGAGTTACTTACATTATTTTATTATATTAAAAGGCCAAGCATGCCAAGCCACAATTTACTGTTGCATACGAAAAAATAGGGACAAGGTAAGTAAAAAATTTACTGTTCACAAGAGTTTTTATTACCTATAACCAATTTCATCATATGTGTTATATTAATCTTATTGAGTGACCACACATTACGAAAGATTTACGTAACACTGTTCTATAAGAGTTATGTACATTACGAATACAGTATGCAAATCTTATGGAGTGATAGTTATTTCTTATGTATCAATTACACAATACATAAGTCCACCGTAATGATTAGGATTTGCATAGTTATTTATTATGTATTAATTAAATAAACTTATTACGTAAGTACTTCATAATATATGTTTGAATGAAAATTTATTTATTATTAACTAAACTGTTGACTATCACATCAAATTGGATTACACAAATGTTATTTTCATATGGCAGTTTAATCAATGTGACATTCTTCATAATTTATTTTCTTGATTATTGACTAACGGTTTTTCATTTTTAAATAAAATATTCATCATGTCATCAATTTATATTACGAAAAGGTTTCGTAATGTTAATTAAGTTCTACATGACAGTTTAAATTGGAGCAAGGTAAGTAATAAATTACTGTTCACAATAGCTTCAATTCCTTATGCCCAATTTCATCGTAAGCTTTTCCTTATTTATGAAAGATCTACATAACAAAGTTTGTTAACAATTACGTTATGAAAATATTTCACAATGTTAGTTCATTTTTACATGACAATTTAATGAAATGTAATACTTTTCATAACTTAATTTTATTATTAGACCACATATTATGGAATATTTACATAACATCCTTCATTAACAGTTACGTAAATTACAAATATATTACCTTAAACTTATGGAGTAATAGATATTTCTTATGTATCACTTGAACAAATTTATGGCATAATTCATTCATAATGATTTAGATACTACGTTAAGCGCATATGGTGATATCTTACTCGAATTTTATGAATTACTACATCACTAAATAAGTGGAGGAAATTTCAAGTATAATTACTGTTCCCCGCTGCAAAGCGCGGGCCAAAAAACTAGTGAACGGCTATTTGCCGCCAACCAAATTGCTATTTGCCGCCAACAAAAAAAAAAAAAAAAAAAAATTCAAATTTTGAATTCAAATTTTGAATTCTCCACTTCCTTCCCTTCCTATAAATTTGAATACCATAACATTACCTCATTCCAACAAAACACTTTTGTCGACGAGCCCAGTGCCTCCGTCGCCGGCACAGTTCCTCCGTCGCCGGCCAACTTCCCGTCGTCCTCAATCGTCGGAAACAAGTAAGTTTACTTTTTCCGACAATTTTTTCTGTTTTTCCGGCGATTTTTCCAGTTTTCCGGCGAAAAACACGGTGGGCCGAAAGAATTTGGCGGCCGGAACGTGGCCGGGCCGAAAAAAAATTTCGGCCGGCGCGACGCCCAGCCGAAAAATTCTTTCGGCCCGGCGACGTTCCGGCCGCAAATTTTTTTCGGCCGGTCGCCGAAAGCGCCGCCGAAAAGTTTTCCGGCGGCGCGTTCGGCGACCGGCCGAAAAAAATTTGCGGCCGGGACGTGGCCGGGCCGAAATATTTTTTCGGCTGAGCGTCGCGACGGCCGAAAAAATGTTTCGGCCCGGCCACGTCCCGGCCGAAAAAATATTTCGGCCCGGCCACGTCCCGGCCGCAGAATCTTTTCGGCCCGGCGACGCGCCGGCCGCAATTTTTTTTCGGCCCGGCGGCGCGCCGGCCGCTATTTTTTTTCGGCCCGGCATGTTTTTTTAATTTAATTTAATTTAATATGTTAATTAATTAGTCAATAAAAGTTACTTAATTAGTTAATTTCGATTAACTACTTAATTAAATGTTTTTTAATTACTTAGATTAGTTAATAGAAAATTAAATAATTAAGAATTGGTTTAACAATTAATGTTAATAGTACATTAGTTAATAGACTTGCAGTTAATTAGTGATTAATTAACAATTAATGTTAATAGTACATTAGTTAATAGAAATTTAATTAATTAGTGCGCATCTATGTATGATATTGATTAATTAGTTATTAATTAACAATTAATTAGTTAATCGAAATTTAATTAATTAGTGCGCATCTAAGTATGATATTGTGTAAATTTGTAGATAATTAGATATGGATGATGCGGGTGGGAGTGAGTTGGGTAGATTCAATGGTAGGGTTGTTGATGCATCAACACGAAGGAAGGTGCCTCAGAAGAATAAGGAGAAGAAGCGCACTCGAGATATTGGACATCAGTCAGAGGCTCCTACTTTAGTTGCTCGTTCGTCATCACGGGCGTCTGGTTCCCATGGGGGGAACCAGGGTGCTGCATCGAGAGTGGTCTCTGCTGAGTTTGATGAGGACGATAGAGATGAGGACGATAATGATGAGGATGTCGATGTCCCTCCACCTACGCATGGACATGGACGAGTGCAGGATCGTACGGCGACATCACGTCCTGCTATGTATAGGGACCGAGCTGGGCGATTCGTACCACCTGCTCGTCAGGAGACAGAGAGCTCGGGGACTGGACGGAGTAGGGGAGGACGTTCGAGTGGTCCTCCACCGTGGGAGCTTGTTGGTGAGTGTCCTGGTGGACCTACGGATCCTAGCCTCATTAGGAGCTTCCGTGGCCACGCTTCCTACGCACTTTGGACGGGGCTTGGAGATCGAGGGGTCATCAGTTGCTACACCCGTACAGGGGCGGTTGACTATCTTGGGAACTACGTGTTTAGTCATGGCCAGGCGGAGGATCTGGTTCAGCAGTCAGGTCTCCAGCACCTGATCTACTCTATGTTCCGCAGGATAGCGATTGACGAGGCTTTGATCTCAGCTTTTGTGGAGAGGTGGCAGCCAGACACGAACACTTTCCACTTGCCTTTTGGAGAGATGACGATCCTCCTCCACGATGTTCAGTACTTACTGCAGATTCCTGTTGAGGGACGACTGATGAGTAGGACTTCTGAGCAGCTTGACCATCCGGAGGTGGGTTTGTGTGCGCTTCTTGGGATGAACTCGGAGCAGTTGAGTGGTCGTTCGGAGGTCCCTGGATTTGGTAGTAAGGGTAAGTGGTACGACAAGGGTGGTTTTCTTGCGGACATGGCGTCCAGGTACTTGCAGGTGAACGGGACACATGTGACAGAGGCGCAGTCGTACTTGTTGTTGATGTTGGGGTCCACTTTGTTTGTGGACAAGAGTAGAGACAGGGTTCGGCCGGTGGTGAACCTATTTTTGGACGAGCCAGGCTCCGGCCACCTTTTTCCGTCGGCCCGGCCAGGTTCCGGCCGCCGAAAATTTTCGGCCCGGCCAGGTTCCGGCCGCCGGAAAATTTCGGCCCACCCTCTGTTCGTTAAAAATCGTCGGAAAAATTGTTCGAAACTAAAAAAAAGTTGACGCACCTGCTTAGTGATGATTCATGGATGCGTGACCGCAGTTTACGTCGAGGATGGGCTTTCCCGATGGTTTTCCGGCGACTTTTCCGGCGAGCGTCGATTTTTTCTGATTCAATACGTTTTCTGAAACTTGAAAATGTTGTAGGTTGTGAAAAAACTTAACCAAAGATGTACATATATACTTTCTTCTTCTTTTTTTTTTTTTTTTTTTTTTTAGTTGGCGGCAAATAGCAATTTGTTTGGCGGCAAATAGCAAGCCCCAAAAACTAGTATAAGTAATGGACCATTTCAAAGACCCAAATTAATACGTGCTTTTCCTTTTTTACATGGTATTACAGCCGAGTAACCAAAACATGTATTTTGGTTCGCACAACAGTAATTCATGATTAGTTGGAGTACTTATGATGTTTGAAAGAAAGCTATTTCGCTATTTCATTAACGAAATTGGTTTAAAAATCCTACATTCTTTAGTAATTACATTTCACATAGTACTATCATAAGTCATAACGGTCCTAATTACACAACATAAATTTTTTTGGAACCAATAACGACATAAACTTAAGCAAACTTTACAGTACTATATATTCCAGTCATGCATTTTACAATCCAAATTATCTACAAATTAAATTTGAGATCCATCAGAATCGATAAGGTTATGTATAACTTGAATTATTGGATTATCCTATCCTTCCCACGATATATATTCATCAATTTTGCACAACTTTTATCATGAGTGCAATTAGAGCACTTCTACTATGCTATATAGCATTGGTGCTTTAATGTACAACTTGAAGTTAATTGTACCATAACAATAAATTTATAAGTTTAGGTTGTACCATAAATGAATTTGTATCATTATGTTATGTTACAACTTTACAACTTGAAGTTGTACCATCACATAAGATACAAGTTTAAGTTGTACCATAAAAGAATTTGTACAAAAAGTATAGGTACAATCTCAAGTTGTACCATCACGTTACAGGTACAATTTCAAGTTGTACCATAAAGGCAAAAACCTATAACACCAATGTTATATAGCATTGTAAAATTCCTCGTGCAACTAACTTGTGATTGCATAAAACATAGGTATATAGATAAGTAGTAGTCTTTGTCCGGTAGTGAGATGGTGATCAGGAACAAAAGACTGCTCGCTACGTAACTACGTACTCGATAACGACGAAGGTAGGCGACATTCGGCCGGCCGGCGGCGACCACAATTCGCCTGTGGCATCAACACAACCTGAAGAAACAGCTAACTCCCAACTGTTCAACTCAGGCATCAACCGCCTTCATGTATTTTCCATTATTCTTATCGCCTTTCGTAGTTTCTAAGAATCAAATCCCTTGCTATAAATACCCTTAATCCACACAATCCTTCTTCATCAAACGAACATTCAGAAAGAAGAAGAAAAAAAAACAGCTAGCTACGTATAGTAAGAGATAATTCTTTATTTCTTTACATATTCAACATGGGGAAATTACCAGTGCTTCTCCCATCAGTCTTTTTTCCCTTCCTCTTCTTCTTCATCGTCGTCTATTTAGCTTCACCTTCCGCCGCCGCCCCCTGCAATGCCCCATGCCGATCGGAGAGCGACTGCGACGGCAACCTCGCCTGTATCGGCGGCAGGTGCGCCGACGACCCAGACGTCGGCACCACCATTTGCCCGCGGGATGGAAAAAAGGCCCCCCCGTCCACTCCAAAGCCCGGTACAACGACTGTTTCACTCATTTCCTTGGAAAAGGAAATGCTTGTTAATTTCATGTGTTAATTTTGTAAATATTATAGAGCAACTTACTGAAAATGAACGAAAGTGGAAGAGGAAGCTGTTTTTCTCTTTGTTATTTGAAATTTGATTATGTGTCGTCGATGGAAAGTTATGATCGAGTTTCGTTTCGTACACGACATATGAACTTATACGCATATAATCTTTTCTTTTTTTGTAGGCATGTTTTGTAAACTTTGAATTATAGTTTGACTGTTTGAATAAGGTGTTTATATTAATATGTTCTCAACATCTCTATAATCAGTATCCTCTTCAAAACATATCTTTAATTATCTAGTAATACTGCAATAATGAATCATGTGTCTTTTAAATTTTTTTATATTGTGGATTTCTCATTTCGTTACAACAAATTATCATGAACAATTGTTGAAATGTGAATGGTAAGGAACCTAAAGCTTTATTTATTTATTTATTTATTTATTTTTTACCATGCAGCGCCACGTAGTGGTGGCGGCGGCGGGACCTGCGAGGCGACAGGCACGCTATCGTGCGGGAGGAAGACCTTCAAGCAGTTCACATGCTCGCCGCCGGTGACTTCGATCACGAAGGCCACTCTGAGTCTGAACGAATTCGGCGAAGGCGGCAGCGGAGGATCGCCGTCGCAGTGCGACGAGAAGTTCCACAGCGACAACGAGGCGGTGGTGGCGCTGTCGACCGGGTGGTACGACGGAGGGTCGAGGTGCGGGAAGAAGATCAAGATCACGGCGCAGAACGGGCGGAGCGTGTTCGCCACGGTGGTTGACCAGTGCGACTCGGTCAACGGCTGCGACAGGGAGCACGCGAACCTGCCGCCGTGCGACAACAACATCGTCGACGGTTCGGCGGCTGTCTGGAGGGCGCTGAGGCTTAACCAGAATTTGGGCCGCGTTCCCGTTACTTGGGCCATGGCTTAAGTGAGTTGGGCCGATGCGTAAGGCTTTGGTTGTGGGCCTGAAAAAGAAGAAAGGATAAAAATTATTTCATGATTGTGTTTGTTTTGTACTGGTTTGTTAATTACTAAGGTCTGGGGATTATCCCACTAGAGCATGGAAGCCATAATGGTTCCATCATAATGGATTTGTATGTTGACTTTTATGATTCCTGGGCAAAAAAGTTATGTTAATGTGGATTCATGTTAATTCCATGGAAAGAAGTATCGTGATTAATGTTAATTTCTTGGTGAACATTTTATCGTGTATGATTAATCTATTCATGTTGTTGCTCTGCGACGAAAAGATGTTTTAATTTATTGAGTAATAAGCCTTGTTATTGTGTGATAAAATATGCCTTCATGAATGGTAGCTGATAACTATGTAGCTAGTTTGATTGAGATAATTCTTCTAAGAGAGAGTATCAGTTGAACACCGATCTAAAACGAAGTATTATTATTCAAAATATGATGATGTTAAACGAAGGTTAAGAACAAAGTGGTATTCATTTCCTACTCGTTATTTATCTATATTGGTAGTTGTTGGCACTTGAACGTCAACAACTTCCACCTCCAACATCAACAACTTCCACCTTCTCAAGATTATTAGTGTTTAGCCAAAGGTAACATAGTCTAGTGGTGAAACTACTGAACGAATTGAGATCGGGATGTGGGAGGTCCTGAGTTCGATTCCCAATGGCGCCACTTGAGCGTTCCCTGCGGCACCCTTAGTATCGGAGACAAAGTCTCCCCGATGTTGGTAGTAGAAAGCCCCGGTTAGTATGCAGGTACCCCCAGTGGTTTAGTAGGCCCCGCTGTCGCTCAAGCGGCACTTGGGGCTGAGATTCCCTGGGTTATCAAATAAAAAAAATTATTAGTGTTTCGGTGGACCTAGGGGTGGTAATCGGTAAACCGGTATTCAGTATTACCGTACCGTACCGAATACCGACGGTATTCGGTATGACAAATACCAGCGGTATCGGTATGACAAATACCGGCGGTATCGGTATTCGCGCGTGTAATTTTCCATTCGGCAATACCGGATAATAGCTGGTAAATACCGACGGTATACCGGTATACCGTAATACCAAGTATAAAAAAAACGCAGCGTGCAGGGGAATGGGTTTGGCGGAATTGGGAATTGGATTTGTGGGTTCTGCTGTCGAGCAACACAACCCAGCCGCCAGCCCTAATCCCTAATTTCAATCGAACTACCTACCTCACCTCCCTAATTCACAATCACACCACGCCTCCCCCCTGCACGCCGCAAGCCGAACTTCTCTGATTCTCTCCCGAAAGGCCCAAAATCCATTCTCCGTCTTCCTCTTCTCTTCACCAACCACCTGCCACCAGCAGTCCCCGTCGGAGAGAGGCACGTCGCCGGGCGCTGCTGCTTGAAACCGACGGAGAGTAGTTCGATTCCGACGACGATCGAGGAATTGAAGAAGGAATTGAAGAAGTAGAAGATGAAAGGATTAAGAATGGGAGGAGCTGTTGTTCGTTAAGTTCATCATGTTTATTCAGCTTTCAACTGCAGTTGGATGAAGTTAATCATGTTTTCTCGCTCTATAGGAAAAGGGAAGAAAGCTTAAGACGCCTACAAGCAGAGAAAAGCAATCAGAAGCATCTCTTTCTGACAGAGGAAGATATTATAAGCATTCCCCAATTTCAGCGGTGGTGTGGATGCAATTTCGGCCAGCATCAATTATTCTTCTTCCCCATTTTGACCCACGACGACGGCTCCGCCTCTTTTGCTGTCGGGTTTCGGGATACCGATTTTATACCGGATAAATTCCGGTATCAATATTCGGCGACCATATTACCAATTTCCGGTATACCGAATACCGGGTAATCGGTATCCAGTATACCGGATACCGACCGATTACCACCGTAGGTGGACCGCTAAAAGCCCAAGGATAGAAAACCATATGGCCTCAGGTCCTCAAAATCGGAGCTAATCCACGAGCTCCACAGACTAGGCCATGGTCCAAGTAACTGGAACTTCCCCTTCATCCTGGGCCAGGCCCAAAGCGTCCCATACCGCCGGCGAGCCGTCGACGATGTTGTTCTTGCACGGCGGCAGCCCGGCGTGCTCTTGATCACAACCTTGCATTGAGTCGCACTCGTCCACCACCATCGCCTCCACGCTCTTCCCGTTCTGCGTTATCCTTATCATCTTCCCGCACCTCGACCCTCCTTCGTACCTGTTGGATAAGAAAATCAAAGTAGGAGAACGCCATCGATAGACTTAGATAAGTAATATTAATGCTACGATTATTACTATTAAATGTACTTTGTACCTCAGGGTCAAAATATTATAAAAATACGATAATAAAGATACCGCTTTAGTTTGTGATATAAAGGGACTTATACAAATGAGTGTAGGGTAATAATGTTAAAAAGTACAATTTCAATTTGTACGTTAAAACATGACAGAAGTGTTCATTAATTAAATACATCTTCGAATTTGATTTGAGAGAATTGAAATCATGAGATCTATCTATCAAAAAAAATTAGTATATAATATATAATATCCAAACTCGATTTAATTCATAATCTAAACAGATATTGTAAGATATTACTTCGTAAACATTACCATCCCGTGGAGAGTGCGACCACCTTGTCGTCGTCGCTATGGTATACCCCGTCGCACTCCGACGGACCGCCACCGTCGCCGCCGTCCTCGAAGCTGTTTACCGTCAACGTGGCCCTGGTCTCGGACGTGACCGGTGGGGAGCATGTGTAGGTCTCGTAGCTGCCGTCGCCGCAGTCCTTGGTACCGTTGGCCCGACAGCTGCCGCCGTTATCATCATCATCGTCAACGTCATCACCCCCGTCGATGCATATCGGCTTCCCCTTGCAGTCGTCGGTGCTGCCGGAGATAGCGTCGGCGGGGAGGGAGAGAAGGGGTATGGAAACGAAGATGGGAATGAGGAGAGTTAGTAGTAACATTGGAAGTGAGCTTCCCATCACGAAATGTTATTATTGATGATGTGTTTTTGAAGCCAGTCTCTTGATTATTTGGTATCCATAATCCATATCACCTATGTGTATAGTATATATATATAGTAAAAAAAGTAACGATCCAATCCGGTTAAATTGGCCCGAATTGATCCGGTTTCAGTCTAATTTTTTCGGGAATATAAGATTCAAGGATTGGTCCGGACCAAATAGCCAGCCCTAAGGACAAAGAAGGGAGAAACGAGACAAAAGGGTTACCTTCATATTAATGGATGAATTCATTGAGTGTAACTTAATTCGCTTACATGTATATGTATTTGCTACAGAAGTTTCAAATTGAACAATCGGGAAAATTAAAAACAACACTCATTAATCACATCGAAGAAGGAAAACTAAGGTGTTGATAAGAACAAGCTAGGTTTAGAGAGTTGGGTTGGTAGTATGGATTAGCCCTATGAGTTTGATTTTGATTTCATATGAAATCTACGATATAACATTTATAAGCTGTGAACCGCAAATAAGCAAATTTAGCATATCTTATTTAAAAAGCCAATTATACATAAAAGTTTAAGGGATATAAATGGAAATTTTTTATCCATACGAAATTCTAAATAATTCATTTTGATTGATTTTAAATGTCACATCAACAAGTGAATACACACATTGTGTTGTAAGCTTGAATTTATAGGAATCATGTATAAGTTAATTTAAAGTATAAGATATGTTAGAGTAGATATTTGAACATAAATAAATTGTTAGATCTCCACGTTTAACATCCCCAGCAACTTATATTTGATTCCTTGCCGGAAAAAAGAAGGAAAGTTTTGAAAGCAAACAAGAGTACAAGACAAGCAAGGAAGATGGGAAGAAGGATAACGAAGAAGCACCGTGCGGGAAGCGAACTCATGATGAGCCCTAAAATTGAAGTCAACCTTTCTCTATATGTTAAGAAATATGTCTATAGTTTATAGAAAGAGGATCGTGTAGGAACCAAACTCCATTAGTTTAGAGCTTTAATTCCTTCCATTTGCATTGTAACATTTGCGCATTTTCCGACAAATATTTGGATATTATAATATCACAGAGAGTAATGACCCAAAACTCAAAATATTATTTTTTTTAAAACCCAATCAGAAACCAATACAGAAAAATTTCGTTTAATTTTAGGGAGTTCGCCAAGTTAGAGTTGGTGGTGAACTCATAAAACACCGGCAACCAATTTATAGGCTTAATTGCAAGATTGGTCACTCGAATTGCTATAAAATTTCACGTTTGCCACTCAAATTAATTTATTCCATTTATAGTCACTCGAATTAGTTGAACAGTTCAAGTTCGGTTACTCTCCGTTAACCTCCGTTAACTTTGACTGACGTGGCGGTCAACTCTGATCGTTGACCGTTAAATGTGTGACGTGGCAAATAAAAAATAATTTAAAAAATAAAAATTAAATTTTTAGAAATTACACATCATTATAAAAAAATTATAATTATAAAAAATGAAAAAAATAACTTATCACAAAAACTTGAACTGCCTCGCAACTCCCAACTTGAACTAAAAGTTCATTTGGTTGGATTTTCACACACACCTTAGGAATATGAGGAGGAGAGGTGGGTACAGCGGCAGTAGAAGTCGCAGTAGTGCCGCGGTTGTTTACTAGTGCTGTTTTACTCTTCTTGCTTGCCCTCTTCCTCGTCGGCGGAGGATTTGCAGTGGCGGCGGCGGCGGTGTTTGGACGAAGAAGATCGTCGTCATGATTCTTGTCCTGATAATGATGATGACGCGGCGAGAACAGAGCACCGCCGTCCTCGAGGTGGGAGCAGCATTGGGTGGTAGCGGCAGGGGCGCTAAAGCAGAGCATCGAAGGAGGAGGAGGAGCAGAGTGGGGAGGATGGACATGCGCGGCGGCGTCAATGATCATGTGACGAGGATCGTCGTCGTTGGAGCAGAGGAGTTGGGACATGTGGTCGGGTTCGGGCCCCCTAACAGATAATCGCCACTGTCGTCTTCGTCATCGTCTTGTTGATCTGCTGCTGCTGCTTCGGCCTTGACCATCCGCTGGTTGTGGTGGTGGTGGTGATGGTGGTGAACAGAGGAAGGAGTCATGGTGGTGCTCTGCTCTTCATCGGTCATCATTTTGTGAGTTGAGGACTGCTAAACTAGTGTGCAGGAGGGAGCAAAGGAAGAAGGTGTGGAAGAAAGGAAATGAAGTTGGGAGTTGCGAGGGATGTCTTCTTCAGAGGAGAAAGGAGCAGTTCTCGCAGAGCAGAAACCAAGAAGCGCGGACGAACGACCCATCGCCGAATTGGAACTGAAATGCTTGAGAGAGGATGCAGAGCAACAGGAACTTGATGGCCGACTGATGGATGAGATCTTGGGGAAAGGGGCAGGGCCAAGGAAGTTCACTTTCAAGGAAGGTTGTGGTCGAGATGCCAATGCCGTCGGCCAATTCGGTGACGTTGGAAGTCCGATCTGGAAACAGAGTGGTCGGAGCGGCAGTTCAAGTTTTTGTGATAATTTTTTTTTCATTTTTTATAATTATAATTTTTTTATATTGATGTGTAATTTCTAAAAATTTAATTTTTATTTTTAAATTATTTTTTATTTGCCACGTCACACATTTAACGGTCAACGGTCAGAGTTGATCGCCACGTCAGTCAAAGTTAGCGGAGGTTAACGGAGAGTGACCGAACTTGAACTGTTCAACTAATTCGAGTGACTATAAATGGAATAAATTAGTTTGAGTGGCAAACGTGAAATTTTATAGCAATTCGAGTGACCAATCTTGCAATTAAGCCCCAATTTATATATTTGTATTGTCCAATTAATATATTTATATATTTGTATTGTCTAATTTAACTTTATGAGTTCGTCAAGTATTCATGAATTTTAAATAATTTTGAACAAATAGATTAAAAAATTCACAATTATAGAAGTAATAGCTTATACGTCAAATTTTGGAATCTCATGTTTTAGTGGATATTCTTAGTGCCACTATGGATGATGAAATAGTAAAACACTAAAACGTACTTTGCATTGGAGTATTGGATTAGGATTTGTTGTTTTCTTTCTTTTGGTTTTGTTGGTTAACAAACCGATTAGGGCGGCACCTTTCACTAGAAACAACAAGGTTCTCAAAAAGCATGTAATTTAGAGGTGAATTTGCTTGTAAGATTTTAAAAAATAAGAGATTTAGGTCCTACTAGCATCATGCAAATCCCATATGATCATCAAAGCCATAACCTAATAGATGTGAGCTTTTGGAGCAAAATCTCACAAGCAAATGATCCCTTAGTTTTATGAATGACTACCATCTACCAGTATCTTTGTAAAGTAGCCAATGAAGACATATTGGAGGGATACGTGGAATTTTGTATGATTCTTGAGGCTAACAAACTTTGAGATCATCAAATATCTAGAAAAAATACAAGATACTTAGATAACCTTCTAGAATAAGTAACTTCTCATTACCTCATTTCCACCCCCAAATCAAGTGTTATAAATTCAGTCATACAAAGGAAATAAAAAAAGCGCGGGAGTCGATCAATAGTCGAACTCCCGATGAGAGGGTCTTTTGTGTCATATGATGGGCAACCCTATTGAGTCGACGAGGAACAAAACAATTAAAAACCCAGCTAAAGAGAGGAACCAAGCTCCAAGGGATCCTCCAAGATAGCTCCATCTCATTACCTCATATTTAAATAGTGCATTTACCATCAAATATATACGAGATAGTTGGAAGTTTCACTCTATTTATAATTTATTACATCTCACTTTTATCTCGTTCTCACCAACGAAAAAAAAAACTACCTCATTCTTACTAACATACATATAATTCGATGGGAAATTCTATCTCCAACTTTTTTATTTAGCACTCTAATCTTACCGTTATTTATCTGTATTAAGTATTAACCTCTGTCGGCTGAAACCTAAACCCTGCTTTTCATATATTAGGGCTTAGGCTTAAACCTTAATTAACTTTAACATTTGTGGGGAAGGGTACTTTTGGTATCTTCTCAAATACCACTTTCCCCGCACACACTAGAGACAAGACCCACTACAAAACGAAACTAAAAAACTAAGTATTTTTTGCGGACCGATAAAAGCCCATGGATAAAACCATTCGGGCCCAGTCCCACAAATCGGAGCTCATCCGGCCATCAGCTGATTCAGTCAGCCATGGTCCAAGTAACTGGAACCTCCCCGATATCCTTATTCAGGCCCAATGCCTTCCATACCGCCGGCGATCCGTCCACGATGTTGTTCTTGCACGGCGGCTGCCCGGCGTGCGCGTGATCACAACCTTGCATTGAGTCGCACTCGTCCACCACCGTCGCCTCCACGCTCTTCCCTTTGTGCATTATCCTTATCTTCTTCTTGCACCTCGACCCTCCATTGTACCTATGAGTCGAATTATAAGCATAGGGAGAATGAGTATATAAAAAAAAAGAGAGAATTTTCCTTAGTGACTTTTTCCAAATCGAAAACTTGAAGCCAAAATCTGTGTGTCAAAAACTATATACGCCGAATGAATTGAGTTTATATATAGCCTTAAACAATTAAATAACTTTACTGCTACGAAAAGCAAGAACTAAAAAAGTTAGCCGACTGGATCAGTAGAATTACAGAATAAATACGCTAGTGGTTCAGTTTATATGTTTGGACGGATAAGAAAGGACCGAAAACAACTTTTACTAATTGAACATGTAACTAGCTGAATCACCCCAATTCGAGTGGTTCACTAATTCACTATTTTTAAACGTAACCCAAAATTATCCAACCCGAATTACTAATTTTATTTGTCATTCCTCTTCTTCTTTTCCCAACCTCCTTTCTGACTTTACATGGTCCTTTAGTGATTGCCTCCCAATTTACTAAATTAAATTTAATTAACCTTTTATTTTTAAATTTTAATGAGTTAATTAATTTGAATGATCTGTTAGAACTCTTCTTAATTGTTGATATGAATCAGAAACTTTTTGTAACTAGTGATAAATTCATTCCTAATCTAGTGTATTATATTTATATGTGTCTTTTATATTATAACTTATGTTTTTCTAATCTAGTGTTATAACTTATATCCACGATTCTATAATAATTAATCGAAGAATCATTAACCACTAATTTTTCCGGTTCAGGAAAAGAGAGATGAGATAGAAGAGTAACTAACTAACTACACGAAAACGTACCATCCGGTGGACAGCGCAACGACCAAGTCGTGGTCGCTGTGGAACTTCCCGTCGCACTCCGACGGGTCCCCGCCGTCGCCGCCTTTCTCGAAGTTGTTGTACGTCAATATGGCCTTGGTGTGGGCCGAGATCGGCGGGGAGCACGAGTACGTCTTGTGGCCGCCGCATCCCATGATGGTAGCGTGGGGCTTGCAGGTTCCGCCGTCGTCGCCGCCGCCGCCGCCGCCGTCATCATCGCCGCCGCCGTTGTGCTTACGCTTTTTGTGGGTTTTCTTCTTCTTCTTGGTGGGCTTGTGCTTGCTTCTGTGTTCCCCCTCGTCGTCGTCGTCGCCGCCGCCGCACTTGTCGGAGCCGATGTCGGGGTCGTCGCCGCACTCTCCGTGGATGCAGATCAGTTTTCCCTCGCAGTCGTTCATGCTGCGGCAGTGGTCGCCGCAGCCGGAGATGGCGTCGGCGGTGAGGGGGAGATCGTGAAGGGACGGGGAGAGGAAGAGGACGAGGAGGAGTAGCGTTGCCAGTGAGTTTTCCATTATAGTAATGTGTTTTGAAAATGCAAGTCTCTTTGTTGTTTTGGTGAGTATTATGTTATATATAGTAATTAAGATGGAAAGAAGATGACGAGAAATTGAGACCGAAGTACAATGATCTCTAATTACAGAACGAGACAGAGATAAGGAAGAATGGGATCAAACGCCGGATCATTAAAAACAGATCGGGATAATCGACAATGCAAGGAAAGTAAAGAACACACTAGGTTTACGTGGTTCACTTGTTAACAGAACGGATTAAACAGTAACGGAAATACGAAACAGAGACGGATTTACGTGGTTTCCTTGATCGGTGTGATCAAGACTAGTCCACGGGCAATATCGGAGCTTCTTCTTATTATCTTAGTCGGCCAAGACTTCTCCAGTACATATATATATACATCACCAGGGACAACTCCCTTATTAACCCTAGCCGAACTACCCTAACAACATGGCCCAATCAACATTAAACCTGGCCATGCAACTACGTGGGCCTTTGGCCCTCTTTACAAGGTCGAGCTATCTCAACATCCTCCCCCAAATTGATGGGGAGACCTCATCATCAATTTGCGAGAGAGAAATGAATGACGACTGACAGTAAAAGTCTTTGTGAATAGATCGGCTAGCTGATCCTCAGAAGCAATGTAGTAGATGCGAATTGTACCATCCTTGACCAGATCCCGAATATAGTGAACGTGAACATCGATATGTTTAGTGCGATCATGAAGAACGTGATTCGTGGCAATACGAATCGCACTCGTATTATCAACATACAGTTCCATTGGTGACGAGCATTGAACATCAAGATCTGCCAAGAGACGCTGCAACCATTCCAGCTCAGAAGTAACATCCGACATCGCACGATATTCCGCCTCCGTGGAAGATTTAGAAACCCGATCTTGTTTCTTACACCGCCATGAAATAACCGAGTTACCAAGACGAATGCACCACCCAGTAGTGGAGCGACGAGTGTCAATACACCCAGCATAGTCAGAATCAGAGAATGCCTGGAGAACTGTCGACCCAGTAGACGGCAGAAATAGACCAACCTCACGAGTACCCTTAAGATAACGAAGGATTCTATGAACTGCATCCATGTGAGCTGTCCTCGGTGTACACATGAATTGACTGACGATTTGAACCGCATAGGCAATGTCAGGACGCGTAGAAGCTAAATATATCAGACTGCCAACCAAATGGCGATACTGCTTCCCTCCATCTGGTAACAAATCTCCAGTCTCTTTGCTCAACTTTAGATTAAGTTCCATGGGCGTAGAGACAGGGACACAATCACTATAACGAGCCGAATCAAGGAGGTCATCAATATATTTAGTTTGACTGAGAAGAATACCTGCAGATGACCTAGTAACCTCGAGACCCAAGTAATATGAGAGGGAGCCGAGCTCCTTCAGGTGAAAGGACTCGTGTAGACCTTTGGTGAGAGCTGCAATTCCCTCCTCATCATCACCGGAAATAATCATGTCGTCAACATACAAAAGAAGAACCACCAGGCCTCGAGATGTGCGTTGTGTGAACAAAGAGTGATCGTTGCTGCTTTGTCGGAAACCCATACCCAAAATGGTTGTCTGAAATTTATCGAACCAGGCACGAGGTGCCTGCTTGAGACCGTATAGAGACCGCTGCAAGAGACAGACCTGATCCGGAGTACCGAGAGGATAGCCAGGCGGACGCTCCATGTAAACCGTTCCTTAAGATCGCCATGCAAGAAGGCGTTCTTCACATCCAGCTGGTAGAGAGGCCAATTACGCATAGCAGCAACAGCAAGAAGAGCTCGGACAGTGACCATTTTGGCAACAGGAGCAAAGGTTTCATCGAAGTCAACACCAAACTCCTGTGTATAACCCTGTGCAACAACTCGAGCCCGATACCGCTCAATAGAACCATCGGGGTGGACCTTGATATTGTACACCCATCGACTGCCAACCACTGATATCTCAGGAGGAGGGCGAGGAACAAGAACCCATGTATTTTGTGCATGAAGAGCCGAAAATTCATCATCCATCGCCTGGTCCCAATGCGGGTTCCCTTTTGCCTGGGAATATCTAGTGGGTATCAAAATGGGATCAACCTGGAAGGATACGTAGTCCCGGTGAGAGAGAGGAGGCTGGCCGAGGTTGGAGCGAGCAGACCGTCGAGGCAGAACGGGAGCAGGTGGCGGGGACGGAGATCCATCGTCGTCGTCCGAGGAGGAATGACCAGGTGAGGAGGGGGCAGGAGAATGCGGAGGGGTCGGGGGCAGCGGTGATGGTGGTGTAGCATTATCATCAAACTCAACATCATCATCAGGAAACGAAGGAAGGTTTAAGGACGTAGCAAACAAAGGGGTGGACTCTGACGAGGTAGGATAAAACATCAAGTTTTCAAAGAAAACAACATTACAAGCAATCCTATGTCGTCGAAGAGAGGGATCATAACAAATGTACCCTTTGTGAACATCACTATAACCGAGGTAGACACAACGAGCAGTTTTCGAAGTTAACTTGGTACGCTCAGACCTAGGAAGAAGGACAAAACAGAGACACCCAAAAACCCGGAGACGAGAGTACGGTGGATGTTTAGCGAACAGTTTATAGTATGGACTGAGCTGATCAAGAACAGGGGTGATCTGGTAATTAATGAGACGTACAGCAGTTGACACGGTTTCAGGCCAGAAGGATGAGGGAACATGAGACGCTAGCAAAAGAGCTCGAGTGACTTCTACGACGTGACGATTCTTACGTTCAACAAGGCCATTTTGTTGGGAGACACCAGGACATGACTTTTGTGTAAGAATGCCAAGAGAAGAATAGAGATCGAGAAGAGGATGTGAACTAAATTCTCCTCCTGGGTCTGACCGAATGACTCGCACAGTTTTACCAAATTGGGTCTGAATCATTTTGAGGAACTCAGTGGCAACGGAAAGGAGGTCGGACTTTAAACGAAGGAAATAGACCCAAGTATATCTCGTGGCATGATCGACAAAAAGAGCAAAATATTTGAAGCCTAACCGTGATGTAGTGGGACTCGGACCCCAAAGATCAGTATGTATAAGGTGAAAAGGTTCAGAAATAATAGTAGCACTAGACGGGAAAGAAATACTCGTAGTCTTTGCTTCAACACAACTGGTACACGAAAAATCCGACCGTGTTACCTTATTCTTTTCACCAAACAATTGTTGATTAAACATGGTCATAAGCCGACTAGAATTAGAATGACCCAGCCGAGCATGCCACAACGAAAATGTTTTATCAGGAAGACTCGAAAAAACAGAAACAGAAGAACTCCTAGACACCGAAAGAGAACCAGAGGAATTTGATGATGATGGAGCGACGAGCCGATCAAGGTGGAAGATACGGCCATGCTTGCTGCCCCTACCTATCTCCCGCCCCGTCTTCAGATCCTGAACAGAGCACCCAGATGGTGCAAAAACAACCCGACAACCTTGATCAGTAAGTTGCCCAACAGAAACCAAACTAGGCACCAATTGCGGAACATAAAACGTATTAGTTAAGGCAACATTAGAATCCTTAACTGACCCCTTCCCTGCAACATTTAATCGAGTACCATTCGCCACTCGCAAGGACAGATTATGAACAGGCCGAACATTAGACAAAATAGAAGCTTGATTGGTCATATGGTTAAAACAACCGGAATCCAAAATCCAAGGAGGAACCTTACCCGATGCTTGTAGGCTAGCAAATGCAGAGTTTATAGCTTTATTAACAAGCTGTTCAAGAGCCCCAGGAGTAACCACGATCCCATCAGCACTAGGAGTAGCTTGGGCCGCATATGCTGGCCGAGAAGAACCCGTCACGTGAGCAGATGGGGAATTATTATTGTGGCCGACACCATTCATGCGTTGCTGAAGCAGGCGGCAGTCCGGGATGATGTGCCCGGATTTCTTACAGTAGACACAGAAGTTGCGACGGCGACAGTACTTTTGAGTGTGACCTTTCTCATGGCAGTGATGGCACGCCACTTCACGGCGTGGAGTTTGAGCCCTGTACGCCGCAAAAGCCTGATCAGAAGGAGCATCAGTGGTACCGCCAGGAGACAGAGCGCGGGTGGACGAAGATCGGCCGGCCTGGGATTGTACGGACGAGCCGCCTGGAACAGCAGCAAATATGGCAGCACTCTCGCCGTTGCCGGGGCGAGCATCAAGACTGGCCTGAGTTCGGAGCCGTGTTTCTTCACGGATAAGAGCCCCAAGCACCTGTTCCATCTTGAAGCCCTCGCGATTCAGAAGAGTGGATCGGACAGATACAAATTCCGGCCGCAACCGGGCTAAGAATTGAAGCAGCCGGGTCCTGTTTCGCTCGGCCTGGACAGCAGCTGATGACGAACCAGGAAGAAGAGCAGCGGTCAGGAGGTCCTGCTCAGTCCACAACCGGCGCGCGTCATTAAAGTAGGTCGTCACATCTTGATCGCCTTGGTGCAAATTGGCGAGCTCAACCTCCAGCTCAAATTGTCGTGCGACATTAGTGGTGGCGTAAGTCTCAGAGAGGGACGTCCACATAGCGGCAGCTGTGGGCAAAAGACGAAGTCCCAAAACAATCGAAGGATCCACGCTCTTCAAGATCCAGGAACGGACCCTCGCATCAGATTGCATCCATTTGGCCAGCTCGTTCTCAGAAGACGGGGGAACCTGTGGACGCGCTGCGGTGCCATCAAGAAAGCCAAAAAAACCTTGTCCTTCAATAAAAGTTCGGAACTGGAACTCCCACAAAGCGAAGTTCTTGGAATTCAAACGAGCATTGATAGCCTCAGTCTCCATTGCAGGCTCTGATACCATGTTAACAGAACGGATTAAACAGTAACGGAAATACGAAACAGAGACGGATTTACGTGGTTTCCTTGATCGGTGTGATCAAGACTAGTCCACGGGCAATATCGGAGCTTCTTCTTATTATCTTAGTCGGCCAAGACTTCTCCAGTACATATATATATACATCACCAGGGACAACTCCCTTATTAACCCTAGCCGAACTACCCTAACAACATGGCCCAATCAACATTAAACCTGGCCATGCAACTACGTGGGCCTTTGGCCCTCTTTACAAGGTCGAGCTATCTCAACATCACTAACACAATGTGTGTTATAGTTAGTCCACGGACATGACAGTGTTAGTTTCACTATACTAGAGGAGATTACAGATTATAACAGAGAGAGCGAGAAGTATATACCGTATTTCTCCATACTGGCTGAATCTACTCCAATCTCGTAAAGAACAAGGTTACAACAAAATCCCCATAACTTCAAGTCGACAAGTTCAAATTATATCAGCAATACCTCATGACATAAAATTTCCTTCGAACCACCAAGTAGGGGTGAGGTTCGGTCGGTTCGGTTATAACCAAAAACCAAAAATGTCGGTTATCATTTAAACCAAACCACCTCCCAAACCTACCGACCGAAAAGAGGCCTTAAGGTTTCGATTATCTCGAATTTTCGTTTAATCGAGCTTCCCCCAAGACCAAAAGCATCTCGCCCATCCCTCCGAATACCAACCCGTTTTCGATTAGTGGATAGGACAAATAAGGAAGGAAGAGTGGAAAAGAAAGAAAAACAAAAGGGAACCGACTACCGTGCGGGAAGCAAACTCATCAATTGGTTTTAACTTTTACTGCATGCTCTGCTATTGCATTGTAGCATTGCAGCATTTTCGTCCGCCATCAGATTTCAGAGATATATAATATAATTCAATGATCGGAGAGACTTCAGCCCGCAGGCATCGATCACCAGCAACCTGCAGCGGGCGGAGCTTGCGAAATGCGACCGCGTCGCCCTCAAATATGTCAATCTGATATTCTGGCTGCCGCCAAGGCCCAATTGGGTGATAAAATGATTAAATTCTGTGGGTTAGCAAACCGTTCAGGGCTCCTCTAATCAGAAGTAGACAAACAGTGGACGCAGCACGCAGGATATGACAAAAATAAGTGAAAGGCATGAATTTTATTGGTGGGTGTTTTTCTATATAAAATTTAAATATTTTTTTTTGAAAATACCAGACACGATTTAGTATTGAATTCAATGATAAATCTAACGAGCAATTCAGTAATCGATTGTATTTCCTCACAACAATATGAAATTGTAATCGCTTTTGGAATAAAAGATCATTCATATCTTATCCAAAGAGTTTTGCTTTTTTACAAGAAGATGTATTTTACAGCCATATCAAAATCATTGGAAATATTTATCCTTACGGTTGAGGGGATAAATAAAAGATGAGCAAATAACAACTCATTCTCTCGATTAAAGATATAAGCGAGTATTACGAGCAACCCAAGCTGCTAACGAATTAAGATATCGAGGAGAAGAGTAGAGAATCAATATGACACAAGCTAAAGTAGCCCAACATTGCATTGGCCAAATATCAGTGCAACAGCCAATATTTGACAATCAGACTACACATTGGAACAACGGAAACTCTCAGCCATGTCCTCACACGTCTGGTCAAATAGTCAACGGGCATCACCAAAGTTAGGATAGACTCACGGTAAAACTGCCACGACAATAAAGATTTGGAAGTTGTAGACAGTGGCGGACCCAGAAATTTTTCATAGGGGTGTCCTCTTTTAAAAAATAAATTAAATTAAATTAAAATAAAATAATTAATAATTAATAAAAATAAAATCGTAAATATGAAAATACCTTACTCGTACAAGTTAAAAAATTCCATGATGTGTTTTCATATTCGAAAATAATTGTAGAATACACTTGGTGTTTATAGTGTTAAAAAAAATTCTCTATATACCCTACTAGACAATCATTCAAGAACTTATCGCATATTCGATTTGTAAACTTGTTCTTGATGTAACCCAAAGCTGAAAGACTCTTCAACACTTGCCGTACAATCATAAAATCAATACAAATTAAGGGTAGATTGAAATTAGTTTAGATTGAAATAATTAGAGATAGGGAATGACTTTTTACTATTACACATTGTTCAAAATCGAACAACAAATGAGTTGTAGCTCAACGGAAATTAAGTTTATTAATAATAATAGTGTTCTAGATTTGAATTACCCAACATATCATTTATATTTTTATACACAAATGACAGTAGGATAATCATTTTTTTCAAATTTCAGGGATGTCCCTCACTATCAATTATATTTTTTGTGTCTATACGTAAATTACCACCGGGAGTTGGATAATCATTTTCCCGAAATTTAGGGGTGTCCGGGGGACACCCCTAAAAACCCCCAGGGTCCGCCCCTGGTTGTAGATCCCGGATTCGGACACCCCTAAAAACCCCCTGGGTCCGCCCCTGGTTGTAGATCCCGGATTCTAATCCAAGTGAGGCCTATTAAGCTCTATTTGAACAGAATAATCCTACAACAAAAGAGAACATGGATGGTGAGAATTTGGCCCAACTGCCAAGTCGAGAACTTGGAAGCCGACTAGAAATTGAGGCTACACCATAAAACAGCCTGCTCGCTTAACCCAGTCTGGCCCATCAGGAGCCTCCTTTCTGGCCCATTGGGAAGCTTCTGTACTTGCTCCCGGAGTCTCCCAGCTGCTTAAACGCTCACAGTCACAGGCCTATACATAGAACATGCTCACTGGATCATACAACCGTTAAATTGTATCTTGAACGAACGCTCCGTGATTGTTAGATGGATTTGTGTAAAATTATGACCGTAAAATGTTTGATCTCAATTCATCAATTGATCTTGAGCACGTTCTCATAGATAGTCAACGAGTGTCATAGAGGGAGGGTTATCTCTAATCCTCACAAGTCAATTTCGATCTGATCCGATTTATCCGTTCTATTTGCGCTGTTTTCGGTGGATCGGGGCGGGCATGGTTACCTTTCATCACTCGACCTGTCCTGACTCGCCTCATTCTCGTCTAAATTACATGTAATCTTAGTCAAATTACTTAGGATTTTCCTATTATTACATCGTATTTTACCTATAATAAAGTTGTAAATAGGTGAAACCTCAATTTTTCCAATAATTTAACTACATTTTATCATATTATGGTTTATTTCTTGGTCTTTTAATGAAAATAACGAATATTTATAATGTTTATCGCATAAATTACGTACCCATTGGGTCGACTTGTCCCGATCCGCACCCCATTGTAAATTATCCATCCTGAACTCGACCTGCGATGAGACGGATATGGATATCGAGATTGTTGAGGCTCTTTTGTACATATTTATTTCCTGAGGACTGCTCTTGTTATTTTCCTTGGTCTTTTACCCTAGCTTTATGTTGCTTGGGGATCAAGCTAGCTAGACTATATATATCATTGTTCCCTGTATGCGCCGCACAAGAGAGAACAGAGAACAGAAATAATAATAATTCAGTCCGAGAGCCTCAAGCTCTCCGTGGAGTAGTCCCGTTCACATCGAACGGGGAAACCACGTAAATCGCGTGTTGTCTCTTTCGCTTCTCTACTAATTATCGATTTCTACATGGTATCAGAGCTGGTCTGATCCGACCTAGCTTTCAATATGTCCGACGACGAGAGTTCTCCATCGTCGGGTTCGAAGCTGAAGACCGGGGCTTCTGTGTCTATGCCGCTGCCGCCGCATCTTCATCTTCATCCGTCCGATAGCCCTAGTCACGTCTACGTGGGCGAGCTGCTCAGTGACGTCAACTACGGTGAGTGGGTAGTGGATTTCACCGACTCCCTCATCGCGAAGAATAAACTGTGCTTTGTGGATGGGAGCCTTCCCCCGGCGCAATCTCCGGCTGAAACCGAGGCGCTGCGGCAGTGTAACGCGATGGTCAAAGGATGGCTCAAATCCTCTATGACCAAGGAAGTCCGCAGCAGCGTGCGCTTCGCCTCCACAGCGCGGGAAATTTGGGCCGACTTACAGTCGCGCTTTGGCCAAAGCAGCGCGCCGCGATTGTACGAGCTCAAAGGGACGATCATCTCGCTTCAGCAAGAAAAATCGTCGGTTTCGGCTTTCTACACGAAGCTTCGCGGGCTGTGGGATGAAATTCAGTCTCTCACACCCTCTCTCGAATGCACATGTGCTGGTTGCAGCTGCGATGTTAAACGTCGGCAGCGTGAGGTACGTGAAAGTGAAAGACTATTTGATTTTTTAATGGGATTGGATGATGCTTTTTCGACAGTCAAATCGCAAATTCTAGCGATGAAGCCAATTCCCAGCCTTGGTGAAGCATATCAGCTGGTGATGAATGACGCTCAGCAGAGACAAATTGCTAGCAATCGGCGTCCCAAGCCTGAGGCTGCCGCTTTCCAAGCACAAGGAGAGCGCCGCCAAGAACGACCGGAGCGTGCTCCTTCTCGGTCGGATAGGGAGGCTGATGATCGTCCTCGTTGTGCACATTGCCGACGCCGAGGCCACTCCAAGGAGAGTTGTTATCAGTTGATCGGATACCCACAACGTGGGGCTGCTAGAACCGACACAGACCGCGGCTCTTCTCGCGGTGATCGTGCGTCGCGTCCCTCTCCTCAAGCGGCCCAAGTCGAGGCCTCGGCGAGTCCCCTTCCAGGCCTGTCTGCAGCTCAGTTTGCTGCTCTGAAGGCATTGCTTGGCTCGGATGTTTCTCATCCACCCTCAGCCTCGGTCGAGCCGTCATCCAACATGGCTGGTACGTTTCCCATTCCATCTATTAATTCGGCAACGTGGGTTATAGATTCCGGTTGTAACGAGCATATAGTGAATGACATTTCCTTGTTGGATACCGAGTTGGATGCTTCTCCAACGTTGCAGGACTTACTCTCGAGGAGGCTGATTGGGATGGGTAAACATGTGGATGGCCTCTATTATCTCAGCTTATTCGACGGCAATCACCCCATGGCTAATACTGTGCGGCGGACGCTTGATGAGTCAGAGATATGGCATTCCCGACTTGGACATCCTTCCCTGGTGAAGATGAATTTGTTGCAGAGCACTCTTGGTTGTATTTTTATTCATACTGCAGACCCTTGTCGTTCTTGTTTGCGTGCTAAGCAGACCCGTGAGGTTTTTGTTTCCAGTACTATCAAATCCACTTCATGTTTTGAACTGATTCATGTGGATATCTGGGGTAGCTATAAGACCGCTTCAACTTCTGGAGCCCATTATTTCTTGACTATTGTAGATGATTACAGTCGTGCAGTATGGGTGTTTTTGATGCGACATAAGTCGGATGTGGGACGTCATTTATTGTATTTCTGCAATATGATCGCTACTCAGTTTGGTGGTCAAGTACGACGTATACAGGCTGATAACGGACCCGAATTTGCTACTAATGTGTTGGCAAACTATTATGAAGAAAAGGGAATTCTCCTTCAGACTTCTTGTACAGATACTCCTCAGCAAAACGGAGTGGTGGAACGTAAGCATCGGCATTTACTTGACACTGCCCGAGCATTGCGTTTTCATGCTAATCTGCCTATTCGATTCTGGGGAGAGTGTGTTTTGACGGCAGCTTATCTGATCAACAGGATGCCTCTAGTTTCTATCGGGAATAAAACCCCCTATCACATGCTCTTCGGAAAAGATCCGGTATACAGTCATCTCCGCAGTTTTGGCTGTCTGGTTTATGCCCGAGATAATCATCATGGCCTTCATAAATTTGGCGAAAGGGGGAGAGCAGGCGTGTTCATGGGATATCCTTCCGGTCAACGAGGTTATCGCGTGTACGACCTTGAAACGAAGCAGATTCATACCTCTCGAGATGTCAAATTCCTCGAGCATATCTATCCTTTCCACGAGGGCAGCGAGTCCGTGCTCAGCCCAGCGGCGATCTCCGGGCCTCGGGTTATGGCTGACCCCGACAATACTCCTGAAATTGCCGCTGCCCCGCCAGCTGAAGATGTGCTTCCTGAGGTTTTGGTCACTGCCGAGTCCTCGCCTGGACCTGCCGCCGAGACTCTTCCTCCCACGTCTTCACCGATTCACCCTTCCTCGCCGGATCCTGCCGAGGATGCACCATCACCACCTGCTGCCGACACCTCTCCACCAGCGCAGCCTCCACTTCGTCGTAGCGATCGGGTACGACGCCCCTCTACTCGTCTGGCTGGCTATGATGTCGAGCTGCCTGGCATGGCTCACTCAGCCGCAGCTTTATATCCCCTGGACGATTATCTCAGTTACCATCGACTCTCTGCAGCTCATCATGTTTTTGTTGCTGCGGTTACTGCCGTCGATGAGCCCAAATATTTTTTCCAGGCTGTTCGTTATAAGCAATGGCGGGATGCTATGCAGGTCGAGATCTCCGCTTTGGAAGCCAATGGCACATGGAACTTGGTTTTCCTTCCTCCGGGTAAGAAAGCTATTGATTGTAAATGGGTTTACAAGATTAAATTTAATCCGGATGGTACGATTGAACGCTATAAAGCGCGCCTTGTTGCTAAAGGCTTCACCCAGGTCGAGGGGATTGATTTTCATGACACCTATGCTCCTGTTGCTAAGCTGGTTACTGTACGGTGTCTTCTCACCATTGCCTTGCACCGAGGATGGCACATCCATCAACTCGACGTTAATAACGCCTTCCTTCATGGCGATTTAGAAGAAGAAGTTTACATGAAAATTCCACAGGGTTTCTCGCGTCCTGGTGAGACCAGGGTTTGCCGTCTCAACAAGTCTCTTTATGGTTTGCGACAGGCCTCCAGGAATTGGTATCAGAAGTTTACACAGGCACTAGTCGAGTTGCATTTTGTGCAGAGTCGGGCTGATCATGCATTATTTGTCTATCGCCGCGGTTCCACCTTTGTCGTGGCCCTCATTTACGTTGATGACGTGGTTTTGACCGGGAATGATCTCCCGTTTATTCAGCAGGTTAAGGCATTTCTTCATGATCGCTTTACTATCAAAGACTTGGGTCCTCTTAAATACTTTCTTGGTATTGAGGTTGCGCGCTCACCTAAGGGTATGGTTCTAAATCAGAGGAAGTATGTGTTGGATATTCTCACTGATGCAGGTTTGACTGCAGCTCGTCCCTGCTCCACTCCAATCGAGCAGCAGCACCGTCTGGGTCGTGATCCTTCTCCCCCAGCACGAGATCCTGCGGCGTATCGGCGCCTGGTTGGCCGCCTGTTATATTTGACGGTTACCCGTCCTGATATCGTTTATGCTGTCAATCTGCTTAGCCAGGCAATGCAGTCCCCGACTCAGGCTCATGAAGACGCTGCAGTTCGAGTCCTTCGGTACCTGAAAGGGTCCCCTGGTCGAGGTCTTTTCCTATCGGCCACCTCACCTCTCACGTTGACTGGTTTTTGTGATGCTGATTGGGGTGGTTGTCCCACTACTCGTCGTTCCACGACAGGTTTTTTTATCACTCTTGGGGGGTCGCCCATTGCTTGGCGAACCAAGAAGCAGACTGTCGTTGCCCGCTCTTCCGCAGAGGCGGAATACCGGGCCATGGCTAGCGCTGTCAGTGAGATCATCTGGCTGCGTTGGCTCCTTTCCGATCTTGGTGCTCCTCCTGCTGGTCCCACCGTCTTGCACTGTGACAATCAGGCTGCCCTTCACATTGCAGCGAACCCGGTATTCCACGAGAGGACCAAGCATGTTGAGATGGATTGCCACTTTGTTCGTGAGCGTGTGCATTCTCGTGAGATTGCTCCTGCCAAGATTGCCACCTCCGAACAACCTGCCGATTTGTTCACGAAGGGATTGAGCGTTGATCAGTTTCAGCATCTCTTCGTCAAGCTCGGACTTCTTGACATTCACTCCTTCGCTTGAGGGGGAGTGTTGAGGCTCTTTTGTACATATTTATTTCCTGAGGACTGCTCTTGTTATTTTCCTTGGTCTTTTACCCTAGCTTTATGTTGCTTGGGGATCAAGCTAGCTAGACTATATATATCATTGTTCCCTGTATGCGCCGCACAAGAGAGAACAGAGAACAGAAATAATAATAATTCAGTCCGAGAGCCTCAAGCTCTCCGTGGAGTAGTCCCGTTCACATCGAACGGGGAAACCACGTAAATCGCGTGTTGTCTCTTTCGCTTCTCTACTAATTATCGATTTCTACATACTCGCCCCGTACCTGCCCTATTACCATTCCTACGCCCTTTAACGAGACGAGACATGGACATGAGCAGAGCATGGGAATGCAAGGACGACTTTTGTTAGTTTGGCCATCCATCTTGCTTTGCCGAAAGCTCCACTTATCTACATGTATTTATTAGAAAGAAACGCCCACCAAAACTGATTCAACTTCAAACCTTCCCTTTTAATGCATCCACGAGGGAAGTCCATATCCGAAAAAGTCAGCGGGAAGGTGGGGTTTTCTTCAACGTAACTGCTGTATTCAACTTCAAAAGCCTTGCTCTGTTTTCGGATTAGCTCTGTTCTTTTTGCCCCACTGTTTGATTCTGCAATCGGGTCGGGGTTCGGTTTAGGATCCTCGTTGATAATTAAGGACAGCAAAATCGGTCGGGTATGAGAAATCGATCACGTCGCAAATGTCCAAAAGGGATGAGGAATCGGGATGGATGTTCATAACTTGATGCTCTAGTCTTCAATGAGTGGGTGGCTAGTGGCGGAGAGCCGACTGTCAAGAACACTAAACTGAAAGCAAAGAACACCAAGAATTTAACGTGGTATCCCTGAAGCTCAGGACTAATCCACGGGAGAGACGGCACTCTCCAAAGGGTTTCACTATCTCAAAAACGGCTTAACCTTGTTACAGAGGAGGAACGACTATATATACATATGGGGTTACACGACAGGAGCATAATGGAAAGGGTTTTTGGTAAAATACAAGTTGGTACCTAAAATTAATAAACTTCAACACCCTCCCTCAAATTGATGTGCGGTTCGCAACATCAATTTGGACGATAAGTACCAATGTCTGCTTGATGAAACCGCCTTCGTCAAAAGATCTGCAGTCTGATCTTCCGTATTTAGATAACCAACCTGTATTTTTCCCTCTGCCACCAACTGTCTAATATAATGAACATGAACTTCGATATGCTTAGTCCTGTCATGTAAAACGGGATTAACTGCAATCTGTATAGCACTCGTATTATCCCCATATATACGCATTGGGATTTGACAGTAAACACCCAATTCGCCTAGGAGCCGATGAAGCCAAACTAGCTCAGAACTCACCTCTGACATGGACCGATATTCAGCTTCAGTCGATGATTTTGACACTCGATCCTGTTTCTTGCACCGCCAAGACACGAAAGATTTCCCAATTTTGACACACCATCCTGACGTCGATCTCCGAGTATCCAAGCACCCAGCATAGTCTGCATCTGCAAAAGCCTCCAGCTGCGGCTCTCCTGTAGCTGGGAAGAATAATCCAACATCCTGTGTCTGTTTCAAGTACCTCAACAGACGATGAACAGCTGCAAGATGAAGATTAGTAGCTACACCAAGAAACTGACTCACAACCTGAACGGCATAGCAAATATCAGGCCGTGTATGAGTCAAATAAATTAGGCTCCCCACTATACTCCTGTAATCTGACTGGTGCTTGTCTGCCAACACTTCCCCCCCATCGCGACTAAATTTGAGATTTTGTTCCATGGGAGTGGAACAGGGAACACAATCTGCAAACTGAGCCGATTCCAGGAGATCAAGAATGTATTTCCGTTGTGACACAAACAATCCTTGAGATGAGCGACGAACCTCTAATCCCAAAAAGTAGGACACCTCTCCCATTTCTTTCAAGTTAAAGGCACTCCGCAGGACAGCTGTCACTTCCCTAATCCCGCCAGTATCACTGCCGGTAACAATCATGTCGTCTACATAAATCAACAAAACAACAAGGCCATCAACAGTCTCTCGAGTGAAAAGGGAAGGATCATTCTGACTTTGAGTGAACCCTGCCTGCAGTACAGTCCCATGAAACTTATCAAACCATGCACGAGGTGCCTGCTTTAAGCCATACAACGATCGGTTTAGCTTACACACCATCGTTGAGTCCCTTTCTCATACCCCGGAGGGCGCTCCATGTAGACAGTTTCTTTCAGATCTCCATGAAGAAACACATTCTTAACGTCAAGTTGAAGCAGAGACCATCCTTTCATAGCAGCCACTGCAAAAACACAACGAACAGTTTGCATCTTCACCACAGGAGCAAATGTTTCTTCATAATCAATGCCATACTCCTGCTTAAAACCCTGAGCCACTACACGAGCTTTAAACCGCTCTATCTCTCCATCAGGCAACATCTTTATGTTGTAGACCCATCGACTACCTATTACAGACATGTCCTCCTCACGAGGGACAAGATCCCAGGTCCGATTCTCTTCAAGAGCATCCATTTCTACTCGCATGGCAGCATTCCACCTTGGATCACGTACCGCTTGAGAATATCGGGTGGGTATAAAAATGGGTTGCGCCGAAAAACTCACAAAGTCCTGCATACGCAAGGGAGGTTGTCCTAACGTAGCTCGATTGGACCGCCGCAATGGTAAGACTGGCTGGATTGGTGAGGGAGAACTATCACTCTCCTCCTGGTGGGAACTCGACATACTTGAACCAGGGGATGAGCTGGGCGAAGAGGAAGGAGCAGCAGTGGTTGAACTTGGTGGGGACGAAGAACTGGCCGAGCTTGACGAATGAGACACACTAGGAGTATGCGGTTCATTGTGGGGATTAGTGGGCAGCTGTGTGTCCAAAATGGGAACCTCAAATTCTGGAAGTGAAGTGAGAAATTTCAAAGAGGCTGCCGAACTAGCTTCTTCATGGGTAGCTGAATAATACATCTCTGTCTCCACAAATTTGACATGATACCCTATGCGCATACGCCGACCAACAGGATCATAACATAGATACCCTTTGTGTTTATCACTATAACCGACAAACACACACCGTGTCACCTTCGGAGCTAACTTGTGTCGTTCCTTTCGGGGGAGCAAAACATAACAAGTGCAGCCAAAAACTCGTAAGAACGAGTAGTCCGGAAGCTTGGAGTACAACGCCTGGAACGGAGATCGCTGTCCCAACAAAGGCGTAATCTGACGATTGATCAAATATATAATAGAGTATACTGCCTCAACCCAGAAGCGCGTCGGGACATGGGAATGAAATAGAATAGCCCGGGTAAGTTCCAAAACATGGCGATTCTTACGCTCAACCACACCGTTCTGCTGCGAAACTCCTGGACAAGACTGTTGTGGAAGAATACCTGTCGACTTAAAGAATAGAAGGAGATCATTTGACACAAATTCTCCTCCAGGATCAGACCTCAGAATCTTAACTGTCTTTCCAAACTGTGTACGAACCATCTGAATGAACTCCTTAGCCACATAAATGAGTTCAGATTTCTTTTTCAGGAAATACACCCAAGTAAACCGAGTATGATGATCAATAAATAAAGCAAAATATCTGAAACCCAGTCGAGAAGTCACCGGGGATGGCCCCCAGAGATCTGTATGCACCAAATCGAATGGATCATCATAGACAGTATCACTATCCGAAAACGACATCTGGGAGGTCTTAGCCTCCACACAACTCACACAGTCTGACAAACCATCCAAACGAGTCACATTCAATTTATCCGGCAATAAATTTTGTCTAAACATAGTCTTAAGCCTGCCCGAATGAGGGTGACCTAGACGACGATGCCACAAATCCCACAACGAAGTATCAAAAGGAACAACTGAACTGTAAGCCGGACAAACAACATCAGTCTTATTCAGAGTACTACCCAGCCCCTGAAGATCCCCAGAAACACAGCGTCCTTGCCCTTGACGGTCATCACCTTGCATCCCATCATCATCCTTCTGACAATACCGATCAAGAACAAAAGTCCACCCATGCTTACTGCCCCGCCCGATCACCCTCCCCGTCGTCCGGTCCTGCACAACACAACCATTCGAGTCAAACATGACATCGCAGCCATCATCAGTCAGTTGACCAACTGAGACTAAATTAGGATGGAGCTGGGGAACGTAGAGGGTGTGGGGAAGAGTGATCGGACCCGCAGAAACTGTTCCCGTACCAACAACATAAATAGTTTCGCCATTTGCCACTTGCAGATTCATAGAACTCACCGGACATAAATTAACCAGACTATTCCGATCACAGGTCATATGATTGAAAGCAGCAGAGTCTAAGAGCCAACGAGACGACTTACCCGACGAGGCAGCTGTAGTGGCAAAGGCTGAGGAGAGCGCCTCCTGCATGGCTTCCTGAACTAACTTGCGGATCTGATCAGAAAGAAGAGGAGTCCCATGAGCAACATCTGAGGAAGGCTGAGTCACAGTATAGGCAGTACGATGTGAGGAAGAACCAGCTGGCTGCCGAGCCTTCCCCCGCCGAGCCAGATTCGGGCACTCCAGAACAATATGGCCAGGGCGTTTGCAGTAATTGCAAAAAATTTTCTTCTTGCAATGTATCTGGATATGCCCAGGTTCGCGACAAAAATGACAAACTATCGCCACTGTATCCGGCCGAGTAAACCGAGGACGAGAGGCAGCAGCAGGCCGACCCACCGCAAAGGCAGATTCAGGATGGGTGATAGCGTTGTCAATCTGTGATTGACTCTTCAGCCGTGTTTCCTCACGTAGCAGCTCCCCGATCACATCCTCAATCCGAGTGACACCACGATGAATCAAGGAAGCCCGGATTGGCTCAAACTCTGACCGAAGCTTCGCCAAGAACTGAAGGACCCGAGTCCTGGCCCTCTCAGCGAGCACTGCAGCCGATGCCACATCTGGGACCAGATTTGCAGTCAATAAATCGTACTCCGTCCAATAATGGAGACATGCTTGATAATAACTTCGTACATCCCGATCGCCCTGAGCAAGACGGCCGATCTCAGTCTCCAACTCAAACTGCCGTGAGGCACTATGTTGCGCATACGTCGAGCCAATATGAGCCCACATCTCATGCGCCGTTCGGAATCGCCGAAGGGTAAGGGCAGTTGACAAATCCACCGACCCAGCTAGCCATGTAATCAGCTGGGCATTGCCTGCTTCCCAGTCCGCAATTGCAGCAGCCCCCGCATCATCCCCAGGGGGTTTAAGTTCCCCGGTCAAAATCGGCAGCAACCTCTTTCCAGCCGCAAAATTCCGGAATTGAAATTCCCAAATGGCATAGTTCGTACCATCAAACTTCACGGAGACAGAATCCATTCTCGACAAATCCATTAACCAAGAGACCACAAGCAACCGAAAGCCACGTACAAAGCAGCTGAAAAGGGATGAGCAAAAAGTAGACGAACAATGAATCCCCTCCTATGCAAAGCAGGCGAACTACAAATCACCTCCAATGCCCAACAATCGCCGCGTCCAAACACAGGTGAACAAGGAATCACCACCTGCTACCCAAACACACAGCAAAGAACGGAACCCTTAGTGCGCACAAACCCGCGCCAGACAACCAGCAACGAGAACCCAATATTGCACACAACCAAAGCCGCAGAGACGAAAAGCAGCAAAGTTTAGAGCAGAGGCTCTGATACCATGTCAAGAACACTAAACTGAAAGCAAAGAACACCAAGAATTTAACGTGGTATCCCTGAAGCTCAGGACTAATCCACGGGAGAGACGGCACTCTCCAAAGGGTTTCACTATCTCAAAAACGGCTTAACCTTGTTACAGAGGAGGAACGACTATATATACATATGGGGTTACACGACAGGAGCATAATGGAAAGGGTTTTTGGTAAAATACAAGTTGGTACCTAAAATTAATAAACTTCAACACCGACCAGTGGCCCTACAGAAACTGTTAGCATCCCAAATTCCTCGATTGGGATTGGAGTGAAACGTCAAGAAAGCTATTAGGTTGACTTTGAACAGTATAGTGATGGTAGCCGGTAGAGCTGACGGAGAAGCTGAGCATACCCATGACCATGATTGTCCTCTTCTGAGTCATCTCACTCAATTTACAGCTCTGATCTTCATGTTAGCATGTGCTTAATTTCCTTTAAATCAATCCAAAGACAAGGTTTACATTTGAAAGAGGGAGAGTTTTTTTTTTTTTTTTTTATCAATGACATTATATTGAAGTTGACCAGTTAGGAGTCAAGCTGAGTGACAAGGACGATGTCAACGGTACAAAATCCGTCGGCTCTGGATGATGCTAGTTTATGGAGGACAATTTTGACGTGTTAACATGGAGATGAAGATGGTTGTGTGAACTGTGAAGGATCAATTAGTTAAGATATGTTTGACTTGATAACCACAAATATATTTTCATTGGGAATAAAAAAAAAGACACTTCTAATTAGTTACATTTTCCTTCACCATTATGTCGCATAACAAATGTGACATTGACCGCATAACCATGACCATGATGACCCAAGTCACGACTGCCATTCATCATGTACATATGTGCTCGAGCCCATAGAACACCTTCAAACTCTTATAGATAAGTCCTTAAGACCTCCTAAATAAAAGTACCTCTAATTTCCACTCTTTTACATATCACTTATCTCTCTACACTCTCCCATTCTTTGCTCTCCATATTTTCCATACAACCATACCAATACTAATTTTGGAGAATAAATTAGAGGATCACCTCGCTCCTTCACAGATACGCTCACCCCATAAGACAAAACAAACGAAACTCGAATGAATAAGAACCCAAACCCATTCTTACCAAATCCATATTGCCATAAACATTTGGTATATATTCTTCTCCACTTAGCGATCCTTTTCGTTGTTCATTATTTTTTTTAGGAATGATGCGCGCACACACTGACACACCCATACGGCCATACGAATCGCACCTCTTTTTAATACACCATCATTAGAACAAATTTGACCTACCAGGCACTCCAAATTTTCTCTCTTAAAAAAGGAATGGTTTATCGGTTCGGTTGCTTTCCGAAGCCGCGTTACCACACAAAAACGGTCAACCATATTCGCCCCATTTTCTATTCTCCGTCGTCCCTTCAACCAACCCGCATTAACCTCCGCACCAGGTCCAACCCCCAACCCCTCCACCACAAAACCTCCGACCTTCCCTCCCTCCACTCTCCCACCACGCGCTGCCGTTTCCCCCCACCGAGATTCCCCGCATGTGCAGAACGAAAATGGCCGTCGACGCCGCCGCTCCCACCTCCCGCACTCGCTCTTCCTCCTCCACCTCCCGATCTCGCCCCGCTCAGTCTCCCCGTACTCCGCAAACCCCCCGGCAGCGACTGACATTCACCGCCGGCGTCGGCACCGGCCCCACCTCCTCCTCCTCCTCCTCGTCTTACTACTACTCAGATCCTTCCTTCTCCTCCGGCGCCAATTACACAGGAGGCACCTCCTCCTCCTCCCTCTCCAGCCGGACCTCCCTCTCCAGCCTCCGCGACTCCCTCTCCCAAAACCCTCACATCTACGACATCTCCGAGATCCGACGCGCCACCAACAGCTTCCTCGCCAAGCCCTACTCCCCTTCTTCCTCCTGCTGGCGGTGCACGCTCCGCGGCAGCGACACCATCGTCTTCCAGCGCAAGTTCCGCCGAAAGATCGAGATCGACCAGCTGAAGGAGCTCCTCTCCGTCATCTGCCGCAGCAACCACACCAGCGTCGTCAGGCTGCTCGGCGCGTCCACCTCCGGGGACCACATTTACCTCGTCTACGAGTTCGTCAAGGGGGCGAACCTCGCCGATTGCCTGAGGAACTCGAGGAATCCCGAATTCACGGTGCTCTCCACCTGGATTTCCAGAATCCGGATCGCGACCGACCTCGCACACGCGCTCGATTACGTCCACAACAAGACGGGGCTGAACATGACTCTCGTCCACAATCACTTCACCAGCAGCAGCGTCATCGTCACGGATCCTTCCCTCAACGCGAAGATCTGCCACTTCGGGGCCGCGCAGCTCTGCGGTGAAGGCGGCGACGGCGGGGGAGGGAGGAAACCTAGTTCGAAAATCACGACTCTGCGAGAGAAGGGGGAAACCGCTGGAGCGAGCGAGGAGGAAGAAGAGGGAGGAGGCGACACCTCCTCCGCCGCCGCCTCTCCGAGACGGGCCGAATTGGCGAGATCCGACAGCGGAGAGATGCAATTCCAAGGCGTGCGGGGCTACATGTCGCCGGAATTCCAAGCCACGGGGGTCGCGACGCAGAAATCGGACGTGTACGCTTTCGGCGTGGTGATTCTGGAGCTCTTGTCCGGGGAGGAGCCGATGAAGTACAGGTACGACAAGGCGAAAGGCAGTTACATACGGACGACGCTGATCGAGACGGCGACGAGAGCCGCTTTGGGCGACGGCGGCGATGACGGCGGAGGAGGAGGAGGGGGAAGGGAGGGGAGGGTGAGGAAGTGGATGGATGGGAGGCTGAGGGATTCTTTCCCGGTGGAGGTGGCGGAGAGGCTAGTACGGATAGCGCTGGAGTGCGTACACGTGGAAGCAGATAAGCGGCCGGATATGGGACGCGTGGCGGGGAAGATATCCAGATTGTATATTGACTCGGTGAAATGGAGCGAGAGTATGAACATGCCTACTGACCAAATTTCTGTTTCATTGGCACCCCGGTGAGGCGCCGCCGACTAATTGAGATGGGCTGGGCCGACAAAGGGTAAAGCCCAACATTAGGAAGAGGTATATAATTCTTTTTTTTATTATTGGGTTGGCGGCGAATTCTATTCTTGTTTGCTTCGACTAATTTAATTGATAATGATGGGAGTGCATATATTATTACTAATTTTCTGTCTAGGTTGGACACATTCATTCGCATGATAATGTGGGGTTTGGAGGGAATCAGCATAAACAAATTGGCTAATTGCTGTACTAGTTCATTGCACCAATAAAAAAATCATTAGTTAATGGGTATCTTTTTTAATTAAATATACCATGACCGATATGCTAACGGTGATTTGGGTTAAACTCTAGGTATGAGTTACTTTGAGTTAAAACACCTGGCATTCTTTTTGTAGATTGACCTTGTTGGCATCTAAATTTTTCGATTTCGATTGAAGATGTCCACAATAACAAAAAAATGGTAAAAATATTTTTATATTATTGATAAATGTCGATCACAGCATCAAACGATTAATCCTGTGAATGTAGTAATTGAATGATCTTTTCCCCCCTTCTTATTAACCTAGAATCTGCCCTTTTGTTGATCTACGATCCATATTCATTTAGGGGTGTCGGTTCGGGTCGGGTTCGGTTACCCAAACTGAAACCCGAAAAACCCGAAAACCCGAAACCGAAAATCATTAAAACCGAACCCGAAAAGGACTTGCGGGTTTCGGTTACCCGAAACCGAAAATCATTAAAACCGAACCCGAACCTGATAAGGACTTGCGGGTTTCGGTTACCCGAAACCCGAAAATTCCTTATCGGGTTCGGGTAAAGCAAAACCGAAACCCGAAGACCCGAAAGTTCAAAAATACGGGTTGAGTTCTATTCATTGGAGGTTTTTAGCTGGAACCCGAAAAACCGATAAGCAAAACCGAACCCGAAACCGAAAAACCCGAAACCCGAAACGAACCCGAACCCGAACCCAAAAAACCAAAAATATACACAATCGGGTCGGTTTCGGGTAAACCCGAAAAACCGAACCCGAATGGACACCCATATATTCATTCGATCAATTACTTCAAGTAATTTTTACTTAAAGTTCCACCCACGTCACTAAGCAAAGTTCTAACTGAAATGAAGATGAAATTTATGTGATGATTCTGAATTTATTAGTATTTTACATACAAATCCCCAAAACCGGATATTATTAAAATGTCCTGTACACACAATGGATGTTTCAACAGGGTGAGCAAAAAAGAGCAGGAAGGGTTCGACATTACTGGTCTTGAGATCATGATCTCTCAGTTCAAATTCCGACACAACCACCGTTCAATCAAATCGGGGCCAATCTTACAACCAAATCTTGACTCGCAAAGTAAACAAGCAAAACAAAATCATCCCGTAAAAATTATATCCAGGACGAACCTTTTCTCCCTTCTTCCGGATTCCTCAAACTGAACGTGATGATATCGCAAAAAGCTGTCATACGGCCAGGAGATACTGGAACTGCGAATCGTAAGGTATCTTGTCGACGGCGACCGCGGGGAGCTTCCCGCTGTTCTGGCCGCGAAAGCAGTCGACGATCGACTTCCTCAGCGACCCGGAAGTCGGGAGCTGGTGGCACACCCACTCCACCAGCGTGTCCGTATCCATGGCGAAGTCGGCCAGGTTCCGCACCAGAAGCTCCGGGATCGATATCCTCTTCGTGCCGCTCACCACCATGGAAGCCTGCAGGTACTCCAGCTTCGCCCTCTCCAGCTCCGCCGTCACTCCCTCCGCCGTGTACACCTTCACCGCAGGGGACGATCGGGTGCCGCAGCAGAGGGCGAACGTGACGTTTGGGTCCGTCGTTTCCAGGCCGTACAGTTTCCGGACGGCGGATTCCTTGCTTTCGTCCTTGTTCTATCGAAGAAATTGAAATAGTTCAGTGTTTTTGTTTTTGTTTTTATCTTGTTTTTGGGAAGATCAGCCTCTTCCCGCTCATTTTCAAATGTTTGATCCAACGACTGAGAACGTACGAGAGCGCGATACGATCGAGTCGACATGGTTAGGCAATTGATATATGAAGAAGTTAGATGGAGGACTGTTTTACCTTGTTGTTGGAAGATGTGGCTGGTTTTCTGAGAATGTAATGCTCTATCGCCTGAGCATTGATTGTGTTGCCACCAATGTTTACCGTTGCCTGC
The DNA here is from genome assembly GCA_946122785.1 of Linum tenue. Taxonomy (NCBI): domain Eukaryota; kingdom Viridiplantae; phylum Streptophyta; class Magnoliopsida; order Malpighiales; family Linaceae; genus Linum; species Linum tenue. The sequence continues at coordinate 63,633,235 of CAMGYJ010000007.1, read as the reverse complement.
ATTTGTAATCAAATTGCACGGTCGAACGAATCAATATTTGGATTGAATTAAACCGAATCGCTCATAGTTCGATTCAAGGTTTTTGATAGAGCATCAATTAAGAGCCGATAGATTCAAATACCCTTTTGATCTAACATCTGTCTATCAATAATGGAACTTTCATCAGAAAGCTCTCTCATCGGAGAAATTGAAGAGTTAAGTTTAGAGCATTACCCGGTTCATCAATGACAACAATTTCTCTGGACTATGAGGCACTCCAAATTGAAGAAATCCCTGAAATTGATGAAAACAACAAATGATTCATCAGGAATATTGAAAAGAACATGAAATGCAGAAACGAAAATGTAGAAGGAAACTATAAAAAAACAAGGAAATAATACATGCATGATACAAGCATTGTACATGTTGATCCAGAATGCAAGCTTCTGTTGCTGGGTCAGAAACCTCAAGTCCACATTCTGTAGGTTGTTCATCAGTACCCTGCATTTTTGGACAGAGTCATTATACAGTCCTATGATAGATTCGATGTCGAAACATGATACGACGTTAATTTGTGTTACCTTAACTTCTTGATCAGAGGCATGGAGCTGGAGGTGGAAATGCACTTGGTGTCCATGGAACTCGAAGTGAAGACGACCAAGTTCTTGTAAGGACCAATGTCCCTGGGAATCGAGTCTTCCACGTCGAAAATTCCATAAGGGTCCTGCTGTTTGGACTCCTTGTACATGGAAAGGCTCGACGATTTGGAGTTCAGCAGCCCTGTATCTGCCCTGAAGCTCCTCGATACCAAGGACGAATTCAACGACCTCGAGATCGGTCCTGATTTCTCGAGCTCCATCGCCCTCGATGTCCTCAGCAGACGGACGTAAATGAAGTTGAGACACTTCATGATGTTCTCGGACAGCTTGTTAGGCTGCAAATGCTGGACATTGCCAGTAGCATTGTCTTCGCCCAAGATCGAGTTGGACAGTGCCTTTGGCAAGGGTGTGGTGGCCTCTTTGGTTGTTTGGTTCTCCACATTTCGGTCTCTAGGCCATGGGGACGGGTTCCTGAAATCGCGCATAGGGGAAGGTGACTTCATGTTGAACAACATCCCACTCTTCTTAGGAGCAGCCCTGTGAGTATTGGCCTGATGTTGTTGATGATCGTTTCTATCGGGAAGGAGAGCTTCTCGAAATCGTTGGTGACGGTTAGGGGTGGTGTCCCTCGCTTTGTCAGCGAGAGGGAAGTCGTGGTGGTCGAGAGCGTAGTCGCCTTTGATTGCCTTGCTGATGAAGTGAAGTGCCTTGGTGTCAAATGCCAGTTTGTCTTGAGTGTTATAGTTGCTGTTGCTGTTGTTGTAGGTTTTGTGTGGAGGGAAATGATGAATTGGAGTTGGAGGTGGGAGATGGTGGTGGTGGTGCTGCTGATGGTGAGGTTGCTGCCATTGTCTTGATGATGGTTTTGTGGACTCCTTTGTGATTTGTTGTTCCTGCTTCAGGTTGAGTTGGAGCCTGCTTATTTCGCCTTCTAGTCGACCTATCTCGTTCTCCACTGCAACCAGCTCTGATACCAATTCCTTTGCCTAAATTAGGAAAAGTGAGCAAGTTTCTTCCCTTTAGTTATCTGTAACTGGCAGAGAATCGAGCGATACGAGAAGAGGGAAAAACAATGTGGACCTTAGGGTTGAGGAAGCTGGGGATGGGGATACTGCCATTAGAAGCATTATGATCACCATTGATGTGGTTGTTGTTGCTGTGATGATCATGAACCTTCTCCAGAAAGTCATGTGTCTTCTCTTCTTGCTGCAACATTTGCTGCAGCACAGCAACCTGCCACAGCCAATAAGACATGGTTTTGATTCTTGGTCAGTATGGTTTAGAGCAGCTATATATGTTTATATAAGATCTTAATTGAGTACTAATTACGTTTAGGGAAATAAGGGAGACAGGTAGAGGAGAGGGGTTTTTAGCTTGGATTCTACACATTATCATTCCTCCTTTCCCACCATAATAAGCAACAAAGAAAAGATATACCCTCTGTTTTAGAGGTATATGTCATACACGTTTGCTTAATTTTTAGAATGACAAACAAATTTCATCATCATCATCATCATCAAAATGATGACATTAATCTATATATCTAGGTAGAAGCTGATGAGTGATGATGGCGATTGATCAAGTGCATATAAGATACTTAGGCCTATGATGTTGCCGAGTCACATCCTGCCATGCTAGCTAGTATATATCATCATCATCATCGTAATTTGTATCGATGAATGTTACATTATGGATTCAAGCACATAATATATCTCCCGATCGTTCGTAAATGTTACATATGTATGTTTTCAGGTGTTCCGATGCAAGGTTTAATAGCTTTTTGTGGTTTACATGCAAATTTCATAGGCAAATCTTTAAAACAATGACATTGTATTGTTACATACTCTTATCGACTATGCAAACATTTGGATATGATCATGTGCTATAATGCACTTACTAGTTACCTCTCTTTCAAGTGCTTCTCTCTTTTCTTCCCCAGTCATCTTCTGCCTCCTCAGCTATGAAATGAAACAATAGCCGGGAAAGATGATCAACCAAAAAGAAGCCTTGATTCCATCATAACTCAAAAAACCCAATTACCTTCAAAGCTCAAACTTACAGAATCTGAAGGCAATATGCTACTCTGCTGCTGCTGATGATGATGAGGATGATGATTACTAGCCATATGTGAACCAAATTAGGCAAGACCACCTCTGCCTCTTTGAATACACCACTAGACAGAGAGAAGGATCACAATTGGAAGCTTCATCATTATGATAACTAGCTACCCATAATGTGGAAATGAAGTTTGCATATATAGTTGCGGTTGGAGGGTTTGGGTGCTAGAGAAAGAAGAAAGTAAAAAGAGAAAGAAGGGAGAGTTTGGCTTAAAGCCAAAGGGAAGTAACAAGGAGGGGTTGCGGTTGTTGGTTGGGATTGGGAGGGAAACAGGAAAAGGGTAAGCGTCTCAGGAATTGTTTTTTCATCAACGGATGGAAAGCAGCTTTCATGCACAGAGAATAAAATCACAGATGGAAGACGTTGGAAGGTGGTGATGTAGAGCGAGAGGCTAGAGAGAGAGAGAGAGAGTTAGTTACAGGGTAAGGTATCTAAGTAACGTCTATCTAGAGTAATTACATGGGAGATCAAAGTAATGAAGAGAATGTTACAAAGTTTTATAAAAAGCATCCCTTAACAAAGCAAGTTCTCGTATTGAATTCGAAATAAGCTAACACGATCTTATTATCTCCTTATTGATATCATCGTACTAATAGAGTTGTATGTATGAATTGGTAATTGAAGATGCATGAAATTTGTTGATAGCTGTACTCTACAAATTCAGCACCCTGAAACAGTGAAACTTATAAAATCTGCTGGCAGGGGAGGGAAAATAACCGATGAGTTAAGATGATTGGTTAAGGAAATGAAGGAATAAAAAAAATGTTTTAGTTGGTATTATCTTGGAGTAGGCTGCACTTTATAATTTAGTGGTGGTTTTTGGCGGTTGTACCTTCTGCTCAAAAGTGTTTCATTGTTTTGGCTTAACTGGAATCATCTTTGTTTGAATCAAGCCCTAGAGGTAATTCTTACCTTTACCAATTGCATACTTAATTACTACTGTATAGGGTAAGGCTAAAGCATAGCCACGTAAACAACAATAGAGCTCACTTTATCAAAGAGTATTCACCGTCGAACAACAATAGTTAGTCGCTCACTATGATTATCGCATAAAACGATAAATAACTAACGATAAAAATGACGGAATGATAGAATTTACTTTATCAATAAATTTGCTGTCGAAAACAATAATAATAGCTCCAGATGAAATATACCATATCTATAGACTATACTAACTTTTAAACTCCTACTTAAGCAACAGAAGGCAAACCCTCAAGATTGCCTTATCCTACATTTGCTTAAACTACAACTCTTTTGCTGCAATCAATCTCTGTCTTGTTTTGCGGCACACTCACAAATGATACCAATCGGTATTTAGGAATGCAGGAGAGATGTCAATGCTGTCAAAAATATAACTGCTTCCACTGAAGCATTCTATATACCCTAAGAGTACATTTTCATAGGCTGGACTGCAATGCAAATATAACTATGCACATAACGCACCGACTGGCCTCTGTACGAGCATGCTCCCACAAGCGATGAATTCCCGGTAGCCCCAACTGCAAGTCATCCCACTCTCTGTACGAGGTTTCTCTTTTTGTTTGGTTTCTGTATCTGTGTTTCAGTTGCTGTACAAGTTTCCTAATCCGAGATCAAGAATCCAGGCACTGTGTTTGTTCTTCTATGTACAAGGACAGGCTGACACAGATTTTTTTCACCTCCTTTGGCATGTAACCAAGACGATGAAGGCAACTACACGACTAGCTAGCCCAGTTAGACCGAGAAGGATAAGGCAACGGTTCCAGTGATTGAGATCATACCCATTTTCCAAGAGCGAACCACATCGTGTTATCAGCCACACTCCTCTATATCTGAAAGTAGAAAGAGGAGTAAGCAAATCAAGACTCAAGCTAACAAAGCACTACCAAGGATGAGCAGATAGTACAGAGTCAGCTACACACTAACCTTTTGGCATTTGATATAACGAATGCTTCTAATGCCCACTTGGTATAGCAGATGTCAGATAGCTTTCCAGCCAAGCCACCATCGTTCCGGGTTGCAACTAGAGTTAAAACAACTGGAAGTAGTACTGACCACTGTATGAAACAGGATATAGATGAGACGCGAGAGGAGGAAGGGGAGGGAGTATGGGGAAGAAGTTTTATTCTAGTCCAGTGCTCTCACCAGTTGTGCTGGACCAGCTTCGAAGGCAATAGCCAATATGTAAGCTATTCCAGTGACGCAGTAAACCAAGCAGACCAAGACGATGTAGTTGTCGTAGATGCTTGATCTCGGATTGTTGAAGAAGTAGAACATGGAAAGATACACAATGGGCTTGATGAGGGTGTTGAAGTGATCGATGGTGTCCTTGGAAAGAAAGTATGCCAGGCTGCTCATCCCAGAACCTCTTTCTCTCCAGTAGTGTAACTTATCCAAAGAAAATGACCTCAATGCCGCAATCTTGCACAAGAGAGCTGAAAACGGCATAGATATTATAGTGATTAGACCGGACAGTCGAGTTGTGTATAACATAGGAGAACTTGAAGACTATATCTATTTACTTACAAACTGCAATGACGGTGTACGTGTAGCCAACTGCACCAAAGGTTTCATCACTCACTTTAGCTAATGTTCCTAAACAAATACCAGCCAGCAATAAAATCAGATAATCTACAGCTTGCGTCCTTGCTTCTCGTAATCTCTGTTTACCAACCCTGAGAAGATGCATTCAAAGATTCCGAAAAGGCAACATGATATCAGTAAATCTTCTCAGAGGAGCAAACATGAACAAGAAAATTTCTGTTTGAGGGAAACACCTGCCAAGGAAGTATTTGTACTGCCGAAGGATACCAGGCGTAGTTCTTCCAGACAGGTCAACCATGCTCAAGAAATTATGCTGCATATTGTCTTTCTTGAACTCCACGTTAGACTTCATATCCTGCCAAAACTCTCCAGCGAACGACTGAGTCTCAGATCCTGCTTCGCTAGGCATTCCATCATGGCTGGAACCTTCTCCAGCGGGTCCTCCAAGTCCTTCGGTACTCTGAAGCATGTCCATGGGAACTGGGTAGGCATTATGAAGCATCCATCTCACTGGAAGTTGCTTATAGTGCACCCCTGAGGCTGGTTTAAGTATACCCTCCAAGATGTCGATAAAGTAATCTGGAGGGTTTACACGATCTGGAACAGTGATTCCAATGTCAGCAAAGTATTCTTCAACTTTCTTTACTGGTCCATGGTACGCTGTCAAGCCGCCTTTGGCGAGAAGTATCAAGTCATCGAACATCCTGAATAACGTATAGCTGAAGCAGCAAAAGAAAAAAATGAGAATTATCATACGAATGTGAAAGAAACATGAACCAAAGAGCAAATGAAGGTCTTTCTGGTACCTTGGTTGATGGACAACCATGCAAATGTTCACTCCTTCAAGAGCTTCACGTCTAAGAGCTCTAAGGAGTAGCTGAGAAGATGAGCTGTCCAAACCAGACGTAGGCTCATCTAATATAAGAAGTGAAGGTTCCATCACCATTTCCAGCCCCACGTTGACTCGTTTCCTTTGACCTCCAGAGATTCCTCGCTTTTCCACTGTCCCGACTAGAGAATCCCTCACTGGCTGAAGCCCTAGGGACTCAATGACTCGTTCAACGACCAGAATCTTATCTGGTTTTGGTAGATCAGCAGAGAGCCTGCAGCTTGCACTGAACCAAAGATTCTCTTCCACAGTCAAGTTGCCGTGCACAATGTCATCTTGAGGCACAAAGCCAATGATTTTCTTGTAAGCTTGGATCGGCTCAGCTTTACCATTTACAAGAACCATGCCCGTGACACGGCAGCCAGGTGCTTTTCCAGTCAAAGCAGAGAGGAAGGTTGTTTTGCCAGCTCCAGATGGCCCCATGACAGCGGAGACTCGTCCAGGTGATAACTTGCCAGTCACGCATCTCAATAGATGTTTGTTTTTGCCCTTCAAAGTGAGGGTTAGATCTTTGAAAGCAACCTCTATAGTGGGTCTTTTCCTGATTTCAACGTCACTAGCCATCGAGATTACCCCAGAGAAGGTCAAGTTCTTGTTCTGCTCTTGCATAGCCTTTTCCCTTTCGATCTGGCCATATGCATACCTGAACATTTGACTCTGAGTGTGTAACTGCTTACCCTTTGGTGCATGTTTCTTAATGTTTTTGTCTCCGATCTCGACATGGAAGCCGTCATGTTCCTCAGGGTTGGCCTCGATTTCCTGCATCATTTTTGTGAGGTTTCCTTTCTCCTTTTTCTTTCCTTTTGCTGAAGGGTTGGTGTCTTCCCTTTTGGACTTCACACGAGAAAATGTTCTTGAGAACTGGGTTTGGAAATCTATTGCGTGCTTCTTAGCTGTTTCTTTTGCTGATTTCCATTTTTCACGAGCTTGGGTTTCTCTCACGCTTTGAACTGCTTGCTCTCTGGTTTTTGCTTGTCTTTTCTCTCGAGTTGAGAGGACTTGATCGGAACAGTTATAGATTATAATCAGCAGAAAGCCTAGGCCAGCCTGCATGAAGAAATCAAGAGTTAAAACTTGATTTGCTGCATTAATTGTGATTATGATAAGCAGAAATATAGGATCGAGTTAAGCTAACGAATGCTCACAAAAATCAAGAGCCCATATGCAGTAATGTTTTGGTTTGCTGATTTTGGTACACATGTTGCCAACTTAAAACACCCTGCAAGATCAGGGGCAAAGTGAGTATGCTGCTAAAACCAATCAAGAGAGGTAAACCTAAAGATTTGCTGAACAAAAGATGCCTCAAGTTGCTTCAGCATTCTACAATCAACAAGGAGCATAAGTTCACAACAGACCATTTCTTTCAAAATGTAAGGCACTACTACAGTACTACTGATTCCCTGGTAAAATTTCCCAAGACCAGAAACTGCACCGACAACACAAAGGTCATATTTATTTAGGGTTTATACCACGGAGGAAAAGAACCCACCTGATTGTGATGTGGAACCAGTCCTGCAGTAATGGCTGAAATAACAAAAAAGAGAACCATAGTGCTCATGTCAGTGATGTATCGGCATATAGACAGGGATTATCTGTCTAATTCTTAACTGAGCAGCACCATGAACAGAAGAACAAGCTGCAAATATGATGTTATAGTAAGTGGTGGAAGGTTTGGGATAATTTACAATACCCCCTAGTGCAAGGAAGTTTTTGGATGGTAGACGGACAGTATGATCCTGCCGAACAGAATATCTCACTAGTACTCACGATATCAGCCCAAAGATCAGCTCCCCCACAGGTATGGTTTGGCTTCCCAGCAGGGAGTTGGTAATGGTATCTGCAAGAGTTTTCTGCTAATAGTTATGGACGCATGGCAAAGCACAAGAAGCTTGAACTGAGAAACAAAAGACAGCACTGCAACTTACGGGTCACATACACCTGTAGTCTTGTTTAGTACTGAAAGTGGGCAGTAAGCACCTAACGGGCAAGCTACATCGGTGAAAGAAAGGGGAAAAAACAACAACTGCATCTCAGTCAAGAACTTTGATGACATAATTCATTCACGCACATTCAACAGAAAGAAACTCTCGAATTGCACAGTTAAGCAGCACAGTTCAGGCAAATTTTATCGTCAAGCAGTAATGTAAGGTTCTCCATCACAGTATCAAACTAATGAATCAACATCAGATGAAGAATTTTTTTGATCCAGCACCAATCCTTAACAAACAAAGGATATTTAAACTAAAAGGGTAATGAAATCTGACACCTCACAATCTGATATGAAATGCATATGCATTGCCGCATGTTCTAAGAAGGCTGCCTCCTGGGAAGTATAATACATATATGTTTAACTGATCAAACTTGCAATGTGAAGTTATAGCAACAAGTTTAGTGCTGTGTCATTGCACTGATGATAGCTACTTTACCATTCGCACTTACGTATCATGCAAGTGAGACCGTGCGGGCAGAAGAACCCCTCACAACAACTCTGACAATCGACAACTCTGGTAGGCATGTCTTTGGAGTTTTTCATGTCGACCTTGACTCCCTTGCCCGCGCTACAAGCCCACCCTGGCTCGCACCCAGACACCCACGAGCTCAGGTTGCAGTTCTTGTTTGGATGCAAATAATTAGATTTCTTTGAACCCTTGCTGAAGAAACTATTGAAGTAGAACTTTATCTCTGCTGCAGTGCATATACGCTGGCCAATGTCGCCTGATCCATCCACCAAAGAGAGTCATAACACAAACATGCCATCAACAGATCAGGAACTTATATGGCTAGTGTATCATGAAGGAAGAACATAGTAAGTGAATGCTTGTTTCTCGTCAAACAGCGAGGAATGCTACAAATCGGCATTGAGTTCATAATTGTTTTTCTTCTTACCGTTGGTTCTCTTGGCGCAATTGGACATGAATTGGGTGTTCTTTGAGAAATTGAAAGCGTCATTCCAATCTTTATCCCTGCAATTCACCGCGAACCAAAATTCTTCTCCTAAGCGGGTGGATATTAAAAAAAGAACAAACACGAAACCAAATCGAAATCGATTTGAGAAAAAAAATGTTAACATACACATCGGTAATGCAGAAACCGAAGTGCTTCTTGATGTCCTGCTTGAAGATGCCGGTGAAATTGGCGAAACTGTTGTAAATAGCCTGCGACACGAGCTGCTCGGCGACTTGATTGTTGCCGCCGCCGCCGGACTGTAGATTTTTGGGGATGTCTCCATCGTCGTCTTGGCAGGAAACCGGTGGCGAAAACGATAACAACAGAAACAGCAGGAGGAGCTTCGCCAGCGGCGGAAACAACGACGGTGGCGAACTCAAAGACGGCGGCGAAGAGGAGGAGGACAACGCAGAGAGAGGAGGAGAACGACGATGCACATTGACCTTCTCTCTGCTCATATCTCGGCTGGCGCGGCGGTGGTGGTCGCCCGGACGGGGGGATTTTGCTTTAGCTGGCGGCGGCGGAGACGGGGTCACATAAGAAACGAATTCGAAGAACAACAGGAATGGACTTTTTTTTTTCCGTCTGCTTTTTTTTTTTTACGGAAGAACAGGAAGAGAGAGAGAGAGTTTTGGAAAAGAAGGATGGGAGAAATGGAGGGAGAAGGATTTTTTTGGAGGGAGGAAGAAATGGCGGGGGAGCAAACTGTTGGCTTGGCGGAGTAGTAGGAGGAGACCGTTAGACCGGCGTCAATACATTTTCTCCTTCATTTCCTTGCCTTTCTCAGTTTCTCCCTTTTTTCCCCCTTTTCTTTGGTCCGATAGTGATTTGGGCCGATAATGGGCCGATTGCATATTGGACTTCGGACGGTATGTTTGGATCTAATGACAAAAAAAAGCCCTTTCCTAGCTGAAATAAAGAAGAAAAAAAACAAAGAAAAACAGCACACTCATGACGCCGTCTCCGTCCGTCTCTTCTCCCCCGCATCTTCCTCAGCCCTTGTCCAATCTGTGGCGTCTCGACTCCGTCCCCGCCCGTTTCCTTGGCATCTCCTGAGTCTCCAGCAGCCCCAATCAATTCATTCTTTCTCACCTTATTTTATTTCCCCAATATTCCCCATTGAAATATTAAATCAAATAGTTTATTACACAACTCCAGTCACTTTCCTCTCTCGCTGAATCATGACTGTCGATGTCCCCGCGGTGATTTCATTCATGGTCAAAAAGTAAAAAAAAAATAAAGGATCGCAGAGAAGACGATGAAGAGAGGAGAAAGATGTCACTTTCCAATTTCCCACCTTTTACCAGTGAGTCACTGAGTAACTGAGTGAGTGAGTGAGTGAAGAGCCGAAAGTGTGTGCGAGGGAGGGAGAGAGAGAGAGAGAACGAGGAGAGATTCCTTTTCGCCGTGCTGCTGCTCCCTGCTGCGAGTGCCACCACCCTCTTTTCAGCCTTTTCCTTTGTCCTTTCTTTCATTTTCTTTAATGGCGTGATTGCTCGCGGAGTTATTTCCCCAATTGTACGGCCGGCTGGTCGCTGGAGAAAGAAAGAAAATGCCGGAGGAGGGAGCGACGAAGCTAAGATTAAGATTTCACTAGCAGCAAAGTGTAATTGGCGTTTGCATGCTTCGGTTACCCTTCTTTATTGGGTATGCTTTCTTTTTTCCCCCCTTCTTTTCCGCTGCTAGATTCCTTTTTTTATTGAGGGAAAGATGGGGAAAAGCCGCCCTTGATTGGCTGTAACTGCTTGATTGAGCGACTGATGGGAGAATGGTGACAATGTGTAGCTTGTACAATGGCTAGATCTGTGTTCTCTGCCTTTCTATATCTAGATACCACGCTTTCAATGCCATCCCTTTTCTTCTTTGATTTGCAGCAACTGAAAGCTTGTTCCTTTTTTTTTTTCCTTTGCCCAGGAAGAAGCTGTCTCAGTTAGCATCCAGATGAGACAGGAACTGGGTTGCATCTGTTGATTTCCGTTGTATATTGGGTTTTTGGTTGTGGAGGGGATTGGAGTTTGTTCTATTGTAGAGCGGGGATGATTACATACGAGGAGGATGATGTTGTACGGTGGGGTTTGCAGCTGTTTGAGAGCGATCCATACTCTAATTATGGGTACTGCCAAACCCCATTGCAGAGAGATTTGGATTACTACGACGGGAGGTATTTCAAGGGAGGGTATTATGATGCTGAGCGTTGCAATGAGGAGAGGGATGAGCTTATTGCTCATGCTCTTCAGGAAGAGTTATCTCAACTTTCGGTTGCTGAACCACCTGCTGAGTCCCCAAACGAAGAGGAAGAGGACGGAGGAGACTCACAAGTCTCTGATCTACCACCTAATTGGTTTGCTCAACCCTTGGTTGAATATACTGGTACATGTTAGGATCATTTATCAGGGGGGGAAAAATGAAAAGAAAAATCATTTCTTTTGTGGTTTCAATCCATTGGGCTTTGCTGTAATGGCTTTATATAATGTGTAGGCCAGGAGGGTGGTCAAGAAGAGGCAGAGAGTATGGAACCTTCTAGTTCGTGCTCTAGCCCTCAGGAGAACATTTACTCTGTGGAGGATTGGTCTTACTCGGGGGACATGACGGATGTGTATGCTTTTGATGGTGAAGTGGGGAAATGGTTGAACGAAATGGTCCCAATTCCTGTAAGTTGCTGAGCTTTGTGTGACATTGGTGGATCGTATTCACTTGAAGTTTTCTGTGAGTTCGTGTTTTGAATCATGCAGCAGCTGACAGAAGCACTTTCTTTGAGACGAATGTCTAACTTAGATGGTCTGGTTCCGACGTTTTTTGTCGTGTATCCGAAGTTTCTTGCTTGTTTCAGACTACCTTTTCTTACATTGACGCTTTGCCCTTACTGCTAAGACCCTCGTTTCTCTTGCTCCGAATATCGGATTTTACACTTAAAAAGAGTTAAAGTTACATCACAAAGATGTAGACGTTCATGAATTTCTTGGAGCCATTATAGAGTTGCAAAGATTGTAATGATTTCCTACTGGTTTCTGATCTTTTTGGCTCTGTCGTTCGTCAATCTGGAATAGTAAGTTCTGCATTTTGAGTTTTGGTCCCTGCTTTGTGCAGCATGTTCCTAGGATCAACGGAGAAATACCATCAGTTGATGAGGCAACGTTAGATCACCAAAGGCTATTAGACAGGTACTCTCTCTATATTTCAATGGACCATAAACTTTCTACCCTGTTTTTGTTTGCTTAGCTGTTTTGCAATCGGTGTAGTATTTCTGTAACTCTCTAGTTTTCAAAACTGATTGGGGGCATGAATATGTTTTTTTTTTTTATCAGGTTGCAGGTGTATGATTTAGTTGAGCGTAAAGTGCAAGGAGATGGAAATTGTCAGTTTCGGGCTCTGTCAGATCAATTTTATAGGACTACTGAGCACCATGAATTCGTGAGACAACAAGTTGTAAAGCAGGTAAGCCATTTCTGGTTACACTATTAGTCTCTCTGTTTCAACGATAGATATGTTTGATTCCTCTTTGCAGTGCTATACAGTTCTTATGTTCTTTGTGGTGCAATGAGTTTCAGCTGAAGTCTTCTCCGGAGAGCTATGAGGGATATGTTCCTATGGCTTACGATGACTATTTGGAGAAGATGTCCAAGTATAAATCTCTTATCCTTTTCTTCACTGGATCATTTTCATGTGGGTCAAAACTTGACCTTGATTTTTTTACCATAATGCGGATGGAAATAGGAGTGGTGAATGGGGCGATCATGTCACTTTACAAGCTGCTGCAGACTCGGTATGCTTCACGAGGATCTCTGTATTCTTACAACTAACAGAAAGCTGCTGATTTTTCAAGTCACTCAAGTTGTGGGGTTTTTCTGTGTGTTGTTGGTAATTGTTGTAGTACGGTGTTAAGATAGTTGTCATTACATCCTTCAAGGACACCTGCTACATTGAGATTCTTCCGAATTTTCAAAGATCAGAACGAGGTATGTTAGCGATTTACTATTGTATGGACAGAGTTGCAGTATCACAATCTTCAACGCAGCAAATCATCTTTTGTTGCATCACTTGATCTTCAATGATACTGTCTCGACCTCGCAGGCTCTATGGGTATTCTGATATGGTAATGGATGATTTGGTGTGTGCAGTGATTCTACTGAGCTTCTGGGCGGAGGTGCACTACAACTCAATATTTCCTCACGGTATTAGTGTTCTCTTTAACAATTGAAAGAAAAACATACCACTTTTAGTATTCATTCAATGGAAGATGAGACCAGACAGACATCCCTGCAAGTTACTTGTTGCTCCCTGTTGCAGACATCCCTGCATACGGGACCAGGAGGAAGAAGAAGTGGCGGATGTTCCGAAACAAGAACTTGGAGCCATCTGATGAACACCAATAGACATTCTGCACATGACCTGACATTAGTGCAATTTTTTCACGCCTTCAGGAGGCAAAGAGATCTCATTCTCGCCAATGCTATGTTTTTGTATTCCGCTATAGTATCCAAAGCTTTAATGAAATATTCGACTAGATGCAGAGTTGTGGAACTTACCATTGCGACATGTTAGTGTTATGTTGTGTAGTCTCTTCGTGCTCCCATTTTGTAGGCCTTCTAATCGTTGTTTTTGCCACAATGTTTCGCCTTTATGCTCTCCATTCTACTATGAATGTCAAATTTTTAGTTGTGCATACTATTGTCGGAAATCCTTGGCCAAGTGTTTGCTATAATACGTCGGTTCAGGTAGACGTACATAGAGGTCGTGAATGCTAGTTCAAATATCATTACCGCCAATTGTTCATGAATAGTAGTCATTTTCACACAAAATAAGAACTTCACAAGCACTCAATCCTCGTGGTAGCGGATGCAGCAGCAGTGCAAGCTCTTTAAACTCAACCTTGAGCAAATACTGAGTGTTACAGATGCTGAAATAAGGATCTCTAAATTTAAAGTTCGATATCAGAATAGCTCAGCCATATTGGTTTTTTGTTGAGATTTGAAATGAGGGGTTGTAACTAATTCAATATCACAAAAACCAAACATAAATGCATATATTGGGTGAAACTAAATAACAAAAATTGATGGTTCAAAGGAATAAACTAATTCACAGAATTCCTCATTTAACATCACTAGCTTCAAATTACTCCTTAATATCTTCAAACAATACTACCTCAACATGTTCATGGATCACCCAACTGGTCACTGTCTCACGAATGCTCTTGTTACGTCATAAATATCAAGGTTCTCATGAAACACAACTATATCGTATTCCGGTTCTCTCAACAGCAACCGATAGTCTCAATATCATCAGCATCCGAACCAGAATCTTTGCTCAGAACATAAAAACATAATATTTTAATCCCTCAACATGAAGTGACCGTCTTGATATCATCTGCATCCAAACCAGAATCCTACTCCCAAAGGAACCACTTATCCAAAATTGTGCTGCAAGTCGACCTCATCGTTATCATCATCGCCATACAAAAAGGAAATCAAGCTGAGACTGCACATCTCGTCATCATTGTCCCCATCATCATTATTGTTGTCAGAGTTGTCATCATCGTACATATAGCCACCATCAGCCTCGTCGTGGATATCATTGTATTGGATCTCTTTGTTGAGATGCAAGACACGAATTCTACAAGTGCTTGATCCTTTCGGTAGTTTTAGAAGTGATGCAAGCAGTCTACGTTCCACATTCACAGTCCTCTTTACGTGCACACTCGCCTTCTTCAATACAGCTCCAACCTTCAGCAAGTATGCCACCATTCCCATCTCATGTAGACTTCCTTCAAAATTCATGATCTCAATTTCCTCGAGGCTTGACAGCAAGCAACTGGTGCAGGCAGGTTCCGACTCCCACTTTACCGATACCTCATCCTCTACCTGATCCATCACAAGCCAAATCCTTCATGTACATTCATTATGATCTAAATATGGAAGGGGTTTCTAGTTAAAGCAAAAACCTTGATAGGGGGCAGGGTAAACATATTGAATACTCACCAAGCGAATGACAAGAGATCGTAGTATGGAGGCTGAGCTGAGCAAAGAATGCAAAATGCAGCTGCTGCCAACAGTTTCGATTGTCAAATGCGTCAAATTGGAGAAGACAGGCAGCTGGAGATCATTGAGAATTGACAGAGGCATCTGAAACACAACAACTATCGTCAGTAAGAAAATCAACGATGAAAGAAAAGATTGGTAAATGAGCGAGAAAAGGAAAATGTAAAAACTTTCTTACTATAGAGTGCCAAGATAAGCTCATTTCCTTTGCATTGGAGATTTGGGTCAGGAACTCAATCAGAGCATGATCAGAAATGCCGCTCCCAACCATATCAACACTTGCTGAATCAAGGCACGGAAATTTACTACAGCCAAGAAATTGCAACTCCCCACAAAAATATTGGAGATGGAGATGCTCAAGACTCTGTGCTTCAACAACAATGGGAAACTTCGTACAAGAGATAATCGTTAGCTTCTTCAAGCATATCAAAGAAGCAGTGACCATATCTTCCCCACTGTTGATATTTTCCAGATGAGCAGTCTCCAGAACAGGGCATCCAGAAATGAGCCTGCTTAACGAGTCACTTCCCAAAACCACTACTCCCAAAAGCTGCAAGACCTTCAAACTAGGAAGGAGAACAGACCCTTGTGCAGCAGTCCCTAGTACAACGTGCTCAACCTTCAAAACTTGAAGATGCTTCAAAGTGTAGAAACTCTCAGGAAGCCATCGCATTGCACAGTGAGTTACCATTGCAACATTCGGCTCAAATTTAACGTCGATTACCTCAAGCGGAGAGCCGGGCCCCAATTCCATCTTCAACCAGAAATTCGGCCACACAGTCGAGTCAAGGTGCCTTTGCAGAAAATGTAAGCGGAAACGCCTGAGAGCATTGAGATTCCTGTGCTTCTTCAGAACCCTCCCGACGAAGCCGCAGAAGTCAAATGCCTTCGATCGGGGAACCTCGCTGCTAAGGTCGAGATCGAGACTGGAAACCCTAGTCCAGAGATCCTTCCACCGTCGGCTGAGGACAGCGGTGCCCATGGCGTACTTGGTTGGCAGGAGCGAGAGGATATGGGAGAGGATCTCGTCCGGTAAAGAGCTCAACCTGTCATCGCCGATTCCCGCCCGAAGCTTTCGCGCTTCCCGTTGATCTGCCCTCGCCATCGGCATCTCCATCCACGGACTAACCAGGAACTCAGAAAAGAAAGGGCATTGCTATTCGTCGCGAGAGTTTTATCATCAATTTGGTCATCAAACTTATTTATATGTGTCGTATTGATCACCCAACTCTTGTAAGTACAAAACTCCACTCTATAGTGTCACTACTACTTGTTTATCTTATCTCCGTTTTAGCACCATTAGTTTTCAGTTTTCACCATTGTGTGCCACTGGTGATTAGGGGGTAGCCGGCTACTGGTGATTAGGGATGAAACTATGAAAGGGGGCATTTCCACATGGCGGCAGCTCATCGGACCCGAACGAATTGGTCACCTGAGATGGCTGAAGCGCAGGCGAAGTTGTGGGGTATGAAGCTGGCAATGGCGAATCATTTCCACCCGATGCTGATGGAGAGCGACTGTCAATCTTTGATCCAGAAGCTTGATCGCCCGGAAATTACGTGTCTGGAAATCCAAAGCATCTGTGAAGAAATCCGCGACTGGACAAAAAGAAGAGGAGGAATTGACGGGAGATTTTGGGGAAGAAAGGGAAACGAGGGAGCTCATGTGATGGTGAGAACGAAATGTCGATGGAAGGAGACGAAAGCCTGGCTATCTCGGCCTCCTATCTTTTTAGTACCTCAACTTTTACAAGATGGCTTTGTAACATCTATAGTTTGATTATTAATAATATATAAGCCAATTATAAAAAAAAAAAGGTTTTATCGTGCATGTCAAAATTTTGCAGTGGTAAGCTCTTGCAAGAAATTTTAGCACAGACAATTGTTTGATATAAGAAGTGGAATTAGATAGAAGGTGTCCACAAAGGTTATTTATTTGCAGATATCACTACTTCGAATTGTCCATGGATCAAACGACTAGGCACAGTCTCACTCACCAACGCTCTTCTAGCTACATTATTCTAGCCCTTCGAGAAGACATCGCGTCATTCTGCAGTTGTGATTATTAATGACAAAACCTTCAATCACTATCATAATGGACGATAATTTTCCTGACGTAAAATAAGAAATTCACAAGCACTAGATCCTCGTTGCAGTAGTTTTAGCTGTCGTGCAAACTCTTCGATCTCCAGATCATGATTAACTACGCTCACAGTAAACTTCTTCAGTGCAACTCCAATCTCGAGCAAATATGCCAACATTTCGAATTCATGTACACCTCCTTTGTATTCCGTGATCTCGATTTCCTCGAGGCTTGACAACGGGCGCTCAGGTGTACTGTAGGCAAGGTCTGACACCCATACAATTGACGCTTCATCTCGCTCTTCATCCAAATCTATATCCCGTACCTGACCATTGGAAGAAGTTCGTTGTTACAACAAAAAATACCTTCGGTGGGTGAAAGAGTAACAGGTAAACATAATGAATACTCACGATCCTAACGACAAGAGATTGTAAACTGGAGGTCGAGTTGAGAAACAGGAGCAGAATGCAACTGATTGGATCAGTGTCGATTTTCAAATGCGTCAAATTGGGAAAGACTGGCAGCTGGAAATCTTCGCGAAATTCGATAACAGCCTGAAAACATAGCAGCTTTCATCAACCAGATTATATCAATGACAAAAATTAGATTGGGAGTTGAGGAAGGGAGGTAGGAAAAGGGTAACATTACAATCCACAGCCAAGATAAGCTCATTTCCTTTGCATTGGAGATTTGGGAGAGGAACCCAGACAGGCAATCATCCCAGACCTCGCTCATTTCGTAGCCATAAGCAAGACTTACTGACTGAAGGCATGGCGGTTTACTACTGCCCAGAAATAGCAACCCTGGAGAAAAATGCTCGAGACGTAGATGCTCAAGATTCGGTGCTTCAATTTCCAAAAGCTTACAGCTGTCGAAAAACATAATCGTTAAGTTCTTCAAGCATGGTGATGAAGCAACGAGTTTGTAGATATCATCCTGGTAAAGATGCTTGTCAATCCCCCATCAACCAGACTGCAGATGAGCAGTCTCCAGAGCAGGGCAACCCGAAATGAGCCTGCCAAATGACTCACCGTCCACTATTTTCACTCTTAAAAGCTGCAAGATCTTCACATTAGGAAGAAACACTGACGACCCAATTACCATTATAACGCCGGCAAGCTTCAGAACTCTTAAATGCTGCAAAGTGAAAAAAATCTCTGGGAGCCGACGCATAGGAAAGTGGGTTCTAGGATCGCTCTCCTGAAGATTGACATCAATTTCCTGAAGCAGAGAGCCAGGCCCCAATTCCAACTTCAACCAGAAATTTGGCTGCACCTTAAGGTAAAATTCCCAGATATGTAATCGGAAACGCCTCAGAGAATCGAGATTCTTGTGCTCGCTCAGAACCTTGTCGACGAAGCGGCAGAATTCCAACTCTTTCCTCTCTTGGATCTCTGGACATCGTTCGGAATCTTTGCTCTCCCAATATGACCGCAATTGAGCCAACGACGGGTCACGAAAGTAACTGAAGGGGGAATTGTCGAGATCGAGATTGGAAACCCTAGTCCAGAGGGGCTTCCACCGTCGGCTGAGAACAGTGGTGCGCACGGCGACCTTGGTTGACAGCAAAGAGAGGATGTCGGAAAGAATCTCGTCTGGTAAAGAGCTCAGCCTATCGACATCAATTCCCGTCGGGTTTCGGACCTCCCACTGTTCAGCCCTAGCCATCTCCATGTTCGGACGAAGAGAGAAATTGAGGCGGGAATTGGAAATTAGGGATCTGCAGTCCTGGAATTGCCGATTGTAAAACTAGTTTATAACCAGCCAGGTCAGGGTTCTGGAATTGAACTTTGGGATGGTTAATCATCAATTTGGTCACTAACTTTACCCTTATGTGTCATATTAGTCATCCAACTTGGGTAAGTTCTGATCTTCATTGTATGTTTTTATTGAATGCTCGCCTCGCCGGCCCGCCCCAAAGTCACACCTGAGTTCATCGAATGCTCGACGGTGCAAAAGCCAAAGCGATTCTCAAAGTGTTGCAGGGATGCAACAGCTTCACGAGGCTACGCAAAATCCAGGCGCAAGTGATCGTCTGTGGCCTCCACTGCGATCCCTCCATTTCTACCCAGCTTCTCAGATTCTGCGCCGTCTCCGTCTCGGGCTCCTTGGCTCACGCACAACTCCTATTCGATAAAATGCCCGACCCGCCTACTCAGGCTTGGAATTCCATCGTAAGAGGCTTTTCCCAGAGCCATTCCCCTCTTTTAGCTCTCGCTTACTACAACCGCCTGCTCTCTGACTCTCTTCTAGCTCGCCCCGACACTTTCACCTTCACCTTCGCTCTCAAGGCGGTGGAGAAACTCAAGGCTCTACCCAAGTGCAGGGAGATTCATGGGTCCATTATCACAACTGGGTACGGACGTGATACTGTGGTCTGCACTGCTCTGACTAGATGTTACGCAAAGAATGGGAGTTTAGAAGATGCGCGCTTTCTGTTTGATAAAATGCCTGAGAGAGACTTGGTTGCCTGGAACGCAATGATCTCGTGCTACTCACAGGCGGGCCGCCATGAAGAGGCGATGGAGATGTATGAAAGAATGAGGAATGAGAATGTGGGTCTTGATGCGTTCTCGATCGTTGGGTTGCTTTCTTCTTGCGCTCATGTAGGGGCTCTAGGATTGGGAGTTCAGTTGCACAGGATTGCTTGTGATACAGGGTTGGTTAGAAACGTGTTTGTGGGGAACGCTCTGATTGATATGTATGCCAAATGTGGTAGCTTGGATGATGCCCTTTCTATCTTCACAGGGATTAGAAGGAGAAGGAGGGATGTCTTTACCTGGAACTCCATGATTCATGGGTTTGGAGTCCATGGACTTGGTAATGATGCCATCTCTTTCTTTGAGCAGATGTTGGCAGCTGGAATGCGCCCTAATTCGATCACTTTCCTGGGCTTGCTGTGCGGCTGTAGCCACCAAGGTTTAGTACGAGAAGGTGTTGATTACTTCCACCAAATGAGCTCTAAATTCAATCTCACACCAGGTATCAAACATTATGGCTGCTTGGTGGATTTATATGGCCGAGCTGGTAACCTTGATAAGGCACTGGAGACTATAGAAACTTCCCCATCACGGGACGATCCAGTCCTGTGGCGAATCCTACTGGGCTCCAGTAAAATCCATAAGAATGTGGCCAGTGGAGAGAAAGCGTTGAGGAATTTGATGAGACTCGGGGCAGTAACTGCAGGGGATTGTGTCTTGCTTTCAACCATTTATGCTGGAGCAAACTACCTCTCTGGGTTCGCCAAAATGAGGAAACTGATCAAAACCCTTGGGGTGAAGACCACTCCTGGTTGGAGCTGGATCGAGATCTCTAACCAAGTTCACAAGTTTGTCGTTGATGACAAGTTACATCCTGATAGCATGCAAGTCTATGAGAAACTTGAGGAAGTTACGAAACGAGCTACGTCGGCTGGGTATGTGAAGGAGGAGCCTGTAATACTGAACCTTCCCGGATCTTGGTCTGAAGGAGGGTGTTCAGAGACTCCGAGTTCATGCCACAGCGAGAAGCTAGCGATTGCTTACGGATTGGCAAGAACTCCCGAAGGTACAAGCCTGCGCATAGTTAAAAACCTGAGGGTTTGTAAAGATTGTCATTCGTTTACAAAGTTTGTATCCAAGGCATTCAATAGAAGCATAGTTGTGAGGGATAGAGTTCGATTTCATCACTTCGTGGACGGAGTGTGTTCGTGTGGAGATTACTGGTGAGATGTATGGTTGTTAATGAAGAGATCTACTAGAGACTAAGATTTTCCTTCCAACTCAAAAATCATCCTATGGATTCTCTTAATTATCTTCAATAGGCTGCCAATCTTCTCATCACTGAAAACCATACTGCCATGAGATTTCGCAGCTTGACCAGGTTGCAGAGCAGATACAGCTATTAGTTACTCACCATGGAATTCCTTTCAAGATTGCCAATTCAAGCCAAATAGAATAACAGCAAAGGGACAAGCAGAGGCATAGAGCCATAGACAATAAGAATTAAGAATATCCTCTAATATCTCAATTATTTCATTCAACTGATCCGTACAGTACAACAGGGCTGGCTGAGTTAAACAATGCAGAGACGCGAAAGAGGAAAGCTGGGATCTTTACATGAACCCCAGAAAATTCCTATGTTAATAACCTTCCGTTCAAACAGGCAAAACATCGAACAGGTGGTAGGCAAAAGAAGGCGGCCAAGCTGTACACTAATGACTAAACCAAAGCAATAGCAGCCCGCGCGCCTGCTAGTCCTTTCCCCACTGCATCAACAACGAAGTAAAGGATAAATTCGGCGGAAACAGCTCAAATTCACACGGCCACGGCTCTTCTTTCTTCATCGGCGGCTGCGGCTGCGGAACTACGGCAGCTGCAGCGGCAACCGGCGGCATAATCGTGGAGCTGGATCCTGGCAGAACAGTCGACAGCGGCAGAGCACTGGGCAGAGGAGAAGGGGAAGGAGCAGAGCCGAAATCAATCTCACAACTCGCCGGAGGATTCAAAGAAGGGACAACCCGCTTTTTCCTGGGTCTTATCTTCGCCCTAGCAGCAGAAGACGGCGACCCGTACGCATCCCGTCCTCCTCCGACGTCACCACCTAGGCCGTTCGCTTCCGAAGGTATCGAACCGGAGCTTTGATCAGAGGCGGAGGAAGGAGTGGGGAAGTGAGAATGAGGGACGTGATGGAGGAGCCACTCGACCGTCTGACCATTGGTGCGGTGGCCGAGCTCCCGTGTCAGTTGGAAGATTCGGGCGGCACAGAGGGCCGGGAGCCGGACCCGGGTGCCTCGGCCGTCAACCTTCTTGTGGCGGTCGCGGGAGCGGGACTTCTTGGCTAGAGAGAGGACCTGCTGTTGCTGCTGGTTGTGATTGTTGTGGTAGTTGGTAATCGGAGCGGCGGCGGACGGGAGCAGGAATTGTTGAGTAGTGGGAGTAGTCGAAGTACTTGAGTAAGGGAGAAGGGAAGGCGGCGGAGGAGGTGGTGGGTCCGCAACGGAGACTGATTCAGAAACCATCGCCGAGAAAAGGAAAAGGGGACCGGCTGGCCGCGCCGGCAGGCTAGGGTTTCTGGTGAATTTCGAAAGGAACCAACTTTTTTGACGGCTGTCTGTGACTGTGGGGGACCTCTCTTTAATTAAAGAATAAATTGCTACTGAAGTCCCTCAACTTTGTTATCTTCTCGGTTGGCCCCTGTAACTTTAAAATTTTATGGGGGGCTTGAAAATCAATGCACTTCATTTCACGGTAGAAGGGATACAACTTACAAGGCAATTAATTCTATTACAAGAACAAACGAACTCTGTTCTCTAATTTCTTCATGATCAATGTTACACTCTTCGACTTTGGACATCAGAGGTCGAAGCTATCTACCACTAGAAAGAGGCGCACAGAAATCCCGGAATGGACATCAAACAACAGCTTTGTAAAGGGTGAAAACATCACACCATATTGCACAATAGTCAGGAAGAAGATTGATCATCCAACTCCTGATCAAAAGCAGAGGAAGTCTCTCCCGTGGGGATAACAAAATCAGGCACCTTATCAATGTCTTCTTCCGGCTGCCATTACAGGGAGAAACACAGTTCCAAAAGTGAGACTGCTGGTGGACTACATATTCCTAATCTCTAGTGGGAAAGGAAAAGGGTAGTTAGTAACTTAGTAGTACCTGCCATAACTTCAGCATGTGCCACAGCAGAAAATCAATAGTCATTACCAAGCAGAAAAGTTTTCCAGCCCACGATCCACAAGAAAGGTACCTAGAACACGCGCATAAACAGTTAGCAGCAAGGTTAGGAACCACACAATCCAATTTTCATGTGCATAATATGGGATTAGGTTACCAGCTCATCATTACCGGGATAATCTCCCTAGCAAAGGTTGATTGGGGCATTTAAGTGCACGATCATATACTATCTCCGTCCTCTTTGCAACATCATGCCAGTCATAGAGTTTCTTCATCTGCAGAGAAGGATAAGTAATTTCCTGATGGAAACGCGGGGCAAGAAAAACATTTGAAAGGAAGTAGTGTGACCCGTTAATTTACATACACGTTCATGCATAGCTTGAGGATCGATTCCAGGAAGCAGAGATATTGCCTTCTTGATCGCTTGCACCATATCGGTAGGATCTGGCTCAGCAAGTACAATCATGTCGTCTGGTAGAACCTGCCATAACAAAGAGTGAAATCAGGGGGTCGATTGTTGAGCCCAAAGAACTTCAACTCAGCAGAGAAATGAAAAGGGAAAGGTTTGTTTCTTATAGACATGCCTCTGGCACACCTCCAACACGAGTGCTCACTGTCAGTAACCCACAACTTGCAGCTTCTAATATGGCTATGCAGAATGCTTCTGTCAAAGAACTGTCCCAAAATGAGTGAAAACTCTTGAAAGAGCCTGATAATAAGCCAATTTGGACTGGAAGGAAAAAAGTGAAAAACCCCTTTCTATTATATCTCAACTCAATAAAAGTGCTGGGACATAACACAGGCTGGAAAGACTAAGTTTGTGCAACCCGTGTACCTGTTCAAGAATATGTGACCAGTGATCAAAACAGATCGCACAGAAGCATGCGGAACAGCACCCAGCATGTCAACTCGATCTTGGAGGGAGTGCTTTTCCCTCATCTCTTCAAGGCGCACACGTTTGGGCCCATCACCTCCAACAATGAAACGGACCTTGGAAAAGTGGTTCCCCAAATGAGAGTAGGCAATACAGGGAGAAAGAAGCTTGTATGCAATGAGGACAACTTAGTGCAGACTGATGATGCATCAGGGTCCGGAGAAATGATGCATCAGGGTCCGGAGAAGGTTTTACATGCCAATGGAATGAAGTCAATGAAGTCAAACCTGAGAAAGCCAATTTGGGGAGGTAAAAAGAAAGAACTTAAATACCGGAGACAGAAGAAAGATCTGACTACTGTTACACAAGTTGCACTATACAAGATTTTCTTTGACACTGAAAATGCAGTTCATATTGTACTCTAGACTAATTCATTCAGCTTAAAAGAAAGGCTTTTAAGCTGTGTACTATACTTAACAGAAGGGCTGTAAAGGTGTGCACTACACTTGCTGCCTAAAGTTATCAACCAGCTATATAGCAGGGTTTAGGACCTGTCCACCTTAACACCCTGAAGAGCAGTGACTTAGTTGTAGCATACCAATTGAGAAGGGAAAATCAGATCAACCAGTAACCGCAATGAGTGCTCAAAATGACTTACATTGGGGTACAACCGGCAGACTTCCGGAATGACTTCAACAAGCAAATCTGCTCCCTTACGGTAAACCAATCGACTTATAACAACAATAACAATTTCGTTGCCACCTGGTCGCTCTTCTGCTGGCTTGAACATAGCAGTATCCACAGCATTTGGGATCATATAGACCTTTTCTGGTGGAATACCTGACCGAAGCACCGTGTTTTCCTTGCTTGTGTGAGAAACACAGATGGCTTGAGTGACATCCGCTAAAGTAAACTGCAACACCTTGTTCATGTGGATGCTTCCAACATCCGAAAACCCATAAAGCGAATGATCAGTAAACACAACTTTGTAACCCATCGTACGTGCATGCATCAGAGCTTCGTGGCAAAGAGTTGAAAAAGCCTGGTGCCCATGAACCAACGATATCTGTTCTCGGATAAGAATAGTCCTTACGATTGGAAGGGTTCCATAAAAGGTAGGCAATGTGTTCTGCATCACAAATGGCCGCCATGGTACGTAATAAACTTTCAGCCCTCCTGTCATGTATCTCACACCAGAGCGATTACCATAAGCATGGGTCATAACTACCACCTGAAAAAACAGCAAGATAAACTATCTCAAAAACAAATCAATTGCAGCAGGCTTACAGATCCTACTTCAGGTTTGAAAAACGGGGGGAAAAACTATTAATCAGTCACCTTGTGGCCAAGCTCTAGCAGGCATTGTGAGAGATAATATATGTGATTTTCCACGCCACCAAAGTTGGGGTAGAAAAAATCAGAAACCATCAATATTCTATGCCTCTCAGGCGCCATCAGATAACCTGCAACAACAAAAATCTTCTATGAATAAGAACTGCTAAATTAACAGAAGACTAAAAATCTGATTCAAATGCCTTCACATCATCCTGTTACAGTATACTAGACTCTGTCATTTTGGCCGCAAGAAAGACGAGAATTAGCAACAACACAATTGGCTAAGGCTATGCGCGCGCTTAATTCCTCCAACTCCCCAATAATCACATTTCAAAGAGTCCAGTTATACAAACAATCCTTGAATTAGCTTAACTCACCTGAAGTTTATTCGCCCGTATAGCTACAACTCCGTCGATTCATTAACGGGCGAAACAGCAGATTGAGTGCTTAACCAGATTGATGTGGCAACCGCTTGATCAGTAAAATCTCCGGGAGAAGGTCTGGTGGAACTAGGGTGCAGCCGTGACCTGACAGAAAAGGGGAGGAATCGAGTTCTGACTGAGACGATACATTTGTTCCGGCGATTTTTTCGTTCTGGAGAAATGAAATTGAAAAGGTAAAAAAAAAACCCCCAAATATCCAGATTCCAGAGAGACGGAAGGTAGAAGAGACGATAATGGGCTTGGGCCCAATAGAGAAATAGTAGGACTACCTTAATTGGTACTTCTTTTTGGGCCCAAACCTATCACGACCGCAGAAATCCAATCAGCTAAACAAATTTAACAACAAATAAACACAACCAGGTGCATTTAGTATTTACACTGTTCTACAAACTGGAAGGCAGGAACAGGTTTATGCTTCTGAGTTCTGACTTCTGAGATCCTAAACAGTGAAAGATATCCTCAATCTACTAAAGGTTTGCTATAGTAAGCCTCTTTAGCTTCGAGCACATCAAAGCAGTATCTCTCAGAAAGGACATCGACTTGTTCACCGAATGATTTATCCCGAGTGTCCCCGAGGTGTTTCACCATTTGATTCCATCTCTTTCGACACAGCTCTCCCGACCTATGCTCCAAGAGGTTGTCCCAGTCCACATCTTCCATGCAACAAGCATCCAAGTTGTAGAGCTCCATCACCAGCTGGTAGTCATCCATATCGCACCATTTATCGTCAGCAACCATGGGCGAAGCCAGCTGCTTATACCACTTGTTGGAACAATGAGCCTGAACTCGCGTACCAAGCTTCTCGCTAATCGCTGCCCAGCTGATGTTATCTTTCAGCATTCCATGCTTCGACTTCCTCTCCTCGTGGACCTTCATGCGAAGGTCGGTGTTCACCAGATCGAACAGGCCCTGGTACTCGTCCTGGGTCCAACGCCCGGATTTTCGATTTTTCACATTCAGCCTTCGAAAGGCGTCCTTCACATGAATCCTGTTTTTCCCCATGACTTTGGCACATGATGACCAATCCGGACCGTGTTTTTCATGATAACTCAACACGAAATTGCACTCCTCAGGTGTCCATTTGCGCTCCTCGCTCCTTTCGAAGATTATGTGCGCACGGGAAATTACACTCTTACGAGGGCGCCGAGGTAAAGCCGACGTTATTTCATTCCAGCAGTTCTTGGTTTCTTTGTGCTTACGGCAGTTCATAACCATGTTGACACCTTCATCGCCTAAAGCATGTGAATTTATATAGTCCAACACAGCAGCTTTGATGAGCTCGTCTTCCTCCGGTGAGAAGGGCTTCCCTCTCACAGAGTCGTCATCGTCAAAAATGGGGATCACCTGCACTACTTCAGAAAAACGTACTCTCTTAGTTGTGGATTTTGGGGGGGAGCTGTCAGAAGCATCTTTTTCAACTCTATTACTTCCACTTCTCCCAGACTTGGTTCTTGCAGGCTGTTCCTGATCAATGCTTTTATTCTTCTTTTTCTTCTTCTCCTTCTTCTTCCTGCTTTCAGAAGACTCGGAGTTTTTAGTAGTAGCTTTGTCAGCTTCTTTTGTGTTAGCTTCAATATTTCTCACATGAGCCTCTCGCGAGACAGGCTCCGGTTCAACTTTTTGCTTCTTTTTCTTCTTCCTGTCTTCCAAAGACTCCGAGTTTTTAGTTTTAGTTATATCAACTTCCTTTGGGTTAGCTTCATTATCTCCAGCTGGGGTTTCCTGCGATGCGGCCTCCGGTACAATTCTTTGCTTCCTTTTCTTCTTCTCCTTCTTCCCGTCATTTGGATCCTCAGAGTTTTCAGTCACAGTTTCATAAAGCGAATCCCTCGCTTGTCTAATGGCTTTTCCACCAGCGTGATTATTTCCAACTAGGACTTCCTGCAATACAGGCTCTTCATCCATGCTATGCTTCTTCATTTTCTTCTTCTTCTTCTCATTCTTCCTGTCAATAGACTTCTCCGAGTTCTCAGTCTCAATTCCCTCCTCAACACTCTTACCATGTGAACCCTTTCGTCCATCCATGCTGTGCTTCTTTTTATTCTTCTTCTCCTTCTTCCTGTCAATAGACTGCTCTGAGTTCTTAGTCTCAATTCCCTCCTCAACACTCTTCTCATGTCTTCCCTTTCGCCCATCCACATTACCATCTCCTACAACAACGCCCAGATCACCTAACTTCTCATCCATGTCTTCCTGCATTGGAGGTTGTTCATGAAGACTGCTATGCTTCCTTTTCTTCTTCTTCTTCTTCCTTTCATTTGAAGAGTCAGACTTCTCGGTCTCAATTTTTTTCAAAGAATCAGCTCCACTCCATACCTTGTTTCCATCTGTTCCAGTTGTAGCCTCAACAGAAATACCATCATTGACTCTCTTCCTTTTCTTTCTATTTTCCCCATCTTCAGCTACACCTTCGGCACGAGAAGCCACAACCTCTGAAAATGTAGCCTCCACATCTACGTCTCTCTTCCTTTTCCCCCTAATTTCCCCCTCTTTATTTCTACCTCCTGCAGATGAAGTTTCCACATTAACCATCTTTGCTACCTGTGAAAGGCATAAGCTCTCACGAATCAGCAGTTATTATCACCGATCCCATAGCACAATGCTAAAAAATATAACAACAACGAGTTGTCATTCAGGAAACAGCACCCTATCACTTTCAAGTCGCATCAGGAACGAACTAGCCACACAGTAGCCATAATCTTTTACAAAATCCACACCCTGGTAATCTACAAATCCTATTGAAAGGGCAGCAAAACCCTAAATTCAAAAAGCAAAACAATTTCTACCCTGCTGAATGGCACACCCCCAACTATTCAACAACTCCAATCCAATGACAGGTGAAGTGGAGCACCAATCAATCGCGAAGCTCGGACAAAATTTAATACTAAACTGCAATTGAACAGTTCCAGAGAAGCGTAACCGGCGTACTCGAGTAGAGAACTTTTTGCAGTTCCGAATTCCAAATGAAAGACAAAGCAAAACCAGAAAGGAACAATCACCATTAACGTCTAGGTACATGAAAGCTTTCGGCGAAGAAAAGAGTCTTCATACCGTCGTCGGAATAGATTCAGCGGTTTCCGTAGGATCCTTCTGCCGAGCGGCGGAGCCGGAGAATGACGGGGGTTACTCGGTCAGACATTTTTAACACACAGCAAGCAAAATTGGAGCTCGCCCGTTGCAGGACAAAGCGATTCAACTTCGAGCTGACGCTATTCGACTCTCGGAATCCAGCGATCACAAGCAGCTTCATGGATCAAGCGAGGGAAGCTGAGCGCTGAAGAAAATTGATGTGACCACCGCTTGATCAGTAAAATTTCCGGGAGAAGGTCTGATGGAACTTGGGTGCAGACGCCTGCCCTGCCGTAACCTGTGACAGAAAAGGGAAGAAACCGACTTATAGGTATAGAATTATCGTCATGGGCTTTTCGGCCCGTTTCAAATGGATTTCCCTCGCTACCTCTTTCTCTGGGCCTGACCTTTCTAGCCGAGCCACAATAGCCCATTGAACAGTTCAACTGAAATTTACTTTTGTCAAAAAATGAATTCGGATGGCCGAGCCAGCACTGGCGCCAACGGCTCGTGTCGATGGTGGGCGGTGGCCCTCTCTGTTAGCGATTCAACGAATATTCTCGAACCCAAGGCATCGCGATAAAACTAATAAACCCTAAACAAACCTCACTCCTACCAGTCCCAGCGCCAGCGGCCTTCTTTCCCAGCTTTCCTTATCTACTTCTTCCCACTCTCATCCAACTCCTGCAGAAGGAGAAACGTTCAACGCTCACAATTTACAAGGAAGCGTCGAGCAACAGGAATGGCAACTTCCAGTGCTATCACCACCGCCTCCGTTTTCGGCTCTCCCTCGCAGGTATTGCCGCTGCTCCCTACCCTTTGCTCTGGGCTTCGTTCCATTTCTTCAATGGTGGTTGTTTTGTGGGGGGGATAAGGTGTTGCGGACTGAGTTCGGCTAATAAGTGATGGGATTTGATGATGAAAGAAAGTCAATGGGACTGTGGCTTAGATGCTTGGAGGTCTTGAATGAAATGAGCAGTTAAAGATGGCGACTTGAGAATTGAGATCATTCAATCTTGAGGATTTCAATTCTGACTAGTGGGTCTTTTTTTTGTGGTTGCTCTGGTGGATTAGGCGACTTTGAGGAGGAAAGTGACCCCGCGGCAGAACCAAAGGTTCAACTTTGGGCAATCCACCAGGAGGTTATCTGTCAGAGCAAATGCTAAAGACATTGCATTTGACCAAGACTCGCGGAGGGCGTTGCAGGCTGGCATTGATAAGCTTGCTGATGCTGTTGGGCTCACCCTCGGCCCCAGGGGTAATTGCTCTTTCCATTGCTACCTTTTTGCCATCAGCTTGATGCAGGGTGTTTTAAGCTAGTTCATAAGGTGTTTTCCTTTCCTGGATGATGATCTTTCTCTAGCTATTAGTCTTTTATGCCAAGCAACATTGGAGTTAAATGAGATTGGGATTGTTGCTGTGGTAATGTGTATAACGGTGAACTTGCTTATTGTAGGGAGGAATGTTGTCCTTGACGAGTATGGCAGCCCCAAGGTTGTCAATGATGGTGTAACCATTGCACGAGCAATTGAATTGCCTGATGCCATGGAGAATGCTGGAGCAGCTCTCATTAGAGAGGTCGCTTCTTGACTTGCAGTTTCCTTTTCTGTCAGCTGTATATACCTTTTTTTTTTACCTTGTTGTGATCACATTCTGGAAGGATTCCTTTGTTCACTCACTTGTTATGGTCTTGATGTAGGTTGCTAGCAAAACAAACGACTCAGCCGGTGATGGAACGACAACTGCATCTGTTCTTGCTAGGGAGATCATTAAACTTGGGCTCTTGTCTGTTACATCTGGTGCAAATCCAGTTTCTCTAAAGAAGGGAATTGATAAAACTGTGCTGGGTTTGATTGAAGAGCTTGAAAAGAAGTCTAGGCCTGTTAAAGGTCGTGATGACATTAAAGGTATTGTGTACTTAGTTTCTTCTTCTTATTCTTCATTTCTCTCTTGGATACTGCTCCAAAGGGCTGTGCTTATAGTATTAATCAAATCAACTCTTGCAGCTGTTGCTACTATTTCTGCTGGAAATGATGAGCTCATTGGGACAATGATTGCTGATGCTATTGACAAGGTTGGCCCTGATGGTGTCCTGTCAATTGAGTCATCCTCCTCTTTCGAGACCACTGTAGAAGTTGAAGAAGGAATGGAGGTATGCATTTCCTTACTCTCATTATGGCATTGCTTTGAATGTGGACCTTCTCCGGGGTTAAATTTTCATTGCTTTATTGTGATTGCAGATAGACAGAGGTTATATCTCCCCTCAGTTTGTGACGAACCCAGAGAAACTTATCTGTGAGTTTGAGAATGCTAGGGTATTGATTACAGACCAAAAGATTACAGCAATCAAAGACATAATTCCTTTACTGGAGAAGACGACTCAGCTGAGAGCTCCTTTGCTTATCATTGCTGAGGATATTACTGGGGAGGCTTTGGCAACCTTAGTTGTTAACAAGCTCCGAGGAATCGTCAATGTCGCTGCCATTAAAGCACCAGGATTTGGTGAAAGGAGAAAGGCCTTGCTTCAAGATATTGCCATTTTGACAGGTAGCATCTTATTCTCTTTAATGTCTCCGAATCAGTGAGCCATTCAGGTTTTATTCTTGAGGGAAGCACACATTGTGGAACTTTGCTTTTGTTGATTCTCAATGGTTTTGTCTCTCTCCCAGGAGCTGAATTCCAAGCTAGTGATCTTGGGTTGCTAGTGGAGCAAACTGACATCGACCAGCTGGGTTTGGCCAGGAAGGTGACCATAAGCAAGGACTCGACGACCATAATTGCTGATGCTGCTTCCAAGGATGAGCTGTCTTCCAGGGTTGCACAGTTGAAGAAGGAACTGTCGGAGACTGATTCTGTCTACGACTCGGAGAAGCTTGCGGAGAGGATAGCCAAGTTGTCTGGTGGAGTTGCTGTGATTAAAGTAGGAGCTGCAACAGAGACTGAACTCGAGGACCGAAAACTCCGTATTGAGGATGCCAAGAATGCAACTTTTGCGGCTATTGAAGAAGGCATTGTCCCTGGTGGTGGAGCTGCACTTGTTCACCTGTCGACTCTCGTGCCTGCCATAAAGGAAAAGCTCGAAGATGCTGATGAGCGCCTTGGTGCTGACATCATACAGAAGGTGATTCTACTGGTGGTCTGTTTCAGGGAAGAGAAGTGTGATTGATTGAGTTAGTAAGTGACTGATTTGTGGTTTATGTTTTGTGCAGGCGTTGGTAGCTCCAGCATCTTTGATAGCTCAGAACGCTGGAGTTGAAGGGGAAGTGGTAGTTGAGAAGGTGAAGGAGAGTGAATGGGAGGTTGGCTACAATGCCATGACCGATACGTACGAGAACCTGGTGGAGGCTGGAGTGATCGACCCAGCTAAGGTGACAAGATGTGCGCTGCAGAATTCGGCATCGGTTGCTGGAATGGTGCTGACAACCCAGGCTATCGTTGTGGACAAGCCTAAACCCAAATCACCAGCTGCTGCTGCTCCGCAAGGAATGACTGTCTAGTCAAAGAAACAACCCCGCCCATTTCACTTTAGAAGGAAAGTTGTATCATTAGTTAGGAATTTTATCAAAAGATGTCTGGGGTACTTTTCCTGGCGCTGAACCTGAAGAGCGAATAGTGGGGTGTTTTTGTAGTGAGGATTGTAAGGTTCAAGTGTATCGAATTGGAGATTAATAAGTTCACAAAATCCGGTGATGAGTACTTCCCAATTTCCAGGATTGTGTCAATCCACATGTTGAATTCACCCAGATACGAATATGCAGGTTAACTCAAGTTGAAACCAAGTTGATTGGAGGGTTCAGTATCGTTAAAGATTAGAGCAGCTCCTTCCAAAATTCCCAGAAATACTATTTCTGAATCCGTCACCGCCAAAATTCGCTGCAATGCATGGCTCTAATTAACGAGCCAGCCAAAAGATTTTCTCCTTAGTCTATCACATGGATCCTACACCAATATTCAACTTCTACAATCCATCCTAGCTAACTACAATCTAGTAGCATTGGTTAACATCAGCATTAGTACGTTAAACTGCGCATATACACATATCAATGCGAACAGTTAGGTGAACCCCCTTCTGACTGCAATGTTCATTTACTGGATTTGGCCTTGCGCTTGAAGTCCTGGTAGGCGCTGATGGACATCTTCATCATCTCGAAGCTCATAAACGCAACTGCATGCCCCGGCACCACTCTCAAGCACTGTGGACCAATCCCTCTGTACAAACCTTGGAATCCCTCTTTCCGGATGATAGTCCTGAATGTCTCGAGCAGTCCACCTGTGTAAATAGGCACTCGACCACAGATTCCATCCAACTGCATTCTTCGTCGCACCAGAGCAAGAGGATACGTTGCTGCAATGTTTCCCAAAGTTCTGTGAGTACATTGATCACTACATAAATCGAACTGGAAGCAAGTGGAGTGCAGGCTGTGTTTGGTTACCTGTTGAAGCTGCAAGACCAGCAATGCTGCCACAAGCGAGACCGTCCATGATTGGAGAATCATCATCAGGCCTAACAGGAACATACAGAGTTACTGAGCATAAGAACACAAGAGAAAACTGTGACAAAGAGAAGCACGCTACTCGATCAAGTCTACCTTCGAGCTTTAAGAAAGGACTTGAAGGATTCATAGACGAAGAAGCTTATGGCCATATATGGAACAGTTCCCTGAAACAGAAACCAGATGGTTATAGAAAGAAGAACTAATCACAACCACCAGTGAAATAAACTTACTCTACTCACCAGCAATGCCAGTCCAAATCCTTTACGTAAGAATGGAGAGTGAAGTTCTGAGCCACAATGTAGATCACGGAATGCATGCCAAGTGCCCTTTAGGCCATACATCGAGTTCCTCTGTACCAAAACAAAGCTCAGAAATCAAATTTGAACCCACAAAATCAGTCTAACATGACAGCTTGTGTAATGATGCTACATACCTGAGCTGCAAGCCTGGTCCTCACCACATCCAGAGAATACGATAACATGGTAGCTTCGATTCCCGCCAACCCTCCAGCCATTAGATTCACCATACGAGTTGAATTTGCGTCATCACAGCCTATTATTGATCCCAGAAGCTGCCAATGAAACGAAATCCCAAACCCACGAAATTGGGGGGGAAATTGTGACCAATCCAAGCAAATCAAACCAAGCAACAAAGAATGGAAACCCTTTCTTACATTCCTGAGAAACGCATAGCTACCCATACTGACAATCGCAAAATGCACTCCACGAATGACAGAGATCGTGTTGCCCTTCCATAGGGCTTTGAACCCTTCGTCCGCAACAACTCGAACGGCCTCCCACATGATGCTGCCTTGCATCAACGCCGTGCTGCTGTAATGCATCCCTCCAACCTGGGAAAGAATGGTGAGGCGGGAGAGAGGGGCGGTGACTGTTTTGCTCAGAGCTATGGCGATGAAGCCGGCCGCCGGATAGAGCATGTACTGGTAGTAGGGACGACCTCTGCCAATCTGGTGCTCCAATAGTTCGCAATAATCCTGCGCCAGCTTACGCAATTGAGCAAAGCCGTCCCCGCGCGGCATTTCTTCGACTCGCTGCTTAATCTCTTCGACCCGCTTCATGAAATCCTGGTCCGTAGATTTGCTGAGGAAAGAACCATGAATACGGAGGACGCGACCCATCTCATCGATCCGCTGAACAAGCTGGAGATATTCCAGTAACTCGCTGCGGTCGGCCGGGAGGCTAAAATTAACTCCCATTTTTTCGAGAAATGAACGGGAAAGCTCTGGTTTTCGTCGCCGGCGGCCACGAGCAGCACCAAAATGTGGCTGAGAAACCCTAGACTTGGTGTGTTTCCCACTTCATCTCTTAGTTTAAATAGCTGGAGCTCGGCCACTACAGACAAGACTATCCGAAAATGAAGAAAACAACAAAGCTTGCAGCCCAAGAAAGTACATGCCGTAAATGGAAATGTTGCTGCTGCAGGGGCAGGTTCGAACATTGCTAACGGTAAAAATCTTGAATTTTCATATTATAATGGCCGAGATGGAGGCTGTGACAACAGCGGTGGATGGGGAGCTCGAGTCGGGACCTCTTCTATCGATTCGAGTTGCAAGTATTTTTGAATCGGTGGGTGAATTCGGAGATTAGAGTCAACTCACATAACTCATTCCCAGATTTCACAATTCCAGACATGCTATTCTAGTATCCAACCTCGTCAATATTCATTGCAAATTTGCAATTCATTACTCTAATTGCAGATCTAACCAAAAGATATCTGCTAAGTCCATCACAACATGGATCCTTCACCACTATTCGACCTTTACAATTCATCCTATAAGACTACAATCTACTAGCATCGTTAAACATCTCGATTGGTAGGTTAAATTGCACGTATGCATGTCAGTGTGAAACAGTTAGGTCAGGCCCTCTATCTACCTGCAATGTTCATTAACTGGACACAGTCTGGCTCTTGATTACCCCATAGGTGGCGATGGACATCTTCATCATCTCGAAGCTCATAAACGCAACTGCATGCCCCGGTACCACTCTCAAGCACTGTGGAAAGATCCCTCTGTACAAACCCCGGAATCCCTCTTTCCGGATGATGGTCTTGAATGTCTCGCGCACTCCACTTGTGTAAATAGGTGCTCGACCACCGATTCCATCCAACTGCATCCTTCTCCGCACCAGATCAATAGGATACGTTGCTGCAAAAGTTCCAAGTTCTGTGAGCCAATTGATCACTAGATAACTTGTGTTCAAAGCAAGTAGAGTTCTGGCTGTGTTTGTTCACCTGTGGAAGCTGCAAGACCAGCAATGCTGCCACAGGCCAGACCAACCGTGATTGGAGAGTCATCTCCGGGCCTAACAAACAGACCGACAAAGTTACTAAGCATATAGACATGAGAAAATATGACCAAAAGGAACAACATTGCTCGATCAGGTCTACCTTCGAGCTTTCAGAAAGGACTTGAAGGATTCATAGACAAAGAAGCTTATGGCCATAGATGGAACAGTTCCCTGAAACAACGAACCACAAATCAGATGGTTATCGAAACAGTTCAAAAAATATGTAATAGAACAAGTAAACAATACAAAAACCTACCCACCAGCAATGTCGCTCCAAGTCCCTTAAACATGGTATCAGGTAAAAACCCGTTGGCAGAATGTACATCATAGAATGCATGCCAAGTGCCCCTGAGCCCATAGATTGAGTTCCTCTACACCAAAACAAACCTCAGAGTTCAACATCAAACCCAGAAAGTTATCATATATCATATGGTATTTTGATATCTCAGGCGACTGAAGTTCACAAAAGGTTATAGAAGTAGATACCTGAGCTGCCACCCTAGTCCTGACCATATCTAGAGAATACGTGATACAAGTAGCTTCAATTCCCGTCAATCCTCCAGCAATTAGATTCACCAAACCAGTTGAATTTGCATCAGTGCCACCAATCACCCGCCCCAGATTCTGCCAATTAGAACCAGGGAAACTGGATTTGGGAAATAAACACTAAGAAAGCAAACAAAAGATCGAGAGCCCATATTCCTACCTTCCTGTAATCCTCATAATCAAGCATAATGACACCAGCAAAGAGCACTCGATGAACAACAGATGCCAAATTTCCCTTCCAGAGGGCTCTGAACCCTTCCTCGCCAACAATTCGACGAGCCTCCCACAACATCCTGCCTTTCATCAGCGCCGTACTCTGGTAATGCATCCCTGCAACCTGCGAAAGAATGGTGAGGCGGGCGAGCGGGGCGGTGAAGGTTTTGCTGAGCGCAATGGCGACCGCGCCGGCCGCCGGATAAAGCCTGTACTGGTAGTCGGTACGAGCTCCGCCGACCTGGTCCTCGTATGTTTCGCACAATTCGTGCAACAGCTTGCGCTCTAGGGCGTAGTGCTTCTTGCCCCGAATTTCTTTAATTCGCGCCATTAGATCCACAACCCGCCTCCTGAAATCCGGGTCCGTAGCGAACTGGTGGTCGAGGAAAGAACCATGGCGACTGACGATGCGATCCACGTACTCGTACAGCTGGACGAGCTGGAGATAGTCCAGGAACTCGCTCCGGTTGACGTTGATGCTCAACTTAATCCCCATTTTCCGACGAATTAACAGGAAATACGGCGAATGGGCGACGAGAAGGCGACTGCTGCTGCGACTGCTGCTGCGGTAACGGCGGCAGCGGCAGTGGCAGCGGCAGCGCAGCTGGGTTTGCAAGTGGTGAAACAAGAAGACTGATTGAGAGGGAAAGGAACGGGAGATGGACTCAGGCCCAGTATTTTCCATGGCTTGGGTTGGGCATAAACTTTACTTTTGGGCTTATTGGACTGACCTTCACTGAAGCCCAACAAGTGTGTGTCTAGTCAGCGTAGTAGGAGCTGGTAAACTACCAAAATGAACCCCATATTATTAGACTATTGCAGGTTGGAGAAGGATTTTGAACAGCCACAAGTTGACTGAAGCTGCCTATCTTGACTGCACACCACATTGGATTTGGTATTGTAGGATATTTCAATTCAACCATATCCCTCAACATACCACACGTACATTGTCAACAACCATCTAGGCAAGATAGTTAAGACATTGAATTAGACTCAACAAACTCCCACAGTTGTTTCCTTGGAGTATTATAAGCTTCCTTCTATAAATTGCTTATAACTTATAAGGACACCGGTATTTGTCTATAACCATGTCTTTTGAAAGAAAGTGTCCAAAACTGAATTTATGGGTTTGGTTTGAAATTTGTACGAATTTGTTATTCATTATACTTCTGTCAATATGTTATCATAAGTTCTGGCAAATTATTTTGAGAATAAGTTGGCTCCAGAAACTCGAACAGTAGGAGGAAGTTCCTTTTTAACATTCCACACACATAACTAGGGATGAAAAAACAGATCGGACGGTTGAGAACATGTGGATCAAACCGAACCACATAGTTTGATCTTAAACATAAAATGCTAATAATGGTTTGGCCGGGTACATTATATGCATTATGGGCTCTTTTGATCTCTTGGTCGGTCCAGTTCGAACCGTGGAACCAAACAAGGCCAAATTATGAACTCTGATATCATGAATCATGTCTCCTCCTTCCTCTACAGATCATATTCAACTAGTAAGCAGGACGATCATGTCTCCATATATGATATTATGTTATGTTTTTTTTTTACGTTATGGTGGAAATTGTGTTACTCTCTATCTTTACGTCAATTTAGGGCATTCAGATTATGCATGCATGTTAAAATTAAGATTTTGAGGGAAAAACAAGGTTTCCCTCTTATTTGGTTCCAGATTGCATATGAATAGACCAAATAAACCATTGATTTCTTACACAATAACAACCGTATAGATGTATTCTGGTCTGAACCATAATTTACTTTGTCTTATTCCTAATTTATGTTTCGACCTCTCAATTTGAACAATATACTGGATATATTGTTTCATCTATATCAGAGGACACTATTTCCCAGCCCTAATAAACAAACAGACCGCAGCGTTAACTACAATAACTAGTGAAGTGAAGAATTCATGCTTTACACATTTTAAGTAGACGAATATGTATTTTTTTGCTTCTCCTGCCTGTGTGCCTAACTAAAAGCAGAGCAGCTGAAAGAAGTGATCAGCCAATCATGCCCCCAAACAGGCAAACACCACCTTAGCTAAGGTGGGATCTGTACGATACATTCTGTGTTTTTACAAAAGAAAAGTCGCCGCCGATTAAGGTCATTATGAATCTTGCTAGTGGGAAATCCCAGCTAAGCAGAAACTGATGATGAATGGTCGTTACTCTTTAGCAATCATTTGAGAACAGAATCAAAGACACTAGAGAAATACATATATGCTTTCAGTGGCTGTACCCACCATTGACGATTAGCAATCTTGCGTTTATGTAGTTTGCATAGCCGCAAATAGCAATGATTCGCAGAGCCTAGCTACGGCTCTAAGATGCTCTTCCGTAGACAGAACAGAACCAGATTTTGGCCTTCAGAAATGATCAGAAGCTGATATTCCTTCTCCAATACCATGTAATTTCATCAGCAAACCTAGGGGTGTTCAAACGGTTTGGTTACCATGGTAACCGTTTTAACCAGTACTATTTGGATAATTTGGTTTGGTTAATTTGGATAATTGGTTTGGTTTGGTTAAAGTTTTTAGTTGGTTTGGTTTAGGTGGTTTGGTTTGGTTTCAGACACTCCTAACCAGTCAAACCAAATTAACCAGTTAAGTAATTATTCATATATCTAACATATATTATATACACATACTTAATACTTTGCATAACCACTCAAGAGTTAACGTTCATCCCTTTTAGACTCATAAAATATAAAGCTCAATATTGCTCATATAGTGTATATTTGTATATGTAAAATGTAGACCACAACATATGGACACCTAATTTTGATAAATTTCATACATTATGATGGCGGAAAACTTGAAAGGAAGGTCATTTCCAGCCTATGATAATTGCTAAGAGACTAAGTCAATTTACACAAACACAACAATTCATTAACCCATACCATTGTCATAAATTTTTGTTAGGTGAATACTTCTATACTAATCGTAAGATAATTGTCTTAGTTTCATGTATTTTTGATAATGGTCAACTATAACTACGTGTTGATTGTTATGTTTTATTCATTATATAAATTGCGAATTGTTGCATTAACCGGAAAATTTTCATCGTCAATGATAATGTAATTTTATATTGGTTAATCTGGTTAACCAATTAACCAAACCGATTAAACTTTAATTTGGTTAATTTGGTTTTTGTATTAGTTTGGACGGTTTGGTTATGATATTGTATTCCATGGTTAATGGAATTTAGCCTTATTTGGTTTGGTTATAACCATGGTAACCATTTGAACACCCCTACGCAAACCCTTAAACTCGAAGGGGGAAAAAAGAATAAATTTCGATGAGCAAAATACACACTTGTGAAACTAGT
The DNA here is from genome assembly GCA_946122785.1 of Linum tenue. NCBI lineage: Eukaryota > Viridiplantae > Streptophyta > Magnoliopsida > Malpighiales > Linaceae > Linum > Linum tenue. Next base: position 63,593,771 of record CAMGYJ010000007.1, on the reverse strand, counting down.
AACGAATTGTTGATTGCATATTATCTTCGTTCGTACATGGTGGTGGAAGTTAATGTTGAAATATAGAGTGGGTAGAATGACTTGATGGGATCATCCAATATGATCCATTGGTCTCTTTTCTACCATTGGAGTATACATGTTTCTTCATAATGATTTGTGGGGAACCCACCAAAGAGGGTCCATAGATTTGATCCCTAATGATTTGTGTTTCGTGTCACAACTTTGTCGATCGATCTTCGTTTTTTCGTTTGAGCCGATAAGACGAGAAGATTGGATTCGGTAAGTGTGGGGGTGGTGGGGGAATCATGTCCTTCATTGAGTGTGGCGTTATTGCCTATTTTTGTGTGGTTGATAATCCTTATCGATTAACCGCTAACCGTTTATGGCTTGGTAACCCGATAAGCAATTTTCAACTTCTGTTAAGGAACCCACATTCTTCTTAACGGTTAATGGTTTAGTCATTAACAATCGGTAAGCGGTATGGTTATCGGTTAAAACTGTTAGCGACATAACCATTCATTAACCCTATATGATACTGATAGTACTATGACAAAACAATAAACTTGAGATCGTGGTGCATTCCGAGTTATGGTGATCTATCAATCGTGTCTAAAGACTAAAGGTCTACAATGTCCATTGATGTGAGTGGAAAAGAAATCTTCCCTACCCTTTTCCTCTCCCAAATTTCTTCTTGATGTTGCATAACTCACAAGGAAACCGTAACATTAGGCTTTCTTTAAGTGTACATTTCATTATTCTTTTGACATATTCTAACAGACCATAGTATTCTTGAATCCCAGCTATCATATAGCACATTGATTTTGCAAGGGGGTAAAAGAGGAAAAGCACATTGATTTTGCAAGGGGGTAAAAGAGGAAATTCTGATTAGGAGTGGAGTGTTAATGAGTGGTAGGTAGCAACGGGTTCATATAAATTTGAGTGATGGAGTTACAAAACTTTAATTATAAAGTTTTGAACCGTGATAAATGGATATGGAAGGACTAAAACATTATATACTATTCTTATTTTCAAATTTACTATAATTTTTTCCTAACCATATTCGAAAGTTGGGGTTGAGCATGGGGCATGTACCTTAATGCTCAGACCTATCTCGTGGAAGGTCGGGTATAACTTGAGTATTTTGATTCAGACCGTAGGTTGCTCATGTGGACATATATTTCAAAAGAAAAATACTTGCACTCAGTGCTATATAAATACCGGATGAGGGTGACCTGAAGGTTGAGGAGGTAATCTGTCATAGGGAGGGGAGATGGAATGATCAAGTTCTTAGCCAATGGTTTGACCCACCGACATGCAGAGCCATCAAGACTATACCTCTTCCACGACAGTTGATAGAGGATAGGTTAATTTGGCATGATTCCCCTGATAGGGTGTTCTCGGTCAAGTCGGCATATCATTTAGCAGTCTCTCTTGATAAGCGTCGGGGGGGTTGGAAATCTGGGGTCAGTTGGATGGATAGGGCGAGCTGGATTTGGTTGTGGGAAGCCAATATCCCTCCCAAGTTAAAGGTCTTCCTCTGGCAGATTCTAAATCGGATTCTGCCTACTACTGAGGCTCTTATTGAGAAGAAGGTCCCGGTACATCCCAGGTGTCCGGTGTGTTGGGCAGAATCGGAGACCATGGAACATCTTTTTCTTGATTGTCCAGTAGCTCGGGCTATTTGGGATTATGCTGGGTTGGCTCACTTAGGGGAGGGGCTTCCTCGTCATACTTTTCCCCTTTTCCTCAAGCGGCTAATGGCTTTGATTAATCAACCTACTGTTATTATGGCGGTGGTGGCTGTCTTATGACGTATTTGGCGTTCTCGAAACTGGGTTGTCTTTGAAGACAAGCAGTTTGGGTTTTCTGCCCTGATGCGCCAGTTCCACCAGCAGTATGAGGAATGGGTTCGGCTTCCGGTGGATAAGGCCCCCTGTGGTGTCCGGGCTGCTCCCACCCATCATGGGGTGGTTAGGGGGCAAGGAGTTATTTGCATGTGGGATGGGGCTGTCCGGAGTGGTTCCCACTCGGCGGGAGGTCTGGTCCTCCTCACCCAGGACCGGGAAGTTCTGTTAGCGAAGGGGGTTCAGTTTCCTTGGATTGAGGACCCCTTGGCGGTGGAATTAGTCACACTGCGGGAGGCTGTTCTGTGGTGTCAGTCGTTCGGTTGGGCGGACATTACTTTTGAAGGGGATGCACAGGTTATCATTGATAAAATCAATCGCAGGGAGGCTCGGGATAGTCGCTTGGGTGCTGTGCTCGATGAGATTATTCAGATTTTTGCCGGTAATCCTGGGTTTAGTGTTAGATTTGTAGGTCGGCGTAGCAATATGTTAGCCCATTTGGTGACTCGTAAAGCCCTCTCTTTGTTCCCGACTATGGGTCTTTCTTTTGATTTCCGGGCCTGGCTAGTGTCTAGGGTTTAACTACTTTTTCTTTATCAATATATGATTATCTTTTGTAAAAAAAAAAGGTTATCAATTAATTATATTTCAATTTTATTCAAGCTAAACTATGACGTGATAAAGGTAAAAACAATAAGTAAAATTATGTATAATTTAGACGAGGAAAAATGTATAGTTTGGATAAAACTTGTCAATATAAGGCACATAAGGCAAATCAAGTCGCAATTATGAATTTTTTACACGGTCAATTTTTTTTAACTTTATCGTAAAAAAATTATAATAAATTCTGCAATTTTTGTGGCCAATATCATATTGTCTTTGTAGGTATTTTTTTTATCTGAAAATTTTCTAAATGAGATGACAAAAGAATCCGCATCAGATGACACATCGTCAATTAACATGTTGATTGTTGATCTCTAACAATCACCGTTAACAAAAATTAAACCTTAATATACATCTGTCAATACTGAAAATATAAAATTCAATTGACCCAAAATTTAAATTATAGACTTTTTCTTGGTATTGGTATAAAATTTAACAATTTACTATTCTACTTAACTTAACCGTGTTATCTAATTATTTTCACCGCGGGGGATCCAAATAAGCCCATTTCTTGAGGAGTTGGCACGCGCTTCGGAGTTACAAAGGCCAGGCCACATGCGAATATCAATGCGAACGGAAGCCCAATACCGTCATTTCACAGAGCGGCAAGCGCGGGGGAAAAAGAAAGAAATAAAAGGAGGCAGAGGGAAGGAAAAAGACTCGTGGAAGCACTGTCGTTGCGATGCGTGGAGGACAGGTGACAGAAGAAGACGAAGCTCCTCTGCAAGCTGAGACACAACAAAAATGGCGAGATCCTCCTCTTCCTCCTTCCTCTCTCCTCTCACTTTCCTCGGCTTCTTCATATGCCCCACCAGCGCCATGTCTCTGATCCTTCTCCATAAACCCTAACCTCTTCCTCCCCTCCCTCTCTCTCTCTCTTCTCTCGCCCCCAATTCACCCGTGATTTCCCCACCCCCATCTGTTCTTACGACGACGAGAAACGCCGATCTAGGTTCCGGGACTGATCAAGGTTGTGATTCCCTTCTCTCGAATCGGCCAGCATTGGCCGCTCTAGCGGGAATTTTTTTTGTGTGTGATCTGATGTTGATTTTTTTTTGGCGCCACGCGCTCGTCCTTTTCTCAGCGGAGTTTTGTTGCATGTCGGTGTCGAATTGTTTTTCCTCGGGCGGTTGTTGACTGATTGAATAATGCAATGTGGTTGATTGTTTGTTTTCTGTTTGGTTTTGGACTTTTGGTGCTTCCTGGTTGCAGCAATGGCGGAGATAGCGAAGGTGCTGTATATAGTGGTGGTCGATGAGGAGGAGGGAAGAGACAAGGGGAGAGGCTCGTTTCGGTACACGCGTCCGGTTCTGCAGAGCACTCTGCAGCTCATGGGATGTAAAGCTCGCCATGCTTTCAAGGTTAAAACTCCCGACCTTTCCCCATCTCTGATTTGGATTTTTCCTCTTATGTTTTGTTTCCAAATTCAAGATTCGGCTGCGGTGTTAGGGCACCGGTGATGGCTTACCGGCTTCCTTGAATGTTGATTCTACGGGCGTTACTGTTTACTTTTCCATTCTGGAGTTAGGACTGGGAATAGGAAATTTTAGATCCGGTCTGCAACTTGTTTTCTTAGAAACGTTCTTCGCGTTTAAATTTCTGAAAGTGAAGTGTGAAGGGTATTAATGCTTTGAATCTTAACAGCTTTGATTGATGTAACGCCATGCCAGGTCGATTATGCCTTTGTCCCACCAGTGCTGATTCTCACCTAATCAGACAGCTACTGGGAAAATGTCGAGTCACTTTCATACTGTTTACTCCTCTCCCTATCCTAATTTTTCCTGCATTTTCTCTCAATTCCCTTTTTGCCCGATGCCCATTTTCCTTTTAGCTGCTTGTGACTTGTAAGGAAATTTACCTCAAGCTTTAATGAAGAGACAAGTTCAGTTTTCTTTGAGCAGTTTTCCTGAGATCCCTCTCGATATTCTTTATTTTACCTGCATGTTATACCAGGAATGATTTCCTGCTAACATTTATGCTTTCATTCACAGTAAGCGTACAATGTTGTGTGACGATTTTGGTATGAAGGGTAGTTGTCTGTGTGGTTGTGAGTTGGATGTAGGCCGTCACTGTTGGCAGTGATGCTGCTTTCCGGATTGTTTTGATAGTTTTTTCTTCATCTTACGGTTCTTTGGTGTGGCAAGTTGTATTAGCTTACTTACATGTATTGAAGCCATAAGTTGTTGATCTGCCTATCCTTGTCTCTTTCATTTATGGAAATATGCACGTTTACTGACTTTGATCTTTCTTCTTTCGTAGATAAGCAGAAGGGTTGTAGAAATTATAAGAAATGCACCTTCAATTGATACTGGAATCTTAAAAGAAGACAAGGCAGGCCTTGATGCTTCAAAACAAAATTTAGAGAAGAGCGATGGTTTGGGGACCTTTCCTTCTGAGAAAAATGGCAAAGATAGAAGCGTGCCATTTGAACTGTACAAGCGGCGTACAACCTTGGTTGTTAGAAGAGAAACTTTCTTAGATGTTGTTTGTGAAGCTCTGGCTGAATACAAGTATGTGGGTCCTAACCAGAGGGCAGACCTTGTTTTGGCGTGCAGGTAAACTACCAAATACTTCTTTACAGATTATTTCTTATTTGTCTCTTGGTGATTTTGTGCATGAACTGTATTCTAACTTATTTACTCCTTCACAAAGTGTCGATCTTCTGTTTGATCGTATGACGCGAGCATGACCAAGGACTTTCTAGAGCTGAATGTTGTTCTAGGTCTATGCAGTCAAATATTATAGATCGTACATCATAGTAGTTATGCATTCCTCAGATCGGTGTTATGCTTGCTCGGTTTAACACTAATTTTCATTCTGCATACTTGTTTTTTGTTGCCGTTGATCGGCTGTTCTGAAATTCTGATTGTGTTATTGGCCCCTCTTCACCCGAACTGAACTTACCTGCTTACCGTTTATTTCACTGCTCCGAGCCTGATTCTTAGATTATATAAGATGCTCTACTTTGATGCAGAATTCGAGAAAAGAAGGAGTCTGTAACTGTGCTGTTGTGTGGCACTAGTGGATGTGGCAAATCTACCTTGTCTGCATTGCTGGTATTGCAGCTTCACTTGTCTGAATCTATGTTTTTTGCTTCTGGTACTGCTGTTTGGTAACCCCTCTTAATGGGATTCCTTGTGAAAAGGTGTAGAACTGGGAAGACATAACAGTTATGGGAGCTGATTTCCGTACCTTTGTTCTGTGCAGGGTAGCAGATTGGGGATTACCACCGTTGTATCAACAGACTCAATTCGTCACATGATGAGGAGTTTTGTGGATGAAAAGGAAAATCCACTTCTTTGGGCATCAACTTATCATGCCGGAGAGTATTTGGATCCTGAGGCTGTTGCTGAGGCAACGGCTAGGAGAAGAGAAAAAAAATTAGCTAGCATTGCAAAAGCACGTCCCAAGGAAGAACCAGCTGATGGTTCTACTGCAGGAAAACATGATACTAGTCAAGTCCCAGAAGGGGTGATTAGCCCAAAACAAATGGCTATTGAAGGCTTCAAAGCACAAAGTGAAATGGTGATTGACAGTCTCGATCGCTTGATAACTTCATGGGAAGACAGGAAGGAATCCGTGGTTGTTGAGGGAGTACACTTGAGCCTGAATTTTGTGGTAATGATTCCTCAGTCCTTTGTTCGTCATAAAATTTCCCTTCATCAGAAGTAATTTCTGAAGGCTTCTCTTGCATTTTCTGTGTGCTTCAGATGGGGCTTATGAAGAAACATCCTTCAATCATCCCGTTCATGATATACATCACAAATGAAGATAAACACTTGGAGAGGTTTGCCGTTCGTGCAAAGTACATGACATTGGACCCTGCTAAGAACAAATATGTAAAGTACATCAGAAACATCAGGACAATCCAGGATTACCTCACCAAGCGAGCTGACAAACACCTCGTCCCGAAAATAAACAACACGAATGTCGACAAGAGTGTGGCTGCAATCCATGCGACAGTTTTCGGATGCCTTAGAAGACGCGAAGCAGGGGAACAGCCATATGATCCATCTACTAATACGGTTACAGTTATTGATGAGGAGTACAGGAACCAATGTGCTGCAAACTCACTGAGCTCGAAGGGAATGTTTCAGCTTATTCAGAGGCAGGGTTCTTCCAGACATCTGATGGCGCTTCTTAACACCGACGGGTCAGTAGCAAAGGCTTGGCCTGTAGGTCCAGTGGATAAAAATGGCAAGCCTCTTGTAGGCAACGGGGCTGAAAACGGGATAGGTACCCCTATGTATGGTCCGTTGCAAATTGGGAAGGCTGAGCCTGTGAACTTGCAGTTTGGCCACTTTGGGATCAGCGCTTGGCCCAGTGATGGTGGGACGAGCCATGCAGGTAGTATGGATGATTTACGGGCTGATGGGACTGACACAGGAAGCAAATACCATTCTTCGTGTTGCAGCTCGCCAAGGACATCGGATGGACCAGCCAAGGAGGTATTTTCATTGAACCAGCTGAGTGCATTTTGTAACACAGTTCTAACGCAGATTAAAAACTTTTTCGAATGACCATATTTACAATCATTGTTCCTTCAGCTCAAGGAGGAGAATTCAGTGCATGGCAGCGATGAAGAAGTGGACGATGACGTTCCAGAAGTTGATAGTGATGAAGACCTTAGTGATGACGGCGACAAACTTGATCAGGAAGAGGTAGATTACAGTGTCCTACTAGCTAGAACTCTCTGCTTTTCAAAGCCTTTACTAATTCATGCCATCTTCCTCTCCTTGGTAACAGATTGGTTCAGTGGACGAAGAGTCGACAAAGTCAGACGAGGAGTACGACGACCTGGCAATGGAAGACATGCAAGAGAACGGGTACAGGACAGACGACGAGGAAGAGTGGGAGGATAAGGTAGAGCCAATCGACCGGCCAAAGGCAGACAAGTATCGACAGAACCTGGACCGCTTCCTCCGGAGTAGGAGCGAGCGGTTGGGCGAGCCATTGTGCTCTTACTCTTCCCTCATGGGAGAGAACAGCAGCGGGAGAGAGGTGCTGAAACCAAGAAGACGGCGTTCTCTCAGCATTTCGGCCCTCGGGAAGCATGGGGCCGAGGCCGTCAATGGCGCCATTTTGTCTGGGACTCCCCTGAGCTAGTAGTAGTGGGACAGATTTTGTGCTTTGTGAAGTTGTGTTTGTTGTTTCTTTTCTCAGTGTTCTTTTGGCCTGGAGGAGCAAGGTAGGATATTCAGTAGTTCTGTTATCTTTGTATAGGGGTTTTGTCGATGACTCGGAATGACATTTCACATTTCAGCCACCACCTTTTTTTTTGGTTTATCCTCCATTTTGCTAAATTATTTGTCAACTTAACTACGGTTTAATAACCATGGGTGTATAACTACGTGGTTGTACTTCGTTAACTGGCCGAATTATTAGTTGCTTTGCGTGTACTGATAGCGTTTTGTATATTTGTAAAGTATGAAAATTCAGAAAGATAAAACAACTAGCGTTTGTAGTCCAACGGTTAGGATAATTGCCTTCCAAGCAATAGACCCGGGTTCGACTCCCGGCAGACGCAGATACATATTTTTGTTCAAAGTAACTTCCGACCTCCCTTTTTTTTCCTTTTTCTAAGTTTCTACCGTAATCACCTGGTTGTCAAAGTGCAGGTGACGGACTTTTCAAACTTACTTCAGAAACTTTTTTACAGTCATCATTGCAACTTCCATTACCATCTTCCTCCTCTTCATCATTTCTCTCAACAGAAGATTCGTCTGTTTCAATTCTACTAACCAATATCTATCAGCATTCAGCACCTTAGCCTTGTCAAACTGATTCAACAAACAGAGATGCCTAGCCACATCCCCACAAATAGAAACATCATCAACGACTCCACTCTCATGCATCGTGACAAGCAAATCACAAGCCTCGGACTCCATTCAGGGCCGGCCTAGAGGGTGTGCTGGCCCGCCCTCCGGCACAGGGCCTCCGAATATTAGGGGCCTCCACTTAGATCCGTTAGTTACCAATCGTACATTGTAGATTATATTTTTAGTATATGATTGATTGATTATGAGTATGATGACGATTTTAATAGATAATTTTAGCTATAATAACAATTAAAAATGATATCATGAAGACTACGAAAATAAGAAAGATAATAGATAATTTTATGGGTAACGTCTATTTTTTATCCAGACCTTTTTCAGATTCTTTTATAATATCCAAACCTATCGAAATACTAAAAATTAGCCCAATGTTAACTTTCGGTTAGCATTTTTGTTAGTAATATTGACTTGACAACATGATACTGACTTGGAAGAGACACATGAAGGTCAAGATTCCAAAATTTTAGTATTTTAACTAAGAAAAGAGTTACAAAATTATTAACAATAACGTAAAAATGACTAATATTTTGGTGCATTATGAAAAATTTGGCTAATTAATAAATTTTTAATAGGTTTGGATAATATAAAAGAATCTGAAAAAGGTTTGGATAAAAAATAGACATTACCCTAATTTTATTTTAAGCTATGTAGAAAGATATTACAGTTATTTTAGTTTTATTATAGTTAAAAATCAATTTAGACCACGTCTCAATTTTGGAACAAGGCCCCCACGAAGCATTAGACAGCCCTGGGAATTTGGTTTTGGTTTCTTCGTCAAACTAAAAAGGTGATCATTTATTTCTTTTGTAATCATTTTCTGAGACTATGTATTTTTTTATAATTATTTAATAAATTTTATTTTTAATAAATTTGTGGAGAAAAATTTTAGGGCCACATTTTAAATTTTCGAACAGGGCCTCCGAATATCATGGGACGGCCCTGACTCCATTCCTTTCCTGCAAAATCCATCAGTTAATGTCTTGAGCATAACCCGGTCTAGCTCAATCCCATCCTTCACCATCCTGCTCACATACACCATGGCAGCCTCAATCTTCTCTTCCCCACACAGTGGTGTTAATCAATGCACAGTACGTAGCAGCACTCGAAGTGACATCTCTCAGGGTCATTTTATCGAACAGTAAAGCTGCTCTGTCGACGAGGCCTTGCCTACAGTACCGAGTTATAACCAAGTTCCACAAGTGGGAATCTCCTCCAAAACCTTTATCATGCCTCTCCAAAACCATCGTTTCAGCTTCTTCGAGCTTCCCACAGCTTACATAGCCATCAATCAGTATTTTATAAGTTCTTTCATCGCAGGGTGTCTCTTGATTCTTCATCAGTGCTAACTGCTAAGATCAACAACTCCCAACTGTCCAAAATTCCACCTTTTCAAAAAGGCGTTCAGCATTATGTTGAAAGTAACGATGTTCGGCTTGATCCCATAACCGACCATTTCCTCTACAAATTCTCTTTACCTTCTGATCTCTCCATTCTCGCACAACCCACCAACAACAACTGCAAGCGAGTAAGGAGAGATCTCAATGCCAGATTTTATCATTCGGTGGAAGAACTCCAAGACCAACTTCATCTCCTGATTCTTCTTGAGCACAAGCAAATACAGAGTACACGTTCTCTCATCAATCTCCACTGCATTTTCCCCCATGTAATCAACGAACTCCACAACTTGCTCAAACTTCTTGTTTTCGGAATACACATTGAACAGTTCTTCACAGTAGAAGCTAGTAGAGGAAATGGGTACCTGCCCGGCTGTCCTTCTGATCAATTATCAAGCTCTTCAAGATATTCTCGGGCTCCGGGAACCTTTTCACCTCCAGAAGCCTGCAGACGAGCGTCAAATGCGCCTGGGGATCGGGGATGAAGGAGACCGACGACAGGTTCTCGAGCACCCAATTGAAGAATTGGTAGCCCTCCGTGGGCTTGACGGCAGGGTCGGCGAGAATCTGTAGCAGTTTCGAAGGGCTGAGATAAGAGAGAGCGGCGGCGGGTGAAGGCGGGGAAGAAGATAAAGGGTCCAAGGTTTTGGCGATGGACGGCGGGAGTTCACGGTATGGCTCTTGGTGAAGGAGTGGGAGACGAAGACGTTTTTTGACGGTGTTGAGGTTTTTGAGACAGCTTCGGATTGACATTACAATTTATAATTACGATTGTAGCGAGGTTGCTGTCGCCGTTCCGCCGCCGGTCGCCGGTGAAACTCCGTATCGCCACTCGCCAATTGCAGCGAAGATCGTAACGGAGTCTTCGGTAGTTTCGTCCACAATCCGCGAACGATTCCCCTAATGGCTTAGTTACAGAAATGATTCCTCAACTTTGGAGTGGCTAACAAATCAGTCACCAAAATTTTCGATTTGACAAATCAGTCACAAGAATTTCAAGCAACTAATAAAACAGTACTTCAATCTGAATTTTGGTTGATCATGATTAACCTCATTTCGCCAAACCAGCACGCCTTTGGCTATGGGAAGCAAATTCTATGGACTATAAGCCTCTTTTGGTGGTAAATCCACTAGTGGTCAAGTGGAGTGTCGTCACGCAAATATTCGAGTCAGATTTCATTGTGAAGATTTTTTGACAACATGTAATATAATTATCTGTTTAACCTATTGATCAAATTCATTGATTGTTACATGAAATAAATGTTATATATATATCAGTGGACATGTGGACTCTCAAATGTCGTCGATACTACTTTGAGAGGCCCTCCAAAATGTGACTCGATCGATGGTGCTCCTTACATTCATCATGGTAACGGGTATTTTTTTCCCCTTTTCGTGATTAACAAAATCTAGAAAATGATTCAGAATTTTTTGTTAATGATTGGTACGTACAAGTTTATTGATCATTTTAATCCTCTCCCAGCCATGGATATGTGCAACTTGGTACTCCATCCACCCCTACCTAAAATTTGGCTAGCTTATAATTTCCTAGTTCCAACTTCCAACTTTTTAAGACATGTAGTCAACTAATAATAAGAGTCTAAAAGAGACATATATAATTTTATACTCTCTTTTTCCCCCCACTGTTAGAATAAAAAAGGAGGATCCAAAGAGGATCAATGGCATGGCCCACAAATCATGAGTTGCATGACTGCCACGTGAAGCCCGCATTGAGGGCATATATTATAGGCCCATCCATAACACTTTTTGTTGTGTAGGACCACGGAAGACTGAATCAAACATTTACACTCTGTGCTGGGCCACCAATAGGCCCAATACCACTGCTCCTTTAACCGATTCCCTTTGCCCTATCACATCGGATATCTAGTCACCATATATATATTAATATTGATAAACATCTAATCACCGTATATTTACATGTACCAATTTATATATGTACCATCTTGATCTAAGCCACTCATACTAAGAATATATAATGGACGTTCTAACAAGCTTTGATTTATCGTACACCACAGATCAGTACGAACCGTAAATTAAGGTTTAATTGTCATCGATTTTAAGGTACTATACTAAATATACTGACGAGAAAATGGTCGAACAATAAAACAACCAACTTTTTAGACACGGAGGTCCCTTAATCCAAGCACATGATGCTTGCTGTAACGTGCATTTTATAATGCAGAGCTTGCAATAATATTAATTGTGTTTCTCAAGGGCAAATCAATTAATATTTGATGATGATTCCAGACCATTTTTTTTACTTACTTGATGATGATGAAGAAAGAACATAACCCAAGGCATATGCATATGCAATAACACCAAACAAAACAAACAAAAGACCCAGGAAGGAAACGAGATGCAACAAGAAGACAAGATGTAAATCAAACAAGAACCCAAGAATTACTTAACCCAACAACAAACTTTGAACATCAAAGTCATCAAAAAACGCCAAAAATCAAAACTTAGATGGAACAATTGTTTACATATATATGATGATTTGTTAAAGGACCATTTCTCCACAAGGTCGGTCAATCACATTCTTAATTATATGTGTTTTTGAAAGTCTGCTACGATGACAACAAAAACAGAACTGTTACTAAAACATATGGTTTTTAATAACTCGAGTTGTTGGGAGATGTTCATGTTTAATATTTAATCACTTTCTTACACATTCTCTCAATTGAAATTCAATTCATAGGCTTGAAGTTTGCACATGTCCACCATTTCACGTGTTTCATATTAAGACAACTATTTATATTGGGGATCGTGAGAACATAAACACGTGCTCTCAAAGACAAATCAACTCTAATATCATGTCATAAATCAGTTAGTTCCAATAACTCGGAATGTTGAAAAATGTCCATATATAATACTTAACTACTTCCTTGCAAAAACTGAAGTCCCAACGCATGTTCACATCAAAGAGATGCTTCATTAAATTATAATTTATAATTCATATTTGTGCTTGCTTACCGTCCAAACTGCAACGGGTCAACAGATCATCATTAGTTTTAGTGCGGCAATATGATAATTAGGGTTAATTAATGAGATTGAGTTCATTATCTTTAGCTGAGCTCAACATTGAAATTGGTTTACGAATGGTTAAACGCGATTCTGGCAATCCAGTAGTGCAGAGAAACAAATCCTTTCAGTGGTGGAGGAAGCATATAGACGTCAGATCCTAATTAAGAAGTAACTAATTCAGTGAGCATTATAAAAGTGTTTAACTTCACTTTATCTATAACATGAGTGAAGAGTCTATCATTATTAATATTGATGTTGGTGAAAATTGGAGTATATATCGATTCTGGCTCAAAAGTTCTAATACCATATCAAATATTGGTTATGGTAACTAGAAAATTGAAATGAATTGTTGGATTTGATTAATTAAATAGGTTTAGCACATGTACAACAGGAAGGATAGCTACAAATCGTAATCAATATGATTAGTCCAAAGTGTGAACTTCACTTTATCACGTTGAGAATATGCTAGTTATATCTTTCTCAGTAATGAGGTTACGAGGATTCGAGATCAAAGACTCTTATACCGTTTCAAGTATTGGTTTAAGTTGTACCGCGATAGGCACAGACTTAAATAATGTGTGGTCAGCTTTGATTAATCAAATTTATCGAGCGGCGAGGAGAAGTACATAGTAGTAACTAAACGACTAGCTAGATAGGCCACATAGAGATAACTTGGTCCCAATGTATACATAACATCGCCACCACAGACACATAGTACAGACACGATCTTGAAAAAGAGATCGCCATTAGGGCTCACAAGAATGGAACTTCCATACCCACCTATTATTGGAAATTAAGGGAAAGAGAGCAAAAGGGAACTCGTCGATACATTGAAGATAGATTTGAAAATCGATCAGTGGGCCGGCCTTGGATTTTCACGACTGTGAAAGAGAACTACAAAAGCTAGCTAGGGAGGACAGTAGTGGATACATGAGCTAAGTGAATGAGATTGATCAATCCAACATGTGAACCCACCTAGATCGACCGATTGCTTTTGAGGTCCATGGTGATAAAGCTACAAGGATGGCACACAGATCTCCGGAATGAATCGAATCATCGCTGTCGTTGTTACGAAGATCCAAGTTGAACGAAGAAATGAATGAACGAACGAAGGAATGGAGTACGTACCGCGGATCGGATGAGTTAACGAAGACGACTTAATTGAATTATCATATCGAGATGTTATTCAATTCGATTAGGTCAGCCTTCGATAAAACTCCTCCATCGATCGATCCTCATCTTGCCTTTGACTCAATACTCATATCGATATATATGACATTTCTGATTTCTCACCTCCAAACCCTAAATGTAGCCGCATTGGACATACAAAAACACACAATCACATAGTCATTGGTCTCCTTTCCCGACATTCATGTAGCCGCATTAGACATACAAAAACATTGTACATATTAATCAATTTCTATGTCACTTTTGGTTTTTCATATAAAAATCAAATTCATCTCAATGAAAAGATAAACAAGCTAATTATATTTTTCACTGGGGGGTAATATATGCACATATATTTTGGGGCCAACAAGCTAGCTAGTGATCAAGTTCCAATAGTACCATTATTGAAATAGGTGAGACACATAGGGTGGCCCAAAAGAAACAGAGAGACAGACTGAGAGATGGCTACTGAATGATGGTTTCTGAGGGAAGGGAGAGATCAGCAGTGTGTTTTGAAAACTCACAAAAGATCCAAATTAAAACTTGGTCCACCAAAGTTCACAACAGAGATTGAGCCAATTACCTATCTAGCTAGGCAGCTCATCATGACATAAATCTGCAAACACGTACAAGTTACACATATAATTCAGATTACATATTTACATAGTGGGTTGCTGAGTTTGTCCATAAGCAAGAAGAACTTGATTAGAAGTGAATAGTACTTTCACATCTCCACAATGCAATTTGTTCACTCATATAGCTACTTGATTAGTTGGATTGATCAACCATATCATTTTCCAAGTTTCAATGATATAATATTCCTACTAGGACACAAAGAGGAAAAACATGAAGAAGTAAACCCACTTGGGAGAAATTGATGATGTTGCGAAACCGAAAGAGAAAGAGAAATTTCGAATACCACTCGAATCGATCTGATAAAATTCCAAGATATGAATACTCGGATACTACTATTTTCCTTTCAATTATAAAGAATCACCATATAGAAAATTTCCATACAAACTTACACAACGATGACATGAATACTTAACTACCTCCAAATTCTAAACTAGTATAAAATATTTATATATCTAGATTGGCACATTATTCATGTCTCCCCTAGAAACTCTGAAATGATTCCAATTCGTTTGAAAGATGCCAAAACAAACACAAGTGAAAAGTTATATGGGCAGTTGGGCACATGCCAATTTGAGACAAGATTTAAGGTGGATTTGAGAGGGTGAACTGAATGAATGAAGCTGTTGTTGATCATGTCAATTTGGCGCATGGTGGGATGAGAATCCACGAACTCCAACCAACCCACAGCCACGTAAATTAAGCTCTGTTAGCTGAGATCACTACTCCTCCTCCTCAATTTACAATATATAAATGGAGGAAACCCCATACCTATCTGTATATTAAAAGAGCAGCTGATTTTCCCAAGTATTCTCTTTCTCTACCAAGTTAGATTCATTCTCATTCGTACCTTTCAGCCTGCTTGAACTGCGATCCCATTCCTGTGCTTCTCCTCTGATATCTCCATATAATCAAGAGCTTTAATTTGTTAAATCAATCAATGATCTGCATGCATATGGTAAATATCCATTAATTGTAAGCGATACCACAATTTGTATATTGAATCTTGTTGTAACCAAACAAAGAATTCGACCATGCAAGAAATTTTAAGTAAAGAACACACACAGATTATTATTTATTATGTGGTTCGTTAATACAATATGTATAGCTAATCCACAAATAAGAAAGACCAATTTGAGTATTACAATCGAGAAGATACAGATTACAGCGATCAGTCTAATTCTAAAAAGGAAAAAGAAACAGACCGGTCGAGGCGATACATACAGATTAGAGTTACGTTTACCTTGGCTAAGAGAAAAATGAAACCCTAGCTAGCTAGAAAGATGCTCACCTGTGGAGGAAGAAGCTGTTAGCTAGCTAGCTAGCTAGCTAGGCATGTCGGAGATCTCCAATTTTCATGGATCTGTAAGTACATGTATATAATATATAGCCGTCGATGGCCGATGCAGCATCATCAAGATTCTCAGCTGCCAAATTCAATCGAATCTCTGCATGTGAATCTTGATGATGCTACATCAGCAAACGACGGCTCCTCTCCCGGCTCGCTCCCGCCGGTGGCGATGGAGATGAAGAAGAAAACTTGATTCTGGGAAAAAAAGAAGAAGAAAACGAGTGGAGATGGTTGATTAGAGGGTGAAAAAAAGAAGATGGAAGATAGGAAAGATGGAGGGGGAGGATTTCTTCTTTGCATATAAGTAGTAGTACTGTAGAGGGTATTTTTATACAGTACTGATTGGATCAGAAGTGGAGGAGGAGTGAAGAGAGCTAATTGCATGCCTTATTATTTACCTTCCCACAATTTATGTATCTGTGTTGTTCTTATTTATTTATTTATTATTGTTAGTTTTTGTTTCTTTGGTGGGCTGGGCTGACAATGATTTTTTTTTTTTTTTAGTTTGGAGTTTTATTGGTTGGTGCTTAGCTGTAATAGTACCTTTGGCATACATATAGAAATCCCCATAGAAATCCCACAAACAACACCTAACTATGTACTATTTGATTGGTCCTTACAGTATTCTATAAAATAAATAAAAAAGGCTAGCTAGCTATTTCAGTTTCAAGGAACTCACTTGGAGGTTATAGGGTGTTTTAGAATTCATGAATTTGGAAAGTTTGTGAATTTACTGAGGAAACCAACAAAACTTAGGCATTAGATATGGATCAAGTATATGTTGGGTAAACCGGCGCAAAAGTATTGAAAATATGTATGAGGATGGTAAAGAGTTTCGAGTTACATGGAGATTGATGATATGATGATGATGAAACGATTTTCACATACTGATATCATGATATCTGTTTTTAGAAAAATGAAATAAAAAATAAAATTACATGTATAGTATACCTTTGGCCGGCATACATAAATCCCCATGTAAATCACACAAACAACACCTTACTATGTACTATTTGATTGGTTCTATAAGTATTTTTCAGAAATAAAAAGGAAGGCTAATTGTTTCAGTCTCAAGAAACTCACTTGGAGGTTATTAGATGTTTTGACAAGCACGTAATAACGTAGAATTCATGTATTTAAAGAGTTTTATGTATTATGTAGATGAAATTGTGATAATTAAATATAATATTACAATACATTGTATATATAGTTTGTATGAATATCTATGAAAGGACCAACAAAACTTGACACGAAATATGGATCAGGTATATTTTGGGTAACCCAAAAAGTAGGGATGGCAATGGGTCTGGTCGGGTCGGGGGCGGATAGTGCATATCTGTTACCCTACCCAAAGTACTTCGGGTTTTACCCATACCCATACCCACATGTGAAACGGGTAGAAAATCAAAACCATGCCCATACCCGTTCGGGTTTCAGGTATCCACGGTTATCCATGGATATTAATTTCTCTTCATAACTCCAACCAATATGTTAACATTCACACGTATTCTTATATTAAGTAAGAGAAAAAGTACGACAAGAATTCACTAGAATGAAGAAAATTAACTAAAACAACACAATTTCATGAAAATGTTATATTTATATGCTAAATATAAAATATGTTAGAGAAAAATAATGATTATTTCTAGACAAAATACATATGCATGTGTATAATCGGGCGGGTTCGGGTCGGATAGTGAGAAATCCATGCCCACCCATTACCCGCAATATTCGGGTTCGGGTTTTACCCGTACCCACTAAATATCCTTCGGGTTCGAGTTTTACCCTACCCGACTAGGCCGGATTCGGGCGGATATCCACGATTATGGATATTTTTGCCATCCCTACCAAAAAGTACTGGGAAAATTAGGGTGGCAAAGAATTTTTGAATTACATTATCAGCATTGAAGATATCATGATGATGACACGAATTTCCATATACCAATATAATATTTTGATATCCGTTTTCAAAATGAAACGAAATAAAGAAACACGAAATATCATCATGTGTTTTGAAAATCAAGGACTAGATTACCTAAAGGCAGGTTGTCAACCTCATAAAGGTGGGAATATGTGAGTTAAGTAAGTTGATTATCTAGACTCTAGAGATAATAACCCTAAACCATATCCTCCCAGGTAGAGTCCAACAAGAAAGAGTATCTTAAGATCAAGAGCTTAATTATTGTTAATCATTTACTTTGGATTAATTAGTGGGAGGGATGGGGGGTAAAACTATTAATATATTAAAGAGATTGAAAGCTAAACACTTTGTCTTCCCCTTTAATCATTCGTCCATTAGGTGAGCATGTGAACCAGAATTTAGGGGAAATAGAGAGAGTTGCGATGTAGGAGAGCTAGCAAGAACGGTTTCTATATACAATGTGATGGTCTCTTTGGTGTTTGAGTGAATTATTGTGTTCTGGAGTATATGGAACTGTTTGAAGTCAGCCGAATGTCCTGTTCTTGGAGAAAGACTTGAAGTTAAATCGCTTTATAATATTATCGATTTTGAATTCTCAAAACACTATAAAAAGAATGTTGTATATATGATCAATGAAAATGACAATTAATGTAACATTTTTCAAAATTCACTAAACACTTCAAAATGTCATGACTCTGTTATAAGTTATCGTCAGGCTGCAAGCTTATAATTGGCTCGAGCGTGGTGATTCTGTTCACATTTTAGAACGGGTGGTTCAAATATACGAAGCTCTACAAGCAACATATAACTCTTAAGTTTAGCAATATAAATTGTCGACACGTATTTGACCAACTGGTTGTTGTTGTTCCGATGCCAAATTTTCAACTTTCTTTCCTCTACTCACAGGACATCCATCAAAAACAATAGTTATGTACAACTAACAACTATCACTATCCCAATGGACCATCAACCATATATGGTCCATGAATTAATGGTTCATTCCGTCAATTTCATCTCCACCGATCGATCGTGAAGTTGCTCTCTTCTCTAGCTCATGAACATCTCCGTTTATACTCGAGCCAAAAAGACCAATCTTCCTTCTCTGGCTGCAGGCTGCATGCAGCTGAGTTGGGCGCTGGCTTTTCATTTGGGTTTTTACTGTCCCTCGAGGTTTGTTGTTCTCAGCAGCAGTAACCATCACTTCTGTTCTCTCTCTCTCTCTGCTGCTGTTGCCCACTTGGGTTCTCGTTTTCCCTTTCCGTCGTTTTCTTTCTTTCTTTCTTTCTTTCCCTCTCTCTCTCTCTCTCTCTCTGTGTAAAGTCTGAATAACTGCATCAGTTGCCATCTGGAAGAAAAAAAATGCCTTTTTTTCTTGAAATATCTGTTCGACTTTATTTTCTCTTTGTCTTCCACCTTTCTCCCGCTTCATGCAGGGCTCCAGCTGACAGATACTCTTTTGCTTCTTTCAGGTTATATATATATATATATATGCAATAATATTATTTGTTAATTATTACTATATATTACAAGTTTAAGTCGAGATTCCCACCTGATCTGATTCCCCTCCGTGCCATGCCACGCCATTTGCTCACCTGATCGCTCCAAGTTCCAACTGATATTCTTTTCTTTATTATCGATCTTTCTGGCTAGCTCTAGCAGCATGCCCCTCCTCGATTTGATATATACTACGTTCGTTTTACGCTGTTATCGGTTTACAGAAATGTTATAAGACAAACCACAATGTTTGACTGTTTATCAATTGATCGTTATATGTATATTGATAAAAAGCAAAATGTAAAAACAAAATGGCGAGAAGCGAAGGAAAGGAAAGCAAGTGCAAACATCAGCATCATTGTTGGGGGCCAGTTAGGCTTTAATTATGAGGTTCATGAACTCTTCCTTCGGTTAATTAGGTGCATGTCAATATTGTAGAACATGAATTTCATTGGATATTATCATACTAGCTAGGTAGATTTTGTCCCGCGCTTCGCCGCGAATTCTCATAGGATTAGAACTATTATTTGCTAACCCATGTTTATTTTTGACTGTATGTAGCAGCAGTATAATAGAAAAACTCCTAACCAAATTTAGATTGGTAGATGATTTTAGCTGTATATAATGATTTAATCACGATTGAACTATGTTTGTACCGTACTGGCGGTCCAATAGAAAAACTCATAATGGAATCTAAATCTGTAGGTGATTTTAGCTGCATCAAATTATTTAACCACCGCTGAACTATGATTTTAGCACAAAACAACCTAATGCTAACTTTTTCGGTACGACCTTCGGTGTGGTTTTACAATTTTTGGTTTTTTCTAAACACACATCGAGGTTTGGGTTTGAGCAATGTGTCAAGTCTGATTTAACCACGATTTTAGCACAAAATACACTAATAATAATTTTACTAGTTCAACCTTCAACATGGTTTTACACATTTTTGTCTTTTTCTCTAAACATGCATCGAGGCTCGGGTTGGAGCAACTTGTCAAACCTGATTTAACCATGATTGAACTACGATTTTAACAGAAAATATCCTAATGATAACTTTACTGGTACGATCTTCGGTATGATTTTACAATTTTTGGATTTTTTCTGAACATAAATCGAGACTCGGGTTGGAACAACGCGTCAAGTTTGGTTTTAACCACAGTTGAACTACGATTTTAGTACATAATACTCTAATGCTAACATTTTCGGTACAAACGTTAGGTTATGATTTTACAATTTGTCATTTTTCAACATAAATCGAGGCTCGATTTGGAGTAACGTGTCAAGTCTAATTTAACCACTGTTGAACCACGATTTTAGCACCAAATATCAATCGATATTCGAGTTGGAGTAATGTGTCAATCCTGCACCAACGACCTTTTCTCACTTGTCCATTAACAAAGGTTAGGAGATGCAAGTAAGAGATGGGAATAATCACAATAGCTCATTTCAATAGAACTCTAAAACATGGCCGGCTCTGGATTAGCCAAAACAAAATAAAAAGAAATAATAATTAATTAGCAACAGGCAAATAAAGGAATGACTGTGAGAAAAACAAACATCACCTACCTGTCACATTAGTATCACTCTTATGCAACCGTAAAAGCCTTCTAACTTTAATTATATTCATGGATGATTTACTAATACGATGTGGAAAAGTGCATAGAACACAGACAGTAATTAACAAAATATTTTACTAAGAGAGAGGTATAGCCCTGTATACTTACACATCTATGGATGGAAGAGAGTCAGGTAGAGTACTAGAGGTCACTAACCCTAATAAAGTCATCCTTATTTGTAAACAACTGGCTAGTGATATGAGAGAAAAAAGTTCACAGTAAATTACAATTTGCTACCTCAAAGCTTGACACATGTACGCCCAACACCATAATAATACTGTGTACATCTACACATAATATAATACGTCGAAGGGAAAAACGGGAGCCCCATTTCAAATTTTCTGCAACGAGAGTGAAAGTAGGAAGGACATTTTGGTCTTCACAATTGCTTTTTTTTATTCATTAAAAAGACACGTATTGGGATTCGAACCATGACCATTTTAAAGAAAAACAAGGATCATAACCAATCACACTAAGTACATTTGTTGTATCTTTTTAAATTAAAAACATATAATAGCAGGGAGGAAAAACCCTTCTCCCATTTCAAATTCTCTACTCCATGAGCGTTTGTAGGAAGGGTAGAATAGGGAGTGTCAATTTTGTTCCTCTTTCCTTTGTGGAACGGGCCAACTTACCGTACACATGCGAATTTAAACGGGCCAAGGAGTCTCAATTTTTTTAAGCCTTTTTATTTCTCCGTGGTGATAAAATATATATGAAAAGGCAAAAAAAATAATCCTTTTTATTGCTAAAAATATAAAATTTAACAATATCCTAATGCAATGTATCTAATGGGCTAACCGCTAACCATAAAATAAAAGAGTTAAATGGGTCTGACCTACACGGGATCTGGTCATCAAGTAAAACAAATGAACATCATTGGTTTGTCATTCTAAAACAAGCTATTTTCTCTGGCATAATATATATTATGCTATTATTTTATATCTTAGTGACTAAAATATAATGTATTTTAAAGTTATTCAATGGTTCAACCTCGACCAACCCAATTAGTCCAATTTTTATCATTTTAAATATATATTATATAATTATTTGATATCATAATGATCAAATTATAGTGTATTTTATAGGGAATCGTTTGGTATTTGTTAGTAAAAAACTAAATACAAAAATTTATTTGGTTATTTTAAACATTAAAATGATCCTAAACATTTTCAGTTCCTTTTGAATTTCTATGATTTTATTCCCGAATAAGTGATGTGCAAATGGTGAATTGCAGTCATCTCTTTTCTTTCACTATTTTTTATTTTCAAATAGAAAGTTTAAAAGTAAAGAATAATTAGAATTTGGCATGGGTATGTCAAACAGGTTGAATTTCAAGTTTTGGCCCGTTTTGATCAAGTCTAATTTATAATCGTATGGTTACCTGATACCCGATAAAAATCTCAATCCAAACGAGTTTGGCAGGTGAGTCCATGTTTACTACCATTTTCTAGGGATACAACAACAGCGTCCTATCCCAAATCATGTAGTTTGTTCTTGATTTCCTTAGATTTTATCATGGTCTGACAAATACCAGAAAGCACAATGACGACAAGATGAAAGTTTTGTAAAGCAAATTAATCGGCCAACGGGCCGAGTAAAAGCTAGCAACGATTGTGAGATGCTCATTTCCCGAAAACCGATGGGATATGCGATTTTTTATTCGGTTTTCTAGAATTCGGTTTCTATAAAACTTACTTCACCTCATCATATTACTAGAAATAATATTGTTTCACAAGGTAACATGTACTTGATTTTGGTTCATATGGCCGATTTTTTATTCGTTGCATCATTCATGTCTCTTTCCTGCTAAAATTCACTATTTTTATCACGTGTTTCCAAAAAAAACTATACAACTATAAGCTATACATCCCATTACATTATCAAATTTCATATCTCACCTTCCTCCGGCCAATTGGCCGGGGCCCACGCTAGTTAATATGGTGATGACCTAAAAGGCTGAAACTCAAGTGTATGATTTCATTTTCTTTTTATTAAATAAAATAATGCGTTATGGCAAAATAATAATAATAATAATAATAAAAAAAAAAAAAGGGTGACGTAAGAGAAAGGGAAGGTGGGGGTGGGATGGGGCGTGGGCTCACGTGGGAGGCCTGATTCGCCCCAAAACTTGGCCCCATTGGCGCGCTGGGGAGTTGTACGGACTGCTCCCCGATGCCCACGTGATAGTGGGCTTCCCCGTCGGCCTTTTGTCTGCCCGCTTTGATTTTGGGGCCCAGCCATCGCTTCTCTGGTGGTTCGGTCTCAAGTTTCAACCTACCCCAACCACCCAGGAGCCAAGGCAAACCATTAACCATACACACGGTAAAAATAAAATCATTGGGGCTACGGCTACTACACTACACGTCTACACGTTAGAAGGTTCTCTCGTGAACTAATAGTTCTCTATTTTTTGAAAACTCATCATACACTTTTAACTTTTTAAATGTGCGTCTTTTAATACTTAAATAAACATGTTTAATATCAATTTCTATTTAATAATTTAATATTGTATATATCATTTATCATCCTTTATTTATATTTTTGTTATGCTCCTTTATCTTTATATTTATTTTTTTCAATTATTAACGTATTATTAAATATAGACGGATATATATATATATATATATATTATCATAACTTATTGGCATTGTATCTTACCGACTATTATGATTTAAGGGTATAAAAGTTCAATTGTGGGTGTAAAAGTTCATCTGAATTAGGGTTGATTTTTTTTTTGTTTGTTAGTTGGTGAGCATGAGAATCGGTAGAGGATAATGAGTTTGCCTTCCTCTTTAATGACGTAAAGAACAAAATAATTGGGTAATTATCAAGCGCAAACTAGTAACGATGTAAGAAATGATACAAACCACCTTTAAGCTCTTTGAACAAATAATATATTTGAAAATTTCTACATTTCCAAAATTTATATATTTATCAGATAATTCATTTTTCCAATCCACCATGTAGACAATCCCCTAATATATATTTTTTGTCAAATATAAATAGACATTATATAAATTTAGATCAAATACTGATGGAGGGTTCTAATCATTCATAATTTCATATAAACTAGTACATATATAGTATATACACAATGGACTTGGGATCTCCCTCTCCTCCTTTGCCATTGGGCCAGAGACTCGGATCCACGGAGAGCACACTTATCTTCAAGCCCACATTCACTCGGTATAATGGTCCAGAAATATAAAAGCCCACACTATTTCCGAATGTCATTCCTCCTTGTGGCCTTGTCCATCTTCTTCTTCTTCTTCTTCGTTGTCGTGGTTTGAAGTTTGAACAAACTGCTGTCCCAGCCTGAAGATGACACTCTGTTGCCCTCGATGCTAATCTCTTGGCAGAGGTCAAATGGAAAGGTATAGGCAGCAACAATTTTCAGTGGTCTCAACAGATATTATTAGCAATGAGCCAACTCGTATAAATCGTTCTATGATCAAGTATGATCCAAATCATTTTCGTTATACAATATGTAATGTCACAAACGAGATGTTAATAATTAATTAATTATAGTCGTTATTTTATAAATATTATCTCACCATAATTTTCTTTTCCTACCTCCAAATTGGGTAGTACTTTTATTTTCTGATACAAAATTAATCCGGCGATATTTTCATACCTGCTCCAAATTCGAGAGGGTGTAATGCCGTAATCCAATATATATGCTATCTCAATGAGTCAATGCTAATTTTGTCAAATATCCCAATTTGAGATGAGATGAGACCCTGTGATGACCTAATATATAATATATATACTATCTCAATTCTAATTTTGTCAAATATCCCAACTTGAGATTAGACCCTCTTCAAATTGTACGGCAAGTGGCCGGCCAGAGGGTCCATTAGCCATCCAATGATTGATTTTAAAAATCCATGTATTCTAATTCCATCTTTGGAATTGTGGTACGTACATGTTCCCTTTTTCTTCTCAAGTTTATCTTATGACTTAGGAGAGGAATATCTACACAATAATATCTGATCAAGGCAAGTTCTTATACACGGTGCACTTATCATGATTGCATCGTGGCATTTTATTAATTAAATCAAGAAATGAGCTGATCTATCTCATTACCCAAAGAAGAAATTCGTAATCTATCATTTATCTCAAATTGCATCAGCAAAAAAAAAAGTCGCAAGTCTCCAAAGTCTACACAAGAACCTAAAATATAGCAATAATTAAGCCCTTGGAATGAAAAACCCTCTAGGGTTTGTGAAAGGGTAATGTGATCAGGACATGGGAACAAGTGGGCAGGACGACAAATTTCAGTACTTCGTGCTAATCAAAGGTATGAATGTGTACTCTTTGACCTCAGCAATATTGGGAAAATTAAGGTTATACTTTATTTAGCAATAATAATAATTTTGCCGCAAATATAGCAAATGATTGAGTACATTATCGATTGTGGATGGTTGAATGATGGATGCATGATAGGTGGACTTTTAGCTTTTATTGTGATTTGATTATTGTGCTAGTCCCTATCCTATACTTGGCAAGTTGCTTTGTACCAAATTTTTGGTTAATTATCACCGAGCCGTATCAATTAGGGTGTATAAATGAGTATATGGTCTAGATCAAAAGATCGAAACACAAATTATGGGCTAAAAATTGAAGTTATATGGTGCAGATGAGAGTGTGTATGTGCGGTATGGTTTAGACTAGGCAAGCCAACTGACTAGAGATCAACAGTTTTTTTCACTTCACAAAACGAAAACAAGAAAGTGAATTCGAATAAGGGAAAGACTAGGACCAAATCAAACATAAGGGGTTAACGAAACCCACACATAAGACTTATCCGTACAAGATTTTCTCAACTAATTAATTGAACTCAATAACTCAAATTTTACGGAGAGGTCTGAAACTAAAATTAATATTATATATTTACAAAGATGTTGCAAAGACAAACTAACCACAACAAATCAAACGATTGATGAGAACCTATATTATCACTCTACTTTCCCGTCGTAAGAAATGACTTTTAGTGACAACATATATCTGGGGCATTGGTAATGCTTTGTCAATTTTGATTTTGTTGTAATGATCTGCATAAATGATATGCGAAGATGATAACATTTCTCTTTAATATCCTAACTATGGAGGCGAAATTTGATATGGGACATCACATGGGATTGTTCAGAAATAATTGACGAGCAGAAAAAAAAAAATGCTCAAGTCACATAGTAACTTCTACTCTTCTCTACAATGATAGTTAAGTATCTCTGTACAACTATTTTGGCTATTCATACCCTCCAAATGCATTAATGTCGAAGAGGGATATAGCACAAGGCAGATAATCTGTCTACGAATTATAGCAACGTTTTGGTCAACATACATAACGCTATTTTGATTATAAGAATTAAAAAGAAGGGAGATCAGAGTTAGAGAGTTGATGATCAAGCTTAATTACCCCAAGGGAATGGAAAATTCTTGCGTCCAACCCCCGCTGGAGCTACAATCTTCAACCTGCCATATGGCAGCATATTAGTGGTTACTTAATCTTCCTTTTTCTCTTATTTTTAATGTCCTAATTATTGCTTTAAAATTAACCATATTAGGAATTAAAAAATGAAAAGAAAAAACAACTTGGACGGAAACAGAAGAAGACGGATGGAAAGGCTGCAACTTCTAGGTTATTAATCTAATTAGGTCAAAGAGGTCTTTCGTATGTCTTGTACAATAACAACCAAGAGGCAATTGCATTGGGAATTCTTTGCTCCTACAGAAGCAATCTTAGGTTTATTTGCTTTGAATAAAAAGCTGTACGTAGACCACAGTAGTAGCCATGTGTGTTGATTTTGATGGGAAATTCTTTGCTCTTTATATTTTGTTATTTGATTATTGAAATCAAAAGTTAATAGCACCACGAGGCAATTTCTTTGGGAATTTTTTGAAATACTTTGAAAATTTCAATTTTTTTTTGATCGATTGTAAATTTCAAATTTGATTCCTCCGTTGTACAAAATATGAACAAATAACTCACAAGTTCATAAATAATTTTCCAAAAAATTGAACACCATTCTAAATATTACAGTGCCAACATTAATAGAATATCTAAATAAAAGAAACAAAGTCAACAATCCATTGCGGTTGAAAAATAAATCTTGTCACAAATTTTGATCTTCAGAACGAGAATTAGATTAATAACCTAGAAGTTGCAGCCTTTCCATCCGTCTTCTTCCGTTTCTGTCCAAGTTGTTTTTTCTTTTCATTTCTTAATTCCTAATATGGTTAATTTTAAAGCAATAATTAGGACATTAAAAATAAGAGAAAAAGGAAGATTAAGTAACCACTAATATGCTGCCAAATGGCAGGTTGAAGCTTGTAGCTCCAACGGGGGTTGGACGCAAGAATTTTCCCAAGGGAATGAAGACTTTCGTTAAACAAAGAGGTGGGCTCCATCAATTGCATCCCTTGGGATATACCACAAGCCCACTTTTTTTTTGCCCTAAAACAGTTTCCCATGTATGCGGCGAAACTCGGATTCCCTCTACTGTATATTCTGTCTGCCTCTCCGTGTCACAGCTAAGCTACACTACTTGAATATCTTCTTCTCCCTCTAATCTCCCTAATTAACTTATTCTGGGTTTACATTTTCCCCCATCCAATTGAATCTTATTTGCCCCTTCACTAACAATTTATTAATCCACAATACACTAAACCTAACACACACAAAAAATTTGATCAACATGAACTCATGATCTCCCATCTCAAAATGTCAATGCCTCAAATCCCCAACCAATATAAATACACTCCCCCTTCCATCCACTTCTCACCACCACCACCACAAGAAACTACATTGAAACCAAAAACTAATGGCGGACAACAATGCCATGCCTGCCAACCGGCCCGACTTCGCATTCTCCGTCGAGCCCAACGACGCCGCGGCGACGACGACCAAGTTCGACCTGCCGGTTGACTCGGAGCACAAGGCGACAAAGTTCAAGCTCTTCTCGTTCGCCAACCCGCACATGCGTACGTTCCACCTGTCGTGGATCTCCTTCTTCACCTGCTTCGTCTCCACCTTCGCCGCCGCCCCTCTCGTCCCCATCATCAGGGACAACCTCAACATCACCAAGAGCGACATCGGCAGCGCCGGCGTGGCCTCCGTCTCCGGCTCCATCTTCTCCCGCCTCGTCATGGGCGCCGTCTGCGACCTCCTGGGCCCCAGGTACGGCTGCGCCTTCCTCGTCATGCTCTCCGCCCCGACCGTCTTCTGCATGTCCTTCGTCTCCGACGCGTCGGGCTACGTGGCGGTACGGTTCATGATCGGATTCTCCCTCGCCACCTTCGTCTCCTGCCAGTACTGGATGAGCACCATGTTCAACAGCAAGATCATCGGCCTCGTCAACGGCACCGCCGCGGGGTGGGGGAACATGGGTGGGGGCGCGACGCAGCTGATCATGCCCTTGGTCTACGAGATCATCCGACGTGGCGGGGCCACCCCTTTTACAGCCTGGAGGATCGCGTTCTTCATCCCCGGCTGGCTCCACGTCATCATGGGGATCATGGTGCTGACTCTGGGACAGGACCTGCCAGATGGCAACCTCGGGGCCCTACAGAAGAAGGGTGACGTGGCGAAGGACAAGTTCTCGAAGGTTCTCTGGGGCGCGCTCTCCAACTACCGGACGTGGATCTTCGCCCTTTTGTACGGTTACTCCATGGGGGTCGAGCTGTCCACCGACAACGTCGTGGCGGAGTACTTTTACGATAGGTTCGACCTCAAGCTCCACACCGCCGGGATTATCGCCGCGACTTTCGGGATGGCGAATCTCGTGGCGAGGCCGTTTGGAGGGTACGCGTCCGACGTGGCGGCGAAGTACTTTGGGATGAGGGGAAGGCTGTGGACTTTGTGGACGCTGCAAACCCTAGGCGGTGTTTTCTGCATTTGGTTGGGAAAAGCGAGTACGTTACCTCTGGCGATCTTGTCGATGATTTTGTTCTCAGTTGGAGCTCAGGCGGCGTGTGGGGCCACGTTCGGGATCATTCCCTTCGTGTCGCGGAGGTCGTTGGGGATCATATCGGGTCTGGCCGGTGCGGGTGGGAACTTCGGGTCCGGGTTGACTCAGCTCGTGTTTTTCTCGACGAACCAGTACTCGACCGAGACGGGGCTGTTTCTGATGGGGATTATGATCGTGTGCTGCACGCTTCCGGTGGCGCTGGTGCACTTCCCGCAGTGGGGAGGGATGTTCTTCCCGGCGTCGAGCGATCCGGTGAAGTCGACGGAGGAGTATTACTACGAGATGGAGTGGAGCGAGGAGGAGAAGCAGAAGGGATTGCACCACAACAGTCTCAAGTTCGCCGCCAACTGCCGCTCGGAGCGTGGGCCCCGCCGTGGGAATAATGTTGCCTCCATCGCTACGCCGCCCAATGCGACGCCGAATCATCACGTCTAGTAATTGATAGATGGCTAAGGGTGATAATACACGAGAGTGGCGTTGTCATTCAGTTGTAATGAAAGCACAAGTTGCAGTTTGCTGATTAAGGCTAAGCTCTTTTTTTAGTAACATGGTCCTTAGTTGCCACAGTCCCATATATATGCCATTCTACTGTAGTTTCTGTTTATGCAAACATTATATCTTCATTTACACCATCACACAAATTCTAAAAAAAAAAAAAAATTCCTACTAAATGACAGACGAATTAGTCAACTTATACTGTACAACCCCACTAATTATGCAGTTCCAAGAAAGTAAACGGGATTATTACATATAGATCCAACCTTCCAATGTGTTTCATTTTATATTTTATTTAGTTCCAAGACCCTTGGACGGCATACTTATACATAAAAGTAAAACAATAATAATTCAAATTCATGATAATTTATATGCAAAACTCTAAGCGGGATCGATCCCAAAAGATATACACATGTGGGGTCGGTAGTTAGTGAGATGAGTCGAGCTTAATCTTTTTTGGACTCTGTAAAAAAGTACATGAACCCAAACTCAAGACGAGTTCTAAAATACCACCCAAACTTTGCTTGTTTTTGAAAAATTATAGCTCAATTTCTATCCTAGCTCTTTCGACGCTAATTTCTATCCGAGCTCAGTTTAGTAATTGCCAACAAGTCAAATTAGAGTTCGACTCTACGAATGAATTTGATGAACCAAGTTGACATGAATTTCTATCCGAGCTCAATTCAGTAATGTTAGAATATGACTTGAATTTAATTGGGTTTGTTTTGGTGTTTTCGGCTTGTTTGGTTTGGGTTTGTGTTTTGACTTTGTTTTGACCTTTTTCTTCTATATTTGGAAAAAAGGTGTTTGGTTTTCTGTTTGGGATTAGAGAAGAGTTCTATAAATACTCTTCATCACCCTAGTCTGTAGTAAGGTCAGTCAGGTTAGTTTGTTTGGTTTGTCTGTTTGGAATTTGGTTTGTAACCTGTACTCTCCTCAAATTAGTGAAATTTGTCCCCCCTGCCCGTGGATTAGCTAGCACACATTGTTTTAGTGAACCACGTTAAATTTGTGTTCGTTCGTGTTGATTTGGATTATCGATTACACGCTTTTGTTCTGACAAGTGGTATCAGAGCCTTTTGTTGCGGTTTTGGGAATTTGGCGCTGGACTGAAGTTTTGCTTTGTGGAGGTAGCTTTCAATTCTTCAGCTTGATTCGGTGGAGGAATCGCTTTGAAGTTGACTTTGGGTAGTTGTGTTTTGGTCTCGCTTGTTTGGTGAGAAGTTTGGTTGGAGTTTGTTTGATAGTAAGAATGGCTGCTATCAGTATGAATATTGAGAAGTTTACCGGAAGAAACAGTTTCAGTTTGTGGCAGATCAAGATGCAAGCACTGTTGAAACAACAGGATTTGTGGGCTCCGTTGTCTGGAAAATCGAAGAAGGAAAGAATAAATGAAGAAGAGTGGATTACTTTGGAGGAGAAATCCCACTCTACAATCTTACTTTGTTTGGCTGATGACATCATCACTAAGGTTGCTACTGAGAAGACTGTCGCGGGCTTGTGGTTGAAGCTTGAAAGTCTATACATGACAAAGTCTTTAACCAACAAGTTGCATATGAAGCAACGTTTGTTCAGTTTGCGTATGGAGGAAGGTACGTCTCTCAGGAATCATCTAGATCAACTCAATACTATCTTGCTAGATCTACGGAATATTGATGTTAAAATAGATTATGAGGATGCTGCCTTAATTATGTTAGTATATTTGCCACAGTCATATGAGAATTTTGTGGATTCTTTTATTGCTGGGAAAGATAGTTTGTCTTTGGAAGATGTCAGATCTACTCTACATACTAGGGAGGTTCGACATAAGGCGTCTGGTTCATGTTCGGAAAATCAGGCATCTGGGTTGGCTGCTACGAGTAGTAGGAGACAACAATCTGGTAATAGGAAGACGAATACAAATTTGAATTCTGTTGGTTTGAAGAATGATATATGTCATTACTGTAAGGAGGAAGGGCATTGGAAATGTGATTGTCCTAAACTAAAGAAATATCAGGAGAAGAAGGAATCATCTGCTGCTGTGGCGGAAGAAACTAACTCTGATTCTGAAGATGGTTTAGCCTTAGCAATGAATGAACAGGTACATCATCAGGATGTGTGGTATTTAGATACTGCAGCCAATGCAGTCAAAAGCGCGATTCTACCTAAAAGCGGAAAAGGGGTAAAATCGAAAAGCGGCGAATCAAAGCGTAAAAGCGTAAGTTTTTGATGCATCATGTATAATAGTTAAAAATCTGTTAAGTACCACATGTATTATGCAAAATATGAGTGCATGGAGTTTAGACAAGTGAATAAATACATGCAATTCATGTCCAAATTAAAGCAAATTCATAACATCTTAACAATAAGTTCATAAACATAAACTGTAACCCACAAACGAGTTAATAACCAAATTCTCACAACATTAGCTTCACATTCTGCCCTTGGTTTCTCAAAGGTTCAATTAGAAACACCACATATACATAATTTAGCAGTAGCATACGTAGGTAAACCAGTAGGTTATACGCATATTGGAAATTATAAGTAGTTTCCATCATTTTGCTGGGTTGGTTTAAATTATTGAGAATGTGTGAGTTGTAATTTAGCTAGAAATACCGGCTAGGTTATATGTTCAGGGTGGACTAAGAGTTGAGAAAGAGAAGCATTTACCCACCATTTAGGAGTCATAGGTGAAGTGGCGACGGGGTATGACAAGATAGAGACAGAAACTAACATGGTGTGGCGCCAGCGAGTGGCGACAGGCGACGACGAGTGCGAAGGGTGCTGCCGCGTTGGAGCTATCGAGTGAGACGGGCTAGAGCTTCGCTAGAAGGTGGCGACGACGGTTGCGGACTTGCAGCGGCAGCGAATACTTCACTGGAAGGCCGGCTGCGCGGCGGCGCAGAGTGTGCAGGAGTGCTGGAGATGGAGGATTAGGGATTGCGGAAGAGTGGTTTGGCAACCTCAGCCTAATATCCACCCCCTTTCACCCCCTTTTTTTTTGTCCGAAGTGATCAAAATGGCGTCGTTTTTGTTTGGCGGAGACAATTTTCTCCTTTGCTTGGAATCGGATAAAAACGGTATGAAAGCGCGCTTTTATCCGATTTTAACAATTTTAACGATTCTACTAACGCTTTTGACCGATTTTGAGTAAAATACGATTTTATTAGTGAATTGAAACGTTTTCCTACCCTAGAAACGTAAAATCGTACGATTTTACGCTTTAAAGCGCGATTTTGACTACACTGACTGCAGCTGATTATCATGTGTCCAAGCAGAGAGTGTTTTTCAACTTATGAGCAGATAGATGGAGGACATGTTTCTATGGCCAATGATGCTATCTGTAAGATTGTTGGAAAAGGCTCCGTCAGGATGAGGACACATGATGGTTCTGTTCGCACCTTGATCAATGTTAGGCATATTCCAAAGATGACTAAGAATATGATATCTTTGAGTCTACTCGACAGCAAGGGTTTCAGTTTCAAAGGTGAAGGTGGAGTGTTGTCTGTCTACAAGGGTTCTAAGGTGATTTTGAAATGTGTCAAGCGGGGTGCCTTGTATAGTCTACAAGGTTCTGTTTTGACATGTTCTGTTGGTGATAAGTGCAGCAAGTTGGTTCTGAATGGCAAGTCTCAATATGGATTGGACTTGCCAAATGGTTTGAGTTGTTGACCGCCCTTAGGGGCATTTGGAGGCAGGGGAGATTCTGGTACAGCTGATTTGGAGGAGTTAGTACATCTGGCAAGTTTTGATTGTGCCTGAGTCTAGCGATTTGCATCGCGTTTGAGTTTGGTGATTTCGATCACATCTGGATATCTGCAATTTCGATCGCATCTGGATAAATTTGGCGATATGGATCGTGTCTGGGTACATCTGGCAACTTTGGTTGCGTCTGATACATCTGGTATTTAGGAGAGAATTCAAGTCAAGGTGGAGATTGTTAGAATATGACTTGAATTTAATTGGGTTTGTTTTGGTGTTTTGGGCTTGTTTAGTTTGGGTTTGTGTTTGGACTTTGTTTTGACCTTTTCCTTCTATGTTTGGGAAAAGATGTTTGGTTTTCTGTTTAGGATTAAGAGAAGAGTTCTATAAATACTCTTCATCACCCGAGTCTGTAGTAAGGTCAGTCAGGTTAGTTTGTTTGGTTTGTCCGTTTGGAATTGGTTTGTAACTTGTACTCTCCTCAAATTAGTGAAATTTGTCCCCCTGCCCGTGGATTAGCTAGCACACATTGCGTTAGTGAACCAGTTAAATTTGTGTTCGTTCGTGTTGATTTGGATTATCGATTGCACGCTTTTATTCTGAAAAATAATAAGTTTTATATGTGTAGTTTATATGCATGTATTTACGCTCCATTACATCATTATTACCACCTCTGAAAATAAATAGTCTACATTTTTTTGTCAATAAATTAAATAGTATACTACTTCAATATTACCACCTCTCAGAATGGAGCATGTATGTAAATGTGGTCCAACTTGAAGTCTCTCAAAGCAAAGTAGTTAGACAAAAGAGGTTTAGTTTGCATGTATCGTCACATTGACAATTTAATTGGCTGGAAGAGACATACATGATAAGTTTATTACAAATGTCACGAATATTCATATCGATATGTTTGATTTTTCATTTCTAGTATTGCTTGTTTACCGGGTGAAATGTTTTATTTTTTGA
The DNA here is from genome assembly GCA_946122785.1 of Linum tenue. Lineage (NCBI taxonomy): Eukaryota > Viridiplantae > Streptophyta > Magnoliopsida > Malpighiales > Linaceae > Linum > Linum tenue. The sequence goes on along the minus strand of CAMGYJ010000007.1, from coordinate 63,559,688 downwards.
TACTTTAGATAACCAAAAACAAAATTGAATTAATGTATAATTGCTTAAAAAGTTAAAAACACACTCGGACAAGTATGTATATATGTTACATGAGATGTATGTAACTTGGATATATCAAGTCAATCATGCACCTCTCTTGTTTTAGACATGATTTCAACGTAATGCTAATTTTGTCAAATATCCCCTCTACAAATTGTACGGCCAGAGAGTCCATTAGCCATTCAATGACTGGTTTTTAAAATCCATGTACTCTAATTCCAGCTTTGGAATCGTGGTAGTATGACGTACGTACATGTTCCAGTTTTTCTTCTCAGAGTTTATCTTATGGCTTAATTAGGAGAGGATTACCTATATAATATTATCTGACCAAGGCAAGTTCTTACAAACGGTGCACTTATCATGATTACATCATTTTAATAAATCGTGACATGTGAAGAAGGGAATATCATTCTCAACGTTCACGAGCTGCTTATCTCATTGCATTACCCAAAGAAGAAATCAGTTATAGTTATAGAACAGCGCTTATCCACTTTCATTTGCCTAGCAAGCTGCTAATCAATCATTTATCTCAAATTGCATCAGCAAAAAAGTCGCAAGTCTCCAAAGTCTATACAAGAGCTTATGATATAGCAATAATTAAGCCCCTGAAATTATTATAATACATTTTCTTTTTGGAAATGAAAAACCCTCTAGGGTTCGTGAAAGGGTAATGTGATCAGGGCCTGGCAACAAGTGGGCAGGACGACAAATTTCAGTACTTCCACTTCGTGCTAATCAAAGGTATGAATGTGTACCCTTTGACCTCAGCAATATTGGACAGAATTAAGGTTATATATACTTAATATGTCTATCAATTTGCCGCAAAAAATATATAGCAATTATTGGATAAATGATCTATTCCTTATAGTTGAATGATGGATGCAAGATAGGGGGACTTTTAGTTTTTATTTTGATTTGATTATTGTGTTAGTAGGGGGACTTTCAGTTTTTATTTTGATTCGATTATTGTGTTAGTCTCTATCCTACTTTACAAGTTACTTTGTTCCTAATTTTGGCTATAATTTTCAGCACTTGCGGAGTCCGAAGTTGAAAATAGGCATTTCTTTTTTCAAAATATGAATGATTTCAATGAAGATTTGATTTTTAGTGTAATAAATCAATTTTGTGGTTCTGCCTATGATTATCATTGAGTCGTATAAATCAAAATGTTAGCTAGCACCTAGCCAATCAATTAGAGACGAGAAACGAGCATATATGGTCCACGGTCCATGATCCAGAACCATCTGGCTCCATTTATGATTATTTGTGAGTCATATAGATCAATATGTTAGCTAGCATCTAGACAATCAATTAGGGAAGAAAATTTTGCATATATGGTCCATGGTCCAGATCAAGAGACCGAAGCACAAATTAGGGTCCAACAGCGGCGGATCCAGTACATGATAGAGCACTGGGCCGCATTTGAATAGAATATTGGATACCGTAAACAAAAAAAAATATAATAACTATAATTTTCATTCATTACAATGCCAATTTGGAAAAGAAAATCAGTGCTCGGCGGACTGGCGGAGGAATTCATTTTGGATTCGTTCGTCTCCTTGTTCTTGTTTTTGTTTTGGGGAGATTGGGGATTTTTTTTTATAGTTTTGACAGGGTGAAATTTAATTTATAGGTATTTTTTTATTTCAATAAAATTTTGTACTTAGTCTTTTACGTTTTAGATTTCATTGTTTTTTTTCAAAGTAAAATTATTCGGGCTAGATTTTCTACGCTAAATTTAGAGTAGTGGTTTGGATATGTTCACCTAGACCATTTTCCTAGTTACCCAAAATCCTATTATCAAATAACACTAAACCGATTTATAAATAGCACTGGGTCAAATACCTAAAATCGACAAATTTATAAGTACTATACTAGCTGGATCCGAAGGAGGGCTGGGCCATGGCTCGGGTTGGCCCAACCCTAGATCCGCCGCTGGGGCCCAAGAATCAAATGTTATATGGTCCATAACATAGTGTGCATCTGTGGTATGGTTCAGACTAGGCTAGGGATGGCAATGGGTCGGGTTGGGTCGGGTTTTGCCAAACCCAAATCCAAACCCATGGGTTTATCTTTGAAAAAAACCCGGGGTAAAACCCACTGGGTTTGAAAAACTCAAACCCAACCCAACCCGTTGGGTATCCGCGGGTTCATGGGTACCCACGGGTTTTGTCGTAAAAAATTTACAATTACAAGTTCTTATCAAAATTAAAGTCAAATATCAATCTCTCAATACAAATTATCCATATATAAAACACCATTCTAGAAAATTCAAGCAAATCACAAATTAACTATACAAATTGTTCAACACCAATCTAGAAAACTCAATAAAATTGAAGCAAATCATAAATTATCCATAAATAACATGTTTAATTGAAAACGTCTTCCTTTCAATTAAGTTTCTTTACTCTCCACTCCATAACATCAACGTCATTCTACACAATTAAAAAGAAAAAATTAGACATGTCTCCACAAACATAAATAAGATTAGTTGTTTAGAATATTAAATATACCGAAAAAATTAATTATATGGGTGGGCGGGTACCCAAGGGCCGGGTTTACCTAAACCCAAACCCAACCCGGTGAATAGTAAACGGGTTTAAATCCAAACCCGACCCAAAACCCGTCAACACGGATTTTACCCGCGTTGACCGGGTTGGGTCGGGTGGGTACCCGTGGGTTCGGGTTTTGTTGCCATCCCTAGACTAGGCAAGCCAAATGATTAGAAATCAACCATTTTTTTCACTTTACAAGACGAAAACATGACCATGAACTCGAAACGGAAAAAAACTAGGACCAAATCAAATGTTATACCATCCAAACTAGACCATACTTATGGAGAGTGAGCTGGAGAATTTCAAGTATGCTTTTCTTTTTCCTCTCATGGTCTGATCCCGTTTTTCCACGATAAGAATCAGATCAAATCAAGAGACCAAGACAAAAAACATGGATCAGGCCAAACGATCATATATGGTTTGATCTAGTATGGCCTACAACTTTATCACATCGCAATCTATTTTTCTAACCCTACAAGTGAATAGTGATTGCATCAAAGAGCTAGAAAAATCACATGAGAGATAACATAACAACTAAGACTATGCCAAGAATCGGTTATCTTTAATTAAAATTGAAGTTTTTTTTTTTTTTTTTGGCATGCAATGTGTTTAAGATTAGATTTTATATTACTAATATATATGCCCCAACCATAGCTTTGTGCATCCATATTAAATGCTAATTTTAGGGGTTACCAGAATCAAACATAAGTTGTCAAGGTCTAAATCTGAAATTTATATTATTCATTTATATTGATCCCTCCAAAAGTTGTCAACGTACATTATAAGAATTAAACAGGAGGGAGATTGGAGTTAGAGAGTTGATGATCAAGCTTAATTACCCTAAGGGAAGCTTGACTTTTATTAAACTAACAAAGAGGTGGGCTCCACCAACTGCATCCCTTGGGATATACCACAAGCCCTTTAATTTTTTTGCCCTAAACAGTTTCCCATGTATGCGGCGAAACTCGAATTCCCTCCACTGTATATTCTCTGTCTGCCCCTCGGTAGCACAGCTAGCTACATATTACTCTAGAATCATCACATCTTCTCCCTCGATCTCCCTAATTAAGTTATTCTGGGTTTACATTTTTCCCATCCAATTGAATCTTATTTGCCCCTTCAACAACAATTTATTAATCCAACACTCTAATCAACACACAAAAATGGTTGAACAACATGACCTCATGATCTCCCTCCTCAAAATGTCAATGCCTCCATCCCCAACTAATATAAATACACTCCCCCGTCCAGCCACTTCTCATCACCTCACTGAGTTAAGCGCAAAGTAAAGCTAGCTAGTAATTAACTGCTTCCATCATGGGGGATCGACGTTCAATGCCGGCCAACCAGCCAGACTTGGCCTTCTCGGTGGAAGCCGAGGACCCATCGGCGGCCAAGTTCGACCTGCCGGTTGACTCGGAGCACAAGGCGACAAAATTCAAACTCTTCTCGTTCGCCAACCCGCACATGCGGACGTTCCACCTGTCGTGGATCTCCTTCTTCACCTGCTTCGTCTCCACCTTCGCCGCCGCCCCTCTCGTCCCCATCATCAGGGACAACCTCAACATCACCAAGAGCGACATCGGCAGCGCCGGCGTGGCCTCCGTCTCCGGCTCCATCTTCTCCCGCCTCGTCATGGGCGCCGTCTGCGACCTCCTGGGACCCAGGTACGGCTGCGCCTTCCTCGTCATGCTCTCCGCCCCGACCGTCTTCTGCATGTCCTTCGTCTCCGACGCCTCGGGCTACGTGGCGGTACGGTTCATGATCGGATTCTCCCTCGCCACCTTCGTCTCCTGCCAGTACTGGATGAGCACCATGTTCAACAGCAAGATCATCGGCCTCGTCAACGGCACCGCCGCCGGCTGGGGGAACATGGGTGGGGGCGCGACGCAGCTGATCATGCCCCTCGTCTACGAGATCATCCGACGTGGCGGGGCCACCCCCTTCACGGCCTGGAGGATCGCGTTCTTCATCCCCGGCTGGCTCCACGTCATCATGGGGATCATGGTGCTGACTCTGGGACAGGACCTGCCAGATGGCAACCTCGGGGCCCTACAGAAGAAGGGTGACGTGGCGAAGGACAAGTTCTCGAAGGTTCTCTGGGGCGCGCTCTCCAACTACCGCACGTGGATCTTCGCCCTTTTGTACGGTTACTCCATGGGTGTCGAGCTGTCCACCGACAACGTCGTGGCGGAGTACTTCTACGATAGGTTCGACCTCAAGCTCCACACCGCCGGGATTATCGCCGCGACTTTCGGGATGGCGAACCTCGTGGCGAGGCCGTTCGGAGGGTACGCGTCCGACGTGGCGGCGAAGTACTTTGGGATGAGGGGAAGGCTGTGGACTTTGTGGACGCTGCAAACCCTAGGCGGTGTTTTCTGCATTTGGTTGGGAAAAGCGAGTACGTTACCTCTGGCGATTTTGTCGATGATCTTGTTCTCAGTTGGAGCTCAGGCGGCGTGTGGGGCCACGTTCGGGATCATTCCCTTCGTGTCGCGTCGGTCGCTTGGGATCATATCGGGTCTGGCCGGTGCGGGTGGGAACTTCGGGTCGGGTTTGACCCAGCTCGTGTTTTTCTCGACGAACCAGTACTCGACCGAGACGGGGCTGTTTCTGATGGGGATTATGATCGTGTGCTGCACGCTTCCGGTGGCTTTGGTGCACTTCCCGCAGTGGGGAGGGATGTTCTTCCCGGCGTCGAGCGATCCGGTGAAGTCGACGGAGGAGTATTACTACGAGATGGAGTGGAGCGAGGAGGAGAAGCAGAAGGGATTGCACCACAACAGTCTCAAGTTCGCCGCCAACTGCCGCTCGGAGCGTGGGCCCCGCCGCGGGAATAATGTTGCCTCCGTCGCTACGCCGTCCAATGCGACGCCGAATCATCATGTCTAGTGATGAAGAGTGGGCCACGGGGGGTAAGCAAAGGTTGAATGCTGTGGTAGTTTTTTGTTTTTTTATTTTATTTTCCAGTAATAAGCTGAAATCAAGTCTAAGAAGAAAGAGAGAGACTAATTTGGTTGTTTATGTGAAATCATCGTGGGATGAATTTCTTCACATGAATAATCGAAATGACGAGTCGGAGTGTGGTAGGCTTGATGTATCTCTAAGTTACATACATCTCGTGTAACGTACTTGTGCGAGTGTGTTTTAAGTAATTATACATGAATTCAGTTTTGTTTTGATATCTTAAGTATCCAAAAGAAAAATGGAACATTTCTCGTGGTAAACAAGCAATACTAGCAATGAAAACCAAACATATTATTCATATAAAAATTTTCGAGATCTGTAAGAACATTCTCATGTGTTTATTGTTTCTTCTAATTGTAGTAAAATAACTTTAAAACACATATAAGGTCAAGGCTACAATTTGTACGTAGGCCAAGTGGCCCCTAAAGGTCCAGTTGATTTTTCAAAATCCATATATATGTTATTCCATCATTATTGGAATTGTGGGATGTACATTTTCCTTTTCTTTCTCAAGTTGATTTCTATGGGTGTTTCTCAAGGTTTATTTTGATGACTAATGAGATAATATATCATATGAAGGTAACTTAAATTCTTACAAACGGTGCACTTATCATGATTACATCATGGGTATTAAACTATTAATATACTAGATTGTGTCATCAGGAGATTAAAAGACCCTTTTTAGTCAATTTGAATAAATTCTTACATCATGGGTATTAATATACTATGCTTTTTAGGCAACTTAAATGCGTACAAACGGGTTCATTATTAGTACCAAAATAATGCTTTGAATATTATTACACTATCTTTCCTCCTTATTTATGGCAGGGCGATAAGTAATCTTGCTGGAAGCTCTAGGGATGAGATGCGTTGCTAACCCTTTAAGAGGTTAGTACCGTGCTAACTTCTATAGCAGCCATTAGATTGAAATAACCATCCTACGGTCATAATTAATTGAAGCATAATATAGTAATATAGATGAAACCCTAATATAAAAGGTCTCCACTCATCCCTCTCCGCTCTCACGGCCGCTTCCACACCCCTCTTTTTCTCCTCTCTCTCGACCAAAATGAACTGCCGCCCTTCCTCTCTCTATCAGATCCATTGAACCACAAAAATACAACCGACAAGGATTCCGGCCAGTTGGTGCTTCCGCACTAGCGTCTCTTCCGATAGGAATTTTACAATGCTTTAAAGTATCGGTGTTTTAGTTACTGCTTTTATGGTACAACTTGAAGTTGTACCTTTAATTTTATGGTACAACTTTAGGTTGTACCTATACTTTGTTGTAAAATCCCTTTATGGTACAAACTAAAGTTGTACATTTAAGTTATGGTACAACTTGAAGAGTTGGAGTTGTACCACAACTTAAACATCAAATTCTCTTATGGTACAACTCTAACTTGTACCTTTACCGTTTTGGTACAACTTAAAATTGTACTTTAAAGCACCAATATTTTAAAGCATAGTAGAAAGGCTCCTCTTCCGACCTTCGCCGATGATTCGAGTCGTCACCCGCTTGGGGGAATCCTCCATTGGAGAAGGTATGGAGACATGATCAGCGAAGACGGTGGGGTAATCCTCCATCAAAAGAGCGACGACGAGAGGGGGAAGTAGCGAAAGTGGGTGAGGGGAAGCGGCGGTGCTGTTGGTTCCAGATCCAAGGTTTCCAGTGAAGCGGTTGGTCTGATATTGTTAGTAGTGATTTCCGTAGTGATTTTGGGAAGTGGCTGGCGTACTTTTTGTTGTTTTCAGTAGTGATTTTGGGAAGAAGCTGGGGTGATTTTGCTATTAGTGATTTTATATGTATTAGTAGTGTTTTCTTATAATAATGAGTAGTGATATTTGGTAATTATTAATTTCATTTTTATAATAATATTATTGATAAAAACATCAATTACTATTAATTAAAAAATGTTACCGATGACAATAAAATCACTACTAATAGTCATAAAATCACTACTAGAAATTTAAAATAGCGGCTATACCCATCAAAATCACTACTGATTTTAGTAGGAGTACTTTTCGACAGTTATTTCTTTTGTACGTAGCATCTCTATTAGAGAGAGAAAATAGATATTTCCAAATATTATTTTTTTTTCAAATTAATTTTATTTTTCTGAAATACCTAATATACCCTCCACTCACTTTAAAAATAATGTATAGTGATGAGAGTGGTTAGCACGGTGCTAACCACTATGAAGTTAGCACGGTAGCCTGTCCCTAAAATTCTATAACAGTTGAATTTAAACAATTTCTCATACATAGAAATCTAAATACACGCATATAAACATCAAACAGGCTCCTCCACTAATTAGTCGAGGCTATACCTTTTTTTATTTATTTCCGAGTGATATCAAGAGAAGACAAGAGTTAAACAAACCAAACTACCCAGAAACTCCTAACAAACGAACCCCTAATGCAACCACCCCACAAAGTCAAAAGACTCTAACTCTAGGAAAGACAAAAACAGTGCCTTACGCGTCACTCTATGGGCAGCACTATTGGCGGCCCTAGGAACCGTCCTAAACTCTATACAAGCTGACAAAGAGTCTAAGATCTGATGACACTCCCGGAGCACTAGCCCTCAAACAGAATCTTCTAGTACACCTTGCCGGATCTGGTTGACGACCACTTCGGAGTCACCTTCCACAATCACTTGAGACAAGGATCTTGAAGCGACAAAAGAGATGACATCCCTCACTGCTAAGAGCTCTGCAAGGTAAGGGTCGACTACTCCTTGGTGACGTAGACCGAGTGCCACCACCACATGCCCGTCTGAGCCACGAACAACTAGACCAGACGAGCATCCCGAGTCGCGAACTGCTGCATCAAAATTGATCTTCAAAAAGTCGGCAGGAGGAGGAGACCAAGCTGGCGGAGGAGAGATTGGGTGGACAGATCTGGGGGGAGGTGGAGGGGGGAGCAAATTGGAAACTTCTAGGACCTGGTTGTAGAATTGTGTGGCTAAGTAACGGACATGAGGTTGGTAGAATTCAAAGGTCACTGCATTTCTAGACTTCCAGATTCTCCAAAGTAGACAGACGCATTGGAAAATGTGGAATGGGGAGATCTCAGAGATCATGACATGTCGCCACCATAGACTAAAGTTAATAGTCGGAGCGGAATCAATGAAGTTTCTCAATCCCACAAAATTCCACAACCTGGTGGCTAGGGGGCATCTGAAGAATAAGTGTTCAATACTCTCTCTATGTCTCCAGCAAACGGGACATCTATTGAGACAATTAACTCCACGTGCTTGTAAGGCTACCACAGTGGGTAGAATGAACCTAAGACATTGCCATATGAAGAATTTAAGCTTTGGAGGGACTTGGATATTCCATGTCTTTTCCAAATAGGTGGGTCGATTATAAGCACCATCGGTTTCCTGCTTACTGCTAGGGCCGAGTCTAGAGCTAGGTGATATCACTACAAAAGAAATCACTTTTCATCACGGGACATTAACCACAGTTATTTTTCCCGTAATCGTTGGTGATTCGTTTATTACGGGGAACAATTCTCGTGTCCTTTAGGTTAAGAAATCAGACTTTGGGAAATTTCCCGTGACTACTTTGGGGGGGGGGGGGGGGGGGAGTACATTTTGGGCTCCCAAAAAATATTGAGTACCCCGCCCTCCAAAATTCCGCCCATCCTTCTCTTTTATTTCAGAAACACAAAATCTTACTTTACCAAAATAAAATCTAGCTAGTAAAGGGTCGCTGCAAAAAAACCCTAAACAAAGAAGAATGTTATTTCTATAACGTCCGCCTCAAACAGAAACAACCTCTCCACCGCGTTCGACCATCTCCCACCGCCTCTTTCGACCGATTCAGTTCCCTCAGTCCTGGCAAATCCTTTCCCTGCGTACTCTTCTGTCTCGCATGTCCTTCTATGGCATCCGCATCAGCAAAATAGATAGGACATCCCCGACATTGCGCAAGGACTACAACATTCAGATCTCTCTATGACTGCCATCGCATGCCTTTGTCTTCCATCCTCATACATGATATGGTCGAGTTGAACGGGAGTGAATCAGCCTTGGACTCCAGTGGTCCGATTCAACTATAGATCTGGACCTTTCCCCTATTTGGCCGGTGACTTCCTTGACTCCAATCTCCGCCGCACTTTCCTACACCCGGTATTCAGCAAGGGAGAACGGTCCATCCAACTGCCTCTCTCACACATCCCACCATTGAGCAACCGAGGAGATTGGGAGCCCAATTTCGGACATCAAATTCCCCTTCCAAGGCCTCTTCAAATCGCCAAACAATAGGTTAAGTTCTGGTCAGGTTTGTTGTTCACTTATATTCCTCTCTCTACAGATTGGGATGGGGTGAGATCGATTTCCTTCATCAATTTTCCCTTTGGGGTTGAAATTTCAAAGTACTAATGTGCTTCTAGGGTTCTGGAGCAAGTGCAAAACCCTTTAAAGCATCATTTTGTTCTGCTTTTTCTTTTAACGCTAACCTCGATCTCGTAATTCATTATTGAACCACTTACCTTATTGATTGTATGACACCGAACAATACATGTAATGTTTCTCTTTAACTCTAGACTCCAAAGTTATCCTGTTTACTCTGGTTTATTGTTAACTATTGAATGACATTACTTAATGTCTGTTAGGCTCGGTAGGAGAATAAATAAGGCAGGCAAATGGGGACAAGAGATAAAGCAGCAGCATGTCAAAGGTGAGGTAGCTAACTTCTGCTTAACCCCTTTTTTCACCATCTTGGTTAGTCCCATTTCACAATTCTAGTTTTCACTCCCTTGGAGGGTCTTAGTCTTACCATTGTTTAATTTCCCGTAGCTATTTCCAATTCACGGAGCCTGTGTGGATGCTCATCTCCACTACATCCTAAGGTTTGCCTCGCTAGTCTTGAATTTTAGTGCTTATAATTGAATCAATGAAGCTGCTCAGATTGTCTAGTTCGCATTGCAATATTTGGCTTGCGCATTTCTAGAATTTTCTTCTCTTACTTTGTTCCTTATAATCGGTTTTCAATGTATTGTACTTGAAACACTAACAAAGAATGAGAATTCATGTCTTTTGAATTCTCATCTGGTTTGTTAAACATGTTGCAGCGTGCAGGTAATTTCAGCATGGATGGATGAAAGGAATATTTGGCTAGTGAAGAAAGTACTTCAATTTATAGTTTATTAGTAGAACTCAAAGTATTGCATCACTTTAAGTCTTATGTTTTAGACTTCGACACTCCGGAGTAGTTTGTAAAAACTAGCATCAGTTTCCTTTGTCCTTAAACCTTAGTTGGTTTTGTGGAGAGAATACCACTACAATGACGTATCTTCCTTGTAATTAATGTATACAATCATTATCGATTAATATAAATTTTAATTGTTTTTTTATGTTCAGTATTATTAGGTTACATCAATGCAATGAGAAATGTCGATTTAATTTATAAAAAAAATGTCGAATTAGATTGTCACAACCACCACCTTAGCGTGACTAATAGCGAAAATACTGTGTTTAATAATACCACTAATCACCGGAAATCCTATAGTTATTGCCACTTTTACTTATAGGGAACATCCCGTGATTCTTGCTTCATCACGGGATTTCCCGTTACCAATTGGAATGTTTATCACGGGATTTACCCTGTTGTTAATGTTTTCTGGTCACGGGATTTCCCGTAATAACTTACATTTAATTACGGGCATGCTTGTCATGGGGATACACCCGTGACAAAGCACATTCGTCACGGGATTTGAGCATATGGTCACGGAAAAGCCCGTGATCAAAAGTCAATTTTCCTGTAGTGTATCCTGATTTGACCGTGTACTTTCCATCCTTGGTGTAATGCCGAACCCTGGTATCTTGTTGTGGGAGACGAGGTAGGGGGATCCTTCTTATGATGTCAACAGATTGAGGCTCAAAGTAAGATTGAAGTCGAGGCTATACCTTGCTCGGCTCTCTATAGGCTCGCTAGCTAATAGGTTAATCTGAATTATTGCTTAATGCATACGTATGCCGTCCAAGGGTCTTGGAACTAAATAAAAAAAGAAACACGTCAGTCCAACGATGGAGTGTGGCAAAAGATTACTATTTGATTTGCACCATTATTGAAGGCATAGCTAGGTGGATCATCTTATCTATATGTGGTAATCCCGTTTACTTCTTGGAACTGCATTATTAGTGGGTTTGTACAGTATAAGTTGACTAATTCTTCTGTCATTTAGTGGGAAACTTTTTTATTTGAATTTACGTGATGGTGTAGATGAAGATGAGATATAAATAAAAACCACATTAGACTCCCATGTGGTGGGTGGGACTGTGGCGACCGAGGACAACTGGAAATTTGAGATTGAGGGAAGTGGGAGGGAGAGATTTTGATGCTTGAGATCGAAAATACAGTGATTTCGGTTCTCCAAAATAAGTTCTCGTTTTCCTTAATCGTTCCAATGTCTCGTCCCGATTTCCACTCATCATCTTCACCTCCTCATCATTTTGATGTTATATATAGTGTAATATTTCTTTGTTATAGTGAATTTCAATATAATATGCGGGAAGTGATTTTAGGAGAGCCAAAATCATTCTCTCACAAGTTTTGCAAACTCGCTCTCTCCATCCAAAAATAGCTTCCCCAATCTCAAGTTTCCAAATATTTGAATATATCTGTGGTAGATACAACGACTTTCCCGGTCCAAGATAGGGTCAGTAACCACTGGTTACTTACCCATCAGTAACCACACGCGGGCCGTAGATTTGGGGAGGGAGAAATCGTGTGGATGGGCTGGACGTTGGTGGGGGAGGGGCATTTTTGTCCGTTTTCGTATTTTTAATTTTTTATTTATTCCGCATTTCAATGGCTGGCTTTTCAATGAAAGAGAGAGAATCTTCCTTCTCTGCAACTCAACTTTCTTCCTTCTCTCTTCCTTTTTTTCAATCTCTTTCCATAACCTTTCTCTTTCTCTATTCCTTCTCTCTTACTTTTTTTTCTCACAATCTCCTTTTCCAAATCTAAATCTGCTCTCTTCCTTCTTCATTTTTTTTCTCTAGCATAAAAATTGTAGCCACTCTCTTTCATTGCATTTCTTCTCTTCATCAACTCGTTGGACTCAATTCTGATCTTTCTTATTTTTTTGGCATTTTGGTGTTCTTGATTGAGGAAGAGGAAATGAGAGGCATCAGAAGACGATTTTTTTCTCTCCCTCCTTCTGTTTTTTCCCTTTTAAATTGTATATTGATATTATGACTCTATACCATATGGTATTGGGTGGTAACGAAATATATATTGACATCACCACACTATACCCTATGGTAATTTATGGTATTGCGTGGTAACGAAATATATATTGATATTACCACTCTATACCATATGGTATTGTGTGATATTACCACACTATACCATATGGTATTGTGTGGTAATGAAATATATATTGATATTACCACTCTATACCATATGGTATTGTGTGATATTACCACACTATACCATATGGTATTGTGTGGTAACGAAATATATATTGATATTACCACACTATACCCTATGGTATTGGGTGGTAACGAAATATATATTGATATTACCACACTATACCATATGGTATTGGGTGGTAACGAAATATATATTGATATTACCACACTATACCCTATGGTAATGTATGGTATTGCGTGGTAACGAAATATATATTGATATTACCACTCTATACCATATGGTATTGTGTGAATTGTGTGATATTACCACACTATACCATATGGTATTGGGTGGTAACGAAATATATATTGATATTACCACACTATACCATATGGTATTGGGTGGTAACGAAATATATATTCATGTGGCAAATATTACCATACCACATGGTATGCTCTTGTTTAATACCAGTCAATACCATATGGTACAGTCAATACCATATGGTATAGACTGGTAATAACTGACAAATTTTTTTGTGTCCAAAAAATATCAAAGTGGATATCATTTTGAAAAGCACAATTAATCTGATCTAACTGTGCAAAAAAAATTAAATTTCGACTTAAAACGAGTGAGAAATCGTCCGTTAAAGATTAAGGGAAGGAAAATTAAATGTTTTGCGAGGAGAGAGAAGGTGGGGCTGATAGGCTCCGGTCAAAAGTGAGCATCAATAATAAATAGAAGTAAGTGCAATTTTACTGTACTACCCTTTTCACATTTAATTTAAATAAAAAATGACTGACACGTGGGGACCAGGGAAGGGATTACTGATGGGTTACTAACCCATCAATTACTGACAAGATCTGGACCCGACTTTCCCATGAAATAGTGCGACAAATTTACTAGTATTCAAATTTACTAAAACTAGATGCATTTATAGCAGCGGGTGATACTTCCGATCCTCTTATGTTAATGCCCGTTTCTACTTAATTACTTTTATGCCACTTTTGTCAATCGAGTTAGAGACTTCTCAAAAGTGTACTTTTGCAAACTCAATATAATAATTAATAACCTTTCAATCACAGAGAAAGCCAATATAATACCACACACTCCCACACAAAGTATAACATCATCTCTTCGTTACATATATAAGGTGCATCTATATGTAAATTGGATAAATCTCAAGTTTACCACCACTCTTTCCTTTTGTGTTAGTAATTTAAGTGAAAAATTCATCTTGCACAATGAATTCCACATAAATAATAAACCAACTGCTTTCATTTTTTTTTTCAAGACTTGATTATTAACGTGAAAAGAAAAAAAACACTACCTCACCACTCTTAGGTATTCTCACTCTTAGCCGCCATCCATCCCATATTCCCATTCATCACTAGACATGATGATTCGGCGTCGCATTGGACGGCGTAGCGACGGAGGCAACATTATTCCCACGGCGGGGCCCACGCTCCGACCGACAGTTGGCGGCGAACTTGAGACTGTTGTGGTGCAATCCCTTCTGCTTCTCCTCCTCGCTCCACTCCATCTCGTAGTAATACTCCTCCGTCGACTTCACCGGATCGCTCGACGCCGGGAAGAACATCCCTCCCCACTGCGGGAAGTGCACCAAAGCCACGGGAAGCGTGCAGCACACGATCATAATCCCCATCAGAAACAGCCCCGTCTCGGTAGAGTACTGGTTCGTCGAGAAAAACACGAGCTGGGTCAAACCCGACCCGAAGTTCCCACCCGCACCGGCCAGACCCGATATGATCCCCAACGACCTCCGCGACACGAAGGGAATGATCCCGAACGTGGCCCCACACGCCGCCTGAGCTCCAACTGAGAACAAGATCATCGACAAGATCGCCAGAGGTAACGTACTCGCTTTTCCCAACCAAATGCAGAAAACACCGCCTAGGGTTTGCAGCGTCCACAAAGTCCACAGCCTTCCCCTCATCCCAAAGTACTTTGCCGCCACGTCGGACGCGTACCCTCCGAACGGCCTCGCCACGAGGTTCGCCATCCCGAAAGTCGCGGCGATAATCCCGGCGGTGTGGAGCTTGAGGTCGAACCTATCGTAAAAGTACTCCGCCACGACGTTGTCGGTGGACAGCTCGACTCCCATGGAGTAACCGTACAAAAGGGCGAAGATCCACGTCCTGTAGTTGGAGAGCGCGCCCCAGAGAACCTTCGAGAACTTGTCCTTCGCCACGTCACCCTTCTTCTGTAGGGCCCCGAGGTTGCCATCTGGCAGGTCCTGTCCCAGCGTCAGCACCATGATCCCCATGATGACGTGGAGCCACCCGGGGATGAAGAACGCGATCCTCCAGGCTGTAAAAGGGGTGGCCCCGCCACGTCGGATGATCTCGTAGACGAGGGGCATGATCAGCTGCGTCGCGCCTCCACCCATGTTCCCCCACCCCGCGGCGGTGCCGTTGACGAGTCCGATGATCTTGCTGTTGAACATGGTGCTCATCCAGTACTGGCAGGACACGAAGGTGGCGAGGGAGAATCCGATCATGAACCGTACCGCCACGTAGCCGGAGGCGTCGGAGACGAAGGACATGCAGAAGACGGTCGGGGCGGAGAGCATGACGAGGAAGGCGCAGCCGTACCTGGGCCCCAGGAGGTCGCAGACGGCGCCCATGACGAGGCGGGAGAAGATGGAGCCGGAGACGGAGGCCACGCCGGCGCTGCCGATGTCGCTCTTGGTGATGTTGAGGTTGTCCCTGATGATGGGGACGAGCGGGGCGGCGGCGAAGGTGGAGACGAAGCAGGTGAAGAAGGAGATCCACGACAGGTGGAACGTACGCATGTGCGGGTTGGCGAACGAGAAGAGCTTGAATGTTGTCGCCTTGTGCTCCGAGTCAACCGGCAGGTCGAACTTGGTCGTCGCCGCGGCGGCGTCGGTGGGCTCGACGGAGAAGGCGAAGTCGGGCCGGTTGGCATTGTCGCCTAGACGTTGATCACTCATGATGGAAGTAGTTTTTGGGTTTCTTGTTGTTGTTGTTGTTGTGGTGATGAGAAGTGGCAAGAGTGGGGAATGTATTTATATTGCTGGCCGAGCATTGACATTTCTAGGTAAGCACTAATTTCCCCATTTTTTCCCCCGGTTTAATTATTGTGATTAATCAATTATTAATGAAAGGGCAATTAAGATTCTATTAGATGTAATTGAGGACATTGCAGGAGCTAGCTGTGCCCCGGAGAGGCACAGAGAATTAAAAAAAGGTGGAGGGGGGGAATCCTAGTTTCGCCGCATACATGGGAGAACTGTTTGAAGGACAAAAAGGGCTCATAGTGGATTCCAAAGGATGAAATTCTTGGGACCCACCGTACACGTCCCTGTTATTTAGTCTTCTTTCCTTGAAGTTAATTAAGCAAGCTTAGTTTATAAACGCTCTCTCTGTGAAATTGTTTAATTGTTATTATTACCAAGTTTAGACTCCACCAGAAAAGGCCGAGCTACGAGATTGACAGCTTCTGGGATGGATCAACGATCATGAATGCATGTTGGGCCAACCTTACGGTAAACTCAAAGATCCACATGCCTTGTCACAGAGCTGACTGCTGAGATTTCGCTTTCATTGTCACTGGTTTGCTAGCTAGCTAGCTGCTTCATTTCAATATATACCTATTGATTGATGTTATACTAATTTAATTATGGTCAAGAAACTAGAACCACAAATAGGTGCAACTCGCTCTCCCAATTGTTTGAAAACCAGCTTGCTTTCAAACAAGAGAATTAAGCAAGTGGGTGTGCATCATTTTGCTTGTAACCTTTGTATATGTGCTCCATCAGCCGGGCAGATAGAGAGTTGATCATAGGCGTACGTGAAGGCGTTTAGGGATTATTTCGGGATGTTGTGTACAATCGAGTACACCTACAGCTCGACGTTCAGTGTACATAACACGTACATGGGTTATCAGAAGGATAATAGACATTTTGGGATCAGTTTGGGTTTGGGATGTTGTGTGCCATCGAATACACCGACAACTCAACTCTCTCTGTGTACTTAGCACATACATGAGTTGTCCGAAGGACAATGAACATGCTTCAACGATTTAGTAGCCACCTTGGTTCATTTAAGCAATCACCTCCTTCGACAAAAGTGAAAGAGGGAGATGAGATCGACACAATGATTTCGACACGTTGGGCAACCGAAGGTGTACCCAACATCATCATACTTGAGTTCAAGCAATCTCCTCATTCGCAGTTGAATAATTGATTGAGTTGGCTCGTTTAAACTCGAGCAATCACTCAAATCTTATGGTATCGAAACAGAAAATTTCGTTAGGGGTAAGAAACTATCTTGAAATGTTTTCAACAAACTAGTACTTAGGGGTCGTTTGGAAGTTGCGTATGTTAAATCGTTGTATTGTTATGAATCACTATGATATAAATGCATGCATTGATACAATAGATGCATTTTGAAATTACATTGTTTGGTTGTTGAGATTATAATTTATGAATTGATTGTTATAAAGTTACTTTATAAGGAAATGTCATATTTGTCCTCCAGTTTTAATATAAAACAAAAAAAACTATGGACATAATTGAAAAAAATAAAGGTGCTCAATTATTAAACCAACAATCACAACAATCTCAACTTTTAGTTGAGATTGTACAATCCCTCATTTTTGTTGATTGTTGGTGGGACCCACACAAAACAATACATGCATTGTTTTGCAACTTGACACTTCCAAACGTTATATTGTGGACAATGCATGTATTTAACAAATACAACACTAACAATCGCAACTTCCAAACGACCCCTTAGTAAGTAGGACTGTAGGAGCACTATCTACACAACTTAAAACATATTTTAACCGAATTTACAAATTGAATTCAAAGCAGCACCTTCCACAACAAGTTACAGTAACTAGCTAGTAGCTCATTTTGTAGAAGTATAGTATGACAGAAGGAAGAAACACTAGTAGCTCAATTTGCCACGGCCTTCACAGGTGTTGCAGGATCGGGAAGAAGAGCACTTGGTGCAATAGCTCCATTTCTTTGGAAGCCTGACAAAAAAATTCACTTCAATGGATTACAACTTTGAATCATCCAAGAAATGCATTTGTCCAGATACCTATTTGTCATAACATAAGGCAAATTTTGCGTGATTAAAAGAAAGAGGTTAAGAATGAACCCTGCAGTGTACCGAGTGGCCATGTTCTTGGCACTCTTTCTTGCTTTATATAGCATGAGAATCAGTTCCCAGTCCCAATGGTAATTAAGTGGCAAGAATGAATTATTCAAAACAATTAACTTCAACCAAAATGGAAGTTCATAATTCCATTCTGGTTTAGAATAAAATCCATCTCTCAACCAAGCCTAGTTGAACCAAAGCAACAACCCAACTCGTGTTACAGAGCAAAGACGACCAGAGCTTTCAATGGAGACACCACACCACACGAGATTAATGAACACAACTCCACCGCATCCAAGTAACAACACTCATCAAAATGTTCGGCTAGGCATTATGACGAACACCTTCCCTGCCTGATACAATAGCCTTAAACCCCAGGGTGGATGCAACAAACGGAAGTAAACCCATTATCTAAACTAGTACTGCAAGCAATAACAAAGGCGGGAGCTTTCCCCCATAGCGATTCACATTAATGGGGAAATTTTTCATTCCAGTACTTAGTCGGCAACTACTCTAGTAAAGACAAAAGGATGCGGTTAGTTCTTGTGTAGGAGTTGGACTTACTTCTGGTTAAGGCGGGAAATGATGATAAATGTGTAAGGGTGAGCTCCATTGAAGAGCAGAGCTTCTAAGTTCTAACACAAGCTGCTTTGGTATCAATGAGTAACAGAAACCACCACCTCTTCCTCTCGAGGAAAGGCAGGCAGCCCGTGGGCCGGGGCTTATCTTGTTTTGTTTTTCCCAGGTTTATCGTTATTCCATGCCAGCCTAGTTATTCTCCTAAGTTGTTGGTATATACTAACTAATATTCAAAATGTATGAAAATGTATTCAAGTCTTCTGATTTTACTAAAGTATCTAGATAGCACATACTAGTATTCAAAACATCACAAACTAGTATCCAGATAGCAGATACCAACTAGTATTCAATATGGATACTCTTATGTGTTATCTGGATACTTTTATGTGTTATGTGAATACTAATTATGTGTTGTATGGATACTATTCTGTGTTGTCTAGATATTAGTTTGTGAATTTGAGATAATAGTTGATTCGTGGTGGATATCAGTTAGCAAACCTTGAATACTAGCTAGTCTGTGATCTCTAGATACTTTAGTACTTGGATACTAGTTTATGTATTTTGGATATCAGTTAGTATCTGCTAACGAATCTTCAAGTTAGCAGATTAACTTTTCCCATTCCATGCGAGCCCTTCACAATCTCACCGAATTCCAGCATTGCCACAGCAAAACGTTGCGTTTCATCTTACATTGTTGGGTAGTAATGCAAAATTTGGAGTGAGATCCTGAGCACAGAGCGTTGATTTATAAAACGTATAGATAAAGCAAAATTTCATGTTTTTTTTTTGGTTACTTTTTTATCTTAAATTTTATGCTTAGAGATTTCATATCTTTAGAGTGAAATGGGTAAACATCTGATAAGGAAACTGATGGAGAAGTATCTCTGAAACAAAATAAAAATAATATGATATTAACTAATTTAGTCCAGTAATTGGTACGTGGTCGATTCGAGGGACATATATGCAAAGTGAGGTGGTACTTGGAGAGCACTGAAGAATTTCTTTTCTGATTAAGGCGAAAAGAAACCGACATCTAAACTGTCTTTTTTTCCTGCACATAACAATGATGATAAGAAGTGATACATTTTTCTTTTTTGGTGGAGCAACAGACAAGGCAAGTTAAACGGTAGGTTAATGTTATAAAAAAAAATAGGTTAGTAAGATATATCAATTGTCTAAAAGTTGATGGCAGCGAGGTGGTTGAATTTACATTTGAAAAGATATCTTTGGGATGGTGAATTCTATGGCAAAAAAATTGAAGGCAGATTCATTTTACCTTACCAAATTTGCAACAAAAAGAAAGAAGTACTATAGCCCAACCAAGAGTGCCTCTACAAGGGACAACAAGGCCAAAACATGTATTTAATAAATGTGTTGTTCCTCAAATTGAATGGACCTTGTTAGAGAAAAACAAGCATCCACATTTATGGTTGACTTATGTTGGAGATTTTACATCCATCTGCCCCTCCTGCCTGCCCACGAGTGGTATTGTTAACAATTACCAATTTTCTTTACTTCTTGCTTATCATACCAATGACTAGGTGTGTGATATTTGAATCCATAACATTTGCATTAGGAGTTAGCACTAATAAAGTGGATGTTGTTACAAAGGTAAGATCCGAGCAACCGCTGACATGGAACTATAATCTTTCGATTTCACGAGCTGTGTTTATAGAGAGTGAGATGTTATTTTTCACATTTACAGAAAGAGTGTGGAGATTATTTGATTATAGTTGAGGTCATTCATTTCCTTTGGAACTCCAATGTTTACCTTATTTAACTCTAGTCAAAAATTGCAAGGAAAAGTTAGTGATGCGGCTTTTGTACTAAAATTGCGGTTTACCATGGTTCAATCGTTTCACACTGCTAAAATCGGACACCAATCTTGAATCCGTTATTCTCGATTTGATCGGTCGATACGACTTTTAAAACATTACTTCTACTGAATTGATTTTCAATAAAAATTAAATGTATCACACCCACTTATAATACAAAATGTGTAAAAGGGGGCTTGCATTTGAATGCGTTGGGAAATCTATGCATTTCCAATTTATGGACATCACGTGCAATAACAAAAGCACTATGAGAGCAGTTGAGTCCCGCGTTGGGCCGCGTTTGCTGACCCAAAAATTGTGACGCTTTTTGCATTAAACACGCACCGATCCCACGGATTGAAATTGCTGGCCAGCTGGGCCTTTGGCTGGTCAGCTTTTTTGATTCAGTGCAGAAGCCATGAATGAAGTAAAGCTAAAGCAGGTTCAACTAATGGGATGGCGGTTTAATTTCATCAATCCAGATATCCACCAACATTGAACTTAAGCATCGTTAAATGAGTATTGAATATCTCGAAAACTCAACAAACGGTTGGAATGACGCTGAAATTGGTATCCGATCGATATAACTGATAGTATGATTGTGTTAATGAATCCATCGAAACGTCAATGTCACTTGCCTTTTCTTGTTTTCTCGAGTTAGTAAGAGAGAATTAAGAGTGACAAAGCTTGATTTACTTTGATTAGATCAATGAGAATATATACACAAATTTAGGTATGGAATCATGCTCTACACAGTTAGGAGGTAAGCTCTCTGTACCTATGAAGTCGGTGGCGGACCCAGAAATTATATCAAGGGTATTCAACGATAAAACAAAATTATTAAGGATTGTCAAACAATTTTAAGTTCAAATTCTTCCATTACTAAATTAAAATATTACAAAGGAATTTTGTACGTCTAGAACATCAATAGCCCCGAAATCAACCTAAAAGAGTCATACTCTTGCTTGAAACCTTCGGGCGGGAGAGCCTATCACCAAAAAAAGAAAAGAAGACCCGCTTGCCGGGCTCTGCACTCGTTATCCTTACTGTTCTTTGTGCTGGGGCCCCCTCTTGCTCTGGCCATAAGCTATGGCAGCTCCAGCTCGCAACCAAAGGGGCCCGCCTCAACTAGATAAATTTACTTATTTTACACAATTCCTCTGGTTATGCTTTTTCTTCTTTACTTTCTATATTTTCATATGCAATGATGGAGATGGAGTTGGATGGGATAGGAGCTGCTGTTGAGGAAGCATCCAATCCCCAGTGCTATCGTATAATAAGTGAGAGTACTTTTGTCCCAGCCTTATTAGACGACTATCACGGGGAGTTGGAAAGACTCGGGCATCTGATCAAGGAAGCAGTGGAGGTAGGATCTTTGAAGCCCATACGTTGTGCAACTGGACCAAGGTTTGTCAATGGACAAACCTATCCCTAACCTAGGTCCGCCCCTGTATGAAGTAGTTCAGAAGATACATAATATTACAAAGCTTCACGAGCCGTTAAAGTTATCTGTCTGCTCATGAATGTTATCCATAATTAACGTGTCGATTCCTAGTTTGATGTGTAACACTAGCATTTCATATGATTAGGGCAAACTTGAAGAGTTGGGTGAGAGTCACCCAAATCAAAGAGCTGCCTAACATGGATTTAAGATTTGATTGTAGCAAGAAATCCAGTTGTTATAGAATCCTACAGGGCAGTGAAATTTTTGGCGGGAAGAAGATATTGTTGAAACTTGAAAGTGATGGAATGCAGAAGTTATAATATTTTTTTTTTTGACAAGAAGCTGCTTATATTGCACTTCAAAAGTGAGTACAAAGTTTAGGGTAAAACCCATGGAAAGATACAGCAGAAATCAAAAGGGAAAACAAAGCCCACAAACAAAGCCCTAGCAAATGTTTCAAAAAGAAAACAACAAATGAAGCCCAAACCCCAGAGCCTGCAAAGTGAGCCCAATAAACCCTACAGACAACTACCAACATCAACCCTAGCCATCATCTCTTCTCCAACCTGCCGCCGCCAACCATACGAACAGAGCGCCGAAAAACCAACGTCGACCACCAGCTCGCCGTGCAACGATCGGACCAACACAACAACGGGAGAACAGCAGTCCGCGAGGAGCCCGGAGACCAAGAAAACGGCAACGAACAGGCTTGGAGAAAAGAGACGAGCTTCAGGCCGATGCATCCCTGCCTTCAACATCTTAGAACCGCATCCAGGCCGCTGCATATGAGAAGGCCTTTGCATCTCCGAAACACCGGCTCAATGGGTGAAGCAAGGAGGTAGATGAAAGGTAAGAAGATGCGAAGACAAGCTACCGATCAGAGATCTATAGCCCCCTTTGACCACCGAGAGAAAGAACCAAAACATCTAAATCTGAGGATCAGAAGTAGAGTCTGGAACAGGAGACATCCATCTCACAAGGAGTGGCAGAATGAAAATCCCAAAGATGGGCATGAAGGTGAAACGGAGATCTGGACAAGGAACAAACGAAACATGCACTGAGAATAAAACTGGAACCAAAACAAAATAAAAAGCTGGAAAGAAAAAAAGGGTTGGGGGGCCACCGTCGGTCCCAAAGGGAAGCCGCCGGCAGCCCCATGGAGCTTGAATCTGAAGCCTAACTTAGAGAGAAGGCAGAGAAAAGGTAAGTTAGAGAGAGGATTTGTTTTAATGTATACAGCTAACACAGAAGTTATAATAAGAAGGTAATAAAAGAAGATACATGCTGGCAGGCAGGGTAGATTTTTTTAGCAGCTGTGGCTAGTTGGGGTTGGAAGGTGACTGTGGAGGTGCAATAACGAGAGCTCACGGGCAATCCCCCACCTTTCTTCCCTCCTCTCTCACTCTCTTGCAGCAGATTCAATTTCAAAGCACAAGCCAGAATACCAAACACACATTTAATGGTGGCCGGGAAACAAATATATTGCAATACCAGTAGCTGGTTGCAGATCAAACTCCACCACCTGTATTCATTTTCATTCATGTCTCACACTCTCTCTGCCTATCTATTGCTTTATGTCACGGGGATCCTATTTATAGGGAGCTACATTGCCTCTACAAACTCATCATCATCGTCATTCATCACCACCATCAATCATATAATCCTTCAAAACCCTCCCAAGGTTTCTTACCCATTATCTCCTCCTCCAAAGATATGAAGAAGTGTTGTTGCAGCTGCAGCAGGGTTGTGAAGTTTGAAGCAACATTGCTGGTGATGGTGATCATATGCATGGCGATGATGGGGAGGATCGAGGGCGGTCGTGACATCCGGCAGCCACCATCAAGTGTTCCTAGCACAATGGTGAATGATGTTCCTCCCTATCACGATTCGTCGGCGAAAGAGAAGGGGTATGTGGAGCTTAAGAGGAATCACGGCGGCAGAGAAGGGCAAGTTGTGGTGTTTGGAGGGAAGGAAGTGAAGAACTGCATGCCGAAAGGGTTTAGACACACCTCTGCTCCTTCCAGATATGTCAACTACCTTCCCCTGCTTGGTTCTAACTGCCATTGAAGAAACTCCCAACTTCATCAGCCACCACCGCTACCCTTGAGAGTGTTTGCTGCACCCCAATTACACATCAGTCGCAATTGCACTGCTTGTGGAATTCTAGATCAAAGTTTTTTTTTTTTCCTCCGGCTTATTTTCGCATGTTCTGTAGCTTCTTCATTTATTCATTTCCCGTTCATGACTAGGTTGTAGGAAGTAAAGTTCGTTAATTCACCTGATAAGAGATCCATCCTTCTGTTGCTGTGCAAATGGAAACTAAGGTTCTGAGAATTATTTTTTCTTAGTTCTGCTAATGACAGAGGCAAACTGGAAGTTACCAATTGCAAGCTCTGTTAGATTACTATCTGACAAATCTTGGCATACAGTTCAGGATCAAACCCTCAACAGGGATTTCTTCAACTTTTATTCATGACAACCTGCAGCTATGGCCGAAACATCCAGGGATATACACAGAGAAAAGCAGTGAAACTGATTAACATAGCTGATAACACGTTTATAAGTTATAACCTCATCTTAAATAAAAACAGTGCAGAACATTAACACAGCAACGCAGATGTCAAATGTTCGCGCTAGCCCACTAACCCAGATAGTACACAACGGCCTCTCAACAAACAAACCATAAAAGACACAAAAGAACTGTTTTTCTCTACCAGAACCAGAGAGAGCATTTCCACTGCTACGATCTCTTGGTTGGCGGATTACTATCCTTTCTTTCTCACTTAACTATACAAGTCATCGTCATCAGCTCCACCAGCTGGGGCTGAGAACGGATCAGATGCTGCTGTTGCACCACCTCCGGCAGAGGTTTCCGAGAACCTAAACTCTGATCCAAAGCCCCTTGACTGCTGCAATGTCTGAGCAAACGCCTGGTACTTCCTGATATCTGCATCGCTCACACTGCGACGTGCATACTTCATCGACTCCTCAAAGTGTGCTGCCTTAATCTCTGCCACCTCATCATCGACGTCCTCGTCCATCGCCTCAGGATTGTCCTTCCTCCTCCTCTCCCTCTCAATATCCTATCATCCACGAACACCAGACACAAAATTGAGATTCAGAATTAGGGCAGGTGTGAAATTGCTAATATATAATGCGGTTTTAATCCGGACGGGGTAAGACATTAAGACAAAGTTGGGGCTCCATTAAGTAATACCTTCTCAATGTTCTCCCTGATGGCATACTTGCAAGCTCGCTGGCATATCTCGGTGATGTCAGCACCACTGAAGCCTTGAGTGTACTTGGCCAATGCCCTCAAGTCAACATCCTTCGAGATTGGTGATTTCCTCAAGCATGCTTTGAAAATCTGATGACGTGAGTCCTCATCAGGAAGAGGGATGTAGATCAACTGGTCAAGACGGCCGGGCCTGAGGAGTGCCGAATCGATGATGTCGGGCCTGTTCGTGGCGCCAATTATGAAGACAGTCTTCTTTGCTGACATGCCGTCCATTTCAGTGAGAAGTTGGTTCAGAACACGATCAGCAGCACCACCTGCATCACCAACACTGCCTCCTCTCTGCAATGGTACACAATTCCAAATGAGATTTACAACCAACATGACACAATTAAGGTCCAACAGAAAAAGCCACGTTAGGGATCAAAGAAACTGTACCTGAGTTGCAATGGAGTCGAGCTCATCAAAGAAAAGGACACATGGTGCAGACTGTCTGGCCTTGTCGAAGATTTCCCTGACATTAGCTTCACTCTCACCAAACCACATCGTCAAGAGCTCAGGACCCTTGACACTGATGAAGTTTGCTTGGCACTCATTGGCAATTGCCTTAGCCAACAAAGTCTTCCCACAACCCGGAGGGCCATAGAACAGAACTCCCTTTGAAGGTGACATGCCAAATTTCTCAAACTTCTCGGGATGTTCCACGGGATATTGAACAGTCTGTCAAGCAGAAGCACGCCACAAAAGAGATATAGAGATCAGTATCAACTAAAGCAGTCCAGTAATAAGCAGGTAGTTAAAGAAGAGGTCGATGCAACTTGAAAGGTGAGAACAATACCTCTTGAAGTTCTCGCTTAACATTCTCAAGCCCACCAATGTCCTCCCAGCTACAGTTTGGTACTTCAACCACCTGTTACAGGGAAAAGTAAGCAAATGTGTATACTTGGATTAAATAGCATCCACAAAATAGGTTCAATAAGACTCACCGTTTCTCGCAAAGCAGAGGGATTACTAGTTCCTAGAGCAGTTTGGAAGTGCTCATTGCTAACAGCCATCGAATTCAGTATCTCAGCATCAATGGTGTCATCCTCCAGATCAATAACATCCATTTTCTCCCTGATGCACTGAAGTGCAGCTTCAGTGCATAAAGCAGCAAGGTCAGCACCGACATATCCATGGGTATCTTTTCCAATCTTTTCCAGATCTACCTGCAAAAGCAAATCATTTCAATGTAGTAGGCAATCAGTATAATCATATTGAAGTCCTGCTGGGATCAGAGCAAAAGGGCCAACCAGAAAGAAGTGACGTAATAATATTATAGAAGATATAAAGAGCTAGGAACATACATCATCAGATAGCTTCATATTCTTTGTGTGGATGCGAAGAACCTCGAGACGTCCAACCTCATCAGGAACACCAATATCTATCTCCCTGTCAAATCGCCCAAACCTTCTGAGAGCTGGGTCAATGCTGTTTGGACGATTGGTAGCACCCATCACAATCACATGGGCACGAGATTTAAGTCCATCCATGAGAGTCAGCAGTTGTGAGACAATACGCCTTTCAACTTCACCGTGTGTCTTCTCCCTCTTGGGGGCAATGGAGTCAATCTCATCAATGAAGATGATAGAAGGGGCATTTTTCTCAGCCTCTTCAAAAGCCTTCCTCAGATTACTTTCACTCTCCCCAGCCAACTTCGACATGATTTCAGGTCCATTGATGCAGAAGAAGAATGCACCAGTTTCATTAGCCACAGCTCTGGCTATCAATGTCTTTCCAGAACCAGGAGGACCATACAGCAGAATACCCTTTGGTGGCTTAACACCAATAGATTTGAAGAGCTGAGGGTGTCTTAAGGGCAGCTCAACCAACTCACGGATCTGGGCCATCTGCTTTCTGACCCCACCAACATCATCATAACCAATCTCATCTAACCTATCCTCGTCCTCCCTTCTCACTGGCTCCCCCTCACAGAAAATCTCAGTATCCGGGGCAACCACGCAATACTCCCCTGGATCAGTTTCAATGACCTTGAATTCTACGCTTCTCATGCCACCTCTAACAAGGAAGAGATCTCCCTTCCTCACGGGACGATAAGCCTCCAGGAAATAAGCTGGCGCGAAAAAACAATGTCAGAATTCGACGTGTCAAGGGAAAGGAGGCAAATTGAAGAAGGAAACTTATAGAAACTCACGCTTCAGATATGCATCAAAAAGGTTTCCAGTGACACCTTCAATTGTGTCATCAATTGGAAGTATGTGAACACGCTTTCCGTATTTAACATCAGGGCATTGGTGCACAGAAACAACATCTCCAAGTCGCACCCTCAAATTAGACCTAACAACCTTGTTCATTCTAATCTTTGGCTGCTCACAAGTCTCATCAGCAAGAGCAATGCAGATAGTATCCTTCCTTTTCTTGCCCTGTCCACCAAATTATAGTCAGAACACATAACAACAATCACCTAGCACAAGCCCAAAGGAATGATGACGGAAACAACATTCAACAGAGATATTCCAGCCTCCAGAAGGCATTTTCTTAAAGAGAATGCTTGAAATCGAGAAACTTGTGATCAAGTCTCCTTCTAGCCGACATAATCAGATCACTAAAAGCAAATTGACAACTCACAGGAGCAACTAATAGACACACAACTAGACAAAACCAAGTCCAGCAAATAAAAATCCACAGCAAACCCTAGAACCAAAAACTCTGAGCGGCAATCACCACCGCAATAAACAAGAGCACCCACTGACCATAACCAAACCCTCCGTCCCCTGAGCATCAATACATCACCCATAAAGTAAGGAACCGAAAAAAACAAACCTTGATGAGAATAGTATCGCCGCGGAAGAGCTGGAGCTTCTCCATGGTATCAGGGTGCATCGCGACGACGGAATTATCATCGTTGACGGCCTCGTCAACAACCAGACGGTTCGGCGACTTCTTCCTCTCCAAAATCGCGGTGGAGAAGTCCTTCTTCCCCGATTTCCTGGCAAAACCAACGTATTATAATCAGCGATTGATGGAATTGAGCGGCCACCGCCAGCAGAACCGTTGGGAGAGGGAAGCGATCATAAAAGTAAAAACAGTGGCGGCGAGCAAAGAGAACTTACGCATCGGAAGATTCGGGCTTGTCCGCCATTGTTATCTTTTTGGGGAGAGTTCGTCAGTAAAGTAAACAGCTTGAGTGAAGGAAGGAATAATAATGGACGGAGTGAGGGAGAGTTCTGGATTGAGGTCGCTGTGGTAGATTTATAAATAGGGAGAGGCGAGGAGAGAGAAAGTCTTGCTTGTATTTATCAAGAGAGGACGGGGTCTGTTTGGCTACAGGAATTGGGAGCTATTTCCGACTCGGAAATATGTGAAGTTCGTTCGTATCTTGGAATGCCAAATTTCTTTAGGAATCGGGATTCTCTTTCTATCGGTTTATACGGGCTGGCGAGTATTTACATCTGAGCTGGGCCTTTTTATTCTTTGGTGGATTTTCGGCCCGAGTCTTTTTTAGAACCTCTGTTGGGCTGGATGCCCTTTCTATTACTAGGCACTAGGCAGGCGTTGCAAGGATGGCAATTGGTCTTCAATAATGCCCATGAATGATGCCATCCTATGGTGTTTACAACTTTGGAATAAGATGCAATTCTTCGACCACAATCTTGGTCTCAATCTGTCAATGAGGAGTAGGATTGGATTGGGGATGGATTTAGATGTTCACAGTTCCATATTCATAATCGTCTCACATGTAATTCATATATTATCTACTGTCAATTATATTGATCATTCTCTCCTGCATCTGTAATTTAAAAATAATGTAACCCTAAACGCATTCATTTCATTTTTCGAATTCCAACAATACATTTTATGACCCTTTTAACGATAATTTCTCCTAATAATTTAATTTTCTTATGTTTCTCGTACTTTTAATGATTAGTTTATGATTACATGTTATCGAGTATTCAAAAACAACGGGGAAGCAGATACAAAAAAATGTCACTCATTTGGGGATGGTGATGAGTGACATTGGTTTACCGTTTACGAATGAAAATGGGAATGAGAATTTGTTTAGCATAATCCGCCCTAAACTCATCACATCGCCATCCCTATGTGGCATGACATGTATTCAAATGGTGCATGCGACATCCTATATGATGGGGGGGAGGTGATACTGTGGTGATTGACAAGGTCAATTGGGGCATTTGTCGAGACAAAGGTCAATCGAGGTGGCATCTTGAAAGAGATTTGCAGGTTAATGACAACTTTATTTCACATGGCTTGTTTGTCATTTTATTTGCACTTGATTGGGATAATAGAGTAACCTATTTGTGGCCGAACAAACCCCTTTGCGTTGTTTCCCACTAGTGTGGCAGCTAGTTATGAGTTTAACTTTCGCTTGATAAAATGTCATATCTTCCAACACCTCTGGTTTAACAATTCCCAACAATTGTTATTGTATTATTCATCATGCCCCTAAATGAGTAATTGTAGCATACACTTACTTGCATTTTATTGAATTGAATACAATACTAGATCCCATCTTAATCATGCATTGTTGTGGTTGAGTGGTAATGAGACATGAGATACATTCAAATCAAGGGAGTGTGTGAACTTTTGATTGGCTTTGAAGCCTAATAACGTTAAGGAATGTTTCAAATAAGTATGGAAAAAGGGGGGGAAAAGCTTAAAAGCAAAGAAGCCCTTCTTCTAATTGCTTGTTTATGGGAACTGAAGGGACAGCATATATTCTTCCCATTATGTTCATATGATCCAATCTACCATCTTCTTCAACATTTGTAAAAAGATATAAGGAATGATGAATCATCATCATATTATAACGGTTATGAGTTATCCATGAAACAACAGTGTCTCCATGCCTCGACATTACTCTTAAGATATAGATTTTACCTTAAACAACAAGGGAAATCATTTGCAGCATATGTGGCATGCTATTCTGCTGTCTGTGTCGGCCCATTATGGGGAATGATTAGTGGCCCGATCCAATTATATCAGTTGACTTATTAGTTTAATCTCCAATAGCTAACTTTGATAATCCTTTTGAGCACACTCCACTAATAGCTAACTTAACCATCAAACAATGTCAGTGAAAGTGAACCTAGCAAGTAATGTCGAGAAAAAGGTTAATTGGTGGAATTTGGAACGTTGAAGGAGAGCCGGGTTTTGCCGTTTTGGAAGGGAAAGAGTTCAGCGTATGTGTTTGGTGTGAAGTCGCAAAGGTTGATGACCTGAAAGGAATTTGTTTCGTGTTGTTGTTTGGAATGATATCTTTGATGGCTCAAGTTTGATGTAACGTTTAAAATGAGAAGATTTAGTGAGTATCGGATATTTGTTAATTATCTAGGAAATGTGCACACTGACTTGTTGGTTAGACGTATACAATAGATTTCAACCATATGATCACTAGACAAGCTAAACTAGTTTATATACTATGTATATAGTCTTAATAAGGGCTTGTCGCTAAGTTTGAAATAGATAACTCTGCCCGCTCTTCCATTGTTGTCTTGCATAGTTCGTGTAGAGCATAACCATTGTGTTTTTTTCTTATTACAATTTATTCACAGATTGTTGTAAATAGATTAAATCGTTGGAATTGTTCATATATACCATAAAAGAACAAGTTATGAACCAATTTGATTGTGATGGCTGATGAGTGGGTGGATAATCATTTAAAGCAGTAGTGTGATCTCGACTGATATTTCCTTCATTGCTCAAATCACTAGATTCCTTCCTCATAATTAACAATACCAAATCATCATTTTGGAAACAAAATTCGTTCATTCCCTTCAAATCATAGTAAACACCCGCCATTAACATACAAAGAACAGTGTATAAAATGATAAATCTAAAAAGGAAGCAAGACAAACAGAGAAACATGCCAAAGGAGGAGTAGAAAACAAAAGAAGCAAAGTTGATGACTCTGCTGAGGAGACAGCAGTGAGTTGAGGTAATTGAGGGGATGGCTTGCCAAAATCTAGCAAGGACAGCAAAACCCGGTAATGAAAAAGAAAAAGGAAAAGAAAAGCAAATCAAAAGCAGATGTTGATCCCCGGATCCGGGTTCGGGCTAGTGAGTCGGGTCGAGCTCAACCCGGGAAGACTTCCAAGCTTCCAGTTCCAGTACTAGTTTCCAAAGTTCCCACTGTGAGAGAGAGCTTATTAAAAAGCCTCAGGTCATTACTCACTAGCATTAATCACCTTTTGGCTCTTTCTCTTGGTTTCTCTTCCACTCTCACTTCTTCCACCGTCGGCTCTCTCTCTCTCTCCATCTACCTCTCGCTCTGCTGCTTAGTCTTTCCTTTCGTCTTCAGCTTCCTTACTCAGATCCAGGTTTGCCTCTTTAGTAACTTTTGTCTTCTTTTTGCCGACTTCAATGTTGTTTGTTCTTATTCTGTTTTCCAGTCTGTTTTAGTAGTACTTAATGTTTCCGTGTTCTTTCCCCTAATTGAGATGGTGGTAAAGGTTAGTACTTTGATAGGGAAATGAGCTTAAGTTTCAAGCTGGGTGGACTTGTTGCTGTTGGGTTCTTCGGTAAATAACTAGCAAGTCAAAATTAATGGAGTTTCTGGATAGTTGGAGTAAGGGATAGATTGGAATGCTCATAAAGCTTTCATCTTTAGTGTTCTTTTCTCTCTAAACATTCCCTGCCTTTTCTTCCATTTTCTTCGCTACCAAGCAGAGCATAAAGAGTGTTGTTTGAGTGGGAGAAGGATGTTGCTTTCCCATTGAAATGGATAACAGAATGGGGTTGGGTTTCACTGTTCATATATCTGGTAAATGATTCCTTATTCATTACCAAAGTGAGGGGAAATTTTTGGGTTTCTAGCTCTTGTTTGATTGAATATGGGGTTCTGTGTTTCTGCTTTTATCCATTTAGTTCAGTTCTTGTGACACATTTCCTTTTTCCAAACCCTGAAGGCTCATTATCCCTTGACCATGGTTTGATCCCGTGCATTTCTTGGCAGCAAGGGGAAGCAGTTTAAGGCTCTATCCGCTTTGAATTGTAGACTGCTGTTCTGCCCTATTGAAAACCTTGGTTAGGAAGTTCATAAAGATGGAAGAGATACAGTCTCAATCAGAAAACTACAGGTCTTCTTCATCCTCGGCAAGCAGTCCAGCTAGTAGGGTGCCTTCAAGCAACTTCTTCTATCTCAGGAAGCCCGGTGCACTTAGGCAACCAATCTCATTTGAAGATTCACCTGAATGGGAAACAGATGCTGACGTTAGAATGGAGGAAGGAGTTGATCAAGACTCCATCAATATGGCCACCACTCCAGCTTCTCCATCTCTTTCCAAGCTCAACAGTGGCTCACTGCCATCTCCACCTATACCAGAAACTGCTTCTTCTTCAGTGAGAAAGATTGCAGGTGCTTGTGTTGTGTGGAAAGACTTGACCGTCACGATTAAGGGGAAGAGGAAGTATTCAGATAAGGTCATCAAGAGCTCAAGTGGGTTGGCATTGCCAGGGACAATGACTGTGATTATGGGGCCAGCTAGATCTGGCAAATCCACTCTCCTAAGAGCCATTGCAGGAAGATTGCATCATTCGGCCAAAGTGTATGGTGAAGTGTTTGTGAATGGCACTAAGTCACCCATGCCTTATGGCTCCTATGTAAGTTTTTCTTATTCAGTGGTGCAATGTAGTAGCATTATTTTTGCCTAGTGGACTCATGATTTCTTCTCCCAATATACAGGGTTTTGTCGAAAGAGAAACTACGCTAATTGGAGCACTTACTGTACGAGAGTTTCTGTACTACTCTGCATTGCTTCAACTTCCTGGCTTTTTCTGCCAGAAGAAGAATGTGGTTGAGGATGCCATCCATGCTATGTCGCTGACTGATTATGCAAATAAGTTGATTGGAGGCCACTGTTTTATGAAGGGACTGCCGAGGGGTGAGAGAAGGCGTGTGAACATTGCTAGAGAACTTGTCATGAGGCCCCATGTGTTGTTCATAGATGAGCCCCTTTATCATTTGGACAGGTTAGTAGAAAATATTGTATTACATGGCAGCTTTGTGTCGTTTCCAAGGTACTGAACGAGTTGGTTTCTTGTGTCAGTGTTTCTGCACTTCTGATGATGGTTACCTTAAAGAAACTTGCTAGCACGGGATGCACTCTCATTTTCACTTTATACCAAAGCAGCACGGAGGTGTTTGGTCTCTTTGATCGAATTTGCCTGCTTTCGAATGGAAACACATTATTCTTTGGGGAAACATTGGCTTGCTTGCAGGTGAGACTGTGAAAATATCTTTGATTTTTGTTAGTATATGTATTTTAATGAGCGGTGATCAGCAAATATTATCATTGTGGTTGCACATTGTGCATGTCTTCAAGTCATAGTACATATTAAAGCTTGCACTCATATGTAAGCCATCGGCGGTTCATATATTGATCAGATATTTATCATGTTGATGCAGCACTTCTCAAATGCTGGATTTCCCTGCCCTATTATGCAAAGTCCGTCCGATCACTTCTTGCGTGCCATTAATACGGATTTTGACAGGATCATTGCTATGTGCAAAAACTGGCAGGTAAGATTTGGTAAATGGTTCTTTTCTCTAATGCTTACAGCACCCTTGCATTGGGACGATTCCAAAGAGATGAAGGAATGTAGTTAATGCTAATTGGTTTGGCATTCAAGTTACTATAGCATCACATGATGTTAGCACATCTACTTCATCTGTGGGGGGCTCAAGCCTACTAAAACTGTTTCTAATGTTGGCAATGTGTGGGAAAATACGGTGGCAGGATGACCATGGCGATTTTTCATCAGTGAATATGGATACTGCTGTTGCAATACGCACCCTGGAAGCAACCTATAAACAATCGGCAGATGCTGCTGCTGTTGAAAATATGATCGTGAGACTCACTGAAAGGGTAATGTATGATTGTCATTGATCAGATATTTTCTCTAGCTCCTAACATGAAATGTTTTCGAAAAAGTTAAAAACTGGAGGTGCGGGGAATCGAACCCCGTGCCTCTCGCATGCGAAGCGAGCGCTCTACCATATGAGCTACACCCCCATTTGTTATTGAAATAACCTTGATACTATGCTTAGTCATATTTTGCAATCAAACCTGCA
This sequence comes from Linum tenue, assembly GCA_946122785.1. Classification (NCBI taxonomy): domain Eukaryota; kingdom Viridiplantae; phylum Streptophyta; class Magnoliopsida; order Malpighiales; family Linaceae; genus Linum; species Linum tenue. The sequence continues at coordinate 63,525,450 of CAMGYJ010000007.1, read as the reverse complement.
TGAACTTCTTCAATAAGTAACCTTTTTTTTTGTGTATTTTCTTTATAAACTCATTGATTCAGTCTTGACTGCTCCTTCAGGAAGGTCCACTGCTCAAAACCAAGGGAAGAGCTGGCTTTGGGACAAGAATTGCCGTGCTGACTTGGAGATCTTTGCTCATTATGTCAAGAGAATGGAAATACTATTGGCTTCGCCTTATTCTCTATATGGGCCTTACAGTATGTATCGGTACTGTATTCTCAAGCTTGGGCCATTCTCTTTCCTCAGTCGTGGTGAGTCTCTTGAAAACAAACCGACATTTCTCCATCTGACATCAATAGTGACAATGAGAATCAAGAAATTAATTTATAATAACGAGAAACATGTGCATGGTGTTTGTTCTAATTTTGCAGACAAGAGTTGCTGCTGTATTTGTGTTTGTCTCATTTACTTCACTTCTTAGCATTGCTGGAGTACCTTCACTTCTGAAAGAAGTCAAGGTAAGCAACTTTCTTTTTTCAAAATCTTTATGGTTCTCTTTAATCTTCTCTAGATAACAATGTCCCAGACATCTTAGTTGAATGGCCTGCAATTACCCTGCTGCAGGTATATGCAAGTGAAGAATCGAACATGCATTCAGGGGCGCTAGTCTTTTTACTTGGCCAGTTCCTCTCCAGCATACCCTTCCTATTCCTAGTCTCCATCTCATCAAGCCTAGTATTCTACTTCCTAATCGGGTTACGAGATGAGTTCAGCTTGTTAATGTACTTCGTCCTCAACTTCTTCATGTGCCTCCTAGTGAATGAAGGACTAATGCTTCTCGTCGTTTCCCTCTGGCAACATCTCTTCTGGAGCGTCCTCACATTGGTGTCCATTCACGTAAGTGAGCCAATATCAACAGGGAGATATTATTATGCTCATAATAAAATGTAGCCCTAAGTAACGGTCTGGTAAAACCTTTTTCAGGTGGTGATGATGCTCTCAGCAGGATACTTCAGAATCCGAAACGCCTTGCCTGGCCCGTTCTGGACATATCCCGTGTCATACCTCGCTTTCCATACATACTCCATTCAGGGACTTTTGGAGAACGAGTACCTGGTGACTACATTCGCTGTAGGCCAGGTGAGAAGCATTTCGGGGTACCAAGCTATCAGAAGCGCATACGACATCTCTCTCGACAACAATGCCAAATGGGAGAACTTGTTGGTTTTGCTCATCATGGTGATCGCGTACCGGGTTTTAGTGTTCCTCGTGCTCCATTTGCGCGTGGGGAAAAATGCTTCGGTACTAAAGTTTTGCAGGTTTGAACATGTTAATAAGAGCAGCAGTTCCAGATGAAAAGGAGGAACTGATCTCTGTTGTTAAATGTTGGCAATTTTTGTTGCTTCAAATGAAAGTAAAAACATAAATTTATTTCTTCCCTTGCCTTGTGTCTTTGGTGCTTGCTTCTCTTAGTATGCTCATTACGTGCGGTGGAGGGTTCAGTGCAATTAACGTAGTTATTCAACCTAATTACACAAAAGAAATTAGGCGGCTGACCAAATTGTACCTAATTCCTCATGTACCCTTAGGGTACTAGCTTCAAGTAATTTTCGTCACCATCACAACTTGACGTGACACTAAATGAATTGTGCTATTTACGTCATAATTGATATTTGAAACCAACAATGACAGGTGAAACAAACACTGAAGGTAAATGACAAATAATATTTATGTGCATTGGAAAATGTCGTTAAACAATGGCTTACATAATTACATTCTATGTATCATACTATCCCAAGACAAGATTGGCAAGTGGCATGTACAATCTCCTATTTTGGAGATCTTTCTATCCAAACATCTTAACGTGTGATCTAATTTATGCGTCCTTACAAATGTTCCCATCCACCAAGCTTCTCCCACAAGTCACAACCATCTAATAAGAATTGATAATTTTTGATACAGAGGAAAACAATGATGATTACGAATTTATTCACTTCTCCGTTCACCAGTAGTTTGGATTTTGTTCTTAAGTTCCTCGACGAATTGCCCGAAATTACGAGCAGACGATCCATTGCTCTCGAGTGCACTTGCCAGAGTTTTCTTCACTTCTTTGACTCTTTTCCTCAGCTCATCTCCCAAGTCTCCACCCATCAGACGACCGATATTCCTCGCCACGTCCTCTTTCCTAGCAGCTTTACAATCAATCAGGTTAATCCCAACCTTCCAATCGTCCACCACCAATTTACGGTTCGTGAATTGATCCGTGTACAACGGGAAGCACAACAACGGCACTCCGCACCACGCAGCCTCCAGTATCGAATTCCACCCGCAGTGCGTCAGGAACCCTCCGATCGCCCGGTGCGCCAGTACTTCCTTCTGGCTGCACCAACCTACGATCATCGAACGGTCAGAAACCTCCTCCCTGAACCCCACGGGCAAAGGGTTCGGATCGTCCGAGCTCACTATGTCGTCCCGAAGCACCCACACGAAACTCACCCCGCTCAGCGCGAGCCCGCGTGCTATCTCCACGAGGTCGGGTTTCTCAACGTGGGCGTAGCTTCCAAACGAAACGTAGAGGACCGAACCGGGCTTCCTCGTGTCGAGCCAGTGGCTGCAGTCCGACTCGGACCACAGGCTCGTCCGGACCGCACTCTTGTTTGTGAACCCTGCCGGCGGGAAGATGGGCCCAATTGCGTAGTATGACATTTGGGCCTGCAGGGCCGAGATCGTCTCCGCCTCGAGCTCCTGGACCGTGTTTGCTACCACGAAATCCGCACCCCGTGCATCCTGGAAAGCCGTGAAGATTATTTGGTGGCAGACCGAGGTCTCGTTAGCTTCTTGGAGATACGACGTCGTGTCTTTTGGCTCGATGCTCGCCACCCCCGGTATATACTCTATCGCATCCTCTCGTCGATCTACATTACGTTTACCAATAGAAAGTCAAAAAAGTCAAAACTACCACCCTGGAGAAATATCGTAAGTAGTACCCAATGTTTACATTTTTCGACATTTCAGTACCTTGACAACCGAAATGGCCGTTTTGGCGGAGGAGGTGGACGTGGTGGTACAGGGTGTAAACCAGGGCCGGTTCGGTCCAGAACGAAACACAAACCAAACCGAACTTCTTGGCCACCTTGGCCGGCCAGACAAAGAAAGTGTCGGCGATCAAACAAGACACCTCCTCGTCTTCCCCGCCGGAGGCGACGATCCCGGCGACCAGTTCCTCCACGTGGGCGGAGAACACGTGCAGGAGCGAGGCCATGAACTGGTCGTGGTTCAGCGACCGGTCGAACCCGAGGGGGAGCCCGTCGGAGACGGTGGCGTACCTTATGTCGAGGCTCTCGCCGCCGGGAGATGACTCGCGGAGCTTGGAGAAGACGTCGGCGCCGGAGCCGGTGGCGGTGGAGATCTTGTGGTGGATGTAGTGGGTGTTGACGAAGGTGACGGTGAAGCCGTGGGAGGCGAGCTTGACGGCGAGGTGGACGGAGGGGATGACGTGGCCTTGAAGAGGGTAGGGGATGAAGATGGCGTGAGGCTTCCGGTGGCGGCGGCGGCCGTCCTGTGTCTCCGCCATCTTCTCTTTTATTTTTTTGGTATTGCACGTATTAATTGGAGGGAAGGGGAGCAGATCGTATATATAGGAGTGGAAAGTGGGCTGGCTAGTTTTACAAACAAACGATGAATTTGCCTGTTTACCGGATTTCCATCCATTTCGTCTCTTCTCGTGCACGGTTAAATGTTTAGCCAAATTGTATGATCGAGTGATTGGCACGCACTGTATATGTACTCTGGCCTCACGGTAATATATATTTTTGCGGTGGTTAATTAGTATGCTAAGGAATTCTATGAAAGAAGATATGAGATACTTCAATAATTTAATTTCGGTTTAACTAAAGTACGCTTAAACTTACTGTTTAGGTTTGACTAGCCGTTTGACAAAGTCAAAACGTTTTATTTAAAAGTTTTACGTCGAGTTTGATGTCCAGAATGAGGTGACAGAATTAGGGAATCAAACATAAAATCAATAAAAGAGAAATTAACATCATCTATAAACTTGATCTTTTTCTCAATCTCTCCAATAACTCAAGAACTCAGTAAGTTATTGATATATTTTATAAACTTGATAAGCAAGTTATTAATCATTTGAATCGAAGTCGAAGAGTATTGTAAAGTGCCGTGTGTCATTCATCATTTTAATGCAAACTACTATTTTTCTTCCGACATCTAAACATGTTTAGACAACACAACAAATTAAAAATTAAACGTATATATATGTGGATTGGAATTGTAGACGTATATATATTGATGAGTAAGCCAGAGGTTCGTCGAGAGTTAAACAGTAAAAGGGACTAGACCGAGAATCCAAGTCTCCACCATTTCAATGTCAGAATGGCGACATATATATTGTGCACTCATTAAATTCCCAGAAAGGCGGACATGGAGCATGTTGCATGCCTGACTGTACAGATCTGTCATTTGTGTGTTTCATTTTCGCTTCGTACTCGTAGGCCTAAGTTCAGGTCCTTAAACCCTCTTTTTTAAGGAGGATCTTAAAGCATTGTGATTGGCTGATTTAGGATTAGGTAGTTAGTGGGAGTTATTAGTTAAATAGTTGTTAGGGTTATTAAGGGAATTACAATTAAATTAAAAACCATAACCCTATTAATGTATATACCCACGTATCCTCCTTTTATTTTTCCTCCCGCAAGTCAAAACTCTTCTCCGGCTGTCCCTCCCGCTGAGCTCTCCGGCCGGCGATTCTCCTTCTCCGCCGACGGCATCCAGCACCCGTTGCGGTCGTCGTTCTAATCCAGCAACGTCGCTCGTCATTCTTCCATTGCCGCCGTCGATTTAGCTCCCCTCACGCGCTGATCTCCGGCCGGTGAAGTAGCTCCCGCCAGCGTTCTCCACCGTCGTCGGCCCAATCCACCAACGCAGAGTCCCAGCCAGCGTCGGTCCAGTTCTCCACCGTCGTTGCCGCCGTCGGTCCAGTTCTCCCAGCTTCCGTCGCCGCCGTCTGTCCGTGAACCCTTATCTCTCGTCGGCGGCGTTAAAGGTTTGGCGTGCATGGGCTTAACCCTACTAATTATGACGTGTTGAAATTTTATTATGATTATTGTTAACTTATGTTATTTGTAATGAGTTTTGTTTACGTTTGCTAATTTTTCAAGTGTCTTTATCAATGATTTCGTCTTATATTTTTTTTTATGTTTGTAATGTGTTTTGCTTATGTTTGTAATTTTTTTAAACGTTTTTTTAGCATTAGTAATATTTTGAATGTAATTATCAATTTTTTTGTAGTGCTACACGATATACCACAATCCAAGATCTGTAAGAACAAGCTTGTTGTCAGCCCGCTACGTCCGTCGCTTGCCATCGAAAAGAAACGCGATGGAGTTGTCAACGTAACGGAGGAGCCTGTGGATTGAGCAGCTAGTGGATTGAGGTTTTCAAAGCAATGTAACAGATTTGTCAACATTTTCAACCGTGCATATTAATGATTTGGCATATGTTATTAACATTTTTTACTGACGCTACTAGAATTATCAATAAAAAATGCGATTTAGTGGTCGTACTGTCCACAGTATTAACCTCTGCGACTCTATTATTAATTATATTACTGAAATTATTAACCAATAACTAAAATACTGTGACAATAAGGGGAGCCTCTGATTTGAGTTTTTTAGAGCAACGTAACGGAGTTGTCAACGTTGTCAACAATACATATTAGTTTTTTCATATACGTTATCAACATTTTTCCGTGATACTATTATTAACCTTCTCAATCAAATCGAAACGCAATTTACCGACCGTGTTGTAAACATTATTAACCTATCACATCATTATTATTAATTAGATCATCGGAATTATTAACCAGTTACTAAAAATGCTGTCACAATATGAGCTTCTGATTTGAGGTTTTTAAAGCAACTTAACTGAGCTGTCAACGTTTTAACAATACATATTAATGTTTTCACCTACATTATTAACATTTTCTAGTGACGCTATTATTAACATTCTCAATTAAATTGAAGCTTGATTTACTTGTTGTGTTGTAAACATTTTTAGTGACGCTATTATCAACTTCTCTGCTCAGTATCATTAACAATATACAATATCATTATTAATATTTCATACATAATTTACAACAAATGACGAATTCATTATTAAGAATTTTTCTTCATTTTTCAACGTAAACAATAATATTATTAACAAACTCCGCCTCGACAGCGGGAGACGACAAAATGGGGCGACGACCGGATGGGGAGATCATTTTTAGTGACGCTATTATCAACTTTTCTGCTCAGTATTATTAACAATATACAATATCATTATTAACATTTCATACATAATCTGCAACAAATGACGAATTCATTATTAACAAATTTCCTTCGTTTTTCAACATAAACAATAATATTATTAACAAACTCCGCCTCGACAGCGGGAGACCGGCAAGATGGGGCGACGACCGAATGGGGAGATGTCAGATGGCGGCGGAGTCAGGCAAGGATGACAGTGGGAATGGGACGGAGAAGGTGACGGGAAATCGACAACATGATGGCGTCGTGACGACAAGAAGATGGCAAGATGGGGCGACGACCGGCTACACACTTGCTAACGGGGGAAAGGTGGCGAGACGGTGGACGAGTATGGTGGGCAGGCCGGCGAGAAGACCCGACGGCTGCGCGGCACGATGGCGAGTTCTAAAGAAGAAACGGTTTTTAGGGTTGGGGGGAGAACGATTCTTCGGGAAAAAAAATTAAAATCCGGATTTTCTTGAGTTATAATATTAAAATCCGCCACTTTCCTTTTATTTAATAATAATAATAAATTATAATATTCCAGTCTTACCCTTGGACGCATTAGGTAGGTAGTTACTCAATGATTGCCAATCATTTTCTCTCTCCTTCTCCTATTGGTTGGAGGGGGTTTAAGATTTTCCTTAAGAAACAGGCCTTAAGGACCTGATCCAACCCGGTACTCGTACCATGACACTTCATATATGGAAACTTAACTCAACATATATAGCTGTGTAACGTAAATGCATCTATAAACTTAAATGCGAAATTAAAATTTGTGGATCTAAAGTACATGTATACATTAATCAACCGAAACCAACCTCTATCCCAATTCCCAAACTAGGCTATATCAGTTTACTGTCCAAAAATCCAAATACAAACTAATTAAGCAGAATTCAATAACCTGTGTGCATGTGCATGGGATAAGGTCCGGCGAACGTACGTCAGATTAGTGCGGCTTTTTTCTGTCCTCTAGTAGCCCGTCGCAGCTGTAAGCAAAGAACCAAAAAGGCTGTTACTACAAAGTAGACACCGGTGATCATCATTCATAGTTTCCAAGTCCTAAAGCGGCCAAGCCATCTTCTTTGAATGAGTAAGGATAGTCCTTCTTCCATCTTCCTCGTTTTTAGGCACCAATCAATTTGTTTATTATAGACGAGCTAGTAAGAACACAAAGTTCTGTAGCATTACGGGTATGTTTGAAAAGAAAGGGGGGCCGAAAAGTAATAAGGCTCCGGATGACGTGTCAGCTTGCGATTGCTTGATACACGTGTGATCGCGTGGGCCCGGAATGACTTAGAAATGGACACCTAATCTAACGACCGGAAACCGTGTGCCCTCACTCAGGCCACCGTTTCCGACTGACGGCACGGCACAGAATTCCCCCATCCATCCCCCCGCGCCAAAGCCATCTTCCGCTAAAAACACTCCCCGTCCATGACCGTCTCCGGCGATCTTCCATCCCCGGCCGTCATGACGTCCGTCTCTACCCCGCCGCTGCTCACCGGCGAGAGGGCCGTGGTTGTGCTGTTCATCGCCTGCATCATGTTCTCTCTCCCGCCGTCTCTTCTCCTTCCCGGCGGATTTCTGTCCTTCCTTTCCTTCTTCGCTCTCTGCGTCGAGATCCGTGGCGAGAGCTCCGGTTCGCTCTCTTATCTCAAGACTAGGTAGGTGGCTGGCGTGGCTGGCTACATTTCTCCGATTCGCTAGGTTTTTTTTTTTTTTTTTATGTCTGGTTCGCGTTCTGATCCATTTGCTTGTTGAATTGAGGTAATTTTGTTTTGATTGGATTTCATTTGGAACGCAATTAGCATTGATTGTGCGGGGGTTTTCCCCTCTGTTTCTGAGCTCGAATTTGGGGGAAATGGGTGGGTAGGCTTGTAGAGAATTCGTTACCAGCAAGCTAGTGGATGTTATTTTGCAGACCTGGTGCTTCATCAGGGATATTGCTTGGTGCTGTTACATTGCCTGCACTTATGCTCTCCAGGCTGATACAGCTCTCACGAGCATTGTCACTTGACGAGATTGAGCTTCGGGGTAACTTCCCGCGTCATCTCGAACCAACATTTTTCATTCAGTTGATATGCACTTTTCAGTGGTTTTCACTGGGTGTGTTTGATGTTGAGCTCAACTTACTGTGCAGAAGTTGATTATCTACAGATGCAATACTGGGCCGCTTCAGTTAGCTGCTTTGCTGTGTTGATCTTCCTCTCTTCAGTCATATGGGCTGCACCGGGAAGTTCACGCTCCCACTCACGCAGAGTACTAATATCTGCTAAGTTCATCATTGGATGCATAGTTTTGATTGCAGCATTTTACAATATCTCCCCTAACGGTTAGTTTTTCTCTTTTCTTGTGCGGGTCTTTGTGCAATGTGTATATTTTCAATCCTACAGGTTGATTGTGGGAGATGCTGGTTACCATTGTTGTAGTCTTGTTTGTACCTTTGTATTCTTGCAGCTATCCCTCATGGCTTTGTCTGATTGCTATGCCTTTATCCTCACAGGTATGAGCACGACTACAAAGTTGATGTGGGTGCTGTTCCATGGACTTGCCACTGTGAAACTAATGCTGCATTTACTCGAGACATTTCCTTCATGTTCTTCCATTGGTAAGTATACTAATACTGCTTGCACTGTCTTTTATTCATTTGATGTGCTCACGTAGTTAATCATTCCTGTGTCAGATGGCCTTCCTTATCTCTACACATCTGTTGATATTTCATGAACTTCTGAGGCGTCCTTTGTTTGTTATATTTCAGGGGAGACTCTTCTGGTGACGGCAGGACTTGTTCTCTACTTTGGCGATATATCGGCATGCACTATTGCAAAGGCCAGTGCTTTTTTGCACTAGAATGTTTTCTTTTTGGTCTTCCTAGAGTACACCAACTTCTATCTCATATTGTTAATGGTATTATTTGAACAGCTTCATGGATACTGGAGCTCTTCCGAGTTGGCATTTGTGCAAAATGGAACTAGAAAAAATGAGATTAGTACTGTCATTCAGGTAAAATGCATGTGAAAATAACTGATTGAACGAGTTCATCTTCCGAGAGGAATTTGTTGTCAGTTTGTTGCTTACATCCGGGGGCATCATGCAGGGACTACTTCTTGGTCTTCTTCTGTTTCCAGTTGCCTTTAAATTTCTGCTTCACGCACTAGATTCCTTTCCAAGTGTGACAAGCTCGGGCACAATGATACAAAATGAGAGAAGAAGATCTCTCATTTTCTTTGTTTCATTTGGGTTAATCATGTTTGTGGTCATGCCATTGTGGATGCAATTTGTACAGGACTTTCAGAAACACCCACTTTTATGGTACTGCTCCCTGAACATTTAAAGTCATTGTGATATTTCTTTTTGTGGTCCAATTGTTTTTATTTCTTTCCATTAACGCGTAATTGGATCATTGTGCTCACACTCATACCTCTTGTGCTTCTGAATAGGGTGGTCGATTTTGTTTTCTCTGAACCAGCTAAAAGACTATCCCTATGTATCTATTGGGTGTGCTTGATATACGTATCCGTGAGGCGTTTCTACTACATATCAAAGAACAGTAAGACTGAGCGGATTCTTCTTCGGAAGTACTACCATCTTATGGCTGTTTCTATGTTTGTTCCGGCAGTCATCTTCCAGGTAATTCAACAAGAACAAAAGCTTATTTTCCTTCTGATCGGTGTTTTTTAGTCATGTTTCATCCTACATATCTATCCGTTCTTGCTTACATGTTTGGCTTACTTTGCCCAATGTGTTCAGCCAAAGTTTCTTGATTTAGCCTTTGGGGCAGCCTTGGCAGTCTTCTTGACATTGGAGATTATTCGAGTGAGTTGATGGAATCTGCTATCCCTTTCCCGCAGATAATATTGGTGATGCTTTTGGGGTGACCTCTTTCTTGTCAGAGGCCCTAGCTTAATTCAACTTGCAGACCCAGCTTGACTTAATACTTAGACTTGAATGCTGAGATCTTAGTAGTGATGTTTTACTTGGCTGGTTTTGTTCGTGGTTGCCAGGTATGGAGAATTTGGCCGCTGGGACAACTTGTTCACCAGTTTATGAATGCTTTCACTGACCACCGTGATTCTGAGCTTCTCATTGTCAGGCAAGACATCTTCTTTCTGATCAATTATCTAAAGCAGTATGAATGCTAATTAATTGGATCCTTGTCTATTGCCTTGAAATTCATCAGCCACTTCTCGCTCTTACTGGGATGTGCACTTCCAATTTGGTTGTCCTCTGGGTATAATGATCGTCCCCTTGCTCCTTTTGCTGGAATTTTGAGCCTTGGAATCGGAGATACAATGGTGAGTCACCAAGAGATAGAATTGAGGTCAAGTCACTGTGAAGGCTGCTGCTTATTTCTTGTCAACCAGCTTTGATACTGTTGCTCCTCTTTCTGAGTTATATACAATATTGACCTTACGATTGTTGTTTTAGGCATCCATGGTTGGGCACAAATATGGTGTTCTGAGGTGGAGCAAAACTGGAAGTAAGTGCACTCTTTGTCCTCCCAACTGGAAAGAAGGCCTTGGCCTTCGATTGCTCTGAGGTCACCTTGCTAACTTGCAGTAAATATCTATGTTTTTTGCTAGAGAAAACTATTGAAGGCACTGCAGCTGGCATAACTTCTGTTTTGGCTGCCTGCTCGGTGTTGCTGCCTGTTCTAGCATCCACTGGATATATCTTCACACAGGTTTCCTCTCTTTTTCTCCTCCCGTCTTCACGCGCTAGATTTAGAATTTCGACTTGGACTCTGCGGTTTGGTTTAGCTTTAGGCAACTACATAGATCAGTCTTTGATGGTTCTATCTCGTCATTTATGCAGCACTGGCTCCATCTTTTTCTGGCGGTTATAGTCAGCGGGTTACTTGAGGCCTACACAGCACAACTTGACAATGCTTTCATACCTCTGGTTTTCTACAGCCTCCTCTGTCTGTAAAACCCCCACACATTGATTCGAATCTGCAGGCTTCCTTCCCACGGCTCATGACATTCAAGCTTCCTGGTCCAAATTGGTGCGACGTACTTTATATTGAAAATCAGATAACCAGAAAAAAAGTAATGACAGAAACCAGAAGCAGGAAGGAGCATGTTCTTCTGACCAAGTCATAGATCGACGACTTAACTTTTACAACTAACCCGTTAACAGAAGAGGCAGGGTCTTTACTTACATCTGCATGAAATGTTGAAGAATTCAGGGAAAGCTATATTGATTTTGTAATAGAAGGTTCTTGGTTTCTTCTATCATTCATCTCTGTCATCCTGTAAATCCAGTTCAATATATGAATACCATCTTGCTAGTTGCTACACATATGCACATTCGAATTTTCGTGTTTAAGTTCGTCGGCTACATGCATGCACCACTGCTGCTATTGTCTTGTGAACCTTCTTGGTCGACATTTGATGTGGACCTTCTTGTTCTTGCTAGGTCACATCAGTCAAAGACCTTGGACGACTATCCTATTCAACACGGCAGAGGAATATACCGATTTGCTGCGGAAATGAGATCTGCTATGGAGAGCAAGTACGGCTGTGAGGCCGTATGTAGAAACTAGAAATATCCCGCCGGTCGGGGGAGACAAAAAGGAGAGGACAAGCTTCAGGGGAGAAATTATGTGGATCCAAATTTCCATTCTTAGTCGGCGGCGTGTACATAAAAATTTCAACACGTAAAACATGGATTGTGTGGCAGATAATAATTAGGAAGAACATATTGTGTTCCCCATCTCCTCTGTTTCGTTTAAAAAGATCAATGAATGTTGCAGTACTAACTGCAGTATAGTGCAGCTGAACAGAATTGAGAACAGGGTTACGGCGACATGTAATGCTTTCATTGATTTAACGAACTATCGTTGTCAAACTTAACCTGTAACAACGTTTATCATATTTGCAAGGAAAGAACTAGGAGTTTATTTTGTCTTATTGTTTCTTCCTTTCCTGTTGCATTTTCTTCCTTTGTCTCCATTTATAGGAGGATTTTCGTATGTTGCACATGACTCATATTTTTTTGTGTCCTTGTTGGTATTTCTCCAAATGTTGCATATGGCTCATATTTTCTAAATCAATAAAATACTTCAAACTTATAAGAAGATATTACTTTGATGAGCTTATGTTAGTGATTTTGCAGTCAACCACTACCAAATCAAATCAAATCGTACCAAATCATTCTATTCAGTGGTCAAACACTAACCATTACAAAATAATCTGTACTTGATGAACATATATTTGATATTTATAATTATGATTAAGCGCAAATTTTTATGCGAATTACCATTAAGCACCACCGCACCAACATCCACCCCTACCTAAACTTTTTTTTTTTTTTTTTTTGATAAAAGATAATCATATTGATTGATAAAAGATAAGAGAACGTTACATCCTGGAATTAAGCCAGGCCCTACCTAAACATTCCTGATTCATCATACCTTTTCTTGTTTAACCATATATGCTAAAATTCTCTGCCGCTCTTTAACTCCTCTTTATCCCCCACAGTTTTTAACCCTTTCTCATTTGATCAAAATGTAAAATACAAGCACTTCACCTTGCCGGTCTTTGTTCACCTCGAAACCCTTCATTGTTGATTCTCTTAGTTACTGCCGAATAATTGCTACCTAATCTGCAACAATAATAAATAAATAAATAAACAAACAGTTCACTTGTTAATATTTCCCCCTCACCCCCAGTGGTAAAAAAAAAAAAATTGTAATTTCATCCGTACTACTAGCATCGAACATCAAGAAGAAAGCACAGAGGAAGTTCATTAAAGGTTCCAAAGACACCTTGTTTCTTCCATCACACCTTGTGAACTCCGGCTAGCTAGTTACTCGATCCCTCTGCTTTCAGACTCTGCTCTTCTTTTATCCCTTCCAAGCATTTGATTTGTCCACTACCAATTTTAAATAACATAACCATACAGCTACACAATTTGACCGCGCATCGATCGAACCTCTTCGTTACACATAATAATACGTACGTCCATATATATGCGTATTAATAACGACCATAAAGAACCCAAATTAGAGCACTTCCCGAAAAAACAGAGTACCCTGCATTTGGTTTATTAAAGTCAGAATTCGATTATTTTGATGACGTGGAGGCTCAAGTCGTGTGGAGCGTTGGTGAACATGAAGAAGCTGCTAAGGAGGCTGCCACGGCGGCGTCGGAGTAAAGGGTCGAGGTTCCGGCGGGTGAGGGGGGCCGCCGTGCCGGAGGATGTGAAGAAGGGGCATTTCGCGGTGGAGGTGAAGAATGACGGCGGCGATGAGCAAGTGATGACGGCGACGAGGAGAGTTGTGGTTCCGCTGCGGTGTTTGAAGGATCCCCAGTTCGTGAAGCTGTTGGAGCAGGCGGCGGATGAGTACGGGTTCCGGTGTCAAGGTACCGTCGCCGTGTGCTGCCGGCCGGCGGACTTGGAGAGGGTTCTGGCTTGCTGCTTCCGTTGATCCGATCGTGGTGTGTTGTTTCAAATTTTTTTTTTTAAGTTGTCTGGTCTGCCATTAGGAACGGAATTCGTTTTGGATGGATTAATAATTTGGTCGAGCCATTGATTATGGTCTGAACCAACGGAATCGTGAATGTTTAATTGTAGAAATTGAGGATTGAGTGATCGTTTCAATTGTAATTGATGATGTAATCATCCAAAGAATAAGAGGGTTAAGATATCATGGTATGTGCATGAATCAATTCACGCCGTGGAAAATTTACCTTCTATTACGAGATTTCTGGTAATGAAAGACTCAATTTCGTGATAAATTTCAATTGTCATGCTTGATAAAAAAAAATTCAATTGTCACGAGTATTTATTTCGTGAGAGAAAGGTTCGTGACTAAATATCATTTGTCACGGAAAACCAATGATTAAACCCAGTATAAGACTATAAGTGCAGATGTTATACTATTTATTTAAAGTTTCCTTAGAAAATAAACGAAAGTCAATCCATATACATAGACACACAAACTCATAACGTGTTGTGTTTAAACTTGGAATTAACTGTATACATTGAAATTCGAAAGTGCACTAGCTAATAGAATTTAGATGTTGAACCATTCTTGAAATATTTTATAAATTTATGTTGTCTCGAAAACCAATTGATCACAATAATTCGAGTTTTTAAAAGAGATTATCAAAATTTGAACAATGAATCACTTAAAAGACCATGTGTTGATGTGACTTGAATCGGATTATCAGCCGCTACGACTGGATTAGTCGGGTGTCTCGTTGTTATTTAGGTTCGATGTTATTTGGGTTCAGGTTCTGGGCCTGATCTGTAACCGTTTCCTTTGCCATATTGGATTAGGTTTAGACCCACATGGAGAAGTACTATAAATACTTCTCATACTCCTCTGTAATCTCTTCGACATAGTGAAACTGGCTCTCTCTCGCTCGTGGACTAGCTAACACACATCGTGTTAGCGAACCACGTAAATCGTGTGTCGTGTTTTCGATTCTCGCTTTCGTATTCTTGTTTTGTCGATTCCACCAATTTCTCGATCCGTAGCAGCGCGTTTATAACACCGTGATAAATAAATGTTAGTATTGAAAACCAGTTTATAATCATAATAACTCGAAGGCAAAATACACTTGAGTAGCCAAAACTTTGACGTTTGTGACAATAATAGCCACATTTGGAGAAATACCAATAATAGCCAGAATTTTCAAAGTTTCATGACAAATATAGCCATTTCCGTTCCAAACTTTAACGGTGTTAGAAACTCTGTCAGTTAAGTTAACGTTAGGCTGACTAGGATGCCAAATCATCACACACGTCAGCGACAAGTCATCAATATTATTGCCACATCATTTTGATTTATCTTTTAACAATTCCAAGTGGATAAATGGAAAAAATATAATATTGAAATAGTTTTTTTATCTGAACTACAATTTTATTTATTTATGAAAACTAACAACAAATTAAATAAATTAATTTTTTTACCTGCCACCACACACTCCCTTGCCTTATCACCACCACCATCACTACCACCACCACTCATCTCCACCCGACCCATCATCTCCATGGCGACCCTGCTTTCCCCTGCTCACCAATCCTCCTCCTCTCCCAGCAGCAGAATCATACTGATTCATATCAAGCAATGTCCATACCAATATGACCATCCACCGCTTCGAATCAACCTTCGGATATCGCATCCCACAAAAAGAAAGATCGCGAACGGCCGCAGAGATTCACACTCAACTCTCTCCCATCTTTCTCCGAAAACTAAGAAACTAGCTGATCCCTCTACCAAAAATGCCAATTCAAAAAATCAAATCCAACCCTATATCTCCCCCTATTGAATCGATGCCAGTGTTTATCCTCTCTGATTTCTTCCAAGCCAACCTCCACGATGCGAGGCGACAGGATCTGCGAAGCCGTCGTCTCCTCCGCCTCCTGAACCACCGGCTCCTCCTCTGCGGATATCGGATTCTCGATCTGGTGCTCGAGTGGTGGAAGAGGAGTCTCGCCACCGCTGTCGAGTTCACACTCACCCACAGCGTAAGGAAGAAGAGAGGAAGAAGATTGAAGATTTCCAGATCTGTTCACACTCTTGTTGCATAGTGCGGTTGCCCTCCTCCACAGAGGGGAGTGCATCCCTTTCTTCTTCAAGCTCTGCCTCGCCTCCTCTGCCACGATTGACACGATCTGACCCAGCCGGCGAATCCGCTTCAGCCCGACGCCCAGCTTCCTCCTCTCTGACTTTCACCATTTCTCCCCTCATGATAACCAGAGCTCCATCCCTTCAATGGCGGTTCCCCAACCCTAGCATCTGCGAATCTTCTACAATAGACAGATCAGGAATACACCCAAACCCACAAAAACAAATCTCCCTGAAAACGGAACCCTTCTTTTCTATTTCAGTCGACCAAGAAGACCCCCAAACCCAAATCTCAGTGGAGATTGCACAGAGAGCAACTCCAGATTCGTCGGTGAGGGGGAGAGAAGAAGAAGAAGACGAGTAATCGAGGGCAAATAGAAGCGATTTCAGCCGACAATGACTTCTTCCCAACTCGTCTGCGACTGCTCGATCTTCTGCTGCTTTTGAACACGTCGTTCATGTTCGTCTGAAACTGGTCCCCTCATCTGCGGCAAACCTCAAAATTGGGGATTAGAGAGAAGTGGGTGGGGATGGTTGAAGATGGTGTGGCAGACTGGCAGTGAAGTCGGAGTTGGTGCTGGTGGAGGCAGAGATGATTGATGGTGGCGGAGACAGAGATGATTTTGAATGGAAGGCGACAACGTTTGTGGTATTGGTGGTGGGAGGATTTGTGGCGAAGAAGAGCTCCTCACCTCCTCTTAAAACTCAATTGATTTTATTTTTTTTAATCCATTGATTTTTTTAATCCACGTGGGTAATTTGTATGGGACAAAAATTGACAGATCGGACAATCTGTTAGTCCAGTCAGCACGTTAACTCACACCGTCAAAGAATTGGACGGAAGTGGCTATTTTTGGTATTTCGCCAAAATTGGCTATATTTAGTAAAAGCGTCAAAGTTTTGGCTATACAAGTGTATTTTGCCTAACTCTAATACATTCTATACTTATTGTTTTGTTATTTTTCCTCGTTAATGGACGGACAAAAGTTTGCCAAAAAAGTGGAGACATTTGAATGCCTTTGGTGATTGGGAGTGTGGGGGGTGGGGACTAGGGAGTGAAGTGGGCAACAACGACATGACGAGAATCATTTTTCCGATCATGAGATGGGCGGCCGCCGGCCATTCCCCGGCGATCTTTTCTGGTCTATCGGTGCCTGACTGCCTGTGTGTACGTATTATTCATGAATCGGGACGACGGCATGGGAACCCCGATATAGATATAGATGTATCTCTGTCTATATACAGAGGTGGTCAATCATTACTGTGCCAATTTCACTATACTTGACGAGATATGTATTACAAAGATTTAGAAGGGTATGTATAGCGCACATATTCTTCAAACGATTTAGCATTAACAGCGAGACCGTTGTGACTTCCAGTCGGCAGAAGGTAATGTGCTCTTTCCCGAATATTCCCCTCCATGATTCATCTGGGCTTTCATCGTAAACTTGAAAGTCGGTATGATCAGTACACTCAAACTATAATTTATGAGAATTCTGACCGCATGACCTCACCACGCTTAACTACAAAAATTGACGGTTAACTATTGATAGAACTGTTCTACGCTTTGAAATAGAATACATATATAATACACTAATCATGGTTGAAACTTTCAACAATTGTAAACAAATTCGAATCCATATCGTCCATCACCAACATTCTAACTAATTTTTTCCAAACAATCTCATATCATATACAAAAAGTTTATCCACGCAAAACCGACAAGGAGGTTGGAAAACGAGGAAGAGAAAGCATAAATAAAATCAGTAATTCGGGGTTAGAAGGTCTTAGTTTACGTTATAGTATACATTTTTTTTTTTTTACAAAATTTTTTTATGATTAAAATAGTGAAGAAACAATGGACCAGTCAAGTCGGGTTATGAAGCTATTCATCTGGTTCCATTTCCAACCTTTAAAAATCGTTCGGTCCATCACTCACCGTACGTCCAAATAAACGAACTGAATCGGTCGCTATAGTAACCGATTTCACCGCTGATCATCAGATCGATCCGGTTCTTTGACACCGTACTCTCTAGGCATAGGCACCATGTTATCCAGGCAAGATTGTTCTTCCAGGGTACACACGGAACCGCCAATAATATTGCTCTTCATTAATGTACATACGTTTCGTTATAGTTGGCCTGGCCTGGCCTGGCCTGTGATTGATAAGTAATACATACGCAAGTTGGGGAAACAAAATATCTGATGCAAAACCCACCACAGCAAAACGAAATCCAAGCTGAATCGTCGAATCCTTATCCCCAATTCATCCCCACTAAAGCACTTTTTGATGCACTTTTTGGTGAGAGGGATATTATCTATCATATCTACTGGGTCAAGAGTGGGATCATCGACCTAGCTAGACCAGAACCACTTGATGATCACCACCTGAATTCTCACTTCTGCTGCCGGAGCTAATTATAATGGCCAGCCTGCTAATGTCGAACCAGAAAGTAGTAGTCGTAAACGTCTTTCTTGTCTTTTGATTAAAGAACAGACGACATCTAGATTCTAGAAGATATATGGCCTACGCCGGCTGCTTTTGTAGACCTCTTTTTTTTTTTTCGTCTCGTGGTTATATGTACTCGACCTAAACCATTAATGAGTGCGAGTAGTCCTCCCGTACGTGTATCTCCTTTCTTGGTAAATTTCGATTACTGGGCTTCTTCTATTCTCACTCCGTTGAATCCAACAACTGCAGTCAAAATATACGTCTAAATTCCTAATCCATCGACAATCCTATTCGGGATGTAGTTGAGTTTTTGTATAACTAAACAAATTTAAGCCCTAAACATGTGAAAATATCTTTATGTGGGTAATATACCTGACCGACCGACGTGTTGGAAATGAAAATATCTTAGGGAACAAAGTGATGCCTCGGTGATTAGTCCCATTCATTTGGTTTTTCGTTAGTTATGTGGCGCATACGTATGTTATGTTATGTATTAATAATCTGGTAAACACAACGATTAGTCAACGTACCAGTCTAAGTACGTAGGTCCATCGAATTGCTTTTTTCTGCAAAATGTAATCATCAATGTCGTCTAGGCTCTAGCTACGTGGAGTTAAGGCAACTAGAGACGTTCCCATGCATGAATAATTAGATCGATGAAGAGCTGCAAATATCATTTGTCTCTCTTTAGTTAGCTAGCTTCAATATCTCCAAATATAACTTTAAATATATATTTTTTTTACAAACAGTTAGATATATACCCTTTTTCATCTAGTTCTTTGTCGAAAACTGAAAAGGAATATGAAATATTGTGTGTATTTATCATATGCGTATAACTCTAAACAGAACATAGCACAGTACGTCAACATCGATCAAAATATCCCGACCCAAAATTGGCCAAATGTTTCACAAGGAACTCAAAAAAACTTCATTCAAAAAGGCTTATAAATTATAATACAAGAATGGAGAGGAACGTTACCTGAACCTTGAGGTCAATGTCAATCCATCATAAAAAAAAACATGGCTCATGCAGATAAATATGCAAATACACATATGAACCCTACGCACATATATTACTCGCAGAGAGACTTGTTTGAACGCTATAGCTAGAGATCACGACCAGCAACAGCAACTCCGCAAGCAATAAATTACAAAGTTTTTTGGAGAGACAGAGAAATGTCGAAGTAAAGGGACGTTTCATATACCATTTAGCCACTGAACCACATGCACTGGTCTCTTCTCTCATCAATGGACTCTCTCTCTCTCTAGCCTACTCCAGAAGGAAAGAAGAAAACACAGAGCCAAAATGACAATAAAAGATGCCGCTTGTGTAGTCTTATCAGACCCCTCCCTTTTTCTCATCGGCCTCTCTCTTTCCTCTCACGCGTCCAACGTACAATTTTTCCCGATAAGCTTCTCTCCGTATGAAATTCATCAAACCCATGTATGTTTATACTTCATACGAAACTGTCAAACCACATCTCAATAACTCGAGTAGCTGAGAGAAATTCAATAATAAATTGTATATCACATATACTAATACGCCTCCTCAAATTCAAGTCCGTTCATTATGAGTTTGAAGTTTGCACACTCTGATGAAAATTGGGGTCGCCGCCATGATTCTAACAGAAAAAAACTGTCAGTCACAGAGACAGCGATACTATGGAAATGGGGTCGCCTCCTCAAATTCAAGTCCGTTCATTATGAGTTTGAAGTTGCATACTCTGGAAATGGGGGTCGCCGCCATGATTCTAACAAAAAAAAAAACTGCCAGACACAAAGACAACGATACTATGTTAAAGAACTAGTTGATACAAATAACTCGAGTTACTTGAGAGATTTTCAATAGTGAAACTACATACTAACACGACCCCCTCAAACTCAAGCTACTCATTAAAGTTTGCACAGTCTGAAAAATGACATCGCCAGAATTCAAACAAAAAACCTCTCGATTACAAAAGACTCGGATGCCTTCTTTTAAAAGCTAAAGTTCCAATAACCCTAAATGTAGAGAAAAATATTCAATAATAATTCTTATACGACATACTCGACATACCTCCCTATATATACCCATCGCCACATGTTCCCCAAAAGCACTCGACAACCCATCATCACTCTAAACACACAAACAAAACAGATTAGAAACCTCCACGACAGACCAGAGAGAAAGCTGTAGCTATATACCAAGTCAGAAAACAATGGCAGCGAGCAGCAGCAGCAGCAACGGCAAGAAGAAGGGAACCGCCGCCGGCGGCGGCGGCGGTGGTGGAGGGATAATTAACCTCAAGATAGTGGCGAAGAAGCTGCAGAAGGCGTTGGGGAAGAAAGATGCGAGTAGTTACGTCCCCGAGGACGTGAAAGAAGGACACTTTGCGGTGTTGGCCGTGGAAGGAGTGGAGGAGCCGCAGCGGTTCGTGGTGCCGTTGACTTGTTTGACCCACCCTACTTTTCTGAGGCTGCTGGAGCAGGCGGCGGAGGAGTACGGGTTCGACGGCGGCCGAGGGTACGGCGCCCTGGCGGTGCCCTGCCGGCCGGAGGAGCTCGAGAGGATTCTGGCGGAGCAATGGGAGGAAACGACGTCGTCGAGGAGGAGGAATGATAATAATAGTAATAGTAATAGTAATAGTGGTGGTGGAAGGGATAGTTGGGGATCTTCTTCTTGTAAGACTATGGTTCAGAGCTTCTGATTATGATGAAGAACCTCTCCGAGTTGATTAATTAATCAAATTATTATCGATAAGCAGTCAAAACGTGGCTGCCCTTCTGTTTTTTTTTTTTTTTTTTTTTGTGTTTGCAAATTAATGTTCATGATCTGAATGTTGTTAGTTAGAAAAGGTCGTCACTGTTTAATTTAGGGTTCAATTAGAGGGAAAGGAGGAGAATGGTATCGTGTATCGATTGCAAAATCTTGACGGTGTTTATCAAACCAGTTTAATTCTGACCGTCGTCCTGTATAAATTGTGTTACTTTTGTGGTTTGATTAGGGTTCAATAGAGAAAAAGAGAGGAATGTTGTGTCGATTGCAAAAATTATGATTGTGTTTATCAAATTGGTTTCATTCCTACAAGTTATCCATTACATATTGCAAGAGTTATGATTTGTGTTTATATCTCCTCTAGTAATCACACTAGGTCTTAGCAAACCCTAATTATATTGAAATAGACGCTCTCTCTCCCTTATGTACAAAATCATTTTCTTGCAAATAAGCTCAAGCGAATCTAATTTCGAGGCATAGACTCCGCTTTCTCTTGCAAATCGTAGGATTGTATAAAGAAAAATATAGGGTTAAAGACACATTTGGTCACTGAGATTACAAAATCGGGACATGTTTAGTCACTAAAAAAAGTTAATATCAAATTTGGTCACTACAATTACTAAAACTAGACGCATTTAGTCACTCGCCGTTAGTCTCCGTCCAACTCCGTTAATGAAGTCCGTTAAGTGCTGATGTGGCAAACAGAATTGCCTAATCAACCGGAGATAACTCAACAAAAATAAAACCCGACCCGCCACGTCATTATAACCCGCCACGTCATTAAAATCAACCCAACCCATGACCCAACCCTACCCAACCCTTCTTCCTCCTTCCTCCCACCTCTGCACCTCTCACCTCCTTCCTCGTCGACAGCGTCGCCCCGCCCCGGAACCAGACCCGCCCGAACAACCGGGTCCTCCGACCCGGCAACTAGTTCCTCGCGGTTTTAATGAAGTGTCTGCCGCCCGTCGGGCCGCCCGCAGGCCCTCCTCAACGTCGGCGTCGCCGTGCTCGACAGCTCGATGCGAGCATGCCGCTCTACTCCGGGTCCTCCGGCGTCGGGTACCGGGATCTGATGGGCGGGAAGAAGAAGAACAACAAGAAGGGCGACGATGAGAGCAGCAGCAGCGATGGGGAAAGCAGCTTGTATTCCTCAATCCCTAACAAGAAGCAATTCTTTCTCCCCTGGATCCCTACCCCTGAATTGAGGCGGACCAAGAGCGATTCCAGCTCAACCCTAGATCTGCCGCCCACGGGGAAGGGGAAGAACAATCAAATCGGCAGATCCAAAGCCAGATCGATGTTGAGCGGGCTGGAGAGTTACCGGAATGGCAAATTCAACAAACCCCGTCAGCCCGAATCCCGAGGCAGTCAATCTGAGGTCGCCGGTTTGATGAAGAACAACAAGCCAAATCCGATGCCCTTACCGCCGGGTGCGAGGTCCAGAGCGATCCGGCGAGCAGCAGCGGCAGCGGGAGCATCATGGTCAGCGGGCCGGGCGGGAGCAGCGTGGTCAGCGGCGGTGGTAACGGCAGTGTGGTGAGGCACGGTTGGGTGGGGTTGGGTCATGGGTTGGTTTTAATGAGGTGGCAGGTTATAATGACTTGGCGGGTCGGGTTTTATTTTTGTTGGGTTATATCCGGCTGATTAGGCAATTCTGTTTGCCACATCAGCACTTAACGGACTTCATTAACGGAGTTGGACGGAGACTAACGGCGAGTGACTAAATGTGTCCAGTTTTAGTAATTGTAGTGACCAAATTTGATATTAACTTTTTCTAGTGACTAAATATATCCCGATTTTGTAATCTCAGTGACCAAATGTGTCTTTAACCCGAAAAATATAAGATGTTTTTTAAAAAATAAAATTGTTTAGACAGGATAATTGTAATGCACTTTTCTTTTGGTTGTTTTTAGGAAGGTGGACTGAAGAGTTTGAAACTTGCTAATGCGAGCAAAGCTCATTACCTCTTAATCATTTATCACTTTGTAAGACCGACATTTGTATGAGTGTATTTACTCAAACTTGTAGATAACTACATAGTAATTTGGAAGTCAAGGTAAGAAGTCATATATGTACCCGTATCCGTATTATAGTTATTCGTTTAAAACTTCCGTATCCGTATTATTGTCAAGTCGTTTCATTTTTATCCGTTAATTTGATGGCTCCCGTACTAAATACATATAAAACCCGTATAACACGTTTATTATCTGTATTTTTTGAATTAAATTGTTAACTTTACTATTATTTATATTTTTATTTATTTTTAAAATAATTAACTTTATATTTTTATGACTATTAACGTACTATTAAACGTAATTTTAGCTTGTAAACGAAGTATAATATCTGTACGTATTTTATTTGTAACTTTCCCGTGCCGTATTTTACTAACTATTCTAATAAATAGAGTATGAAATTAATTTTGGGCCGATTTGACACAAAGTTAAAGAACAGGCTATCTTCTTTGGGCTGCGTACTGAATGGGCTTGGATCGTAATTTCTAGACAAGCCCAAGCCTTTCTTCGGCATTACTTCTGTTACGTCTGAAATTGACATTCCACGGCAAAGAGGGACAGAATCACAGAAAGGAGTAAAGGACCTTCGAGAAACGAATTGAGCACTCGCCGATCAGTACCACCACCGTCGCCGTTGCCGCGACTACAATTGGTACCGTCCAGACGCCGAGAGTGGCGGAGGACGAAGACCCCGACTGGAAGCACCAATCTATTGCCTCCCTGGGTCCCGGCAAAGCCATCATCCTTCGCATATCAGCTATCACTCGCCTTCATCACCATCGTTGCATCCGGCCGGCCGGCCGCGGCCGTTCCCTACTTGAGCTCCCTGTTTCTCTGATCGGTGAGTTCTCTCATGAATCGCTCTGCGAATTTTCGCTTCTGCTCTTTTACTTTACTGTTAATTCGAGTGAAAAGGGGCTGGGAGGTTCGTTGAGCAAAAAAGCTGAAGAACTTTGTTTTTTCCATACTTCAATTTCCTGTCATTAGCAACACACATGATTTCAATGTCCGATTGAGCTTTAACCAGCATGTGTATCTTTCTTGCAATTGGAACTTTTGTACCCCAAACTTGGAAATCATGAAAGTGGCATAAAATGAAGTGTGCACTGTATTCTGCAGCTTTTCAATGTTTTCTTTTTGTTCAATGAATGAAGTATTCGTTCGTTAAGCAGTTTTGTAATCTTATCAACAATTTTGTGCTTCCAATAACATGGGTAAAGGCTTGATTCTTTGCTACTTCAGGGTAAACTGGAAGGGTCTAATGGCTTCATCTAAAGAGACCGAGACTGAGCTGGTTGCTTCATCTTCGTAAGCATTTTATTCTTCTTTATCCTCCATATCCAAATGTCACAGTCCATCTCGCACATATGTCATATCTCTTCCCCTTTCCTTTCCTTCTGTTGCATTTGTGCCTGATTGAAGGGTTTAAATGAGCAGGGCTTTTCTAGTTCATGACAAAATTGGTCATTGGGTATCATTTCTTGTATGTGCTTGCCTACCAAAAATAGTTTATCTGTCTCCTCGAGTCCTTATTGTGAAGTATTCTCTGTACAGTAGTATTGTTCTGTTGGTTTCCTGGAGGCTTTTCTGGCTTTCTTTCATTCTACTGCTTTCGATGTCCATTGCAGGCCTAAGAATGTATACAAGGATCCAGATGATGGTCGACAACGTTTCCTTCTCGAATTGGAGTTTGTCCAGTGTCTTGCTAATCCAACTTACATACACTGTAAGTTATCAAAATTCTTGCTTTCTTTATGCAACTGTTGAGTTTACAGGGAAAAAACTTTTGACTCTTAGTACAGAAAACATGACATGAAATAATGCATTTTTAGAATGGTGAAATTTTTCTGTGCGGTGTCTCTTTCCTAGATTGTTGTAGTTTGTGTATCATTGTTTCTGAGCAGTTACCTTCTACATAATACTCGTGCTATAATTACCTGGCAGGATTTGAATGTTAAGCTAGTTCTACACGTAAAAGCTGATTGAACCACTTCAAATTATTGTGTTTCTTAGGTAGCTTGCTAATGGAGCTCGTCCTTTTGGTTGTTGGTTTGTTCTGGACAGTTTAGGCTAATTGTTCTATACTTATAGTCATCTGTTTCTGTGAATCTTTCTGCTAATTGTACTCAAATCCTCAAGTTTTCTTGCTCTTCTTTAAAAATTTGCTACTATCTTCCTCACATCTGGTTTTTGGTTTTTTGACAAATGCAGACTTAGCTCAGAACCGGTATTTTGAAGATGAGGCATTCATTGGATACTTGAAATACCTCCAGTATTGGCAACGACCAGAGTACATTAAGTTCATAATGTAAGTGTATGGAAAAGGATCACCTTTGTATTATTAGATAAAAGCAACAATTTAATTGGATCTAGATGCCGCAGTTACGTCTTCTTCGTAGTTTTGATAATTATAGTTCACCTCGCTAGCATGATTGCAGGTATCCTCACTGTTTATATTTTCTAGAGCTTCTCCAAAATGTGAACTTCCGCAATGCAATGGCACACCCGGGCAACAAGGTTAATACCAATCATGGATCTTTACTGCCCTTTGGCCTGATTTTTTTTTCTCAAGCTGATAATTTCCATCTTGAAATGTGTGTCTCCTGGATTTCCATTAATGTACTTGTTGAAACTTTGTAGGAGTTGGCGCACAGACAGCAGTTCTACTATTGGAAAAACTATCGGAACAATCGATTGAGGCACATTTTGCCCAGGCCCCTTCCTGAACCTGTGGCTGAGGCAACTCCTGCTGCTGCTCCCGCTCTACCACCTCCACCTGCAGTCCCCATTGGCCTTCCTTCTTCAACTATGGGTATGCCACCAGCTGCTCCTACCTCCACACTTTCCCCCATGCCATATGGCATGAACCCCGGACGAAATGAGATGAGGAATGTGGGTATAGATCGAAGAAAGAGAAAGTAAGTGAAGCAAGCAAGCAACCCATCTCTTTGAAAATAGAAAAAAATGTTGTACCAAAAAATAAATAGAGAATATGTTCAAGGGATTTCTAATGACGTTGCTGCTGCCATTCGTTATTGCAGGAAAGACGGTTAATGTGAATGGTCGAGGATCACATAACGCACCGAGAAAACTACTCTGTAGCTAGAATGCTAGATACATAACCGAACTCTGCTTTAGATCTCATTGTTCTGTCCAACCCTTCCTTTGCAAGGATGAAATGAGACGCATGGGGGATATTTTGCTGCCAACTGATAATGGTAGTGTAGGTCCATTTCATGTTATCGTCTGTGACTCTAGTGTATTATAGTGTTGATGTCATTTTGAATGTAAGAAGTTATTCACGATTGCCGTGTTTATTTTGAGCGATGAAATCCTCATGTTTGTCAGCAACTGGTGAATCGTTCATGATCTAAAAAATGAGTGGGTTCTTGAGGTGGTTCTTCTACATTCAATCCCAGGATTTATTGTATATGGGCCAGCCTTTGTAGCCTATTAGGCCTAGAATGAAATATGGCCCATAGCGCCTTTTTGGGCTCCAATCATGTTGTTTAGCCCTTCCCTTAGTTCGGCTCTCTATCTGACTCTTTCCTTGCAAATTCAATACTCGGGTAAAGAAAGATCAAAACCTCTGGACCTTTCTCCCAAATCTTAAAACCCTAAATGTAGAAATTTGATACTCGACAGAGGGAGAACTACACCTCATTCCCTGCATCAAATTCGATTGTGAAGGTACACAACCCCCCAACGATCCGCCATTGCCGACTTGCTGTGGCTGGGAATCGCCCGCCCGTCCAGTCTCGAGAACATCTGGAGAAGAAAATTTCCTGCTGACAGCGCTCGCAACTCCAACCCCTGCGAACCATCATCCCCTGGAGGTACGACTTTGGCAAAAGTTGGAAAGCCAATAGGAGAATCGCAAAAAGCTAGGACCTTTTTTCTAAATTTCGATTGAACTCTCAGTTAGGTAGTCTTTCTCCATTCCCTGAAAAGATAAGTGACAGATTCCCCTGTTTCGGTAACTGTTATGAAATGATTTAATCATCGGAGCCCAACTTAGTTAACGTTTGATTAGCTTTGGATCCGAAACCAAGCAGAGTCTGAGTTCCTTGCTGGCTTGATTGATGAATGGCAGGATTCGTATGTATAATTGAACCATGACGGTGTTGAAGAGATATGTGTTACGGCTGTTCATATCACTGAAGTACATAACTGCAAACGTAGTGGACAGGAACAATGGGAGGATTGTGGCAACAGCGTCTACGGTCGAGCATTCGATCAAAAACACGCTCGAATGCGGTCGATCGTGCAATGCCAAAGCAGCGACGGTTGTTGGCGAGGTTTTAGCTATGCGGCTGAAGGTGGAAGGGCTCGAACATGGGCTGGGAAGAGGGATTCACACGAATGTAAACAAAGAGATCGAGAAGAAGGGTTTCAAGAATCGTACCAAGGTTTGGGCAGTCATTAATGGTCTTAGGAACAATGGTGTTAAGCTTATTCTCGATGACAATGTTGATGAAAGTTCATCCCCACGAGATTCCTGATGGAATGTGGGGAGTCATCTCTGTGATTTGTGTACTGTTTTCCTGGGAGGTCCTGTTCTGCTGTTTGTTTTAGTTGTTTGATTGCAGGATTCCTTCAGCAAAGCAATGGTGCAAAAGGTTGATGATTTAACCCTTTTCTCCAGCCACAACTTTTGTCTCTTTATGCTTTCCAAAGCTGTAAATTAAATGTTCTGTAACTTTTACTGACTCATGAGAGAGCTGAAATTAAAGAAAAGGAAAGTGAGCCATTATTGTACCAGAAAAAAAGCTGGGGTTCTTCTGCTGGTGCAGTGATGGTGCTGCTGCACTGAATGCCTAATGCCACCTTTTTCTGGGTTCCATTTTTTCCCCACCCTACGGGTTCCCTTTAGTTATCTATCTTTCACTCTCAGCTTTTGGTTTCATCTTTGCTTTCTCCTTTGCTACCATATAATAAAACTTTTGTGGAGTTGCCATATACAACAGAACCGCCTTTAACCCCATGGACAATGGCAGTGTCCATAATGAATGGGGTTCATGAATCACTTTTCAAGAAAATGGGTGCCATTTGGGATGGTAAAAGTTGTTGTATGAGTTGGATTAAGGGATGCTAATCATGATTATGTCTACCTTAGCACCTACATTGTGGGGATTTTACTCCTCAATCGAATAAAACTTAACCTTAATAAGAAACAAAAGTTGATTAGAATTCTGAAGTGGCATTCAACTTGAAAACATATCACCTCTACAAAAAGGACATCCACCCATACTTCCAATAGCATTTCTTTCTTCACTTCGAACCCCAAGTTCTTCATCATCATAGCCACACCCACACATCTCTATCTTCAACATCTCAATCATTCATCAAGGACCAATTATGGCCAAGTTGACTCATTCCCATCTCACAAGAGTCGTCCATGGTGTGACTGTTTTTGACACCAAACGCCAAACATCAACTTCTTCACGATGCATGTGATACCATCTCAATCAGTTGTACTCTTTAAATCATGTTCTAACGGTTAAGTGGATATGATTTTATCACCATACTACGGTGGTTCTGTTGTCGTACATTTTATCATCATTTCCTGTACAGTTTGACAATCCATCGGCAAATGACAAAACGCGATAATTTGTAATCCGTAAAGGGTTCACCTAAAACAAAAGGAAAGGAGTAAATCCACATGGGGTAGATAAGGGGGGAAAGTAGCTTCGAAGCACCTTCATGAGCAAGTATCCATTTTCTTTTTTCTTCTCCTTCTAGAAATGACATAAAGTGAAAGTTGTGGAGGTTTTGTGGACCAATATGAAAAGATTAGGAGGTGGTCCTCCTGACTGGTTATAGTGAGTGGTGACTCCTACCCAATTACTTGGCAGTGATGGCATAATGGTTGATGGTGTCAAATTGGATTGAATGAGTTTTGAAATGTTCATCAGCAGCAAGTTAGGTCACCTTCTTCTCTAACCTTTTCATCCCATCATCATATCTCTGTCAAAAACATGTTTCTGCATGTTACCAAACTCTTTCAATGTTTCAACTCAGTAGCTGGGGAATCGGGTGCAGAGTTAAAAATCACTCATTTAAGAACCTTATTACTGCTGTCACATTTACACAAACAATAACAGAGAGAACTCTTGATCTGTGAGCTGGGGAATGGGATGGATGAAACGTTTCTCCATAAATGCAAATGGCAGAGGGGGTTGAGTACTCCGAAAGGCATGGAAGGGAGAAATGGAAAGGAGTTAAAGCGAAGACCGGGAAAGTTTTGTGATGACCATACATGGATTTGGTGGAAGCTTTTTTGCAGTTGTTATTTCGTTTTGTGTAAAGTATTGGAAGCAGTGCATCTTCTTCTTCTTTGTTTATTCAACTGCGGAACTCCAGAAGAAGAAGGGAAATAAAACAAATACATGCTCCAATTAATCACTGTATATTCAAACTGGATTCCCAATTTTCATATCCTAGTGCAAAATGCCCCCCATAGAGTGCTTAAAACTGGATGAATCGACTGATACGACAACATACAACTGGCGTTTGAAACAAGAGGCATAAGCAGTGACGGATCCGTAACATAGTAGAGTATTGGGTCGCTTTTGAAGCGGAGAGGACTAGAAGCAAGCAGGTCTCGTTTGTTATACTAGTTTTGGACCTAGAGGAGGCCTAGGTCATGGCACGGGTAGGGCCTCCTCACTCAATCCGCGCCACTGAGCGCATAAGCAGCAAACTTGTGCTTTTCTGGCCTTTCAATTGGAAGAAGTTGCGAACAAGACACTTACGGCTATCATTTTCGACATGATGGCCTAATCGTAAAATGATCCATCTTTATATTTGAGTAGTTGAAAATTTGGGAATAGAATACAACACTCTTTACCTTTTCAATTGAATGCTCTCTCTTTTACTGCCAGAAGATTAGATCAAAGTGGTCCATTAGCTCATCAACCAACAACTAGAAAACACCCACTACTGGGTTTGTGATCTTGTCCTTTTGTAATTTGGGTTAGTTTTGTTGCCCTTTATTTATAGGGTATTCCTTTGATTCCTTGCCAATACTGTGCTTAGCCAATCAATGGATTAGGGATTCCATAAGGCTCACATGGGATTGAGCTCTCACGTAATCATCACATTCTTTAGGAATAAAAAGAGGGAGAGATTCATTCAAAAGTATGAAAGAGGTGTGGAAGCTAGGCAAGCACTTGTTTCTGGAAAAAAGAGGGAGCCATTTGAGAGAGCACATGATTTATGGAATCTAATTACCGCATACAGAAAAGAGAGAGGCTATTTTCCCATTTCCTTAAACTTTGAATTTTGATCGAGTAGGTAAATAGTAAATTTGTAGATAGACAAGCAATACTTTGTGCTGTTGGAAATGGTCTCAATCCCATTAGGTTAAATGAGCTCCTAAATTTATTGATTCCAATAGGACAATAGACGCTCGAAAATACCAAAAATGTGTAATTTGGATGTGAAGATGGGCATATGTAGATGCTAGTGTTATGAGTCTTACATTCAAAATTTCATAGAAGCCAAAACAAAAATATACAGGTTCTCACTTTCATTACAGGCTCATTTCGGTTCTCACTTTCATTAGAGACTCATTTCGTGTCATCTCAATGCGAAAAATTCCACTTACATTTGATTTAATCATCAGAAGCTCATTTTAGTTTTCATACATTAAATGATAGGACTTTGCTACGGTGACATGCATGTCACGGTGACATGCACTTTTCGGTCGACCTCATATAGGATTAGGTCGACCTAATATGTTGTTTTAGTGTAAAAACAATTTCATGGTTCCTACTTTGGAGATTCATATCTTACAATTGGCTAGATGGAAATTGGAGATTAAAGGCTTGTTTTGAAGCTGAAGTGTCCCTCTACACATTAAAGTACTTGGGAGCTCAATAGAAAGTTCAGAAGACCATTTTTGAACCTGACCAAAAGGTTATGCCAAAACTGGGAAACTGCCTGGCAACGTGTTTGTCAAGCCTACTTTGGAGCTCAAATTGAGAAGCATGGATGCGAGTCAAATCCAGGGGCCTCTACCACGTTAAATTACGTATTTTTTTATACAAAGGCAAGGCATTGGATGAAAGATTGAATATCTTTAAGGCTTCAAACAAAAGGCTCGAAGTTGCTACGAAGGCTGTTTTTCTGGCAAGGCATTGGATGAAAAACAGCCTTTGTAGCAACTTCGACCCTTTTGTTTGAAACCTTACAGATATCCAATCTTTCATCCAATACCTTGAATTTGTATAAAAACATACCTAATTTAACGTGGTAGAGGCTCCTGGACTCGACTCGCATTCATGCTTCTCGAATTGAGCTCCAAAATAGGCTTCACAAACACGTTTCCAGACTAAGCCATTTCCAGGGCATAGCCTTTTGATGAGGTTCAAAAATGGTCTTCTGGACTTCCTATCGAGCTCTCAACCACTTCAATATGTAGAGGGACACTCCAGCTTCAAAACAAGTCATTAGTCTTCAATTTCCATCTAGCTAATTGTATGATATGAATATCCAAAGTAGGCACCATGAACTGTTTTTACATTGAAACAACAGATTATGTCGACCTGATCCTATATGAGGTCGACCGAATCCTAAATGAGGTCGACCAGATCCTATATGAGGTCGACCAAATTTAGAATTCGGTCGACCTAATCCTAACTGAGGTCGACCGGAAAGTGCAAGTCACCGTGACATGCATGTCACCGTAGGCACACCCTAAATGATATCCAATCTATTTCATATTCTATTGTCTCGTCTTCAAATGAATAGGGATGGCAATGGGTCGGGTCAGGGACGGATAGTGCATATCCATTATCCTACCCAAAGTAGTTCGGGTTTTACCCAAACCCATACCCACATAAGAAATGGGTAGAAAATCCAAACCATGCTCATACCCATTCGGGTTTCGGGTATCCACGATTATCCATGGGTAATAGTTTCTCTTTATAACTCTAACCAATATGTTAATATTCACACGTTTTCTCACGTTATGTATGACAAAAAGTACGACAATAATTCACTAGAATGAAGAAAATTAATTAAAACAACTCAATTTCATAAAAATATTATATTTATATGCTAAATATAAAATATGTTAGAGAAAATATTGATTAATTCTAGACAAAATACATATGCACGTATATAATCGGGCGGGTTCGGGTTGGATAGTGAGAAAACCATGCCCACCTATTCCCCGTAATATTCGGGTTTGGGTTTTACTCGTACCCACTAAAAGTCCTTCGTGTTCGGTTTTTACCCTACCCAATTAGGTCGGATTCGGGCGGATATCCACGGCTACGGATATTTTTGCCAATCCCTACAAATGAAACTCAACTTAAGTTTCTATTAAAGGACCACTCATGTCTATTTCCATAATACCATTATAAAAAAATGTCTATTTTCACATTGTTTAGGTCGAATTTGCAACTACAAGTAGCCAAGTAGGTATATATGAACACACTAAACAATACTATATATTATTATAACCAACTAATCAGCGATTGTAATTGGTGTGACGTGTGATAATCTTTTAGATAAACCGTCATTATCATTGATTAATTGTCGAAAGTGAATAGTGGGGTTACATGATTAGTCAGTAATCAAGAGGTAAGCGGTCGGGTATATACATAGAGTATTCTAACAACTCTATTATATTTGCTAACTCATAATATTTCATTGTGTAAACTGTAAAATGTTATAATAATTAAGGTGACCGACACATATAATTCGTCACATCGGCCGAATATTCCTCATCCGGGCACGTATAGATAAAAAGGGATATGAACTTTGCAAGGGTTCCAAAAGCCTGAAATTAACCAAGAGCTAATCATTAATATTCCAATGCCGACCCCTGCTGCACTACCAACATTAACCTCAGCTTCTTCTGCTATTAGCAAAATCCAATCCAGTTTATACCATTAATTAATAATTGGGACCATCTAGCTAGCTAAAATTCTATGCTTGGTGGATGTAAATATGCATGCATCCGTTGATGTGGTGGGTTTTAGATAGGGATAGCAATTTCGACCTGACCCGTTTTACCCGACCCGTTTGATCTGCTTTGGGGTGGGTCCGACCCGCCCCGTAGGCGGGGCGGGGCGGGTATGGGTAGTCTCATCGATCCGACCTGTCCTGACCCGCCCCATTCTCGACCCGTTCTTGTCTAAATTACATGTAATCTTAGTCAAATTACTTAAGAATTTTCCTTTTATTGCATCATATTTTAGCTATAATAAAGTTGTAAATTAGTAAAAACCTCAATTTCTCCAATAATTTAACTACAATTGTCACAATATTGATTGTTTTCTTAGTCTTATAATAAAAATAATGAATATTTCTAATGTTTTCATATAAATTGCATACCCATTGGGTCGACCTGCCCCGACCCGCGACCCGTGATCAATTACTCGACCTGGACCCGACCTGCCACGGGGCGGGTCTGGGTACCAAGAAACTCGCCCCGAACCTGCCCATTGCCATTCCTAGTTTTAGATGCATGGTGTGTACATGTTGTGGTTGTGGATGATGAGTGGGGGGCAAATATGATATGACGACATGATCAGAAACGACTAACGAGACGATGATGATGAGCTTTTGCACGTCGTGTGTGTGCGTTTTTTTTTTTTGGTGGGCGTTATTAATTAGGAATTATAAATGTTGATTGGATTTGTGAAGCCAGCCAGGCGCAGGCGTATAATAATGATGATGATTAACATGCACGTGTGCACACAAGATTACCGTCTCTCACACAAAGACACGCCTCTACCACTTCTTCGTTATTCTTCCTTCCTTCCTTACTGCCCAACTACTTGCAGTAGAAGAAGTAATCATGGACGGTAGTGGGGGGAAGGCCTCGAATCCCATTTCCCCACCATAATATGAATGGATTTCCCCAAATCCGCATCATTTGATTTTGCTCTCTCCCTCCCGTCAACAAATATTAAGCTGGTCAAGCCAAATTCTGGTCCTTCGTTGATCACCGGCTTCGATCGAATTCAAAATCATGGATTACGGCTTTACGAATGTTGAATGAACACTGCAAAATCATATTACCCAAAAAAAAAAAAAAAACAAAACGGAAATGCTCCAGAGGAAAGGAAAGGGAGGAGGACATCTATTTAGGCCTGCCACTCCCTATGGGAAGAGGAAACTATCAACAGCTTACTGTACAGGAGGCCATAGAGTGAAAGAAAGAAAGAAAGAAAGTACAGCATTGCCAGCTATGCTCATTTATTAATTCCCCCCCTCTCCCTCCTTCCTTTCCTTCCTGCTAAATTACCAAATCACCATCCCTAACAAGAACAAAAATATGTACTGATCTGCTTCCTCTCCATCTCTGCCTCTGCTTGCTTGGAAGCCAGCTGGCACGATGCAGCTTTGTGGGGAGGCCAGCAAGGATCACAGGAAGAATTGGCCACGGCAATGAAATTCTTATTCTTTGCCTTCCTTCTCTAATGGCTACCCGCCAAACTTTTGGTTCCCCATTGTGCTTTCTGCCCTTCTTCTCTACCCTGAAATTCTGTCTCTCTCTATCGCCCGCAAGGAGGAGGAACAAACCAGGACAAATTACAAAGGACGCCGGTTGCAATTTTGGGGGTGTGGCCCGCCCTACGTCCTACAAACTACTTCCTCACTCTGTCACTCACTAGCAACTGGGTTTAATTTACTGTTACTATTATTATAAAATTATTCAAGAATAAATTCCATAGGGGCACTATTCTATATATATATCGTATGCTTCTCTGCAACCCTACCAAGCCTTACAACGGCGGTGCCCTTTTCATTGCCGATTCTCTTTCGAAACGGCCAAGGCCAGGGGGCGGTGAAACGTGACGGCTTTTCCTTTTAAACAGCTAGCAGCAAGTTCTTATGTGTCACCCGCAGCAGGTTACGGCTTTTTCCAGCTCCGATTCTGATTCTCTCCACATCAATTAATTGGAAAGAAAGAAAGAAAGAGTAGGACCCAATTTCGATTAAATTCCTCCAATTCTATTTTATTGCTCAATTGGGCGTCCAACCTCTTCCTAATTTGAGAGTTTGATTTTTGGTTGTACAACAATACCCTACCCAATTCATATCTAGTGGTGGTTATATTTCCAACTAACAATAACCGATCATTCAATATCTCACAAACCAGGTTGGTCCACTCTATGATCACGTTATGTTATGACAAATACGAATATTGAGCTACTAGCGTGGAAGAGAGTCACTTAACAAACATATATGTATAGTAGCCAAAATGTTGAACCATAAACTATCCAAAAACCAAAATTACCCAACAAAAACCAAAACGAACCAAGACCAAATTCTTCACCGATTCAAGACTAAAAAACTAAACTAGTATGTTCCTCCTCCTCCCCATAATTCACCAACCATACTAAAGTAGTACCCAAAATTTTTCTGACCCACCCAAAAGCCACTCTCTTTCTGCATCCTTTTTCTTATTTACATTTTGCTTTTCTCTCTACTGCATTCTTCTGCTTCTGTTGGCTACTACTGTGACTGTCCCCACCTCCTGGCAAAAGTCCGTACGGGTCCCCACCACCCTACATAACGGAGCAGGCATTCGGATTCTCGTCGTTGAACTTCATATGAACCGGGTACCCGGGAACCTGCCCATACCCGTACCCGTACCCGTACTCCTGCCCGTAACCCGCATAAACCGGCTGCCCCACGTACCCATTCCCGTACACTGCCTGCTGCTGACCCGCGTACCCGCCCCCGTAAACCGGCTGACCCACCGGCCCGAACCCGGTCGGAGCGAAACCCGGCGGACCTGGAGCGTACCCGGGATGGACCATGAACTCCATTCTCGAAACTTCCCCTACTCCGTACTCCTGCCCTTGCCCCTGAACGCCGCCGCCTTCTCCATTCTCACCTCCGCCGCCTTTCTTCTTCTTACCACCACCACCGCCCCCGCCGTTGTTGTTGTTGTTGTTCTGTCCTTCCTTCTCGCCGCCGCCATTCCCATCATTCCCGCCGCCGCCGCCTTCTTTCTCTTTCTTAGGTGGCGGAACGATTTCCACCGACCGCTTCAGTCTCTCCTTCAGGGCGTCGACCAGCTCCTTAACGTTCATCGTCCCTTTCACGGTCACCGTCTCCTTCTGCTTGTCCATCGCCACCAGCTCGTGCACTCCTGTGGATGAAACAAGATACAAACGCCGTTAGGAAGAATCTCTTAAAACTGTTGACGTTTCCGGATGAAACGGTGACGCTTAATGGTGTACTACCTTTGGTCTTGGAGACAATCTTCTTGATCTTCTCGATGCATCCCTGACAGTGGAATGCCAGCTTGAGCACCGCCGTGGTCACCGGAGCCTGCTTGTTACGTTACCACCGCAACCCCCCATTCAAACAAATTAATTAGTTGAAATCCAATTGGAGTTAAATCTCTAAGCTATTGAGCGAATCGATGAATTCATTTTCCTCGATTGATTCATCGGAATCGAAGAACGGGCATTTGACGCGATAGGGCCAAAGAGGTGGTTTGATTTGAAAGAACACTGAGAGACAGAGCATGCAAAAATGGGCACAGTTTTGGAAGGAAGTGACGGGGGGGGGGGGCTAAAATGCGCCGTTTACCTCTTTGGGTTTCTTCTCCTCGCCGCTCTTTGGTTTCTGCTCGTTGGGATTCTTCTCGTCCTTCTTGCCATTGTTGTTGTTGTTGTTGCCGCCGTTGTCGTTCTTTTTGGCTCCGTCGTCTTTCTTCGGCTGGGGGGAGATCAGCTCGACTTTCTTCTTCGTCTTCTCATGGAGCTTGTCGCGAATCTGCACCGGGTCCACAATGCCCATCACCGTCAGCTTGTTTGTATCCACCTCCGCTTTCACCGACTCCACGCCTGAGAAGGTAACGACAATGGAATTAGCAGAGAGCAGAGAAAATCAGAGAGGAAGAGTACCAGTAACAGTGACTAAAAAAACAGAATGGAAAATAGAGCAAAACAGGGAAGCGAATCTCCTTTCGCCCAAATCCAATTTTCCAATAATGGAGTCACGAAACAGTTTCAGTAACCCAGATCAAGAAATCAAAATAGAACGGAACCCCATGAACGGATTTCCAATTGGTTACAGGCGAATCGGTTAGTTATCAAACGGTTCTCACAAAATACCCGGCATGCAAATGACGGAAGAGGGAGAAGAAGCAGAGGGATGGCAGTTACCGTCTAATCCGCGAGTCAGGCGAATAAGCTTCGACGCACAACCTTCGCAATGCATCTCGACCTTGAGAATAACCACCAGCGGGTTCTTCTCCTGCTTCTTCTTCTCGCCGCCACCATCCCCTCCGCCGCCGCCGCCGCCTTTCTTCTCCTCGTGATGCTGCTTCGCCTCTCCGCCGCCGCCGCCTCCGTTGTTCGGATTCTGGTTCTGGTTATGGTTATTGTTGCCGCCACCGCCGCCCCCATTGTTGTTGTTCTTCTTCTGCAGAGAAACCCAAACACAATCAGTAACACTGTAGAACCACCGCCATAAAACAGAGTGGGGAAACGAAAGGAAACGGGGGATTTCACCTTGCCCATTGCTTCGACGCGAGGAAGGCAAAACGAGACAGGGAAAGAAAGAAAGGAATGAGCAGTTCTGATTTTCTCTGGGAGGCGGTTAGTAATGGGGATGAATCGGAGAAGTTGCTGTGCAAAGTAGTGATGGGTATTTAAATACCCGGAGAGAAAAGAGGGGCCGAGAAGGAAGGAGAAGGAGAAAGAGAAGTGGGGACAGTGAGGGCGGTTGCACGGTAGTAACTGTGGGGATGCAACAAACCATCATTCATGGCCATTCATCACCATGATGATGATGATGATGGTCTGGTGAGCGAAGAAATGCCATGGTTTATCGGGTAGCGGTTATTGGTCTGGGAATTAAATGCAAAATTTCTTTCTTTCTTTTTTGGACTGACAGAGGAATTAATGCATTTTTTTTCTTCTTCTACTTCTTCTTCTTATTTATTGTGTCCTTTGACGGTCTTCTTCTCTTTGGCAGAAATTGCGGTTATGCGATTCGTTTTATTCTTGTCATTAGTGGTTGATTACAGGTGGATATTCACAAATGGGTACTATTTTAATTTGACTTAATAATTGAATCAGAAATCATTTATGAGAAGAAAGAAACGTGTGGATAGGGAGGAAAAGGATTCCAGAAACCAGAACTATCGATGTAATTTCGTGGCAATGTGCATAAAAGTTTCCATCGTTGGGATGCTGTGGCCTTTTAGGTGTAAGAAATGGTGTCCAGAAAGTGTCCTTATCTTTTTCCTAGTAGTGTCCGTCCGGAAGGTACCTAGTAAGTTAGTAACTTAATTTGGTACAATCCACTTTCATTGCTAAGATAGCTAAGTGTTAATAGTATGTTGATTCACATAAAAAAAAAATATGTTGATAGAATGCCAATTATAAATCTCACATCACTTCTGACCGTCTTTATTCTAATGAAGATCAATTTACAGTATCGAAATTTACGTGAACTCATTATGTCTTGTGTACGCTATGTGAAAAATTTATTGATTCTAAATATCTCAAGTTTGAAGAATATTTGATTAAAAATATAGTCACTCCCATTGTCATTGAATTGTTAAAGTGTGGAGGATTTTGGCTTTATGTGGAGCCAAATGACAAAGTGGCCGAATCTTTTTGAGCTATTAATAATGAGAGATGAAGAATATAATATGAGATGGGTAGAATAGAACCCATTTTTTCAGATTTTGGAATTATGTACATTGCTCGTACTCTCTCGAGCTCTTATGTTTTGTCCTCTTTCCCCCAGCCATTTTTCAAATTTGTGATTCATTGGAGCAATGGGCCTGGGCCATGGCCACCCTGGATGTTAGAACTTAGAACCCACTTTCTCATTTTTTCAAAATTGTTTCTAAGCAAAATTTTCTGCTCTCTATTGTGTCGACTTTGAAATGGGAAATAAAAAATGATGTGGGGCGAATGGACGGGAGCCCAGCTCATCCAGAATGGGCCTGAGGCCCGCTCAACCGGGTGGCGCCATCATATATAAATGAGCCACAGCATAATTCCATAAAATTTCCCGAAAGGTCCAGTTCTTGTTTCCAACACTAACACTGTGTCCCATAGCCTTACCAAATCGGCCCAACTATTTCTATCATCTCTCTCTGGATCATTTTCGGCCCACCTTTCCATTTTGCTCAGTTTACTTATATGCCCACACAAACAAGCAGCCTAGTAAGTTTACTATGGTTTGGGGTTTTCAGCCCCATTTGTTTTTTTTTTTTTTTGGTAAGTTTGTAGCTTCTTCCGTTTTAAGTTCTTATGTGGATTTGTTGAATCGAATTTTGACTTCTCAATTTCACTTTCTCAAATGAAAAACAACTACAATGGTACAATAAATGTATCATGATGATCAATAACCCGAGACGTTTTTCTAAAGGTTCACGAGGCTAATCCTCACGATGAACCCACTAAGCTCGATGTTGTTTGATGGAATATGGTCTAGTTTGGTAAATATTTTGAGGATTAAAACCAAAGCAGAAAAGAAAAGTGGGAACCTTTTTATTTTTGTTTTGTTGGGTAATTGGGTTTGAATCATTTTATTAAAGCCCATCTCCTTAAAGCAGGTGGGCCTACCAATCCGGTGTAAATGGTGTGGGGGCCCACCGGCCCAGTAGCAGTTGAGTTGTCTCTATTTAGGACTTACTGGTCAAGCGGGCCTCAGGCTGTGGCTGTGTCGCGGAGGTGAGGGGGGGTCACACGCGCTGCTGCCACTGGGT
This sequence comes from Linum tenue, assembly GCA_946122785.1. Classification (NCBI taxonomy): domain Eukaryota; kingdom Viridiplantae; phylum Streptophyta; class Magnoliopsida; order Malpighiales; family Linaceae; genus Linum; species Linum tenue. The sequence goes on along the minus strand of CAMGYJ010000007.1, from coordinate 63,485,677 downwards.
TCCGCCACTTGTCGCACCCTCATTAGTTGGGACATCAATTCCCACGTGATTTGGACCGTTTCCCTCACGTGGGACTTGTACCTTCCGCCTCGAACAAAAAGAGAACAGTACAAACGAATAATGAAGGTAGGTTGATACATTACCAATCTGGCTATTATGCTATTAGCACGATACTCTAATTACGTCAATATCTGTCGTTGGATTGGAGGCAAAACACTTGTTGTTGTGGTTTGATGGATAAGATGATAATTTACGATATAAGTAGGAAAATTGTGTTAAATATATTAATAATAATATGTGATAACCGGCGGAATGAGAATGAGATATTATAGATAGGCTGGAAGGTTTATACAGAATGTAGTCTTCGGATCTGAATGAGAAATATCGTTGAATCATTGCCGTAATTACCCAAATTTTTTGTTGATTATCAATTTGGGGTATAACAATCTTGATACTAATTTTCATGTTTGAAGGTCAACTTCACGGAATTGCTTGTCAAATCCAGGGAAAATCCTTATCTGACTGCATTCCATCACAAAATATATGCCATTTTGTTTGTAAAAAAAGCCAATTGACCCTTTTTCCTATCTGGAAAGCCAAAGAAAAAGGATAGAAATTCTTCCCATCTTCTTCTCCTCTGTTTTTTACTCTCTCTTATCTATCTTCCACTAATAAATATCCACTGTCTCGAGTCTCGACCAGTCGCCCTCTTAGTCTTCCTCGTCGTGACTTTTTAATTTTCCCTTTCCCCACCGCACCATTATCTCTCACATTATTCCTATTGAAGGATTTTACCTATAAATTATACCACTTCTACTTCTTCAGTTTGCAGAGATACCCACCACCACCACAAAAAATGCTCATTTGACAGCTTGCAATGAGTTCATCAACTAGCCAGCTAGCTCTGCCTCTGCCAATATGTTGCCTTTGCCTGCATTTGCACCTGCACCTTACTTATGATTTCATCCCTCCAACTTTACTTATGAGATCTTGAGAGCAAGGTGCTGGTGCAAGTGCAGGTGAATGCCATTTTGGCCTCTTGGAGCCTGGATATTCCGATTTGATCATTCTATCTGCTGCCTTCCTGCTTAATTACTGCATACTACCTTTTCACTTCTGCTTCAGTTTCTTTGTTTCATCTATGTTGCTAACCAAACGAAACAGTTTATGGTGTGATGTATTCAGTTTGGATGGCATGATGAAGCTTGTTGGAAGCAAGGAAGGAAGCAGCTGGTGGTGGTGGGATTAAAAGGGTACTCAGAGAATGGCTATATATGGATCTGTACTTGTTTGGGCGAGGCAGTAAGATTGAACTTCCACTTTGCCTTCTCAATCCATTATCAACTTGCAAATTTGTGGCCAGTTTGCTAGACAACTGATTTACAAGAAGGGTTCTGACTTCTGACCACTCACCAGCTAGCTAGCTAGCTACCTGTATCTGATCTCTGTGCTTTATATACAACAGCTCTATCTATATGTGTGTGTTTATGTTTGGCGTTGTTAATCTTAAATAACATAGATTAAAGTAACAAATGATGACACGACTAACTAAACAAGTGATTTTAGCATCTTAATATGATCATATACAGTAATGTACCAACTACCAAGCTAACTTTTAATAAAAAACAATATGTTTCCTTTCCTCGTATCATCTAGGAAGTTAATTGATGAATGTCTATCGTTAAAAACATGAGCTTCAAAATTAATACGTATTAACTTTGAAAAAATCAAAGAGAGACGAATATGAGCTTTCCTCATAAGATATTTTTATGATTTCAGAAAAGAACTTACAAACGAAACATATATCAACTCTAAAAAAAAGAGAAAAATAATACATGTGGATGTGATGCAGATCTTCTTAAGATATTTTTGTGGTATAAGAAATGGGACTACCAACCTAACATGTATCAACTGCGAAAATCTTATGAGACATGAAAGGAATACCTAAATGAAAATTGATGTACTTCTTCAAGTTCCAACATAGACAAAATTGGCCATTAATATTGGTTAGCTAAGTTAGCGTGGGAAGCTTTGAGTTGACCCTTGTACAGTTAGAATACACACAAGAACGTAACAAACCAAAAAAATGAATGAGGTTTTAGATGAGGATGTTCCCATCAATTTCATAAGACTTTTGTTCCACCAAAAAATAAATGCGAATGACTTTGGACCATAATCTTGTGAGGCTGATTTGTCCACTCTGGGGCCCTTTCTAATCCTTATCTTTCTCTAATTGAGGATTTGTTTAAGGGCCACAGATGAGTTCATAAGTTTCGACGATTCAGGGGATAGACAAGATTGGTGCATCGAGAGATAGTTCGTAGTTCTATTTTCTTCGTGATATGTATGAAAAATATAAGTTAATCATCATTGAACCTTATACAACGTCTAATAGCATCGGTGATAATAGTGTGCTGGTAAGCCGGGGGTTCCAAAATTTGGTTCCTACTTACTAATAGATACCTTTTTCCTTTATGTTTACAGCAAAGTCCATTCTCTTTCATAGGTAACGCTAATTGAATTTTATACAAATTCGAAAAGAGTAAAATATATGTATATTTTTATTGTTATAGGTGGTGCAAATCGAATTGATGCATAATGATTCCAGATTTAGCGTTATCGAAAACTAGTCAATCTTAACAATTTGAGATATTAAACGATAGATCTTATACTACTTACACGAATTAAAAAAAACGAAAAAATAAGCTCATTAAATTGAAGTTTGACAATAACTACGCTAAAAATATAAAAGATCGCGAGGCTTTAAACAATAAACACAAATACCTCTCAAGTCTCAACTAAAAACTTTGATACAATTTCGTAAATCAATTCATATATTAAAAAACTACAAATGTAAATATTATATCATTCACATGGCAAGCTGACTAGGGATGGCAACAAAACCCGAGCCCACGGGTACCCACCCGACCCAACTCGGTCAACGCGGGTAAAATCCGTGTTGACGGATTTTGGGCCGAGTTTGGGTTTAAACCCGTTCACTATTCACCGGGTTGGGTTTGAGTTTAGGTAAACCCGACCCATGGGTACCCGCCCACACTCATATAATTAATTTTCTCGGTATATTTAATATTCTAAACAACTAATCTTATTTATGTTTGTGCAGACATGTCTAATTTTTTCTTTCTAATTGTGTGAATGAAGTTGATATTATCGAGTGGAGAGTGCGTTAACTTAATTGAAAGGAAGAAGCTTTCAATTAATCATGTATTTATGGATAATTTGTAATTGACTTCAATTTTCTTGAGTTTTCTAGATTGGTGTTGAACAATTTGTATAGTTAATTTGTGATTTGCTTGAATTTTCTAGAATGGTGTTTTATATATGGATAATTTTATTGAGAGATTGATATTTGACTTTAATTTTGATAGGAACTTGTTATTGTAAATTTTTTACGACAAAAACCCGTGGGTAGCCATGAACCCGCGGATACCCAGCGGGTTGAGTTGGGTTTGAGTTTTTCAAACCCAGTGAATTTTACCCCGGATTTTTTTCACGAATAAACCCACGAGTTTGAGTTTGGGTTTGGCAAAACCCGACCCATTGTCATCCCTAAAGCCGACCGATGGATCAATATCAGCTCCCCTCTTTGTCTTTGTAGCAAATGATAAACGTTTAGAATAATGCCATTTAAGTCCCAATAATTATTTTTGAATGAAATGCAATTAGTGAATGTTTGAGGAACAGACCGTTACTTTTCCAAGAGAAATTCTTAGGTGCACCGGGTGCACCACCTCACCCGTGCACTGCCCCAATCAAATATTGCCACGTGGTTATTTATTATTTAAGTCCTCCACTACCACCGTCACCGCCAAATTCCTTCATCAAACCTGTCAAGAACATCCTTAATCCTCTGCTTCATCTCCATATCCATGACGACGGTGTCGAAAGTGGTCGGATTCCTCGTCGTCGTCGGATTCGCCCTCGGCCAGGACGATGGAGACCTTTTTCTGGTGGGGGAATTTCCCGACACAGATCCGCTTGTTCTTGGGCCCGATTTGGTGAACAAGAGGTCGTTTCAGTCGAGGTCGTCCCAGTCATCGTCGACTACGAAGGTTTCGAGCTCCGGCGAAGGCTTGAAGGAGAAGAAGAAGGATTTCATCTCGCGGTAGATGTTTCCGACGAGCATTCAGGTATTGGAGCAGGCGTAGAACTTTGAGTGAGTAGATGTTGATGGGAGGTGGGTCGGGATCCGATTGAGGTTTGGAGAGGAGAAAGAATGGCGGGTTTAAGAGAGGGAGAGAATTGGGGTTGGACGTCGATGGTGGCGGTGGCGAAGGCGAAGTCGCCTCTCCTTTCATCCGTCGCTGTTCTTTTGCCAGGAATAAAAAATATAAATAATAAACAACCACGTGGCAATATTTGATTGGGGCGGTGCACGGGTGAGGTGGTGCACCGCGTGCACCTAAGAATTTCTCACTAACTAGGGGTGTCAGTTCGGGTCGGGTTCGGTTACCCAAATCGAAACCCGAAAACCCAAAACTGAAATCTGAAAACCCGAACGTCTAAAAATACAGGCTGAGTTCTATTCATTGGAGGTTTTAGCCGGACCCGATAAGCAAAACCGAACCCGAAACCCAAAACAAATCCGAACCCGAAAACCGAAAATGTATATAATCGGATCGGTTTCGAGTAAACCCGAAAAACCGAACCCGAATGAACACCCCCTAGTCCTAACAATAAACAATTTCCATACAAATCTGGATTTGCACATAAAACAGACACAGTCGAATGTCCCATTGACCTACCAAACCCTAAATTAAATTATTAAGAGTTGGTGGGTAGGCACAGATCATGGACAGAATCAAAACCAACATCTCCTGTTTATTATCACGTGTAAACAACAGATTAATCTAGATCTAGATATAATAAATAAAAGCCGAATGATGAAAACTGTTGCTCCATTTCAAATTTCCTGCAACGAGAGTGATTATAGGAAGGATATTTTGGTCTTCACAATTGCTTATTTTCTTATTTATTTATTCATAAAAAAGGCATGCACCGGGATTCGAACCTTGGTCTCTTTAAAGGCAAGCAAAGATCATAACCAGTCACACTAAGTATATTTATTGTATCTATTTAAATTCAAACATACACGAACCTAAATTATGAAAATCATATGACTTTTTTAACGATTAGTTTGCCACTGAATCTCCCGTAAGTACTTATTTGGTGTTTTAATACTTTGATTATTTTAGTTGTAGTTTAATACTTAATTTAAATTTCTATCTATTTTATAAATATACAATAACCCTAAAATTGCAGCCCAAATATCACTGGTTCGAATATTGCATATCGAATTGCAATATTAAACATGTAGAAGCAATATCGACTTCTTAAATTAATATTATTTTTCAGAATTACTATGGAGAAATTATATCTTTGTGCAAACTATATGAGACTGGTTCTTTTAATGTTTTAGTCGGGATAACCGCTACATTTTAAACTTCTTCATAATCTGGCATGATTGCATCCAATGATCATTATACAAGATTGTGTTTAATAGGGTGGCTCATTTCACCACTTTTTGACGTGTTAATGAATTTGTAGGACAATGACAGGTCTACATCTACACTCATCACAATCTACACATCATATAAATGTGAAATGTGAAATGAGAAAAGAGGGATTCCATTTCAAATTTGATGCGTACAGAGCAATTTTTTAGGGGTAAATTTAGAAGATGCCAGTGCGGTCGGTCTGTTGAGCACGAAAGTAAAAATATGTTTTCATTTAAACGGGCTCAAACTGTTATTTCGCCCACTAATCGTGCACCCATCGTCAATGCAGTCAAATTCGGGATTTTGATCGTAAAATCGTAGGATTTTAGGATTTTACTTAGGGATTCCGATCTTGATTTTACTATAAAATCGGTGGACCTTAAAATCGTTTAAAATCGGGACTAAAATCGTTAAAATCGTAAAATAGTACCGAAATCGGGATTTTGATCGTAAGAGAACAAAATAGGTGGTTTGAGCCAATTTAAAATAAGTATAACTGTTTCAGCGGAAAGGGCAATGGAATCTTCTTAGAAATTTTTCTATTAGAAAAATATTCAAAAATAATAAAAATAACCAAATTAGGGTTCGGTTAATCTCTTTCCCTTCACCCCATTTAACTTATTGGTAAAACACCTGTCCTAATATTGGAAGTATGTAAGAACTAACATCATTATTAACTAATTAATTTATTAATGAATATATTTGTACCAAGCCACTAACATTACTTATTTTATTGGAGTTCAATTATTTTTAGTTTTAAATCATACTTAGTAGACGATGTCGAAATATTACTTTGAGTTAAACAACTTAGGCATAACATGAAAATAAGAGCCAAACCCATGAACTATATCCCTTCATCATGAATTATTTTGAGTTACACATTAAATAACAATTAAAATAGTGATTTTGGAACATTAATCTTGAGAATTATCTTATGGAAAAAAAATCTTCCGAATTATCATTTTAAATGCTATGTGTCTTTGTGATATTAATAATTTACCTTATTAATATTCTTATATGCTATGTTCTATATGGTACTTAAAATCCTACGATTTTACGATTCGATTATACGATTTTGATTTTACCCCAGTTTTCGATTTTAGGTAAAATCTCGATTTTAACTGCTTTGCCCATCGCAGCCTCTCCAAATCTTCCTACTCTACTCGCCGGGTCATCTCCTCCACTACAAAATATCTCCTCATGTACTCAAAGTTCTCACTGAAACCTAATATCTACAACTTAGGCGCAGAGGGAGCAACCGATGGATTGTAGCGACCCCCACTATTTTGATAGCTAATCAAGAAGAGCGCGTTTGTTTAGTTGTATGGTGATTCACTTAATTAACAATTTTTATTCCGTTGACAGCCTCCTCTCCGCAATTGTATTGGGTTCACGAAGATCTGAAGGCGCAAGTGCAACAGGTCCAGGGGTAAACAATATGTATAAAGCGTTGGCCAAATTGAATTGAGTCATTCTACTTTGAATATGAAGATTTTTGCTTAATTGCTTTGGTTCGTGATGCAACTATGTTATGTTTGAAGGTAGACCAACGCAAACAACAGCACAGCTCCAGGGCTATTCTGCACATTAGGTAGTTGGGGCATTAATTGATAATTATTTGGGATTATTCCTCCAAGTACATAATTTGGAACGTGCCATTATATCGCATTGATTAATAGTTGTTTGAGATTTTTCAAATGAGTGATTTGACATGTTAAACTCTCTTATTTTTGAAAATGGAGTCTTCGAAGTGGAATATGAAGATTTTGGATTAAGCTTGGTTTCGTAACGCCCTTATGGGTGTTTATTCTCTAAAATGCAGCTGTCTTTCAAAGTGCCCGTTGCAAATGGCAAGTCAGGATACAACGATGGTACCGGTACACGTTTATATCATTAGTAGGTAGCAGATTGTGTCCATTCTACTATATCATTTAGCTAAATACTTAGTTGTTCTTTTCAACTAAAAATTATGCTTAAATGCTGTGATTGGCCTCAGAAATGTATGTCTTTGCATTAACTGTTAATGATTGTGAGTTTTGGTTTAATGGTGAAAAGTCCATTTATTTAGAAGTCTAAATTGGGCAAACCTATTGGACAATAGGAATGACATACATTAGTGTCGTGGGAGGTTTGTTTGATGTCTCAGGGTGTTAGATTTTTAAGAAGGTTGTTTGTTGTGGCAGAGAGTCCCTAAAGCTAGCGAGGTATTCCTATGTGGGCTTTTTCTTTGTTTGACTTTTTCTCGCCTTTTTTCTTATCTCTTTTTCTATTTTTGGTTTTTGTGTGCTACCTTCAGTTGCTACGTCTTCATTTGTGAGCCATCTATACTTTTCTTATTCAGTGCCTAAAAATCATATATACTCGATTGCATAGTAGTTACTAATAGATACATTTATACCAATAGAGAGATTTTAAGTTTTATCAGTTGTTAGTTTTAATATTTACTTACATTGGTTGTTTATGTAGTTTTCTTTGTAATATTTCTCATTATACAACTAATTACTATGCCTACGTAGTTGTATAAGTGGGGGTTGGACATGATAGTTCTTAGAAGCATCAATACTTGAAGGTTATTATAATGACCAAATTCTAAAGTTATGGTTTGCCTTCAACTTGCTTGGAGCATTTCAATTATGCATCAATTGTTCTCTCCGTGTAGTTAACTCTCAGACAAATCGAAAATCTTGCTGATATGTGCTTGATTGTAGTTAAATTTAGGGTTCTACTGCATTGTTGCTTTACTCTTTTTTCGTGGTTGAGTCTGCTTCAAAAAATTTAGTTTGATTTTAGAAAATTTTGCTTCTGCAGTCCTGTCTTGCCACCAACGCGTTCAATAGATGGAGACGGGAGAGGCGAAGGCTATTTTTGTATTGTTGTTGCTGGTTTAGGGATCGGTTTGTGAAGAAGAGGGATAAGAGAGGGGGAAAGGGAAATGCAGGAGAGGGGGATAACTCTTTTCTCCGACAAAAATGGAGTGAAGAAAGGAATTATGATCAGTAAGAATATGGTTATCTTACATAACGGTCGCTATTCTGTTTGAATTGAGCTTGAGAGGCAGTGATAAGGACGAGCTGCAACCAATTCATAGTGAGAAGAGAGCTATGAACTGTGATCATGTCTTATTTCAAGTTAGAAGGTAGTTTCAGTATAAGGATTATTTAATTTGACAAGTTGTTTCGTCCATGATTCTTGGTAGTTTCAGTGCCATTCTAGCCAATGTTTAGTCTGTAATTTTTGAGAATTGATGTGCGAGTAATGACTTTCACTTAGCTTCAACTATTATGTGTGTATTTATTGGCATGTGATAGAATTTTCTTTTCCTTTTCATTGAATTCGTTTTCATACTCTAATTGTATTATTTGTACATAGGCAAATCATGCTCGAGATGGCAACTCGCTGATATGGCTGGTGCAAGGAATGAAGCCATCATTAGAATTCAGACCGACAACGGGGAGTGATGCCTAGGACTAATTCAATGATGATTGATGATGGTATAATAAAAACTGCAGTCTGCATCAGCACCAATTTCTAGGCCTAAGTAAAGGTATTCAACCCAGAACTCTGCTTAGCGCTAAAAATTGCCCTCACCCAACCTTGATCCTGTTTGACCCACTTCTGAAGAGTCAAGATATATGACTAATCCTCCCTGTTCGTATTTTCTTATTGACTCTTTCTGACCCTGTAGGTTGGGGCGGGTCGGGAAGAATTGAATTAGTGGGTCGGTCCTAATCAAGTAGAATCCCAATCCCTTCACTCTCACTTGCTTTCTCTCCCATTCCACAAGTGAGTAACATACAGTAATCCGGCCAACGGACCGGGTAATAAGCTAGTCTATTTTATTTCCCTTCCCCACATCTATTAAAGTATCCCCACCAACTACACCAATGGTGAAAATGTTCTGAACTTCAATTTGCTACTTCACCTCTCCTGGAATTTACAGTGAACACAGTTGGTACATTGAGGCTTGAGCCTAGCTCTCATATTTTGGACCTTACTTTCTCGATGAGTTCTCTCCTGAGGATCTTCCCTGAAGCTGATTTAGGGACAGTGTTGATGAAGGTCACCCTCCTCAGTCTTTTGAAAGATGCAACCTGCAGCAACATCAATCCCAAGAACCCAAGTAAGCAAGGAGGGAAAAGCTGTGAACTTTCAGTGTCAAGTCAGCTTATGTTTTCATCTGGTTGGTAAGTTAAGGTCAGTAATTAGCTCACTTGATCGGCAATGAATTTCTGAACATCTACTTCGGTCAGCGAGCTGTTGATGGAGCGAACCACGTAGGCAACGGGGACTTCACCGGCTTCAGCATCAGGAAAACTACATGGTTAGAGACACCACAGTATGTCAGCTTGAAGGGATTTTGATGACACAAAGAGTATGTATAACGTAGCGAAACCCTAGAAATTACAGTGCCAATACTCACGGGATGACAACAGCATCTAGTATCTCGGGGTGAGAAACTAGCAGCCCTTCTAGCTCAGCTGGAGCAACCTGTTGAGAATGATAAGAATCAACCATTTGAAACAATTGATAGAGTGGCCTGCAAATTACAGAACCATATTTCCCTTTTTGCAAACAAGCTTCACCTGAAAGCCTTTGTATTTGATAAGTTCTTTGATCCTGTCCACAACATATAGGTGTCCATTATCGTCGAAGTACCCGAGATCTCCAGTATGTACCCAACCCTGCTTATCTATAGTCTGCTTTGTAGCCTGTGGATTGTTGAAATAACCTGCCATTTGGGTTGAAGTACTTTGAGTCAGAAAAAAGAAGAAACCCTCACTTTCAATGGATCAACAATGCCACTCAAGTTTCTGCACATGAATGCTTATTGTGGATGCATCGGGTTTTGACATGGTATCAGAGGCGTACCTTGCATCATATTCGGCCCTCGAACCCAAATTTCTCCAAGCTGAGTTGGTGGAAGAGGCATCTGAGTATCCACACTAACAATTTGGCCCTCAACTCCTGCAACTAGTGTACCAGCTGAACCAGAATGCTTAGGCCCTACCCTTCGATTCTCCACCGAAACAATCCCACAAGTTTCTGTCATTCCATATCCCTATCCCATCAAAAGTCCCACAATCTATATTGAGATATCTAGAACTACATTCTAAATTCTGATTGCTAGAAAGATTGTACTGATTGAAAGATAGCTAACCTGAAGAATTGCAACGTTGGGGAGATTCCTGGAGCATTCCATCATCAGATCTTTCCCTAGAGGAGCTGCTCCGGAGCCAATCTCCTTCAACGACGACAAGTCGTACTTCTTCACCAAGCTCTGTTTCGCCAGAGCAAGTATCACCGGCGGGACAACCCACATGTGGGTGACCCTGTACCTCTCCACAGCCTTCAGAACCATCTCGAAATCGAATTTCCCCATCGCCACCACCGAATTCCCTCGCTGCAGCTGCGAGTAACTGATGACAGCCAGTCCAAACACATGGAACATCGGCAAGAAGCAGAGGAAAACGTTGTCCGATTCCCCTGCCGTTTCCTGATCCATGGTGATCATCGTCGCCGCCGCGATGAAATTCCGGTGAGTCAAAACCACACCTTTGCTGACCCCAGTCGTCCCCGACGAATACAAAAGCGCCGCCGTGTCGCTCTGCTTCACCCTGTTCGCCGGGAAATCCGCCGACCCCCCGAGCTCCACCACCTGATGGAAGCTTCTGATCCCGGCCGGAAGACTTAGTTGCTCCGGCGGCCCCAGAAACACGGCCGGCAAGTCAAATCCCTTGACTTTCTCCCACAGCTCGGGGACGGTGATGATGAGCTTGGGATTGGAATCCTTGATCTGCTTCCCGAGCTCGGCGGTGGTGTAGAGAGGGTTCGCGGTAGTTGCAATGGCGCCAAAGGAAGCGACGGCGAGGAAACATATGGGGAACTGGTACGAATTGGGGGCGAAGATGAGGACGACGTCGTTTCTGGAGATGCCCAGATGGCGGAGCCCGTTGGCGAACTTGGAAACGGCCGATTTGAGGTCGGAGAAGGTGAGGGAGAGGGAGGAATCGGCGTCGTGGAGGGCCGGCTTGTGGGAGTGTGAATTGAAGCTTCTGAAGAGGAATTCGACCAAGGAGAGGTTTGGGTCTTTGGGAAGGACGAGTGTCGGCCGGAGTGATCTGAAAATGCCGTCGCGTCCGTAGCCGGATTTCTCCATGTTTTCGAGGAAGGCGGTGACGGTCACGGTGGCGGTGGACCGGTGGTGGACTGGAAAAATGGGGATAGTGTAGTTATGATTTATACTATCGAGGTCGAGGAGGATGGGGTGAAGGCTGAAGGGAGGAGTGGTCAAGTCAGTGGGACGATTTTGGCTTTTTATGTAAAGCAACTGCAAAATTGTTGAATTTTTATTTGCAGGAGGATCCAAAATAAGCAATTAAAAGGATGCAAAATTTAAATAATTAATTAGCAAATAGCGAAAAGATTATGTGAATAACCTAATTATATATAATCTTCCTAAACTCGTTTTATTTAGGGGTGATGTGATATTTATGAGGTTAGGCAGAGGGTTACGTACCTAAATTGCTCTAATTAAGGATGACAAAAACATTCAGAATTTTGATTATTCGCCCGAATTCAATTAGAATGAATAGAATAAATATCAATCAAAATAAAGTGTCTGGTGCCTGGTGGTATTAGTAAATTCGAACCCGAATATTACGGATAATAGATGGACATGATTTTTTTGCTATCAAACTTGATCCGCCTCGATTTTACATGCATATAACTTTTTTGTTTGTATAAATCACCATTTGTCATTTTAGATATTCTGTTATTCCTATTATATTTGTACATCTCGTTAAATTGTGTTCCTTTCCTATTTCTATTAGTATTGGTGATATTTTATTTATGTCGTTCACTTATAATGTTAGTAATTCGTGATTAGTAACAAAATAGTTGAGAAGATAAAAAGGAAAGTATTATCCATGAATACCTGAAACATGATCGGATATGAGTATGGTTTATTTTTCTATCAGAATCTTACATGGATACTGAGTATGAACAAAAACCCGAACTAATCATTATGGAGTAATGGTTAGTCACTATTTGCCCCCCAATCCGACCCGTTGACATCCCTGCTCTAACAAATATAGAGTCATCATTAAGTCTGACTAAGTTAATAGAAGTCATCATCGAATATGTAATATTTGAGGAGTAAGGATTCTGAATTTTGTAACTCTCATTTGCTTCTTTCGCTAAACTAGAATAAAAAATGGTAGTTACCCTCAATAATTATCTTTGTAAATCACATCATAACTAGGAAATTTTATGTCCATATTTTGTTTGTTTGACTTGAAATTCAATACCAAACAAAGGGAGGAAACAAGGAAGAGATGTTCTTAATTTCAGATTCCAACCACCCACTAAGAAATTGTGATCTTGTTTTAAGGGAATCTTGTTTATTGGGTCATGGTTTTAATTGAAAGATCTTTGCTTTCTTATCATTGTTAATTGCCCGTGTGTTTGTTTAATTCTCATTAGAGTATACACCAAACTTTCCATGTTTTCCAACTTTTAAATTAACTACCTAGAGTGTGGAAATTTCTTTATGTAGGCTCAATTAGCACCAATACGATATTGTATTTAGAATATGTTACGAACGACCTTATAAGTGCAAAAAAATAGATTTCTTCATAAATTTTTTCAAACCCCACATGCATCGTAACCACACTTTAACTAGTTGGGTCATATTAACAATCTTTATTTTCCTACAGTAATAAGTTAAAACCATTAGGTTGTATCAGCTAATAAAATGTAATATCGATGATAAAATTGGTATATACAATACTCATATTACGATACTGTAATCCTTTCTACACAATTTTGTTACTGTACTTCTATGATACAAACTGAACTAATTGCCTCTTCTCTCCCTCATTGTATTTGCTCCCAATATTCAACTATTCTAGCTTTGGCCATTGTTTTTTCCTGGTTGTAAGTATGCCCATGATCCTTGCTACCAGCCGCTTCCAAAGTCCAGATTCCTACAATTGTCGGAGACAAAACAGATAAGTTTGATTCCGCCGTTGTTGTATTTGCCTCCCAGTTTCCTCTGTTTTAGCTAGTAGTTTTGTCAAAGTTTACTAAAATCCATTGCTGTTGCTGGATGTGTGGGTGACTCCAAGATTCTAGCTAGCTAGTATCTGTTTCCTTGTCGTGGGTCCAATATTCTGCCTTGATTCCATCTTGATCACAAGATCCTTCCTCCTCGACTGCATCAACTTTGATGATCACATATAACAGTTCAACACGGAAGCAGGCTTAGTCTGAGCGGGCCGAACCAAACAATGAAGGCCGCAGCTAAAGGCTTAAAGCCCATTTGAACAGACGAGACTGTTATCCCGGTATCACAGTCCGCATCGCGAATCACAGTTACTATATGTAAATCATCGTCTGTCATCAATGGCGGCTGCTTCGTCCTTCACCACCGCATTATCTCGGCTTTCACTCTCTCGTTGCTGCGCACGCCCTTCTGTATCTTCGTTATTTACATCGTACCCTTCTTTTCTCCTTCACAAAGGCCAGGTACTAACTACTTATCCACTCAAATGGCAGTAATCATTTAATTTTCCACTAAGCTATTGACTAACTTCTGCTGCTGTCTGTGTGCTTGATCGAATTTTTGTTGTTGTTGCAGAATCCGATCCGATTGAGATCGTTTTCTTCAATGGCGGCCTCTGAATCGAAGGATTCCCCTGCTAGCAATCCTGGTCTGCATACTACCCCTGATGAAGCCACCAAAGGGTACTTCATGCAGCAAACTGTAAACCCCGGCAATCTGCCCTCTTCTGATTCAAATTCCTCCTGTAGGGTTTTTTTTTCCCAACTTTGATTATGGAGAATATTGGGTGACGATTGGTGATGGTTTTTGTAGATGTTTCGAATTAAAGACCCGAAAGTCAGTCTCGATTTCTACTCTCGAGTCCTGGGGATGACGTAAGTACCATTCTTGTTTGGTTGTTGGTGTGTTGATCGTTGAACTTGAATCATTTAGCTTTAGGCTTTCGATGGGTGTTGCATAGTTTCCCATGCTTAAAGATGGAAACTTGGAAACTTCATTTCATGCATTGAGACTCCAACCTTCTTGTTTATTCCTTTGGCATCCTTGGGGATTTGGTTTTGGTGGACCACGATGTGTATAGCTATTAGGTTCTTTAGATGGGGAAACTTGCTGACTTTCTCGGCACCGCATTTTCAGTTTGCTGAAGAGGCTGGATTTTCCTGATATGAAGTTTAGCTTGTACTTCATGGGCTATGAGGTAACTAGGAAGCTTATGTTTAAAGTGAACCAGTTTCCTTAGTTCTGGGACATTTTTATGGTCCACTATTTTGTTGGATTTCATCTAAGTGTTCGCCATGGACTTGGCTTTTCTGTTAGGATCCTGCATCTGCTCCAAGTGATAATGTAGAAAGAACAGTGTGGGCTTTTTCTCAGAAGGCTACTATTGAACTAACACAGTAAGAGTTATCTCATATGCATGGCCTCCTCTGCTTTCCCTGTAAACTTCCCGATTGTGTATCTTCTGGGTCACATATCTGAATCAACTCTGACAAGCGATTGCTTTTATGACAGTAATTGGGGAACTGAAAGTGATCCCGAGTTCAAAGGATATCACAATGGCAATTCTGATCCCCGTGGGTTTGGTATGTAAATGAGTTCACTTTGGTTACTTTACCTCTAGTTCCAATACCATACTATAATATGATAACGGCATAATCTGTGAATCAGACACTACTATTAAGGATACACATTTTCTCTTATTGTTTTGGCTGATGCATGGATCCGAAGAATGACTTTCTGAAAGTGGCTTGTTATATAGATGATGGAGTTTGTGTGTATAGCTTCCTAGATCCTAGAGATGTTTGTAGTTTGAGAATAGTTTTTGAGGAGCAAGTGTCTAATGACATTTGAAAAATTTCTGACTTCATATCCCTAGCATCCTAGAGATGTTTGTAGTTTTGAGAATAGTTTTTGAGGAGCAAGTGTCGATGGACATTTGAATATTTTCTGACTTTATAAACCTAGCATGTATAGGTCGTGTAGAAGGCATCTAGTAAGGTGAAGTGAAGGTCTTTGGTTAAGTCGTTCTGATTAGACTAGAATTGAGTTTTGTCAGAACTATGTCTAACTTCCGGAGGTTGAGTTTTCAATTGCCCATTAGGTCGACGGATACTAGGATCAGCATAAATTGGATGAACTAAGGGTAATTTGTGTAGGTGCTAGATGCGTTATGTGTATAGAAATGTGTATAGGTGAGGTCGTAGATTCATCTTGATATGTTTGACATTCTTGAGGTTTTGGTAATGTTAGCAATCTGAGCCCACGTTTTGTTAGTAAAATCAATCATTTGCAATGCATAGCTGTTTCAAAAAACTAACAATATCAATGTTATTCTTGTCAGGACATATTGGTATTACTGTTGATGATACTTACAAGGCATGTGAGAGGTTTGAGCGCCTCGGGGTTGAATTTGTTAAAAAGCCAGACGACGGTAAGGATCCCTTTTGACAGGATAAGACTTCCCTGAGATTTGCATGGTTTGTTCTTTTCTTTCTTTGTGTTTGTGTTTGTCTTTTATTGAATGCTGTAGAACCTTAAGTTATACGATTGATGATGTCTGACACTTTGGTTTGAAACTGAATGCACATTAGTTTTTATTGTTTTCCCTTCATTATGGTATTAGAGAAGATACCTGCAGCTTTGTATTATGTAATTATGTCTCTTCAAATCCAGGAAAAATGAAAGGGCTAGCATTTATCAAGGACCCTGATGGCTACTGGATCGAAATCTTCGACCTAAAGAACATGAAAAATGTGGCTGAAGTTGCTGCTTGAAGTGGCGCACCTAAGATAAGGTACCCTTAAGTATTTACTCATACATATGCTGCCTAGGAATATTTTAGTTTCTGGAATAAACAATGTGTTCTCAACCATATAGCATACATCTTTGAGATCTGCTGTTCTTGAAGACATCAGATTGGACACTATCACTAACATATAACATTACCTCTGCTTTTAACTACACGTATGGCTTCTAGACCTATGGCCATTGTTCTTCAAACAGATTCCCTGAAGATCAATCTTGCCACATAATATTACCCACTTATTTCTGCTTTTGTACTCTTAACAATGGTTTCAACTGGAGATTCTAATCTATACTTATGACCAGTTTTCTTCCTGTGTTTCTACTTCCTTGTTCTCATGGCAGTCAACTTTTAAATGAGTTTGGTTACCGAATAGTTCAATTCTATGTAGAATCTCAAAAGTTATGAATCTTTCAATTACCAGGGAAAGCAACAAACTGAGTAGAATCAGAGGTTTCTCTATGATTTAACCCGCACTTGCTGATTGGATGTTTTGATCAGTCATGCCTTGTAGATATTATAAGCGGATAAAATATTGATCTAGTAAACTCTATAATTTACATCGTGCACTCCATTTTCTATTAAAGATAAACAATGAAATATGATCAAATATATGGAAAGTAAATAGATTCGAATAGAATTCGAATTTAGACTAGACCTCTCCTAGTAGTTCATTCATAAACGATAAATTGGAGTTACCTAGGGGGTCTAGTCTAAATTCGGGAATAAACTAGTAAATAGAATCATAGGTAAAAAATGAGTTATTGATATTCAATTCTTTCAAGACAGACCCTAATTTAATTGACCACCATCATAACAAAATTGATTTGATGAATATATGTACCTGACAATTTAACATAGATGGAACATATTTCATCGAATTACTGATCAAGAAATTCTCAGTACAATTCTTACCATTGTGTTTTGCATATCTTGCAAATACAAATGGCCGTACTACTATGTGTACATCAATAATAATATTACAGCTGATGGATTAGAATGCATTTTTTTTTGTAAGCTTTACACTTAGGTCAAATTGTTACTCTTATGTAACCTGCCGATCATGTCTATGATTCACATTTACGATAATTTCCAGATTGTTTAGCATATCAATCTGTATTTTGGTTACCTTAGTTCTGCCTAGTGTTACATCACATGATGATTCGTTTAATATTCTTTTATTTGATGAGGAATGAATGAGTTGTTCTCAGGAATGAATGATCTGCTTGGTTTCCTTTCCACTACAAAGAACTGAATTTCAATTTTCTATAGCAGGGAAAGTTAGTAAGTGGCATTTTCAGACATGAAAGCATTGTAACTTCAAATACACTCAAGCAAAGACGAAAAAAAACTCCTGTACTAGTGCCAGAAGTATGGACTCATATCTCCTGTCTTGATGCATTTGTTTCTTGTCCTTTTCAGTTTGAGGAATGCTTTGCTCCACAATCAGAAGAAAGGAATCTCCTCCAAGATATGTATATTGTTGCAGTAGGTGACCTATATGTTTCCGGTTTCCCCCATGTTCTCTTCTCCAAAATAAAGAGTTGTGATTTTAGGTGCATGTTTTGTGAGGTTGGTAGACATGGCCCTGGGTCCCAAGATCTTTGCATGATTCACATGCAACCCCAATACAATACAAATTTCAACTGCTTGAGATTCTTGTGTTTGAAGCAATCTTCAAGGTCTTGAATCTGTATGACTTTGGTAGTGCCACTGTGCTGAGTCTATCATTTTGGTTCAAAACCTTTCCAGGAGTATTTGTGAAACCCTGGAATTCAGGAAGGGAACTGTACAGAACCCTGTTTCAGGTTCTCAGAAAGTTTTGACAGGACAGGATGGGATCCTGCTAGAAATAGGCAAGCAAGAGATGGGTCAGTTTCAGGTTGTGGCAAATATTCTTTCCTCATTTGCCTCTTGATAATAAACCAGCAAAAATGAACTGTGCCTATAGATATGCAGCCTAGCAGGCATCAAACAGTTCTCCAGGTAGAAACTTTCTAGGATTGGGCCAATCCTGTGGAAGTAGGAAAGATGGAATGGAAAGCAAAGATTGGGCATTCTCAACTGATCATTAGAACCAAAGGGTGCCTGAATTTTGGGTCCATATCAGTAGTCTGCCCGGCTTGCAGGAAAAAATCCCAGAATACACCAATTATTAAAAAAAATTACCAAAATACAGTACTTATAAAAGTAATTCCCAAAGTACAGCAGTTTCAACATCACTGTCTTTGACAAAGACAGTGATGTTGATCACCGTTTTGGTCTAAAACGATGATACATCACCGCTTTAGACAAAAGCAGTGATGCTATCACCGCTTTAAACCAAAGCAGTGATGCCATCACCGCTGTGAAGGACAACAGTGATGGCATGACCGTTGATGAGGGTCACAGTGAAGCCTTCACCGTTGGATCCAACAGCGGTGAAGTGGCGCGGATCGCTGACGTGGAAGCGTGCGGGCACTTCACCGCTGAAGACCAAAGCGGTGATAGCCCCGCTTTCCACGTCAGCGATCCGCCCCACCCCGCGCCTTCACCGCTGCCGTCCGATGCAGTTATGCGCGGATTGTGGTTTTTCTCCACAATCCGACGCATCAGAAGCCGCCACGTCACCTATCCGTGCCCATCACCGCCTTTGATGAACGCAGTGATTGCACTGTGTTTGTTTGGGGCGGTGATTACTGGCCAGGACTTATCCCAGCCCCAAACACTATAAATACCCATCCCCCCCTCATTCCAAACCACACCACCACTTTATACTTCTTTCTCCCTCCATTTTTCACTCTAGTTTCGTTCTAAGTATGCTCTGTGGTTGCAGCTAAGTCCGATCTTCCGCATCAGAAAGAATTACTAGAGTTTTTGTTTTGTTGTTTTGTCGATACTCTCGCTAGCTTTTCGGCAAAAAATGGACGAAGAGGCTTTGAGAGTACGTAAATTTGGTTGGTTCTTTTGTGATTTTTTTTTACATGGGTGCTAAAATTTAAATTGATTTGATTTCATATTTTTTATAGATGGGTGCTGAGATATACGACCCTAGATTGTATATCGATCCTGGCCCAAGGGATCGAAGGTATTTAACCGGGCAAGATCAACATCGCTCTCGTTCAATTTGGAACAATAATCCGGTAGACACACTAAAATTATTTCAATAGTTTTAAAGTTTTTATTTTGCTTTCTAAGTTTTTATTTTGCTTTCTATTGACTGACAATATTGTGTTTTTTGTTTTGTAGGAATCACTTATTCCCATCAGTCATCGAGGGACATGTCGATTGCCCCGTTGGCATCCTCGACTGCATCCCTATCTAGAGAGGGCGGGATTGCACAATTTGAGGCACTTTATGAGGCTTGATATTGACAACGATCTGCTGACGGCAATGGCAGAGCGATGGCGCCCTGAGCTGCATACCTTCCACTTTCCCGAGGGTGAAATGACGATCACCCTCAAAGATGTTGCCATCCTCACCGGGCTCCCGATCACCGGAGATGCCATCATCGACAACTCGAGAAAACCAGAAGATGGTTGGGGGCCATTGATTCAGGAACGTCTGGGGTTCAACATGCCGACCACCACGCCCGTCGAAGGTCAGGGGCATCCACCACTGAATGCGGGGCAAGTATCGATCCCGTGGCTTGTTGACCACATCCAGATGGAGGTTAATATAGGCCCGGATACTCCTGAAGATCAGGTGGAGCGGTATGCACGTGTCTACCTAATTGCCTTGGTTGGTGGGTTTCTGTTCCCCGACAAGTCAAATCGGTGGATACAAGGCATGTGGTTAAATATGCTCCTCGGTGACTGGTTGATGTGCAACCGCTACAAGACCGGAGAATTAATAATTAATCCATAAGAAATTTAATTTGAACAATAAACCATGAACAAGCACTGAATTACATTATTACCTGCACTCCACAATTGATCTCTTATGTCTTTCTTCTTTCCAAATTTGTGTTGGAAATTGGCTAGGAAGTGACGAATACACCAACGCCATGTCCATCCCCATTCGTCCGGGAAACCACGGACGGCGTGTTTAATCCCGGCATGTCGATCCGATATAATTGTAATACCCATTCTTTGTGTGACGTGGGCGTGTAGCTGGTCAAAGAACCATGCCCAACTTAGGTTGTTCTCCCCTTCAACTAATGCAAATGCTAAGGGAAAAATACTTAAATTTCCATCAACCCCAGTGGCAATAAGAAGAGTTCCTTTATACTTCCCAGTAAGGAAAGTTCCATCAACCTGTTAAAATGAATAATGAGTTAGTAAAAATTGAAATTAGTAAAGTAATGAAATAGTACAATATTTTGAGTCCGTAATATACCTGAATCACTGGCATGCAGAAGGGAAACCCGTCAATGCATAGCTTGAATGTCCAGAACAGACGATGAAACATCAACTCGTTCTGTACTCGAACTTGATCTTCAGTTTCTACGTTGTTGTACCAAGGCACGAAAACCGTCCCAGGGTTGGACTCCTCCATTGCGGACATTAGTCTGGGGAGTAAAGCATACGAGTCATCCCAATCACCGTAGACATCAGCCATGGCCTTCTGCTTCCCATGCCACGCCTTCTTATACCTTATGGTGTAGGAGTGTCGATCCTTCACCTCCGCCATGATAGCTTTTATCTTGATATCTGCTTGTGCCTCGATAAGGTGCTTAATGGTTCTTGCCACTTTTTTTGCTTTCAGTTGCCGGTGATCCTGTGAAAGTATGGTTGAGGAGCAACTGTGGTTGTTCTCTACTGTCCGCATGACCCAGACCCCCTTTCTCTTCATATATGCAGCACGAAGTTGCCACATACAACCCTCTCCAGCATTCTTACAAATGACATGCAGTTGTCCCTTGTCAGAATATTTTACCTTCCATTCGAAATTACGCCGCATGGCTTCTTCGCTAAAAGCGTCTTGCACATCGGCTTTCGAAGTGAACGCCATACCCATTTCCAAATTAGCAGTCGGATTATACACAGGCATGGGCCGAAAGTCAGGGGCATCGTTCTGACCATATAAAAATTGATCAGGAACCTCTGTGTAGTAAGGCGTTGGTGCCTGTCGGAACGCCACCTCACTGTCATCGATATCGTCGTTATCGTCCGTATCTTCCTCCTCACTGACTGATCTCAAATCTTCCTCACTTTCATCGTCACTGGAGGCGAATGGATAGCTCGGCGAAGGATGGTCATCGTTACCAGCATAACCAGCATCACCTTCTTGGTCATGCGAAGTACGCCCAGATCGAAGGGTGTTTTCAATGTCACCCCACTCTGGACCCCAAGCAGGCCATTGATCACCGTCGGGCTGAACGATATCAACGGCAGTCTCACCACCATGTGGCAGGTATTCTTCCCACCCAACACCTCCTTCAGAACTACCTCCTCCGTAGTTGCTTGAAGTACCTCCCCAACCATACCCTTCGGCAGAAGAACCTGCTCCGTAGTTACTTGAACTACCACCCCAGCCATACCCTCCTGCAAAACCATCATCATAAGAATACTGGTGAGAATGAGTTTCACCGACCGACTCGGTCTCGACATACACCTCTGCAAGCCGCACCCCGTTCTCAGATATGAACTGTGTCATCATGTTCGCGTCGTCATCATCATTTATGTCAACTTTTTCGTACATGACTCCGGCAGCACTCATGTTGGGATACCGGTAAGTAATTTGACGAACTCTCATTTGCCCGCCCGTACAAGTCCTTTCTGCACACCTGTCATGGAGTTCTTGCCACGAGAATCTCGACTCAATTGTAAGCATACTGGATTCGCCATCTTCATAGTCGATCCCAATGTTCGAGTTTGTCACCCGACCATTCCAATAAATAATAAGCCGAAACTTCTTAAATTTACCCATGTCTGCAATTTATAATAATTAAGTATAGTATATAATTAGTACATTATGGATACAAAAACAATATCTTCCAAAGCGATAATAAAATGCAACTAATTGATCTATTATGAGAAAACTAAACAAATTCATCTAAATTCTCTTTTTTTGATAATGGTGAAATATATTATTAATTAAAAGCTAGAGAAAAGTTCCTCCGAAAAGCAAACACAGGAGGTTACAACAAAGAAAAACAGAGAAAAGACCAAGACCAAAGCAGAAGGTCCCGCTGCTAGCTGCAACACAGGGGAAAAAACAAACCTTCATCACAGCATAACAAGGAGAAGAAAACAAACAGAGCGCTACAGCAAACACAGCAACGCAGCAGCTCAAAGAAAGCCTCACTGCAGCTGCTGATCAACAGCCCCTGTTCTTGGCATCAGCTGCATTTTCAGGATCCTCAACCAATCATCAGCAACGACTCTATCCACCTTCTTGTTTGCGCATAACCAGTCCGAGATGTCTCGCCCAAATTCATCTAAATTCATAACTAACTAACTAACATCTATCATATCATAATTAAACTAAATAATATCATAACATATTTTCCAATAACCGCAATTCACTAAATACAGACATATAATTGCTAACACATCAACATGTAAAAAATACATACTTATAACATACTCAATCCCGATCTATCATGAGAAAACTAAACAAATTAATCTAAATTCAGTACTAACTAACTAACATATATCATATCATAATTAATCTAAATATATAATTCTAACATACCAAATTCTAGCACATAATCAAAATGTAAACAATACATAATTCTAACATACCGAATCCCGACGAGTTTCTTGAGCAGTAAACTACGGAGGAACCAGCTGCGAAAACGACTTAACAAAACGAAAATTTGTGTACTAATTTGCTGTTTGGCAGCAGGAGGGAAGTGGGCGTGGGCTTTTATAGGAAAAATTGAGAGCTAATCACCGCTTTGGACCAAGGCGGTGAACACATCATCGCCTTAGTCAACAGCGGTGATAGCTAGGTAGCTGTTACCTACTTCTCCACCTACCAGGGCTATGTAAAACGTGGTGGCAATCACTGTTGTCGACAGCAGCGGGGATGCCTTCACCGCTGATGTCGAAAGCGGGGATACGTTCCCCGCCTTTGTCAAAAGCGGGGATACGATCTCCGCCTTCGTCCAAAGCGGTGATACGTTCCCCGCTTTTGTCCAAGGCGATGATGCATTCCCCGCTTTCGTCCAAGGCGGTGATGCGTTCCCCGCTGCTTCACTGTTTTGGACGAAAGCGGTGATCAACATCACTGTCTTAGACAAAGACAGTGATGTTGAAACTGCTGTATTTTGGGAATTACTTTTATAAGTACTGTATTTAGGGAATTTTTTTTAATAACTCGAGTATTCTGGGATTTTTTCCGGGCTTGCATAAGAAGTGAAATGGTAGGAATATCTCATCAGTTGGCTGTCATCCTCCATAGCTTTACAAGCTCATTGGACCAGAAATCATTTTCTCTTATGAAAGAGCCTGAGGTTATTGGCTAACAGTAGCATTGAAGAAAAGAATATATAAACATTGCTACGTGTAGATTTGTCTTCTTTACTTGGGGTGTAATGAACAATCGCTTTACTCTAGCATCACTCAATTGTCTATATCTAACCAACATTTCCAAATCATGACACACTCTACCAATGCATAAATGTTCACAACTAGCTAAGTAGTCTGCATACTTATTACCTTCTCAATATATACGGGAAAGAGACTTTTCTCAAAGTTGGTCAAACAAATGTTGATCCAAACGTTCTTTGCACACGAGTACGCAAAAAAACACCTTTAGCAAGTTTTACACCGACTCAGTATTGACCAAGATCTCAACACCAACCGCGAAGACCTTAAACCGATCATCTCGATTCAGCCCGGGTTACGGAGGAAAAATACTCAGGCTCGATGCGAACACTACATGACAGTGTCCATTTTGGTCTCTTATCAACTCCACCCATAGCTACGTGGTCGAATTCATTAAGAACAAAGTCATCGTAATTGAGAGTAACCCACTTAGAAAATCATATGTGGTCTCCCAACAACTCCTTTAAACAAAACCTTCGAAATGTCTAGACTAAATACAATGAATGAATTCATTGTACTATCATATGTATTGTCTATCAAATGTTAGTGTCCTAAATCTTAATAATTAAAGATGTAGTGGGTCAGATTTCGGTCAGCTAAAGTTTCATAAACCCAAACCTCCCGAATCCACTACCGCTAATGTACACCATGATTTCGGATATCACACCACCCACCACATTCCAAAAGAATAACCACGTTTCACCAAACAATTTCAACTAATCGATCGGGTCGGTTGAATCAAGTGGCCAGGACGATTCGAGATATTCGGGCTAACCGTTTGTTCTTGGTCAGCCTTATTCATTCATTGTAGTACTCCCAAAAGTTAAGGTCATTCATGAGTCATGGCCAGAGGCGATGGTCAACTTGGCCCCAAGTGTTGGACAGGTTTGTAGTCGTGTGAGTGACAGAAAGAGAGGGTCAGTTCTGTTTCTCTTTAGTGGGTCGCGACATATTTATTCCCAAGGGTTACCCTGCAAGCTATGACCTACGACCAATTGACAAACATTGCATTGCATTCTCCAGGGCCAACTTCTTTTTACTGTAAGGCTTTTGTCAAATATTTAATTCCCATCACAGTTTTTTACATATAAAAATACATACAATTTCATATTAATCACCCATTAATATGCATATATACCCAATTGGCAGATTAATTAAGTAATCAGTTTCTGTTTCCTGCAGCTTCCTCTCTCTCTCTCTAGGCTGATGGCAATTATGTTTATGTTATTGGTCATGCTAATGAGAACAAAACATCTTGTTATTAATCCTTAATCTCTTACATGTGTGTCAGAAAGTTTTGTCAGTAAGCAAGCAAGCTAGCTAGCTGCCATACCTTTGACCTTTGCACAAGACATTCTTCAGAGGGGGCAAACAAAAGCAACGAAAAATTAGAGAAAAAGATAGAAATAAAGCGGTTGATTTGAACACAGAAGGTTTTAGGTTTAAATCGTTATAATAATGATTATCGTTGCGGAAGGTAACACAGTCAAGTTGGTCGGGAGTGTGGTCTTTCGAGCCTAAGATGTGTGAGGTTCTTAGTCTCCTCCCAGTATCGGGTGCTAGGCCATTGTTCTAAAATTGAGATTTGATTCATGTTTTAGTAAAATAAAATAAAAATCATCATAATATCGCAATTGGCCAACTTGAAAAACTCACCTATTTGTTTTATGACATTTCTCTTTATTTCATTCATTAAACAAATGCAATGCCATATCAATAATTAAATTTAAATAGTTTCAGAAGATAAGCACCGCTATCAATTTATTTTCAAAACCAGAAAATAAAGAATAAATTTAATTAGGGACTAGAATAACAATTACATTGACGAATAGTTAAAACAAAATGCATTGCACAGCTGGCCGAGCGAAAACAAAATTGGGGGACCAATAATCAAATTATTGATCCAATGTGTAATAAACAAGTAAGTAACACAGGAATCAGATGCAGATTTATAAGTGCTGGATTAAAAAAAAACAAAAAAACAAATGACCACCTCCCCATTCAAGTAAAAAATAAATAATAATAAAATAACAGAGGGGTTTTTTGGTCTGTCTGACTGACTGACAGAGATCTTTGTGTTGTGAATCATACAAGTTTGGACCCTCAGCTCCATCACTTTTGCTTCTTCAATCTTCATCAGTCTTGAGCAGTGGTCTTCGATCTTCTTTTCCAAAGTCTTTCAACATTATTAATGGCTATGGGCTGCCTCTCTGTCAAAATGTCACATAAGAAGATCACGACTGCAAGTTTATTACAGGCCTGACTGACTACTGTGTATTTATGAAATCCATATGTAACTCATCGAGCAAATTAAAGCCACAGAGAGAGTACGACTCCATTGTTCCCATGAATTGTTCATAGACTTGCTCTCTTTCTTCAATCTGATCCAAGGGTGTATGGGTAAGAATGCATCAAAGTAAGTGTTGACAAGAGATCACTGAATTTGATTGCGAGACCTTACTTTTAAAGAAGAAGAAAAAAATTGTCAAGGAAATTTATCAAAAACATACTTTAAGTTTATTGTCATGTTTGGATATGAACTTTGTTGATGTCATCTGATTTTGTGTGTTTATCTTTTATATTATATATATCTTCGTGGTAATCTCAAAATTGATTTTACGAATTCGGCTTCATTTGTTCGATTGATCCGGCCTTAACAACTTGAAGTTGGCTTATAACAATGCGAATCTGTGATTTTTGATCTTCTTGTTACTTACTTACTAGGGGAGCTTCAGTAGCAAAGGAAGGTTCAAATAATGTATTCTCTACTCAATGGGTTGTTTGTTGTGGAGGTCCATCTATTGATGTGATTAGTTTGGTCTCCCCAAAACGATTCACGCATCGCAAGAGTATCGTTTCCATCCGATCATTCTTAAAGACGAATTAAAAAAAAAACTCGAATGAAAGAAATTAAGTTCTTTAAAGTTGGAACTCGACACTATGCGAAGCCTGATCAAAGCGCGCAACAACTCCATCAAATATCATGGACGACCCCGTGTTGTATACTTGTAAATTTTCATGGACGTAAAATCATATTTGAAGAAACACCTAATTAATCTCATATTTTCCTCTAACTTTTGGATGAAGTATATAATCCAAACCTATAAATTTATTGACAACATATAAATAAACAAACACAGCTAGCTAGCTAGCCGACCGTCGTTGACAAAGAAAGCCCAGAAAATGGGGAAAAAAAAGAAGAAGTTAAGATGGCAGCCTCGAGAATCAAAGTTGAAAACGCTACTTACGGGGGCTGCCAAACTCAGCTTTCATTCATATTATTTTTTAGCCAATAGAAATCGACCGATGGATGGATCAAATTCAAGTCAAGCATTTCGTTGCTTACTTGTGTCACACGATATCAATGTTCATTGCCCTCAATTATGAGTGCCTTTTTTTTTTTATCTCCTTTCGCTATTGGGGGGTTTGCCTCAAAAAATTTCACCCAACTACTGACAGTTGACATAACTGTAAGTAATTAAGAGTCGTAGTTTTCACTCTTCTAGACTGTTAATAATAATCACCTACCGACGTACTGTACATGCCATGCATACGTGGATCCTAAATCCAATAATTGAAACTCTATCAATGTTTCAAATAAAAAAATTGGGTTAAAAGCAGTTAATGAGATCATCGGTATTATCCTTTTTCGTTTCGTGTATGCAATTATGTGGAACCAAATAGACACATTTTGAATCTATCCCAAATGAGTTTACCCAAATCAAACTAAATAAACCCAATCAAAATTATTCAAAGTACGCGTTTGGGTCCATTTGGGTCAGATCCGATACCCATATAAGATCATGACAGTTGAGTCAAATTACCCGACGAGTCGAATTATTGTCATTCCTACGATAAAGTACCACATCAAGTTAGCTTACGTATAGTATAATACTGTAATTACTAATTAGTTATAACTAGGTTGGTTAAATTCCAAGTCTACCAAATACGTACTATTTCGAGATAGATAGCGGTCTAGCTAGCTAAACTACTTCTTGCACACATTATATATATCCACAGCACCTATAAATTACCTGCTCTCTAACAGAATATCAATTAATTAATTTGCTAAAGTGTACGTAATTAGTAGTTAATTTATTGGTGGATGATGATCCAATAGAAGCTCAGAGTACTGCAGGCCAAATATAGTACGTAGCTGGTAATGTTGGTGAGTATACGCTTTGATCTAATCACCTCGATCGCCATGAACGTACAAATTCTCTGTCGTTTCCTTTCCTGTTATATACACGAAAAAAATGGATTAAAATTAGTCGTAGTAGTTAAGTTAGAACAGCTCATTGAGTAGTTTGCGTGTGGATTCTGGACATGTGTACACTCGTTTGTAATTAACGTGTAATTATTTCTTTAATAATGTAATGGTGTTAGATGAGAGATTGTGGATTTAATATGCACTACTAGTACGGCTACTGAATTTTCTTTTACTAGTATTACGTTTGATTGTTATTATGGGGTTATTCCTGAATAATGTCGGAATTTTAACATACTTCTGGCATGTTTGATAAACAATTTCGATTGTGGTGACAATATAGATTTTATAAAATGTGACCTGAAATAGTTAATATAAGAAGTACATCGGTAAATATCAAAATGTGTTTACATACGACGAATTGAAAATATTAATTAACAAAAAAAATGGGTATAGAGGAGCCATATGAAATGAAGACTTGTGCTCCACACATTGCTCGATCGAACAACACTCGTCAAGGGCAAAGTACTTGAAGTATATACTTTGGCTGCCTAAATTGATAAGATGTGCATCAAATTGTTCTCTATCGAACCGTAGTCTAGAGACAAATGAAACTGATTTCATATGAATAAGTCTGCCAGTTGCAACTAACAGACTTTGGTCACCGCATCAGCTCGATGTCAACAAGGTCTTTCTTCACGGAGACCTCCACAAATAGGCCTCATATGTAAGAATCAATATCCAAAACCATATAGACGAGAATTCACGGCACACGAATTTTTTCACGTGGTTCTTGTCTTTCGTAGTGATCAATAACCTCACTCCACGTTAGTTTTGTTGCTTTGCATTATGGTTTCGTACGTCGTAACCTCGCATGATGACTCGAAACATGGATCATCATATCATCTTCTAGAGAGGGTCTTACTCACAAATATATGTATGTGATGTGGTAAATGATTTCGTGTTTGTGGTTAGAAGTTAGAAATTATCAAAGTCATGGTCTAGGCTCTAGACTCTTTTCATTGTTGGGAATAAAAAAAAAAAAAACTAGGGGCCAAGAAAGAAACTATGCCCCGAAAATTGAAAAAAACAAGAAGGAAAGTGATATATGATAAGATGTTGGATCATCATCACAAGTTTGAAATATTGAACAGTGCTCCTCACCGCTGACCAATCATACCATGATCTCATCTTTTAGGTCTTTCGTGTATGTAGACATGATGCACCAATAGTTGCATTTTCCACATAGATATTTAAATTAATTAATTACAATTAATAATATCATGATAATTAAGGGAATCATATCTACCGAAATTGATCTCCATACCATCACCATCTTGTATAATTATTGCCCCTAATGCGTATTCCTATACGTAGTATATACATATATACATGGACCATGTAGGTAGAGACCGTATATAAAGATATATAATAATAATACAGAAAACCAGTAGGAAAACAGAAGACCAAACACCAATGAATTATGCAGAAGACTGAGATTATGGTGAACAAAAAAATCAATCATTGTATAACATTTTTCAATTAAACAAAAAGGGTTTCGTCGGACAGAGGCAGAAAGATCCAAGCTTTTACCCAAGCATCACCTTTTTTATTTATAAAAATTGGGGGGTTTTTTTTTTTTGCAGGGAAAGACAAGTTCCCATCTTGGAGTCAGACCTCTTCTTTCAATAATTAATAAATATTTTTCCACAAGGGGGAATAAATTAATAAAAACAATCCTTGACAAGCCATTTGCATACAGTGGAATGACTGCGACTACCCTTTTCTCCAACCATCCAAATCCAAGTTATCGAACCGATTTATATGCTGGTTTAATAAGCGATATGCTCCCGAGTCGAAGTACAACCAGATTGTATATAGGTTTTGATAAAACATATGAAAATTTTGAAAATATTTAACACCAAATTAATTGTGCATTTATATAACATACTATAATCTCCATCCATATTTAAATAACATATTGCATTCCTAACAAATTGAAAGATCATCAAATAAAATTCCTTAACGGTTTGACTACCACTTCATACTAATGGTATATATTCCAACCGATTATTTCTATTATCGGTTGAAACTTGTTGTATCGGCCCTCATACATACCAGTGGTTTCCCAACCATGATCCAATATCCAAAATGGGTTAACCATGTTGGAGGGTAGAGTAGGGTTTTCCACATAAACCCTATTAGAATATGGGGAGAAAATGAAGGGAGGGATAGGAAATCGCTGTCAGTACTAATATGACTCAGTGTGATCTGAGGAATAAAATTTATGGGGTTCAAATAAGAACAAAAAATGAAAAAAAAAACCCTAATAATGGATATGTCCAAGGGGAAATCCTATATTTTATATGTTTTAAAAAAAAAAGAGGCAAGCAAGAATCGTACTTGGGTTTTTTTTTTTGTGTATTGTTTTCTGTTGCTCTCTGCCAACCATGAGATGGTGTAGTGATACAATACAACCTTTTTATTTTTCTCTCCATTAATTTCTTTCCCTTCTCTTCCATGAGAGTTGCAAAAATATTCTCTGATCCAAAGAGCTTGCCGCAGCAGCAGTAGCAGAAGAAGAAGAACACAGCTTCATATAATCAAAATCTCCTTCCCAAAAAGGGTTCGTAAGTCGTACTAATGAGATTAGTGAACACTAATATACAAGGATTCCTTCCCTTATATTTCTGATGTGATACTTGCCCATAACAATTTGGATGTGAAATCATAATAGTTCCTAGCTTCTTATATTTACTTACACAGTCAGGATCATCATAAAAATCAAACACTCAATTTATCCATCCCCAAATTACATCATTTATAAAATATATATATATTACTTCTTCTTCTCTTGATGAAAAATTGATCTAGTAGTAATAGTACATGAGCTTCTCCTGCACATCCTTGCTGCTGTCATCAACAACATTACCGAGGAGAAGGGCATTATTGTCATACTCATCACTACAACTCTTGTTGTTGTTGTTGCTAATCATATCATCACTAGAACTCTGCGTGATGATGAGCTGCTTCACTTGCTCCTCAAGATTCTGATTATGATGATGATCCGCCATAGCTGCTTCATACCCACCACCGTTGCTGCTGATGTTTGTGGGAAGATAGTTGAACATGAACTTACTGTGATGAAACCCTTGATCTCCTTTGCTACCAATGATCTCCTGCTTGATGAAACTCGTCCCATAGTTGAGCCCTTGCTGGCCGCCACAGCTCCCGTCGGAGTTGGAACTGCAACTGGCTCCTGCAGATGCTTCCTGCTGAGTGCCGCCACTTCCAAACACCAATAAGTTGCTGCTGCTGCTGCAGCAGCTGTTGTTGTTGCTGTTGTTGTTGTAGTATTGCATGGTGTTCAAGAAAGTGTTGTTGTTGTTTCCAGCTTCTTGAAGGGATTGGAAAAGGGAGGAGGAGTTCGTGGTAGCGAGGAGATGATTGGATTGGAGCAACGGTGAGATCATGTCGAAACCAGTGGAAGATTTCATGAATGGAGAAGTTTGTGGTGCAGAAAGAGGGGAGTAAAGGAGTGAAGATGGAGATGGAGATGGGAATGGTTTTCTTTGATGATGATGGTGGTATGAGGGGAATTGAGAGTGAGAGTGAGAAGGAGGAGGAGGAGGAGCCATGGACATAAGCTTCTTCTTCAGCTTGGTGTTCCAGTAGTTCTTGATATCGTTGTCAGTCCTGCCTGGTAACTGTGCTGCTATTATTGACCATCTGCCATTTCATACACACACACCCACAAGATAGAAATTCATTAATATCATCAGCAGCAGCAGCCTCTTTGACATTAAAACTAAAAACCCACCAAACAGAAAAAGAAAAGAAAGGGGCTTTTGTGTTTGAATTTCAGTTATAGATGATGGATGAGATGCAGCTGTTAAGTAGATAGCAAGTTAGGTAAGGTAAGGTATTTCTTCAAAATTTGAGGCATGCAAAGCTAAAAACTTTACCCCCCCAAAAATGGTGCAGATTCTTCTGTGTCCATTAAAATATAGAGTTCTATACCTGCTGCCAATGGTGGCAAAGAGGGTGCAGATGATCTTGTCTTCCTCATCAGAGAATTCACCATGCTTGATGTTTGGTCTCAGATAGTTGAGCCATCTCAGCCTGCAGCTCTTCCCACACCTCTTCAAACCTGCACAAGAGAGTAGTCAACAGGAAACATCATGAGAAACCAGCTCCATGGATGGAAAACTGATACAAAGCAATGATAATCACTAGATCATTAAATAAGGGTTAATTACTCAATTAATAATTACCAGCTTTCTGAGGGAGAGCAATCCAGTTGCCACCAGTGCCAGATTTCTCAATGTACTCCTTCAGCTTGGCATCTTCTTCAGGTGACCATGGCCCTTTCTTCACATTTGCCTTGTCACAGCATGGTGCCCTCCCCATCTTTTCTCTGTCTCTCAATTATCCAAACCAGAAAAAAAATGAAGCTAGCTCTCTACCTAGCAGGAAGGAAGGAAGGGAGGAAGACAAGTTTCAACTCTCTCTCTCTCTCTTGAAATGGGGTTTCTCTTTCTATTTCTCTCTCTCAACCAAGACCCAACTCAGTCCTCTTAAAATAGACAAGCTTATTATTATACCCTATGCAATAACCTAACCACACCCACAAAAAGAAAAAAGAAAAAGGAGAAAAAGAAAGAGGAGAGGGCTTTTGTTTGTTTGTTTCTGTTGTTGTTGTTGTTTTTTTAACACAATGAAGGAGACTTGCATTTGCATTGCTTGCTGGGGAGAGGGAGATAGACAGTGAAAGAAAGGTACTTTTAACATAGAGTAGAGGGTATTTTATTCATATTTAGGGGCATGCACAAGTCAAAATGATTGACACGTTCAATCAAACTTTTCTTTCTTCACCACAAACCCACCTAATTTTATAATAATTAGTGGTGGCTCAATTTCTAATCTTTTTTACTTAAAACTAATTTTCATTTGTGCATGTATGTGGTTAACATATATATATAATTAAGGGGCTGGATAGAGCTGGGTTAGATGCTAAATGACAACTTAATGTCAACAGTGCATATACAAGGGGGGGAAATGTGGGGAAATGATAATAATATCTCACTTATGAGAGGAAAACAAGGATTAGATTCCCCCTCTTGCTTATTATTATTGTTGTTATTTCTTAGTTTTGGAACTATGTATAATTCCTGACCATATGTGTGCACCATTTTCTGATAATTAATTAAAAAAAAATGATACTTGTATATCATCACACCAATTGTGTTCATCGTCATTTCGAACGTCCCAGCTTGCTTCTTTTTGTTGTTTTTTTTACTCCATCAATTACCGTTTTAACATTATCCTAGTTCCGAATAACGTGTTTAATTACCCATATCGTAAAAATATTTATGCATTTCACTTTAACGAATACAAAATACATGGTGTTACCAGAATTCATGCAATCTAAAATTCATATTTTTTTAACCAAAGCAATCTAAAATCGATTACCGATCTAGCTCCTCTAGATATCGTTTTCTTATAACTTTTAATTAACAGTAACTCGACAAGTTTATTTTTCCACGGGTCGTGTCGACTCCAGCTGGTTTTGTGTCAACTACAAATTTGAAGTTTTAGCTAGCACAACAAAGAAATATGTCAAAATTTATGACTTGTGTAAAGTGAGGGGAAAAAAATATGTGAATTAAACACCCAAAATAAATGAAGCTAAAAAGGTAAGGACTTTGCTACGGTGACATGCATGTCACGGTGACATGCACTTTTCGGTCGACCTCATAGGATCAGGTCGACCTAATCAGTTGTTTCAGTGTACAAACAGTTTCATGGTGCCTACTTTGGAGATTCATATCTTACAATTGGCTAGATGTAAATTGGAGATTAAAGGCTTGTTTTGAAGCTGAAGTGTCCCTCTACACATTAAAGTAATTGGGAGCTCAATAGAAAGTCCAGAAGACCATTTTTGAACCTGACCAAAAGGCTATGCCAAAACTGGGAAACTGCCTGAAAATGGCTAAGTCTGGCAACGTGTTTGTCAAGCCTACTTTGGAGCTCAATTTGACAAGCATGGATGCGAGTCAAGTCCAGGGGCCTTTACCACGTTAAATTACGTATTTTTTTATACAAAGGCAAGGCATTGAATGAAAGATTGAATATCTTTAAGGCTTCAAACAAAAGGCTCGAAGCTGCTACGAAGCCTGTTTTTCTGGCAGCTTGCTTGTGCTCGAAGTCTGCCAGAAAAACAGCCTTCGTAGCAACTTCGACCCTTTTGTTTGAAGCCTTAAAAATATCCAATCTTTCATCCAATTCCTTGAATTTGTATAAAAACATACCTAATTTAATGTGGTAGAGGCTCCTGGACTCGAATCGCATTCATGCTTCTCGAATTGAGCTCAAAAATAGGCTTCACAAACACGTTTCCAGACTTAGCCATTTCTAGGCAGTTTCCCAGTTTTGGCATAGCCTTTTGATGAGGTTCAAAAATGGTCTTCTGGACTTCCTATCAAGCTCTCAATCACTTCAATATGTAGAGGGACACTCCAGCTTCAAAACAAGTCATTAGTCTTCAATTTCCATCTAGCCAATTGTATGATATGAATATCCAAAGTAGGCACCATGAACTGTTTTTACACTGAAACAACATATTAGGTCGACCGGATCCTATATGAGGTCGACCGAATCCTAAATGAGGTCGACCGGATCCTATATGAGGTCGACCGAATTCTATGTGAGGTCGACCTAATCCTAACTGTGGTCGACCGGAAAGTGCAAGTCACCGTGACATGCATGTCACCGTAGGCACACCCAAAAGGTAATCATCATTAATATAGAAGCTTCTTTAATTATCTAGCCCACGGAATAATACCATATTTAACAATTTTGAGTTTGACATACACAACACATATAAAGCCTTGCAATTGCTTGCTCTCTCAAGTCAAGTTTATTTTCTCTTCTTTTCTTCTCAAAAGGGTTTGTGGTATTATCAATTATGGCCTCAAAGTCTTTGGCCCCAAGTTGAAATTCAACAGGAAATTGAATTGATAGCTTCTTCATATGACATTTTCCAACCATGGACTTTACGCTAGCTTGTGATCCTATATAAATACATATTTTATTTTTTTTGTTTCCATTCCCACAATACAAATCAGTTATTGTCATCGTTTAATTAAGTAATTAACTGTCTTCCAATTCCTTGGCTAGAGATTAAACTATAGATTTGAAATTAACCAGCAGCTAATACGAAAGTCATACCAGTAGCTAGGCACTAGGGTTTTTTTCACATACCTTTTGATTTCCATACATGTTTGACTAATTGTCAATTTCTGTAAAATTACCCCCACTAAAAAAATCTCATCTTCAAAGTCAGCTTGCACTATTATTGGATCATCATCATCCTCCTCATAACTTTGGTTGTTAGAAATTCAACGTGTGTTCAATAGTTTTGTATTTTTTGTTATAACTAGTGGAGCAGCTAGGGCTGGCTATTTGGGCCGGGACCGGAGGAAAAATCGGAAACCGGACTGTATAACCCGGAGTGAGACCGGACCGGGACCGGATAGTAAACAATCCAATCCATTCTTTGGGCTTAGATTTGAGGTAAAAAACTGGATAAAGACCGGATAAGAGAGCTCAACACCCAAAACTTAAGGGTAATTTACATAAACGGTCACAAACCTTTACACTTAGTACAAAACTTAACCAACTCCTCACCCTTTTAGGCCTTAGGCCACTCAAATTTCCACAATCTCAATATAAAATCAAGACCGAATTGGGACCGGACCGGGTCAAGACCGGACCGGATCAAGACCGGACTGTATCCAATCCAATCTTCGGACCTTATATTCTCAAAAAAACCGGACTGGACCGGATCAATTTGGGCCAATTTAACCGGACCGTAATAGTACTAGCTAGCCCTAGAAGGGTTACGACTGGCCGAGTAAATGTTGATCCACTGCTCGTCCCTAGCTAGTTATACTTGGTCGCCATTCAAAACAAGAGTGCTTCGACTTCAAATGCTTAATTCTTTGCCATAGATGGATCAGGACCGGTCGAGGTAATTAACGTAGACTCTGTGACATTCTCCCTGACTACAATCGGCCAGCGCGTTCCCTCCGATCATCGAACCTTTGTTGTTGTGTTGTTGCATCCACAAATCCATTGAAATCATCACTCGACTCATCCTCAAACCTTTCTACTACTACTCATGGGCCTGATGAAAACTGAAAAGGAATGCAAGCAGTAGAGATTTGTAAGTTTGAGCTAGTATGAGTATATCACCCTTCTTTTGAGCTATATATACAGTTACACACAGAAAAACATCCATCGATCGATCTACGTTTTATCTGATGAACAAAAGGGTTTTTTCCTTTGTCTGTTGCGCAAAAAAAACTTCAAGCTAGCCATAATAATGACACACTCTCTCCATATGTTCATAGTTGTTTTTTTCAGGTAGTACTACTATAGCTAGAGCTAATAAGTCTTCGTTTTGTGCCCAATAAATCATCATCACCACCTGGTCAGGTGATTTATAGGGCCACAATGCGACAACTATATATAGTTCCATAGACTAGTCTACAACAAAGCAGCAGCTGCTATCAATAATGGCTTATAATCTATCATCATTATCATCCATCAATTCCCGCATCAGATGGGGAGAATGGATTGTTGTTGCGGTATATATACGGCCATATAGTAGCAAACTATACAGTTTTGCGTTGTGGGAAATGGGGCAATCAGGCAATCAATTGGTGGTTCAGACATTGTGATCAGTACAATTGTAAGGTTTCCC
This sequence comes from Linum tenue, assembly GCA_946122785.1. NCBI lineage: Eukaryota > Viridiplantae > Streptophyta > Magnoliopsida > Malpighiales > Linaceae > Linum > Linum tenue. The sequence continues at coordinate 63,448,844 of CAMGYJ010000007.1, read as the reverse complement.
CAACTGGGGTTTTCGACAGACTTTCTCAACAGTGTGCCTAAGATATATATAGAACTAGGGACGGTCCTCCTTTTCCTTTACATAGTGAAAATTGAGATATGATTGATGATGATGATCTCTGCTCGATATGGCTAGCTATATAGCCCACAATTTTTGATGAATAATTGACTAGGGCACCGCAGCGAGAGGGACGCGATCAACGTAACGAGTGTGTTTATGCGTTAGGTTACTCGAGCTCGTGTATATTTCTTTCTTTGTGTGTAAAAACGTGTTGATGACAATCTAACTACGTCAGCATGCGCGTTGATTAATACGATATCGTAATTTCATTTTGACTAGGGAGAGGCCTGCAGGGAGTTATAGGTGTCACATGCATACAACCCTAGCTAGCTGGAAATTACTTAAAATTAAGGGGTACAAAAATTCAAGGGTTTCTTTCTTCTTCTCAGTTGGGGTTTTGCCCCCTCTTCTATTTAAGTGGTGAACTACACAACTAGAACTTGTTGAGGTTGTGGAAGGCATACCAGAAGGAGAAGTAGTGTTGGTCCATTTATGGTGAGATTTTATAATGAGATAGCTCTTTGTGTGCACAGCTATTTGCCACTTGTGTATTATGCATATCTGTTCTATTTTTCTTCTTATTCACGTGGTGTGTATATAATATAATCTGCATGTTTGGCACCACGTATACGATCAGATACGAGAAATTAAAGCAGGTCACAATCTCATCGCGAATTATTCTCGATCAGTTGATATTGTTAAATCATAGCTTTGGTTAATCAACGTTGAGCATAAAGTTAAACAAAGATGATCAATCTCGAGACAGATTGAAATTTGCATCTCATTATAAGTAGGGTTAAACAATATGGCTCGGTAATTAACAGGAAATAATGGATTAAGTTGAGGCAATAATATTGTTAACAATTAAAATGAAATAATAGATCTTTGTGGATGGGTTGGATTGATTCCCTTGACAAGTAATGCCGGTGTTCCAGAAACCATGTGGACACAGAGGAGATCTTACAGGGAAGGCTCATGATTGATATGCTCTTCATCATGATCTGAGACCACCAACCCTAATTTATTACAATCTAATTTCTAAAATTAATTTAAAATATTTTAATTAGCTAGTGATTAACCATGATATATATATATTAATTAGTTTTCAATAATTGATATGAGATCTTAATGCAACATAGTGTTACTTCACAAATTGAATTTGCTTGTCTAGCTATTGGCCAGCTAAAACCAAAATTAGGGAGAGATGAAGAATGATAATGTCGTTTTTCTTCTTCTTCTTCTTCATATATATATACTAATCAAATCACAGGAATAGCTTGATATAAGTCATAGCAGTCGATTAATGGATGACCTACCAAGGGCAGGAGTCTTTTTAATTAAGCCCTAGACAACTCTTTTCTATTTTTGGTGGATGAATTAATTGGGAGGACTATAGATCGATAGTACTATGTATATTACCTTTTTTCTTTCAAATGTAGGATGAAACAAAAGGAAGCTACAAGGGAATTATACAAAATTGAAATATCTCATCCATGTATGTATGTATCAAAGTATGTAGCAATAGGTAGCTCAAAGACGTACCAAATTATACTATAATCCTCATTCTGCCTATTATCTGCGTCCAAATTAATTATCTTACAAATTAATTATCTTACAGGATTGAATTAACATATTATTGGATATAACATACTGTTTATATTTTATAATTTGATAACTAAATTCAAATTATGTGATAAATTTATTCAAAAATGATCTTTTGGTACCTAAAACTTAAACACCTAAATTTTTAAAAAATTTCATAATGAATTCAGGAACCCAATCTATAAATTCACCAATAATCTAGCAATTCATGAATCCGTTTACCGCCTCGACTTTCCAATAATTAGATAGGTTTTGTAGAGATGGATATACATATGGTGCTTCTACGGTACCCCGGGTGAAATTCGGGGTACTGTATATCTTGAGTATGAAAACGTTATTTAGATCTTGAATTAGCAGGATTTTTGGGCATGATACTATACGCTAACCCTTAATGAGTGAACCCTAGATCCTAATTATCTAAATCATAAACTATAAACCCTAAGATGATGCATTGATGATTTTGTCTATATCTGGACGAATCATAATATAATCGTCGATTATTGTTTCTAATTAAATTGATCTTGGGGTATAAGATTTAGAGAATAAGACGTAGATTTTGATCTTTAAGGGTTAGAGTATATGATCATGTCTGAAAAATCAGTCAATTCAAGCTCTAGATAGCGTTTCTTAAACAAAGTATGCGGTACCGCGAATTCCTGCAAGATCGATGCTCCAACCAAAGTTAGCAATTGTACTTTAGTTAGGTTGAAATTAGAAGGGGTTGTAACCCTCATCAATTTCTAAATATAGGTAAAAGAAAATGAATATTTTGCACAAATTTAGGAAATTAGAACAGTCTATAAGACTTTAACTTTCCACCGGTTACGACAATTCAAGTCAGCCACTCCATTTTTCAGATTTCTTACTTCGCCACTCAAAACCAGCAGAAGTAGCTTGATAGATATCTAGCTAGAGCTTGGCTTTGTGATTGCTTGGGGTCTTGGGGAAGTATATCGAAGAACCGGGGAGAGAATCGGTGGGTTGGCCGGCGGCATAATTTTATTGTTAAGTTTGCCAAGGGAGATGAGAGAAACGATATCCGGCCGATTGTGGCATATATCAAGCCAAACATTTCATACGTTAGCTACGCATTAAGATTCTTCTTCTTCTTCTTCTTCTCCGGCCGCCCCCGTTAGTGAAATGATGAAATGCATATGCATGCACCCGTCATTATCATTTGTCATTATTATCATTAACGCTATTTAATTATTCGTTACCCAATAATTGATTAATGTATACGTACGTTATTCCACTAGTTTCCATGATTTTTCCTTTTACACATTATTTTGCACTATCGCTTTCTCTTGGTTGACTCTTTGGTTACATAGTAGCCTCGATTCCAAACTCATGAAGGCAGCCGCTACTACAAGTCTACAAGTCATTGTTGCTTCCCTTTTACTTTGGCAAAAAAGGTCCAAGGTGGGTGTAAGGAGTGTTTTTATCAAAGTTACCGTTAAATTTCACTTTCTGTCTGTAAGTAAATTATCGAACTGGCTAACAAAGGAGGGGAACGACGTCGTTTGTTGTAACTCTGATTGGGCTACGGGCCTACGGCCCAATTAGTGATATTAGGGTCGGGATTTAGGGTGGATTGACAGACAGTGCCAGAAAAGTTACTTTCAGTCACCCACCCTCCAGCTTTAGTTAGTTCCTCTGTTTGTTCTTCGTTAAGTTCGTTGCATATATATGGGGAATCTCTACGTTGAAAAAAATGTGTACATAGAAATTGTTTAGATAGGGATTAAGCGTGCGGGGGCGTCTCTCTAATTGTTATTTCTAGCAAGAGTATCTAACGTAACTAACTGATTGCTGACTTAGTTAATTAAAAATCATCAATATAGTACTACTGTTAGGCATAACAAGAAGAAACTACTTCTAGTGGTTATTAACATATAACTAACTAACTAACTAACTGAAAAGAGCCAAGTGTCAAGTGTCTCGTCATCTCCATTTGGCTCTTGGAGACATGAAAGCTCATCCCATTTACTTACTTAACACATTTAGGTAGCCACCTCTTCGAGCCGCCGTAAGCATATCGACGATCTTTGTGATGTGACGGTTGATTGTCTCGCGTTCTCTGATTATTATGAGTTGAGAAATTTAAATTTTTGTCCCTTCCAAATTGAATTCATTTCGTAGATGTTAAATCCTATACAGTGTGAGATCTATCACCGACGACGTTATAAGTTATAACACGAACCGAAGGTCTTGTATTAAAAACAAAAAAGGTATTAAAAAATGATATGTGATGAGAAAGGTGGGGGTAGGTAATTGGGCCGGGGCCCAGGGGAAGTGGGATTCTGGGCCTGAGCAGGGAGGGTAGGGGCTTAGACAGACAGTGACAAGAAAAGGTAAACAGGCCTCGCTGTCTTCCTCTGACGTAATACGCTACGCACGCCTTCTCTTTCACACACACACCCCACCGCACGTGTGACTGCCCCCATTCAATCCTTTTCAAGATTCGTGCTTCACCCTTTTTTTTAACATTTCTTTCCTTTTCCGGTTTTGTTTTCTTGTGACACTGTCGAAACGTGTCACCTTCTCCCTCGAGCGCCCCGCCCACTCGTGTGGTCCCCTTTACGGATTGGCTGTTTTGTTTCCTTCCCCCGCCGCGCGCGTCAGTCTCGGTCTCTTTTGGAAGCTCCCTAAAAATGCAAGGCGCGTGTGATGATCTGCTTTGTGGTGAGAATGGGGGAACTTAGCTGAGACGGTAAGGGAGATATCTTTTCGTCGTTGGATCACTTGGGCTGGGAGATATCCTTGTTGGATGATTGTAGAAACCGTTTTCCAGGCCCAATTGGTTTCATCAATTTAGTTTTCAGCCCAGCCCATCCAACTGCAGAGCCCACTACACTCTTAACACATGAATTCTGATTCACTCCAACTCTCCAAGCAACACAACTCAGACACCAGCATCATCAACCTCAGGCCGAGTCTTCTGCTTTCATGTCAATCATCATCATTATTCTTCCCCAACTCATCAAAATCTCCAACAGTCAGCCATTGTTGTGTCGAATGTGTTATCAAAAGTCTCAAGCCGGACTAAGTACACTCGATCCGTTTTCCATGTCGGCCCAGAACCTCGAGCTCGAACCCCATCAACTACTGTTGCAGACGAAAGCCAAGGGCAGCCTCCTCCTGCCTTCTTCCTTGTCCAAAAAGCAAACAACCTTTGCACCACATAACCAAAGCTTTCATCACTTTTACGCTGCTCGAGTTATGCGAACGAAGAAACATAATTGCTAACTGCTAAGTGCTAACTGATCATGTTTCTACAAAAATCATTTTCTTTTAAATTCTGTATCACAGTGGATGTACCAAGCATCTAACTACCGAGTTAAATAGCAGTAGTTGCTGTAGGTGCATGTGTACGGAAAAGTCAAGTTATCTTGACATCACGCAGAAGCCTAGCAGCCATTGAGCCAATCCTCATCGATTCCCAATCGGTGATCCCCCCTGCCTCTGGCGACTTCACTGCTTGCTGTTCTTGATCAGTAATCTCACAAGAAGGATCTCGAACATTATCGACTACAGAATCATTACTAGCTTGAGAATCCTCCTCTTCCTCTTCCACTACTTCTGATCCTGATTCTACATCAGCTTGCTGATGGTCTATCACGGCTCTTATCCCGCCACCATTATGTTTGAAGTCCATGATGTAAAGCTGAATACTAGGGTGTTGGTACTTATAATGCATCTGCATAAAGAGTAAGAGGTGAGAGCTGTTTCGAGATTACAACAGAAGGATGTAGGAAGACATTGAATCATGTGCGTACCTTAGATTTCGGTACGGTTTTCACCTCAAAATTGCTTTTCCAAATCGCAAGCATTTTCTCATGGACATTTGTAGAACGAATCTCATGCCCCAACTGTAGGCAATTTTTAAGCCAGAAGGAGGTAAAGATCAGAACTATGGATTTTTGTGCATGAAAGGGGGGGATCATTCAAAAACTTACCAAGATTGTGGTTTTAGGGCCCGATAAAGCCAAAATGGTCTGCAGTAAAGGCTCTAACAGATGCTCCTTGTATACCTTCAGAAATGCGGACCTTTCAGTTTGATTCCTATTTTAGAGAATGAAAGAAAAAGCAAAACCAAGATAACTCAACTAGGACATCTCATCAAGAATCTTACAACATCAGTTCCAATGATGAAGTCAAATGGTGGGGCAACACCTCTAATATGTTCTTCGTTTCCCCAATCTAATTCCGCAACCCTGATCGACCCAAAGGAACCTACAAGTATCACAATCTTCCGATGGACACAAAATTGACTTGTGCTTGGATAATTGTGCAGGTTACACTTATCCAGCAGATAACAATCCACAGTAGTTAGTCTAGCCACACACCTGAACTTTGTTCTGATTGTAGAATTCTCCGAGTGTTACGTTCAACATTTCGCATAAGCAATGGCAAAACCTCGACCTGATCTGTTGAAATTACATCACATCCTAGAAGTGCCATTCCTGGAAAAGAGTCGTTTGCATCAGCAAAGCATACAGACTGGGACAGGAAGGATATCAAGCGAGAATATCAACAGCAAAACCTTTCTCCACTACATGGGACAGGACGCATCAAAGCTAAGGATATGGGAGATCTTTTCTTACTAAATATAGGAAATATGGAGACACAGGACTACAAACTCACCAAACCCAGCTACTCCACAACCAGCTCCAAGTTCAATAGCACGTTTTCCTTTAAGCTTGGATTGGCTGAACCTTCCCCTTCTGCAGTTCTTTTCCTGGAAAAAAAAAAAACAAAGAACTGGACGTTTAAGGACCATAAGAGATGTCGGAGTAAGTACCTAGTATGTCCTAAAAAGGGATCCTTTGATAACACAATGTCAATGAGAGGAAAGACAAGAGCCAGGCAGCCAGTTCTCGTTAAGCAGATTTCTTAAATCAGTTTGCATTGATTTGTTGTACAATTGCCCATTTTGAAACAAATGAGAAGTTTATAGCTGTGCCATCAAATACCCTGGGACATGTTGAAGAATCACAATGACAGATGACATCATATTTTGGGGATCTCATAGGATATTATAGTTCAACCCTCAGCATAATCCTATATTTCATTCACAAAACAGAAAAATTGAAATAGTTATCCTCCAAAATGAAAATTTTGCTTCTATAAGCAGCTATAACTTGTTTAAACTCTAAGGAGCAACTAACTATAAGTCACAAGCTGCAAAATGGGACATCGCATTATCCATTTTTCATTTTCCATTCAATGAGTACAGCGAGGCTTACCAAATATTTGACAAGTACCATAGATGCATCCCAAACTGTGGTTCCCAGGTGCTTGGAATTTGGATCCTATACATGGGAAGACAACAAGTTCATTAACAGCCAAATCATTATGGTTTTCGTCTTCAAATCATTTCAAGAAGGTCATTGATTATAAAACAGAACGAAACCTTCATAAGGCAGTCTTAGCAGATAAAACCTCATATAGACAAACACAATGTCTTTCAAATATTTAGCAAACGAAACTATCTTAGCAGTAACAATCAAACATTACGAAGCTACACCTGAGAAAACTGCAGTTGATGGCCCAAAGCTTCAAGCATAACTGCGCATGTACTTGGGGAGTTCAGCCTGGTACAGGAAATAGTTGAATGAAATCAAACAGAAAGGCAAAACAAATTGCAAGCAACAGAAAACCTACTTCAAACTAGAGCAAAAGAAAAGAGATGTGAAATACCTGTCACCCTCCATTGATCACTTTTCCAGGAATCCCCACCTGCTTGAGAATGACAAACAATTACTTTTAAGCCAAGAGACTTCTTGTGCAGTCTACATTCGCAAGACCATTTTGTTTCACCTTGAAGAACATCAAGAAATGTAGCTTTTTACTCCAAAATCACTAACTTTCAATATGAAATTACAGACTTTGCTACGCATGAAAAGCGCTAACTCATCAAAGTTTGAACCTTTTCTGACCTTCTAAACTGCCCAATTCGTATCACCTTGTTCCAATGCTAGAAGAACCGATCCAGAGTAGTTTTAGAATCGAAGATTGCAGTTCCAGAACAGAAAGTGGCGGAGAGCTCAATATCCAACTATGCACAGAGAAACAATCGAAAGCCTTCCTGCCGCTGGCTTCTTCGATACTCGGACAAAATCCTTTCTTCAATTTGGTAGTCTTTTTCTTTCGTCTTCCTGGGACGCGATTGATGTTCTTATTTCGAGCTACTGACTATCAGTAGTAGACAGTAGCTCCACTGTTTCAGTCTTTTCAGAAGTCTGGTCCAGTCGGGCTTTGCATTTTATGGGCTTAAGAGCCCATATAAAAATAAAAAGTCTGCTGGGCTTAGTCACAAACTCACAATCTTCTTATGTTTGATTGAGAAGCACGCTTCAGTCCATTGTAGCACACAAAAGAACTGCCTGTATTTCTGCGCATTTCTCCTCTCCGCCATTTTTGTACACCGTTCAGTACTCCTCTCTTCTTCTTCCGTGGCTCAATTGGCCGTCGATAAATCATGAGACAGTCGTCGGCATCCACCGACCGCGTGGTCGCCGTCCCCGGCGCCGGCCACCGCGATGCCGAGTCCCTCTTCCGATCCAAGCCCATCGCCGAAATCCGCAATGCGGAGTCGACAACCAGGAAACAGATCCAGGACAAGAAGGAAGAGCTCCGCCTCCTCGTCGGCAACCGGTACAGGGACCTAATCGACTCCGCCGACTCAATCGTTCTCATGAAGTCTTCCTGCCACTCCATCTCCTCCAACATCGCTTCAATTCACTCCAACATCCGCTCTCTCTCCACTTCTTCTGCCTCCGCCGATTCCCAAACCCCTAAATTTACAACCCCTAATTCGGCCCGCCTCCGAATCTACGGAATCGCCTGCCGCGTAAAGTACCTGGTCGACACTCCGGAGAACATCTGGGGATGCCTCGACGAGTCCATGTTCCTCGAAGCCGCGGCAAGATACATCCGTGCTAAACATGTCCATTCCCAGCTACTCGATGGCGCTTTGGAGCGGGATCACACCAAGATACTCTCCAATTTCCCTCTCCTGCAACACCAGTGGCAGATCGTGGAGAGCTTTAAAGCCCAGATTTCACAGCGGAGCCGGGAGAGGCTGCTGGATCAAGGGCTTGGCATTGGGGCTTATGCCGATGCTTTGTCCGCAGTTGCCGTTATCGATGAATTGGATCCTCAACAGGTACTTTCTCTGTTCCTTGACACTAGAAAGACTTGGGTCTCTCAGAAGTTGGCCACTTTTGGAGGGAATGTTAATGAGAACAGTGCTGGAGCTGGTGAGCTTGTTGTATCTGTGTTTTGTGAAGTGTTGAAGATTATCCAGATCACTGTAGGGCAAGTAGGGGAGATGTTTCTGCAGGTTCTGAATGATATGCCCATGTTCTATAAAGTTATTCTGGGATCTCCTCCTGCCTCTCAATTATTCGGCGGGATCCCCAGTCCGGATAATGAGGTGAGATTATGGAAATTATTCAGGGAAAAGCTCGAGTCCACAATGGTTACACTTGATAAGCAGTATGTTGCCAAGACTTGTTTGACTTGGCTGAGGCAATGCGGCAGAGAGACTGTGAGTGAGATCAATGGTAAATACCTGATTGATGCTATTGCGTCTGGTGGAGAGCTCATTTTGGCTGAGAAGTTAATTAGAGAGATGATGGATAGCAAGCAAGTGTTGGAAGGAAGTTTGGAGTGGCTTAAGAGTGTATTTGGATCTGAAATCGAGTTGCCTTGGAGTAGAATCCGGGAGCTTGTTCTTGAAGATGATTCTGATCTGTGGGATGAGGTGTTTGAAGATGCTTTTGTTAAGAGGATGAAAGTTGTTATCGATTCTGGATTTAAGGATCTGGTGAGAGACATTGACTTGGAGGGCGCCCTCCGTGCTGTTGGAGGTGATCCTGCTGAGTGTACTGATTTCCAAGCATACTTAAACAGACCATCCACTGGGGGTGGAGTCTGGTTTATTGAACCCAATAATACGAAGAAGCCTGGTGTAGCTTCCAGTTATAAAGTATCACTTGAAGGGAATGATTCTTGGAGTTGTCTCAGTGCCTACTTTGGCCCTGAGGTTGGTCATATCAGGGATGCAGTCGACAAACGTTGTCAAGTTGTGCTTGAGGATGTTTTGAGTTTCTTAGAATCTCCAAGGGCAGCTCCCAGATTAAAGGACCTGGTTCCTTTTCTACAAGATAAGTGCTATGCCTGCATGTCTGCCATACTTGCAGAAGTAAAGAGAGAGCTTGACAATCTATATTCGGCCATGGGAAATGCTGGTCAATCTATTCCGCCTGCATTAGTGGTTGAGAGATCTATTTTTCTTGGGAGACTTTTATTTGCAATCCAGAACCACTCCAAGAACTTCCCACTTATACTGGGGCCTCCAAGGTTATGGGCCAAAGGGACTAAAGCATCAGGTTTCGAGAAAGCTCCATCTGCTTTGAGGCAATATAGGATCACTGCTGCTGATTCCCTTGATGGTCCTGGTCAGCAGTCGCCTACTGGATCTAGGAAATCGAACTCCCCTGCCACTTCCATTCTTATTGGAACTAATGAGAGTGGGAGCCATAAACTTGAAGAGCTGGGTGAAATGATCAGAGATCTTTGCATTAAAGCGTATGGCTTGTGGATATCCTGGCTGTCCGATGAGCTTTCTTCTATTCTTGCTCTTGATCTTGGGAAAGATGATGGATTGTCAGCAACAACCGCCTTGAGGGTGAGTGGTATCCGGGTTTTGTTTTATGCATTTCTTAGCTTATCTTTCATATGTGAGAGCTTTGAAGAACCTAAAATTTAACACATATTTGAGAGCCCTTTATAAGTTGAACCTGTTGATTCTGCATGCTAGTGGAATATGCATGTGTACTTGATTGGGGCTCCCATTCTTCTCCTCCATTTACTTACTTATATGCAATGGTTTGTCACCTGAACATATTTGACCGATTGCTAAGAATATTATTATAGGAAGTGATGTTTTCCCTATCTTATTCATGATAAAGTTGAACCTATTGCCTAAAGAGAAGATGAGATAACGAAGTGGAGCATTTTATATCATATAGAATCCTTGAGTTTTTTTTCCTTCTCCTGTATTCTTGGCCAGGGTTGGGACGAAACAGTAGTTAAGCAAGAGCAGTCCGATGACAACCCATCTGAATTGAAGATTTCACTCCCTTCCATGCCTTCTCTCTATGTTATCTCATTTCTGTTCCGTGCATGTGAAGAGATTCATAGAATTGGAGGCCATGTACTCGACAAAGCAATCCTGCAAAAGTTTGCCTCAAGACTATTGGAAAAGGTAAGGACAATTTCTTTCTGTTGCTTCGAATCTCAGTTGAGGCAGCCTCTTTCTTTTCTCACAGGTTTTTTTTTTTTTTTTTGTGCACCTTTGAAGTTCTCTTGTCATTATGGCTTCATATCCAGCTCCTTTTGCTGCTCGATTGTTAAAGATCTATGAGGGACTGTCGGTTTCATGTCTGATATGTATATATCTTAAAATGCATTTTTCTAAGTTGAAGCATGGCATGAAGTGGTGTCGGTTGGATCAACTACATTTTCTTCAGCTTCAAATGGTCCGCATTTGTCTGCAGTTCGGTCATTGTTGCTGTGATATTTGTGGAATGGTGGATGCTTACCTTAATTTTCAGTATGCAGTTAGCTAGTAGGGTTAGAGAAAGTTGGCCCTTGTTAGTGACTAAACAGATTTTTTATATAATATGCTATCTCCGACGGTGATGAAAAGTTTGTGTAAGATTGAACCATTTCCATGCGCAGGTTTCTGAAATATACGACCACTTCCTTTCTTCAAGGGATTCTCAAGGATCTCCAGTATCAGAGAAAGGCGTACTACAGATCCTGTTGGATCTGAGATTTGCAGCTGATGTGCTTTCAGGAGCAGATTCCAACACTGCCAAGGAGTTATCTAGAAATCCCAAAGTGAAGGTTTCTTACAGAAAGAAGCAGGATCAGAGCCAAACGAAGGCAGTCTTCAGAGAACGGATCAATGTGTTGATCCGAACTTCCTCACAAAGATTGGATCCGATCGACTGGCAAACGTAAGGTTTCTGAATGACCCTGTACCAATTAGTATACGAACTCTGTTCATCGGGAAAAATTATGGACTTTAATAACTTGCATAAGTGTTTATTCAATGATTCTGTTAGTTCCCTATGGGAATTGAGAATCGAAGCAAAGTTGAATATTTCCATGTTTTGTAACCTACTTCACTTGATGAAGGTATGAGCCATACCTTTGGGAGAATGCGAGACAATCATACCTGCGACATGCCGTCTTGTTTGGATTCTTTGTGCAACTAAATCGCATGTACACGGATACTGTGCACAAGCTACCCACTAATCCTGAATCAAATATCATGCTATGCTCTACTGTTCCTCGCTTCAAATACTTGCCAATCAGGTACCTTTCTGCTTGTTGCAGAATATTCTAATTGCTGAAACATTTGTCTTCTGGAATAAGGACAGCTTTGTTTTATTGTTATCAAGTGTGGTCTAAGTTGGGGTTTCCTCCTTCGATTTCACAGTGCGCCTGCATTGTCTTCCCGAGGGACTACAAAGTCATCCTTCCCAGCATCCATAGATGATGCGTCTTCCAGGAATTTGTTGAAAGCTTATGGAAACAGAGAACTTCCTTCAAAGCTTGATTTTGATGACAGTTCAAGTTTCAGTGCAGCAGCACCAATTTTTAAGTCTTTCATGCAGGTACAACTTCTTAATCGCATTCTTGCAAGTTCATGTTCTAAAACTCACTAGGTTGTGTGTAATAGCTGACTTGCCCTGTTGTAATATCTAGGTAGGGAGCAGGTTTGGTGAAAGCACCATGAAGCTGGGCTCCATGTTGACAGATGGACAAGTCGGTATGTTCAAAGATAGATCAGCCGCTGCCATGTCAACATTCGGCGATATTTTACCTGCCCAAGCTGCAGGTCTTCTGTCATCATTTACCACTGCCAGATCTGATTGATGACCTGTCTGCTCCATGATTAGCCTTCAAACTCGGTTGATAAACATATATCAGTTCTCGGAGAAAAGTTAGATATTCCTTATAAGCCGATGATTTAGTTGGTAAAGATGGTGGTCACCACGCAGAGAATCAAACAGGTTTCCAGACTGGTCGCTGGAACTGGCTGAAGAGTGGTTATCTATCCTGGAGTGAAAACAAGACATTGCTGTTGGTTCTTTGACAATATGCATTTTTTTGTCAGCTGAGCTGTGTTATATAGTACACTCTTAACTAGATGTAAAGAACTGCCAGTATGCAGAAAATGAGCAATTCCTGTGTTCTCCCGGAGTTGCAGCAGCAGACCATCAATCGGGCACTTCCTGAGTAAATGAAGCCTGTTCAGCTGCACAGATATGAAAAGGGCATCTGCTATTTTATTCTTTCCTCAATCTTGAAGGCGGTAGTGAGTTTTGAAGGTTTCTCTTGCATGGCGGTTTTGATAAGGAGGCTGGAAGAGAGCTTGCTGCTTTTGCCCGGCAAGATTCTTGCTCCTTTATTTACTTTTTTGTTGTTGTAAATACCAATCTGTAAAAATACTTTGTTACAACAGCAAAGGGTTTAGTCGCGCTTGTTAATCATCTGATTGTACTGTTTTAGCCACTTCTCTTTTCCTCTTAACAATTTGATTGGTTCAGACTAAACATAAATGGTTATTAGCCAGTAAATTAAGTTGGTGTCGATCATGATGAATTTTCACTCTAATCCAACGAGTGGGACTGTTGTTTAGAATTGACTGGGAAATGGGAATAAATAAGCATTTACCGAACACGCCCTTAAAAGCTAATTAGACTGCGAGACTCCGACGGAGTGAAGCAGACAGCGGCAGCGAGAGCCGAGAGCGGTAGCCATGGAAGGAACAGTGATGTGCACGGTGATAGCAATGGATCACACCAACCTCTCCTACAGAGCCTGTTCCGTCTGCGAGCGAACCCTTCCCGACGTTCCCAATCCCGTCTGCAAATTCTGCCCCAACTACAACTCCGGCCGTCCTCCACCGCCGCCTGTCCGCTTCTTTCGCCTCCTCGTAAGTTCACCTCCCTCCTCGTCCTTAGGGTTCGCCGAGAAATTGACGATTGCGTGCTTTGTTTCTATTTCTCTTCCGGAGATAGGTCTCAATCGCCACGGACACGGAGGTTTTCAATGTGATGTGCTTCGACAGGGCAGCGAGAGTCCTAATCGGCTGCTCCGCCGATGAGTTCTTCGATTTCGCAAAGTTTCATCCTTTTGCCGGTAACTAGTCTTTTCCCGTTTTACGCTTTGCTAGAAATGACATTTTCCGGCTATCAAGCTCTTACACCAGAATGGTCCCAATTGTTTTTGTGAAGCGGCAAATGCCGGGAAAATTCTGGAAGGGGAGATGATGAAGATGACACTTACAAAGCCGAAGAATGGGAATGCGCAGCATCTCAGAGCAGCTGCCGTTGTTCCTCTGCGGACTGGATTTCAGCCGGCGATCAAAAGCTTGAGGGAACTGTACAAGGCCAGACCAGGCTTGAGTTAGGTCCAACTCTAAACCCTGTAATTAGGTTCGTTCTCTAAGACTCTAACCAATTGGGTGGAACTCTGGTAGAACATAAACATGGTGCAGAGTTTATGCCAAATAATCAATGGCGTCATCTTATATTCTTATTCATGATATCATTACAAATTTATATCAACAAGTCAATTTCAGTATACAGAAATCTCGATGCTTTTACCCCCTGAATTAAGAATCAGAGTATTATTGTTAGATCTTCCCCTGCATCCAACCTTGCAACATCTGCAACGCGGCCTTGGGCTGATCCATGGGCACCATATGGCCGGCATTATACACCTTCAGGAAAGCCAAGGGTCCATAGCTCTTCAGCTCCCCTGACTTTGTGTTTCCGGCCATAAATGGAACGGTCGAAGCACCCTGGAACTTCTGTTGTCCCGACCATTTCATGGCGTTAACCCAGTTCGAGTTTCCCATCCAGTTGCATATCAGGTCGTACTCTCCAGCATAGATCAGCACCTTGATCCCGTTTTCCAGGAGGGTCGGGATCCCGGTTTCGTAGTCGACCATCCAGTCTCCCATCATCGCGTTGTGGACTACACTGCTGCAGGACACGAAGTCGATGTCTTTCACTCCCAGTGCCGATTTCACATTGTCATCGCCGAGGAACTGCTCCATTCGAGAGAAGTCGTAGCAGAGTGAACCCTCGCATTGTTTTCTGATATCGTAGTACTGCAAAGTTGGCAACTTTTAATTTTGAGTTGGCTGTGTAATTAGGAGTCTGTAGTTTTGTAATGAGTTAGCGGAGAGATTTCTTACATTAATAGAACCAGCAATGCTCATTATGGAACTGAAGATTTCCTGGCATGTGGACAAAGCTTCGGTGCAACCATCATCGCCTGCAGAATCTGCAATTGGGGGTTGTCAGAGGTTTTTAAAGGAAAGGGGAATAGCTGAGCTGAGGATAGTGTTTGTTCTGAAAGCTTATTACCGCAAGCTGAAATGGCGGATTGGCAAGGTGGAACCAGGTTGCTGGTAATTGAGTCATGATCAGCCTTTGTGATGAGTTTTGCAGCCAGAGCATACTCTGGGTAGGCTTTGTATTGGATTCCAGGATCAGTAAGGCCATTTCCAATTGCAAAGCCCTGTATATGAAGAAAGAAAGCTGAATTCCTGAGAACCACTGGATAAATTGTGATTACTACATTCAGTCATGGAGAATGAAATGAGGTATTACCTTCAGGTTGATGTGTATTCCTTCATTGTTCTTGTTTCCTTTGTAAATCCTAGAAGCCAGAGCAGGAATGTAATGGCCGGCGTAAGATTCTCCTGTGATGTAAAAGTCATTGTTTGCATATTTGGAGTGTCCTTTGAAAAATTCCTGAAAAAACCACCAGATACAGCAACCGTGTCAGGAGAAAAACAGAGGAGGAAAACCAAACGTTCAAGAATGAAAAAACAGAGGAAGAGAGGACAAGACCTGGAGGAAGCTATACAGATCATTGCTGACACCGGTTTCATTGTGTCGGATGTCACTATCGTCGGTCGTGTAGCTAAACCCTGTCCCCGTCGGTTGATCAACGTACAATATGTTTGATGCCTGAGGAAAAAGGTCGATTTCAGAATCCATTTTCAGTGGAATATAGGCAAGTCAAGAATCAGAATAACAGTGTTAAGTTACCTGATCCCAGCCATAGTCATTCCATTGAAGAGACATGTCGTCTCTAATCTGAAAAGGACCATTTTCGTAGAACAACGCTAGCTCGCTGGCACACCCTGGTCCGCCGGTCAGCCATATCACCACCGGCGCATTGCTGTTGTTCACCCTCGACTCGAAGAAGAAATAGAACATCCTTGAAGAAATTTAAAGAGAATCCAGCATTAACATTTGAGGCTACTTGAACCGAAACCTCAACTAGCATACGTTCATTAGACTTACTTGGCGGCTTTGGTGGTGGGAAGAGAATAATAGCCAGCGTAGTGACCAAACTGTTTGATGGAAGGGCCATTGCCGCCGCCGGTGACATTCAAACTGAACTGCTTCTCCGTGATTCCCGGAGCACGTTTCGCCAGCCGGTCGTTCAGGACTACGTTGGCTTCGTGCTTCGGGAACAAGTTCAGCGACCTGATCAGCCTTTCCGCCTGTCCATTCCCCAAGTTCACTTTGGAATCCGATTCGAACTCTTTCTTATGAGAAACAGGGTATCTCAGGGCATCCGAGAAGGAACATGAGAACAGAAGCAGAGTGCAGGATATGAAACGCAGAGCCTCCATTGTTGGGTTTTCTTAAAGAGGGAATGAAATGATTTTGATATGGTTTATGGGTTTCGGAAGGCTTATTTTATAGGTTCCAATGAATGAAACTTGCACGTTTAGAATTCAAAGTCCAATGAACATGTTGATCAGAGATTCATCAGCTTCTCCAATGTACAAACTGAAACGGCATCTCTTATGGCCAAATCAGTGGCCAAAGGACTTTTTAGATTCAGAAGCCGAATTTTGTACCACGTTCAGATGCCTCCATTGGATCTTCTTCGGAATCTTAATTCAGTCTCTACAGAACTAATGTGCCATGTCGGCTGGAAGCCCATAATCCGTATCCAGTCAGGATTCGGAATCAAGCCTACTGCTGGCTAGGTTATGACTTTGTGAGGAAATAAGTTGGTATACAGGAATAAATGGGACAAGTTCGGTCGAGTTTCAACCGAAAGTATGTAAATCGATATGCGCTTTCAACGAAAGTAAACTCATTCATACCTTAAATCATTTCCATAATTCACCTCAATCTCATAAGATAGAAGTATTAGCATTCAGCATATCTTACTAAAATTCCACAACTCCAAACCCTTATACTCTGACCTTTTCTTTGTATCTATGTATAGTCATTCTATATGTTACCAACAATTCCTTTTCATTTCTTCTTCCTCAACTCAAACCAGCGAAATCTTCCGATTGGTAGCTCCGGCCGTCATCTTCCCCTGCATCCAGCCTTCCAGCATCTGCAGCGCGGCTTTCGGCTGATCCATGGGGACCAAATGGCCCGCATTGTACACCTTCAAGAAGGCCAGCGGCCCATAGCTCTTCAGCTCCCCTGCCTTCTCACCGCCGGCCACGAACGGCACGTCGGCGGCCGCATGGAACTTCTTTTGACCCGACCACTTCATCGCGTTGACCCACTCCGAGTTCCCCAGCCAGTTGCAGATCAGGTCGTACTCCCCGGCGTAGATCAGCACCTTGATCCCGTTCTCCAGCAAATTCGGGATCCCGGTCTCGTAGTCGATCACCCAGTCTCCGTTCAACTTTTCGTAGACTCCTCTGCTGCAAGAAATGTAGTCGATGTCTTTCACTCCCAGCGCCGATTTCACGGCGCCGTCGTTCAGGAATTTCTCCATGGCCGAGAAGTCGTAGCAGTTGTCGGCCACGCATTTTTTCCTGATGTCGTAGTACTGTGCGGAAAAAAAAACCCTCAATAACTCGAGTTGTTGGGAGATGTTCAATTATTCGGGGAGGAAGTGGAATTTTTTTTCCGGCTTACGTTTATGTCGCGGGCTATGCTGAGAATGGACTCGAAGATAGAGTTGCAACTGTCTTGTCCGTACAGGCAGGGGTCCCCGCCATGAGCGTTGCAATCGGCGATGTCGGATTCGCAAACCGGGACGAGTTCGCTGACGATCGAGTCGTGGTCGGACTTGGAGATTAGTTTCGCGGCGAGGGCGAATTCAGGGTAGGCTCTGTATTGGATTGCAGGGTCAGTGAGGCCATTTCCGATGGCGAATCCCTGTTCATAAGAGGAAAAAAAAAATCTGAGGGTAATCCATTTGATCAAGAGATTGATTTAGGGAGGGATTGAATTGGGAGAGGGAGACTAGCTCTACCTTCATGTTAATGTGGATTCCTTCGTTGTTTTTGTTTCCTTTGAAGATTCGGGAAGCTAGAGGAGGGATGTAGTGCCCGGCGTACGATTCTCCGGTGATGTAGAAGTCGTTGTTCGCGTATTTGGGATGTCCTTTGAAAAACTCCTGAAGGAAGTTGTAGAGATCGTTGCTGATGTCAGCCTCGTTGCTTCGAAGGTCATTTTTGTCGGTCGTGTAGCTGAACCCTGTTCCGGTCGGTTGGTCCACGAACAATATGTTTGATGCCTAAGAGAAAGAAAAAAAAAATCGAATATTCACGTGAATTTTTATGAGAATCGCGAAAAAGATCATCAAGGACAAGTAGATGATGATTGTTTTACCATATCCCAACCATAATCGTTCCACTCAAGAGACAAGTCGTTGTTAAGTTTGAAAGGACCGTTCTCGAAGAACAACGCCACCTCGCTGCCGCAACCCGGCCCGCCGGTCAGCCAAATCACGACGGGGGCATCCGTCTTGTTCACCCTCGACTCGAAGAAGAAGTAGAACATCCTACCAAAAAATTTAAAACCGTGGTCAGAAAGGTTAGATTGGAAATTTGGTGGACCAATGTGACATTATCCTGCCTGCCCAATTGTGTTCTGTTTCGTTAGACTAGTGTTAAAACTTACTTGGCGCCTTTGGTGTTGGGAAGGGAATAGTAGCCGGCGTAGTGACCAAACTGCTGAATTGACGGCACTGGCCCGCCGGAGACGTTCAGGCTGATCTTCTTCTCGCTGATTCGGGGCTCGTCTCGGGCCGACTGGTCGTTGAACACGACGTTGGCTTCGTGCTTGGGGAACAAGTTGAGGGACCTGATCATCCTCTCAGCCTGCCCTTTTGCTGCGATCTTTGCAGAGTCGAGTTTCAGTTGGGAAGGTGACGGTTGGTATCTCAGGGGAGCGGCGAGTGAACAGGTGAAGAGGAGGAACAGAGTCAGAGTGAAGCAGCGAGCTGCAGGGGAACTCGAGGAGGAGGATGATGAAGCCATTGTTGTTCTTTTTGGAAGTGTGATGGGATATGATGTGGAGATGGTGGAGAAGCTTTGGTTGTATATATAGTGTGGAAATTTTCTTTATTTTTCATTTTTTTGGCCGTCTAAATCCACCCATGGTCTTCTTTCGGCATACTAACAGGGCTGCCCATTGCGTGGCGAAAACGGCTCTTGCATCGGTTGATCGGCAATTGGCTGATTATCGTTATTTACTTTTCAACTCGTTGTATTTTCCTATCTATTAACTATCTACCTAAGTCAAAAAAAAAAAAAAATCCACCCATGGTAATTTTCTAGAGTAAGAAGTAGTAACTGTCGAGTGTCGAGGAATATCCCAACCGTTTTCATTTATGTGGATGGATTCTCCAGTAACCATGCACAAAGAGTCAAAGAGTCAAGTTTTGCCTAACAACCATGTGGTTGAATTGGCACATACTAGGAAGCTGTAAATTGTCCCCATGACAAACAATATTTCTAAATTGAGTAATCACAATGGTAACTATTTTTCACAAATCGAATAAAATGTTGGCATATTTATTTCACCATCAAAGATATCGTGTACAAGTAATTACTAAAATCTTCGGCTCAATCGTGATGGAAGAAATTAATAAAAATGCATCATAACTTCTTCTAATAAGTGGTATTCTTCACAATGACTACAGTAAATTTTTAACCAAGAATCACCTTATTCGAAATCGATATTTTTCACTGTGTAAGTTGACACCCTCTCGATTGTTTTAGATAGATCAGAAACAACTACTTGTAATGAATAAGTTCACACCCTCGCGCTATATGTAAAAACTTATATTAGTAAATGTTGCCTCCTTCCCTACCTATCCAGTTTCTCGAATTGACTAAAATCTTGACGTATTGAATTACTTTGGGGGAAAGGTCTCAACAGAAATGCATTTCAAGTTAGTTCTTCCCTTGGCTGTTATTATTCTGGTAGTTCTCTTTGCTGTTTGCTTTTCTATACCGATAACAGAATTTTTATCTAGATATTTTAGGCCATTTTCTCCTGTGTCTTTTGAGAAGGATTATTAGGGAAAGAGATGATGATCTTGCGTGCAAGATATCTGAGATACAAGGGTTCTGTTTGTTTTTGTGCAGTTTGTTCAGTATTTGGACAAAGCATGGTATTCACCAAAGAGTGAGAAGAGGGGCTTAAATACGAAAACAAACAAACTTATGGCTTCCAACTTCCAACATTCCAACCCGTTGAAACTGTAAATCAGTGCTTTTGGAAAGGGATATGGATCATCCACCAGAGAAGGGTTTGACAGATTCACTTAGTGGATGTTTTCATTATGAGTTTTGAGATCTGCTTGATGACAGAAAGATCATACTCTGTTTTTCGATTTACAATTTTTAGAAAACCTTAATTGCAGCCATTGATCCCTCGGCATAAGGTCAATGCGCTGATATTATCCACTTCGACAGTCCAGCCACAGATAAAACTGTGAACCGTGATCTCAAGGGTCACATAGAAGCCAAGCCATTGAAGGGTTGAAAAGATATTTACTTCTTCATCATCTACTTCCATTTTATACAAATGAGGTGTGTGAAATAGTCGCAAAACAATATGTCATCAAGTAAGGATACAAATGGCGGCCACTTGAGTTACAGGCTGCTAAAATTATACAGAACACAAACACCTCTCCTTTTAGTCCGATTCCCCGTCATACATCAGAGTTCCCTCTGCAGCAATAATATGTCGAGGTAAAGAAGCTCAGTGTCTAAAAGATGAGCAGTTGAAGGAACTGATATTGCTTATGACCTAACTCTGGCGAGTCGAGCCCTGATCTCTTCTAGTTCTTCCTCATCATCGCCACCCTCGGCAATGGCTTCTTCCTAAAATAGCAGAACAAGTTTTTTCTACTTTACATCACAGATTATAATGCAAGACTAACAAGACTAAGACACGTGACTTCTTTATCTTGGTGTTATATTAATTTAAGCACATACCTCTGCTGCTCGAGCAGTTTGAGCTGGTTGCTTTACTCTCTCCTTTCTGACTGCTTGTGGTAATTCAGCTGCAGTCTCGCCAGCTATAGCAGTCAACACCTTGTCCACTTCTTCCTCAATCTCCTCCTCCATATCTTCTGTGTCCAGAGCATTGTCCACAGCTTCATTCACAAACTCTTCAATCACTCCAGCCTGAAAATAACAACCACAAATAGGTAAATATATGTTTTCATGGATGGTCCATGATTGTTGAGGATTGAAGCTGAATGCAAAGTAATACACTTTAGAACAATTACATTATGATAACAGAATAAATCGATACTCCTTGAAACTTAGAAAATGTAATATGCAGATAGAACGTGAAAACTCATGTGAAGGAAATGAAGAGGAAAAAGAAGGCAAAGTAGAAACCTTGGTCATTTCTTTGCTGAACTCTAGCATAGTAGCAGCAACTTCAGGAGCTTTCATCAGGTTATTGACCAGTTTCATAACGTCGGCACTCTTTGACAGGTGTCCCACAGTGCGTGCAATTGCTGAGATCAGCAAGGAATAAAACAGATTAAGAGGCTAACAACGCATCCCCGTGACAAATTAGTGCAATGGAACTGAAGTACGAGATATACACACCCACGCTTTCTCCAAGGTGCATTGATATTGAGTTCATTTGCGCCTTGTTCTCATGAAGACGGTTCACTGTTTGCCTAGATCTCACAAGTTCCTTAGCAAGCGACTAGGCAATGTATAAGAAAACAAATTAATCACAACAAGACAGTATAACAAGGTGCTGATGACATATCCTGATCCCTGAGTTGCTCGATATCAAAGTTTCTCTACTCAAGTAAGAGAAGAATGGCAATCTCGATCAGCAAGAAACACAATTCAGCATCAACACTAACAGTCCTTCGGAGTATAAAAGAACAACCATCTAAGTTTGCTCATTTGTTTCTCGGCAATCCAAATAACCAGAGAATGATCCCATCACCAAAAAGAAATAAAACATTCTTAGCATCCTAACTACCTATGTTTATGTCTCTCAACAGGAGCAAAAGCACCACCATTGTTCACAAAAACGCCACTGATCAAGGTCAAACTTCACAAATCTACCTAAATCAAATGATTCACTAAGGATAAGGTACGGTAGAGGCAAACCATGTATAGAAAGTTACCTTAGCAGAACCCATGTCGTTTCTCTTGGCTGCTTCTTTGATTGCTTTCTGTACATTCTTCTCTTCTCTCTGAATATCTACAAAAAGTTCAACCCGGAATCCCACAATCAAAATCCATAGAATTACATAAGAACAATAAAAAAGAGGACGATCAACACCCGATCAAAATACAAGCAATCAAACTTGAAAGAGTACCTCTGATTTGACGCTCAATGTTGCGGCACTCTTGACGGAGCCTCCGCTGCCAATCCCTCAACTGCTGCTGTGGATTCACCTTGGGCTTTATCAAGTTCCTCACTTTCTCCATCTTCAGAGATTTTTCACACTAGGATCGCTGTGATCCGATGCGAAAATCGTCGATCAAATGGACGACTTGCGCTAACGAATGCGAAGCTCAACTATCGATCTGATTTACAACAATGGAAAAATCGATGGTACGTCGAAAGTTCTGACTCTCAGGAGGAAGACAAATGAAATTATGAAGTGGGAATCTGAAAGTGCGGAAATTTCTGGGAGAGGGATGGGGGAATATTAGGGTTCAGGTAGTAGTTAGTCGATGATATCGTGGTGGCGGAAGGAGGAGGACGAAGCCACCGGGAAGATTATTATTCGATCTAGAAAAGTTGAAAAAGAGACGACGCGTGACCGCGGGTAAACGCCAAAAAGAACAAAGAGGCTAGAAACTATTACGACGACGTTTTTGCTCATGCTCGTTTATCGTGGGTCGGGCCGATATTTGATTGAGGCCTAAATTACCCTTTTGAGAAAGCCCAATATAGATAGCCTGTTGATCTTCAATTACGGATTACCATTTCCAACTTTTACGTACTTACCCAATCGTATATTAAGCCCAGCTCATGCATGTCATGGGCTTAATTTGCGTCGAACGGTGTTGATATAGGCTATACACATAATCTACTTGCGTCGTTTGGATGAGAAATTCTAACGGATCAATTTGACTCAATTGTTTCATTTTGAGACAATATGGTCATATTGATCTGTATGGTAGCACCAAATTTAGATGAAGCAATTATGTCTGGGCACTTTGACTCGTTTTGAGACAATTACAATTGTCTGGAGTGGGGACAGACAATTCAAAATTGACTCGTTTTAAATAACTCAATTTATAAAAATGAGACAATTGGCAAAATTATCTCGTTTTTCAATTGATCCATCCAAAAGACCCCTTAAATGTCTCCAACTAACAGCATCATACTCCACTGGAGCGGAATCTCTGTGTCGATTGGCTATCTAGGATTCCATTGGATACGTATCACCGAGTAAAATGTAATTCATATTTGTCACTCTGAGACCACATCAAATAAAAATTAAAGCCAAAGAAGAAGCCGAAGTAGTAAAAAAAAAAATACAAAATTGGGAGCATATATATATATATATATATATATAGTGGCTACTTCGATGCACTCACTTTTTTGGGTGCACTCAGTGCACCCAACTCTAAAAGCGTCCATAATACATCAAATTTGAACTTTAATTAGTACTCTCAATATAATATGATGATATGAAATAGAATCATAACAAATCAATCCATTACCCTAACCCCTTAACCTTCAATTTTGAATCCCAACCCAAAATCCCAAATTGTAAACCTAACCCTAACCCTAAATCCCTAAATCCTAAAACCTTCAAATTAAAGTAAATTTTGAATGAATTTTTTTAAAATTCATGTGCTTCTTGTTCATAATATCATAAGCAACAATTGATACCGTTTTGACATGAATCGCATAGTCAGAATGACAATTATGAGGCGGGTGCACCGAATACGCCACCATATAGATATATATATCAATATCATATGATACAAATCTCTAAAGAAAGTAAATTATCATATCAGTCTTTGTGCTGACCCGTACATAATGTTATGGTTCAAGCAATGAAGAATTTATGCAACACCATGAATGACTACCTAAAGAGTTCGCCTACTAAAATTGAACGCTGCCAATTCAATGAAATGATCAATTAATGATGAGATGAGCCAATGATGATGATTATTAATTATATGCAGAGAAGAGCACCCATCACATCGAGCAACTGTGCCTTTGTTTTTTTCTTTGTGAAGCCTACCTTCATCATTTCGGGGCAATGTATAATTGTATATACCTAAACCTTATTTTATGCATGCAATGGAAAACGCATCTAACGAAAATGGCGAACAAGAGCCATCCACGCGATCTTTTTTTCTTCCTTTTATTTGTAATTGATTAATCATGCTTGGTGACGGATTGTACGTAATAATAAAGAAAATTAGAGGTCTCAATTGGTACAAGTTTCCAAAAGAAGGAAAAAGACATATTATTGTATATATTTTCGTCATTAGAGTATAATAATTGTTAGTTAGGACTTAGGACTAATTAATCTTCCTCTTTACATTTGAAGGAATCCCATGCATGCACAGTGCCAAAACTGTCGGTCGAGGCTGAAGTCTCCTAATTACTCCCGATTCTGGCTACATACATTCGTTTGATACGTAGGAAGATTTAAGAAGTTGTAATCGTAAACTAGGGGGTTGGGATCTTCGTAACGACTAATTCGTTTAAGCGTTGTCCATACCGCGTATAGGCGTTGTAATATAAAAATTAAGAGCTCGTACAAAAAAATAATGAATGAATTATCAATTTCACAACACTTTTGCACTTCGTTTCATATGATTTTAATAACTTACTTAACTTTTTAAGCAACAAGCAAGATAGGTCGCAAGTTTATAGTATCATAGCTCGGTGGCTCAACAAATAAGTTCGTGAGATATTGAAAAAAACTAAGAATGAATATATAGTTTGTACATAGAAGATGTCGTTTCTGCCCTTTTTATGTTAACTTTCTCGCTCTGCTTAATTCCGCTTATATATATGTTTGGGCAACATCTAAATATCACCTTAATTACTACACCACCGTATTATGGATGCTTAACTAGCTGTGAAATCTATGAACAATACTTTTTTGTGTAGCTTATGTAAGATTAATTGCGCTTTTTGAATCATGTTTTGTAGCATTTCCCATCATCAATAAACATAGTATATCACTATGATAAACTTCATCGATCCAACAACTCAAACTATTGGAAGATGTACGAATACAGAGTGTTCACACCATTTCCATATTATATCAAGCTGGATTGAGTTGCCGACTTAGCATTGAAGTAGCCTATCGAAATGATTTACCTAACCCAAGCTACGAAATATGGTACATCTAGCCGATCGAGAAACGAATTTATTGAGCATGGAAGAAAAAAAAACGAAGCTTAGCTTCATTTACGTTTTTGAGCTGCTGCTGGTGGTTGAATATCTGTCGCGTTGAAATCCTTTAATTAGTTTTATTCTACTGTTTGACTTTGATATTGGCCACTAGCTACCACAAGCGGTAAAGAAAGTCCAGCTACTTCCTGTATTTTTTCCTCTGTTCGTTAACTGTTGGTTTCCTTATAAAAGAACGAATATATATACAGAACTCTTTAATTAACTACTCTCGTGCTACATATTATCGTCATGCCCACTGTTTTTATCGAAGATTTGATACGATTATTGTTGTGCTTAGAAGAGAACAAAACAGGCTAATCAATCAAACGTGAAGGACGTAACTTTACATGGCCGGCGGCCGGCCGTCCCATGCGTACAAATCAGTAGTTTGCGATTTAGCTTTGGTCACTTGTCAGTTCCGTCAATCATATGTTAATACGAGAAATTAATTAGCGCCATTAATGAACGTAACCGTCACGATTTTCAACTTCCAAAGTATTTTGCATGCGTAGCAGAAGATTAGAAGTATATTTTATTATATATATAATATATCTGCGGCAGCTAGCCGAGAGTGTTGACCTCAAATGCAGCTGCTAGCTATATAAGCAAGATTACGATGGCATGCAGATCCGAAATAGTTCGTTATTAACTCCTTAAACTAAACACTATTGCATGATTTTACTAATTAAGTACTACTAAGTGTGATGAGATTCCAAAGAGCTTGATACTTCGGATCATCATGCAAACTAGAGTTTTGCCTGTAAAGTGAAATTGTACGTCGTCTATACCGTTAGATTTCTTTTGAAAAAAAAAAAAAAAGATGGACGCGATTGAAACTTTCTCAACAAATTTAGAGGTACTAGCTAGGACCAACTAGTTATACTAACATATTAAAGAAATCGACCGGACGAATTCCTATAAAATTCATGAAAAAGTAGTTCGAAAAAAATCAGTCGTCACTGCATTATCTTGTAAATTGTAATTACTATACACCATGGATTCATGATGAACTCCATGATTATCCTACGTGGTTAATGCCAATCAATTAACCAAGATTTGGATAGATCTCTTGTAACCGACATTTCATTGGCTAGTAATGATATTGTATTGTAGGTACGCCAATTTGCCTTTGTTTTGTATATCTCTTTGTTGCATAATTCTCGTCTTGATTCTTATCTATATATACATAAAAATAGATAAGCTCTCGATCGCCAAATAAATATTTTACAGATCAAAATGGTCGAGCTCGAGCGTTTCGTTTTCAAATATGGGTCGACGTCGAAATCATGCTGCATGGATCGGATCGGCGATCGGATCGGGCCCAATTCATCATCATCGTGATGCCATATTTTCTGGATATGTGTTAATATCAATGCCAATCGGATTAGACTCCTCGATCCAACGCAAATTAGTTGAAGTGTAAACCTAGCCATGATGATCAACATGAAGACGTGTGCATGCTTTTGGCTAGATAGATAGATAACTGTATTGTACCTGCTCTGATCGATCAAACTGATTAGTTCGTTAATGGTGAATGCATGGAAGTTAAAACCTAGTGATCAACATTAAGACGCAGGTTCTGTTTTGATGGATATGATCAACTTTGTGATTGAAATGTGTCATCAAATATTAAAATGGAAGGTTAAATTCCAAATTAGACGGATATATAATATCATCATGCCATTGTTTCATTTTAACTTGTATAGTTGTAATCCTATAGAGGCGAGATATATACTTCGTAATATAGTAAATCGATCATGTCGAGTATGCTAAGTATTCCAAATTACTAATAAAAATGTTATGAGCAGTGGTCGACTTAGAAATTCTACGCTTAGGCATTTTTCATAAAGTTTAAGAAAATTAAAACTAAGAAGGGAGGAACAGATAAAGAAGAAGGGAGTCGGTAGTGGCGGAATCGAGGCAGTATCTATCTTGGCAACTTGTTTTGTTGTTTCTTTTAATTTCGTGAAGGTGAGATGGGGAAGAGTTGAACAGAATATAGATTATGTTTCCTGGATGGGAAATTGGGTAAATTGATATTTAATTGGATTTTGTTTTAATGTATAAGAATGTATTCAATATTTGGAACTTATAACAAGAAACAACCTGTGGTGTAAAGGACAATTTTGCTCTAACTATTAGAAGTTATCGAGTTTGAAATGCATAAAACTACTATCTGATAGATAACAAGTTTACTCGAATATTAAGAGTATCTTCTTGAATCCGCCCCTGATTCCATGCATACATTAACTAGCTCGTGTGGACGCCTCATTGTAAACTTATCAGTATCCAACCTAATCCAAATCCTACAATCTACAGACACCATATTATTTTTCTCCACCCTATGACAATTAGTTAAAGAGTTTACATATGTTCCCTTTATTTAGTTTATTTTGAGTTAATTATTACATCGGTATGTACCATTTGGTCGAAAAACTTTGACATGAACAGACGATATGATTCAGTAATCGATGTGATGATGATCCTAGTTTTAGTTTCCACTTACAAGGTTCAACCTTGCCCTTCCTCTTTTTGTATTATCTTTCCCTTGAAGTTAATGTACTAGCTTGAGTCATGCATCACAATGAATTAATTATCTTTTAATTTCCTTCAAGAATCATGCTATTGTTCAAAAGATAGGCTTATTTTTCCTTTACTACGTACCAAAAAGAATTAATAGTAGTGCTTTCTATTACACAGTGAAAAAGTTGGAGTGTTAGGAATGGTAAAGCCATTAATCAATCTTATCAGTAGGTGTATATTGGGTTGGAAAACTCGAAAATGACAGGATCATTAACCTGTTCTTGGATTCTTCCAAAACTTATAAAAATAATGTTAGAGAGATCTCTTTCTCTTGATCGCCCGCATCAAATTCGGCTTTGATTGAATGGGATACGTGATGTCGTTACCATCCTCCATTAATTACTTTCTCATCGTTATTATTATTAATCAATTAATTGTTATTGTTGCTATTATAAAAAATTCTTATTATAGTATTAATTACTTGGGTTTATGTAGCTTAATTATTTCCTGCTCTTGTGATATATCAGTGTGTCGGCAAACCAGGGTCCACCCACCTACGTAGGCCAGGGGGCGGGCAAAAATTCCACAAATTTGGTATAGTTTATATATATTGCAATATAATTGAGACTACGTACTATAATTATAGATTCAGAGAAATTAAGTGGCTAATTTCCTTCCTTCGAGCAAGCTAGCCAACCACTAATACGCCTTGAGCTAGATCAAGATTATGGTATTGTTATATTCCCGATGATTTTGATTAGATCAACAATGTTCGAGAACAGATACAGATTGACTAATATCTAGGTCCAAATTATTTTCTATCGAATCGGTATACATAACTTTTGCTTTAAAATTACAACGACTATATAGTGTTAGTTACTCCTTCCAAAAACTAAAAACATCTCATATTTCTTATCATTTTAAAATGTTCTTAAATTTTAACAAAAAAATCATCTAGTGACTTCTACTCGAATTCAATTGATACATACGATTGTCACGCATGCACGACAATCATGCTGATGGAATTAAGATTGGCTTTTGTCTTTATAAACAAAACAAAGAGGAGACATCTGTGAAATATAAGCACACCAGAAGGAGCTAAGCTAGGTGGCCAGGCCTCATCTACCTGCTGGTGAAAAACTGCTCAGGAAGGCAGTTGAACTGATATACAGATATTAATATATAGTTACCTCGAAATGTGTTATTTTTCTTCTTTATGCAACTGTCTGTCTGGTCCCATATGGCATATGCCCACATTTCATGGATTGACCAAATTGTTAGAGAATTTCTAGTTAAATAAGTACCCGTTGAATGGGGACCTGTGCATAAGTAAGGAACTAATCACATAGTTTAATGTAGTTGACAATAAAATGCTCGGGTAGATAATAATCGGATGGATGGCCAACCGTGGAAATGTTTGCTGATGTGGTGGATGAGAGAAAGTTGTTCTGATGTTTTTCCTCGTTTATGGTCATGCAATATTCAGTGTCAAAAGTGACTCATAATTAGACGAGCGAGTTTCGTATATCAATACTTTTCTTAACAAATTTAGTGCAAAGAGCTCATGCAGAAATACGACTACCTCTCTATAGAATGTTCGTTCCTTTTCATATTTTCTAAGTCATGTTACGTTTTTTTTCGAGAATCCAATTCATCAATGATCAAACACCTTCTTCCCGCATTTTACGAAACTAGGTTGATCTTAAACGCATTGCTTGCATGCTCTTCTTGGGTTTAGGGTTAACTCCATTACTACCACTGACTCCTCCAATGATTCCGTACAGTAAACATTTTTTTAACCCACTAACCCACAATACTACTTAAGTTTGGATTGACTCCTCCTCGTGTACTTTAAACATTTTAATAATTAGTCGAGTACGTTACCATTTTCATATAGCATACTCGAAACTATACCGATAATACAACCACACCAATACTCTCATAAAGATGTTTGCTTATTCAAGTGGACAAAATCAAATTCATCCCTGGAACAAGCCACCATCCCCACCACCTCCAAATAGGAAAATGCAGTTGTAAGGAATAGATGCACACAATGAATTACATGTACACCAAACTAACCTTATACAAGTGGAACCAACCAACAATACTTTCTATTGCGTTTCAGCTTTTGTCTTCATCTATAACTCCCCCCACTCAGAAAATTTAACCAACTTATCTATCAACTCACAAAGAGAAGAGGCCCCATTTCTAGGCTCTAGCACCTCTCCACCCTTATTTATAGCAACCATATTTCCCTCTGAAAATTTAGAACACCCTTCCTTCAGTTCCTTCTCTTATCTTCTCCTCACTTATCATCATCAACAATGGCTGCTCTTTCTTCAGCTCTGCTCTTTCTACTTCTCGTTCTTCTCAATGCTCCTTCTCCAACCGTTGATGCCCAAAACCCACCAAACCCTGCCTACTACCCTAGCTACAGAGCACAATCCGTTGATTTCAACCAAAAGTACAGGAACCGTTGGGGTCCCCAGCACCAGAGACTTGACCAGAACGCATTAACGATCTGGCTTGATCGTTCCTCAGGTAAAATTGGACTTCATTTTGTCACACCTTTTTTGGGTAATGTTCAGAATTTGAGTCCATGAAGCTATGTTTGTAAAGTTCGTTTCTTTCCCCTGTTTTCCTGTTTTGGGTAATGTTCAGAATTTGGGTCCATCAATTTATGTTTGTAAAGATCGTTTCTTTCCCCTGTTTTCATTGAATTGACGACGAAACAGGAAGTGGGTACAAGTCAGTTGAGTCGTACAGATCGGGCTACTTCGGCGCTTCCATCAAGCTTCACCCTGGCTACACCGCCGGAGTCATTACTTCTTTCTATGTAAGTGGAGAAAAAAACAGAGCATGAGATTACTCTGCCTCTAGAGTGTCGGTAGCAATTTGACCCTTTTTTCCTGATTGATTGATTGATTGGCTGCAGTTGTCCAACAATGAGGCGCATCCAGGCCAGCACGACGAGATCGACATCGAGTTCTTGGGTACGACGCCGGGGAAGCCGTACACGTTGCAGACGAATGTGTACATTAGGGGAAGTGGGGATAGGAACATCATAGGCAGAGAGATGCAGTTCCATCTCTGGTTCGACCCTACTCAGGATTTCCACTATTACGCTATCCTTTGGGACCCCAATGAAATCATGTCAGTCTCTCCACCTGATTGATTATTGTTTGTCTCGTGGGCTAATAGTCCAAATGATGTTGTGATGGCACTAATTACATCTTTTTTTCCCTTGGGGTTGGCAGATTTTACGTTGATGATGTGCCAATCAGGAGGTATCCAAGGAAAAGTGATGCCACATTCCCACAGAGGCCAATGTGGGTCTATGGCTCGATCTGGGATGCATCGGATTGGGCCACCGAGCACGGTAGGTATCGAGCTGACTACAACTACCAGCCTTTCGTCGGCAGGTACAAGGGGTTCAAGATCGGAGGCTGCACGGCCGACGCGGGTCCCGGATGTCGCGCCACCAACGGTTCGCCTAGAGGGTACGGGGGATTGAGCCCGCAACAGGAGAGGGCCATGGTGTGGGTGCAGAACAACCACATGGTGTACGACTACTGCTCCGACCCGCAGAGGGACCACACCCACACGCCCGAGTGCTAACTTGTGCAACACACAAGCTGAGTACTCAATTGGGCGAGAAAAAAACGGTCGTAAAAGTTAAATAACGATAAATATGTAATTGTGAAATATTTACGCGCACCAAAGTTGGGGATTGAATACGTGCATTTGTGGAGTGAAGAAGTTGGAGCTAAGGAGGGTTATTTGGGATGTGGTGGGGATGGTTCATCCTAGCAAAGCTAGCTACTTTGGCAAAGAGAGTAGTTGGGCATCCAAGCCCTATGTGTCTCCAACATTATATGGTTTTTTTTGTTTGTGTTTTTGAGTGTTTGTTTAGGGGAATATTGGACAATCTAGTTATACGTCAATAAATTTGATGTGTGTTTTGTACTATTGTCCTTGTGTTGTCATTGCTAATCATGCAATAATAATGGTGAACACGTCCACAAATTTGAAGGGCGTTTGTGTGAAGTACATGTGGATGCTCTGACAAAAAGATATGGGAAAAGGAAGGGTGGTGGGGATAGGAAATGGAGATGTTTGGATTGAGATTGGAGCATTGGCCCATGAAATTGATGAATTTAAAGATAGAAAGAGATTGGTTGCCATTCAATGTGGTTTTGGGGGGATTTCATTTTCCCTTTTGTCACCCATATATGACATATGCTAATAATTCACCACACAATAGACTTTGATTGGTGAATTGTAAAGTGCATGTTTCATTACCACTTAATGCATGGTTGATCGGGCCAAAAAAAAAAAAAATTAAAGTGGGATGGTGAATGATAAAATGAAATGGACTTACGAAGAGAATGAGGTTGTAGTTATACGATGAATGGGAAGGGAGATCAATTGTTTGAATTTTGTTGAGATATTTCTTTTGTTATGAATGTCGATATTCTTTAAAATATTTAAATGGTTGGAGATCACCTTCTATAATAGACTTCTAGTAGTTGGTCTCAAACGAGTTGACCTAATAAAACTTAGCTAGAATTGTGACCAATGCTAAACACCGGTTGTGGGAGATGGATCGTGCATTTCATCCAATGTACAGTGAATAGAAAAGTTCATCTTTAAGAAGTCTCTCGTGTGTTGATGACCAACAACAAGAGCCACTAAGTAACAACCATGTCATGTCTAACAACTTGACTTCAATTATGGGGTCGTTTGGAAGTTGCGATAGTTTTGTTGAGATTGTCATTATGCATGTATTGTTTACAATGCATCATTTTTTTAGCAGAAACAATACATGGATTGTTTCTGTGATGTGACAGAAACTATCACTCATTTTGAGTGATTGTTATATCTCAACTTTTAGTTGTGATTGTTGAGATAGTTGAGTTGAGATTGTTTTGTCTCAGCTTTTAGCTGATGCTACATACACAATCACACATACCAAACATTGTATTCTACAATGCATCAAATTCGACAATACATGTATAATATTATACATGCATTCTCAACAATACATTTATTTAACAATCGCAACTTCCAAACGACCCCTATGAAGCTCAAAAGGGGTGATGAACAAATACACATTTGTACCAACGCGTATATACAATAAGAAGTGAAAGAACACGGGAAAGGAAAACATACATACGCCAATTTGGCATGTGATCTGGACTCATCCACGTGAGAGTCAATACTGCTTATTAGATTGTGCAAATGTACACTACTGAAAGGGTCAACCTTGTGATTGTGAACATTCTCATCGTTTCTTTGCCATAATAGTTTTATGTGTGAAACTCTTTGGAGGGAAAACTTGCCATACCTAGCAAAGCAACTCCCTGTGTTAGCTTTGATTTGATGCTACTTATTATTAGATTGTCTTCACCTGGCCAGGTATGGTCCCTAATACTTTGTCTGCCTCGCCTGAGAAATCTTTGATCACATGGGAATGTGAATAATGATGGATCTCCCCTTGGACCACTTTCTTCAGTACTTTCCCTGTCATTCTTTTTTGTCACATAGAGTCATAGACAAAAGCAATTTTGTAAGCAGACATATATGCTACTGCTGGACCACAAACCGCTTTATGTATTTTTCAGCCTTCAATAGGCCCACAAATCGTGGGTCATACATACTCATACCCATACAAGCAATGGAACCCAGAGCTAAGCTCGGCCCAATAACTTGGAGTCCGGCCCATTAATTTGGGAAAAAGGCTGAGCGAATTAACTCGAAAGAGAGTAAATTAAGCCACCTATTTTTTCACACTGGCCCATGAGTGTTTACAAATGTATGACACTAAGGCCCATGGACCAGTTTGAAAATTGGTTTGTCCAAATGAGGAAGACCCAGAAACATGAGCATTCCGTTGTGGGGTTAAATGCTCGTCCAGTGATAGACCTTTTTTTCATGAAATCTACGGCAAAGTACTTCACGATAAATTTATCTTTGATAACAAGAAGATAATCCGCCTAAATGAGTTAAAGAACAAGAAAAGAGTGCTCTCTAGTATTATATGGAAGACTTAGAACCTGAACATCAGCCGACCTTAGCTCAGTTGGT
The DNA here is from genome assembly GCA_946122785.1 of Linum tenue. Classification (NCBI taxonomy): domain Eukaryota; kingdom Viridiplantae; phylum Streptophyta; class Magnoliopsida; order Malpighiales; family Linaceae; genus Linum; species Linum tenue. Next base: position 63,414,831 of record CAMGYJ010000007.1, on the reverse strand, counting down.
AGAGCGGAGGACTGTAGTGGTTAAATCTGCCAGTTAATCCTTAGGTCACTGGTTCGAATCCGGTAGGTCGGACAAAACTTTTTCTTTTCATTATATTTTTTTCGTGCATTACTTGTGATATATCTATGGAGAGAGTATGGAGTGAGCCGAATATTGGCAACCAGTCGAGATAAGGCCTGCAGTTGGTAGAGCGGAGGACTGTAGTGGTTAAATCTGCCAGTTAATCCTTAGGTCACTGGTTCGAATCCGGTAGGTCGGACAAAACTTTTTCTTTTCATTATATTTTTTTCGTGCATTACTTGTGATATATCTATGGAGAGAGTATGGAGTGAGCCGAATATTGGCAACCAGTCGAGATAAGGCCTGCAGTTGGTAGAGCGGAGGACTGTAGTGGTTAAATCTGCCAGTTAATCCTTAGGTCACTGGTTCGAATCCGGTAGGTCGGACAAAACTTTTTCTTTTCATTATATTTTTTTCGTGCATTACTTGTGATATATCTATGGAGAGAGTATGGAGTGAGCCGAATATTGGCAACCAGTCGAGATAAGGCCTGCAGTTCACAGATAAGGCCCAACATGTCAAGCAACCAGGCCAGAAAAGTGGCTTCTGATCTTCCTGCAAGGAACCCACTAGGCCGATCAGCTTTCTATCGGCAACGGAAGACGAGGCCGTCCTGAACCAGTGGCGGAGCCACTCAGGGATGTGGGGGGTGCCAGCAGCCCCCTTGGAAGGGATCCAAAAATCTAAGAATATAGGTAGAACCCCTTAAGAACAATTGTCTTGAAATTAAAATTACGGATTTGTTCTTTTTACCAGCACACTCCTACGTCTTATAAGATTCAATTAACTAAACTAAGTTGTTCTTTGATTTGTCATATAATAAAGATCTTGATATATAAATTAGATGAAGAGATACTATTCGAGGACAAAAAAAAACTTTTCGGGCAATTTTTTTTGTTGCAACAAGTGTATAGATCATTTGTATAGATCATTTTCCTCCATGAAATATATCAAGAACAATCTTCGGATTCAGGTGAATGATGATTGGTTGAACAATTTGTTGGTGACATATATTAAACAAGATGCATGTGTGCGCCAGTTTAGACAAGGAATGCATTCTACTTTACTTTTAGAATATGAAATCTTATCATTATTCATTGTAATGGTTAAACAATTATTTTTAATGGTATGTGTTGGGGGTGTGACTAAGGGACTGAGCGCACAGAGCCACAGACTAAGCAGGAGGGCACATAATCGGCGATGCCCAACGCTCGATACCCGCTACAGGTATATAAGGGCTTGAAGCCCTCCAAAGAGGGGGACTTCTCCTCTCTCCTCACTTTCTACTTTTCACTATCTCTCTACACCTTATTTCTCTACCTTATTCTCTCAACTCTCTCCACAAACCGACATCTGACTTGCTCGTCGGAGCTTAATCCGGGGGGCAACCCCGATTCTTCCACAGGTTCTTTCCCTCCCGACGAGATCAGACGAACAGATGACGAGTCGACCCACACCAACAAATATCATTGTTCGCCGCCTGAGCCAGATGGATCAAACAATTGGCGCCCACCGTGGGGCTTGATTCCGACATCTGTTCATTTGATTTTGAAGGGAGAATGGAAATGGCCGCCTCTGAACACCATTCGACAGTGGCTGCAAAAAAAAAAAAAAAAAGAAAAAAATCAGATCTGATTGTTTTTGGGAAGAGCTCGAAATCTTCTCCACCAACTAAGCGCCACAGCAGCTGCCAAATCCTTGGAAGGCCAGCTGAGTCAAAGAAAAGAGAGAGGAAGTCCTCTCCTTTGGGAGGCAAAAAGGAGGGGGATCAAGCTACTTTTCCTCAAGCTAGACGCAAGCATCGTCAACATCCAGTTAATCTCCACCCCAACCAAATCCACTCGTCTCTGGTTGATGGCACACAAACCGAGGAAAACGAAAACTCAGATCCCGGTGACTTTTACTGGTCGCCGACTGGAAGGACATCGGGGTTTGAAGGGAGCAACTAAGAAGAGGAAGATCGGAAGTCCGACTCCAGCCACGGGAAAAAGAGAATCGACGATGTCATCCACCACAACAGGCAGCAGCTATTCTAACGATCGAGAAGGGAAGGGGTTAAAACAAAATAAAAACCAGATCTACTTTTCTATACCCTTCGTTCGTTTTCCCCTATTGTCGTGCCCACCACCACCATCAGCTTGATCTGCAAGCCAAAACAGAGATAACAGATTGACCAATCCCGGCGGCCTTGCCGCTCGGAGATCTCCTCGGCTTCACGGCCATAACGGCTGTCGATCTCAACTCCGGCGCGGCGCCACGTTTGCCATTCCTCCGCGAGTTGTGTCCTTTCCGCTGCCGCCTATGCTTTCATCAATGGCTACGCGACCGCGGGATTCCAAATCGCCGCCCGAGCAATCAACTCCGCCAACACAGGCAACCGAGCCTGCCAGTCAAGAGAATAGGCAGAAATTGAAAAGCAAAGGTAATTACATGAAAAAAAAAAAAAAAAAGCGCCACCACCAAGCCCGTGTCACGGGAGCCCGCCTTCTCCACTCGCGCCCCACTTCCGCTCGGCGCCGCAGATCGCGGCCCATCCCAACTCAACCCGCGTCCACACTAAGCCCGCCACAAGCACACTCCGTCGAGCCCACGCGCACGTTAGCCCGTCTGCTCTACTCGCGGCCCACTTCCGCTAGGAGGCTCAGCTCGCGGCCCATCCCGACTCAACCCGCGTCCACAAGCGCAATGCACCCTTGCTCGCGCACAAGCGCACTCGCGGCCCAACTCAACTTAGCCCGCCTTCTCTATTCGCGGGCCCAATATTCCGCTCCGCCAGACCCGACTTTTGAAGCCCAAGTCTCGCGGCCCAATCCGCCTTACGCGCGGGCCAGATCCACTCCGCTTCAAAGCTCATTCCTGCGTCAAAAAGATATGGGCGCCGCCAATACTCGAACCCACGTTCAAGCGTCACAAGACTAGAGAGCCGACCAGTGGACTGCATCATGTCGTTGACAACAAAAGGGCGACGCGCAATTATGCAGAGTTCACTCCGCTCCAACTCCAATTCGGGGTCCACACTTCCAAGCGGGCCCTCTCCACGCTCAGCCCGCGCGGATCCCCTATCGCGTCCGGCCCGTTTCGCCAATGCTCCGCGCGCCCACCACTTTCTCGGGCCGCTCCCAAAAATTACTCGCGGGTGTGGGTATTCGAACCTTTGTTCGAAGGTTCGCGGGTAGGCAAGCGGAACCAATAGACTACACAACAACTGTTGATCTAAGAGGCGAGGATGTCTTATTATATCATCTTCTTTGCCGCTTCTCACACCAATCCGGCTCAGCTCCCTCGCGTGAACGAAGCCCAAGTCACGGATCCAAGTCCGCCCCACACAAGCCCAACCTGCGGCCCGCCAGGTCAGGGCTCCACTCCGCGGCGGATCAATTAAGCCCACCACTTGATGCGGACTCAACCGCCGCCGCCCCACAAGACGCGCAACATGGGCCGTCGCGTCCTCAAGCCCGCGTGACAACCTGCCATACCACATGGGCTCGCTCCTCGTTCACAAGCACGCGGCAAGATGGGCCCACACACAACTCGAGGCCCGCCAAGCCCAAGCTCCGCTGCACTTCCAAAAAGAAAAATTGTTGTCATCGCGAGGGCTCGAACCCGAGCCACTCCTTCGACAGGCAAGCATCCTTACCAGCAGGCCACAAGTACCTTGTGTTCCAACGGTGTGGCGTCTGAATTCTAACATTCGCGCCCACTCAGTTCCACGGAACAAAAAATTAGCAATAGTCCAGCACTATTCGCGCCCAGTTCCACGGAACAAAAAATTAGCAATAGTCCAGCACTATTCGCGCCCAGTTCCACGGAACAAAAAATTAGCAATAGTCCAGCACTATTCGCGCCTAGTTCGAAAGAACAAAAATTAGCAATAGTCCAGCACTATTCGCGCCCAGTTCCACGGAACAAAAAATTAGCAATAGTCCAGCACTATTCGCGCCTAGTTCGAAAGAACAAAAATTAGCAATAGTCCAGCACTATTCGCGCCCAGTTCGAAAGAACAACCTGCAGGCTACCACTCAGGTTCTGTTTCAATGGCGCAGCGCCTGCCTTTCAACTACTCCTGCCGCCACTGCCAATATAAAGCTAAGTACTCTATCCCTCCATCATTATTAAATTTTTAAAATATTTTACTATCCTAAGCGTTAATGGCGCTAATGGGGGGCAAGACGCAAGAAGCTGGCACCGCGTCACTCAAACGCGCCACCAGCTGGGGGGCAACTGGGGTACATAGGCCCCACCCAAAGTTACTGTTTATGCCTGGAATGTACCGGGCGGTTTGCGAGGCTTCACAGTCTTCGTGCGGTCTTGGGAGGTGAGAAGCGACCTTCGAATTCCTGCAACAAAGGTCCTCAGGGGAGCCCTGGGACCTCCTCCGATGCCTAAGTTAGTGAGAGAAATGGATATAATGAATAAGAGAGAGAATGGAGTAGATAGAAGTTACCCCAAATGTGTCCCATGAGTGGGTATTTATACTAGAGGATGTCGGAGTGAGGATAATTAATGCCTTGTCGGGCGTCCAAGGTCGCATAAGGACCCGTTCTCAGGAGGCTGTCAGGATCGTACCTTTGTCAGCCTCCGTACTGAGGTGTCAGAGAGACGTTAGGCCCAGTGTCGGGCGGTTTCTCAGAGTTCCGTTGGGGACGTGTCAGGCGGTTCTTTCGGGAAGACCGCCTTCGAACCTTTTATTAGTGTGCCCTGGGCCTATTGGGGCCGGGCTCGATTGTTTCGCTGGGCTTTTGTAGGTCATGGGCCTGTCGGCCCAAGAGACTCCATGGTTGGCCCAACATTTGCCCCTTAGTCGTGATGATCGTTAGGTTTTCGCGGCTAACTGTTTTTGTCGCCGTGGAGCGGTCTTGGGTCGCTCGGCCTATGATTATCTGCTTGCCCCTGGCCGCGGAGGCGTGGCGTTCGAACGCCTAAGGGGCGGCTTTACCGACTTGTTTGTATGATGGGCGGTCTATAACCGCACTCGGTTGTCCCACGTGGTGGCATCGATTTTCGCGCTCTGACAAGGTCAGACTTTTGCCCCTTGAGAGTTTGCTTTAAATGGAGAGAGGCGCACTGTTTCCGCCATTGTGTTTCTTCATTTGGGGAAAACTCTCCGTCGTCTTCCTCCTTGGGTCGTCTGCAACTTTCTGCGGAGCTCTGAGCTTTGACCCGGATTAGTACCGGGGGTTTTGTGTGGAACCTTGATCCGGACTCCCTCGTCTGATCTCCTCGGGAGTGGAAGAAACCTGTGGAGAGTCGGGGGCGGCCCCCGTGATCTACACTCCGACGCCCAAGTTAGAATAGGATATATGATAGAGTGTAGAGAGAAATGTAGAGAGAGATAGGGTTTAGAGAGAGAACCATAAGTGGTAAAGTGAGGGAAGGGAGAGAAGTCCCTTTGCTTGGAGGGTCTGGCATCCTTATATAGGAGTCGGAGGCATCCTGTGGACGCCTCCCGCTGTCATGGACGCCCCCGGTAGACTGGTCGCCTCCTGTCGATGGACGCCTTCCGGTGAATGGACGCCTCCCGGTGGTGGACGCCTCCGGGTAGGTTGGACGCCTCCCGATGATGGACGCCCCCCGGATAGACTGGTCGCCTCCCGGTGGACTGGACCCTAGAATGGGCTTGGGCCCAAGGTGAGACGCTTTGTGGTGGGCTTGGGCCCGTATTAGGCGGGTTAATACTAGACCCAACATTTGCCCCTTTGCTTCTTGTATTCTGTAAGAATGGAAGGAGTAACATAATGCGTTAAGGTGTATTAACTTGCCTTACTTGCGAGTCCGCACGATGCGGTTTTGCCCCTTGTGCGGCTTTGCCCCTTGTGCGGCCATTGCTTGATGATGGACGCCTCTCGATGGTTGAGACGCCTCTCGGTGATGGACGCCTCCGGTGATGGGCGCCCACGAGTGGACTGGACCCTTGCGGGTCCAAACGATGTGGTTTGCCCCTTGTGCGACCATTGTCTTTGCTTCTTAGCTTAGCATTCGATGTCTTGAGTTAGAGCTCTCAAGTCGTTTGAGATTTCCCCACTAGACCATTGCTGAGCGTGCTAATATGTAGGCCGTAACTGTGAGCTGTATGCGTTAAGCTGTTGGACCGCGAGATGGGCATGAGCTTGTGTGCATGTTAAGCGTGAGTTGTTGGCTGAATATTAGGCGTTAGCTATGTGCTAGGGAGGGCGGCCCCCACGACTTGAGAGTTTTAACTCAAGGCGGCGTTTTTGTTTTGAAGATGCCACACCTGCTGGGAGGCGGGATCGTGTTTCTAGCTATACCGATGTCACGCCTACTGGGAAGCGGAATCGGGCTTCTACGTAGAGGGGAAGCATCGCTGAGGAAGCGGGATGCGGTTTTATATCTGCGAAAGATGTGAGTGACTAGTTCCCAATATACTTAGGGTTTAAATATGAGTATAGGATGTAGTGAGAAATATCATAGTTGATATTAGTGGCGGTCTTCATGGCATAGTATTTGAATATATCTTAGAATGAAGTACTTAGCTTGAGAATAAGTTGTAGAAGACAGCAGGGAAGCGGTCTAAATAATAGGAGTCGCACTTTGATTCACAAATAAGTGTTGTAGTGCAGTGGTGCGGCCTTTGACGTGGTGAGGGTGGGCGCGCGGGTTCGAATCTTGAAAGACACATTCTACTCATCTTTTTTGGTGAGCGGCTTCCTTTGGACTTGATGTGCGGGCCCAATTAAAGGGGACGCGGGTCTTGGTCGGCGGTCCCCAACGAGAGGCGGATTTGGGCTTCGGAGGCTCAGTTGGGCATGGGCCCCTTGATGAAGTTGGAGGCGGTCTTCGGAAGCAGAAGAAGACGCGGGTCTGCGTTTGCGCTGAGACGGGCTGGATGCTGTCGGAGCGGTCGATGTTTGGGCTTTGACACAAAGCGGGCTCCATCTTGGGCTTTGAGGTGCGTATGCGGGCCGGACGAGTTGTGAGTTGGAGGCAGGCCCAAAGTGAGGTGTGCGGTTTCACGATTGGCGGCCGAATGCGGTTGGGCTGAGAATTCGTCGGGCTTTGTTGCGAACTTTGATAAATATAGAGCGATGCAAAAATATGCAAGATATGTTCTTCTAGCAAACTGGTGAGCACTCGTGTTTGATGGAAGCAGGATGCGGGTTCGAATCACGGTGGAAGTAGTTACTTTCATTTTTGTAGTTGAACTACACTTGGGATAGTGGTCTTGCGAGGCGGCCCATTCTGCGGATTGTGAGGTGGGCCGCGTTGTGATTGAAGACATGGTCTGATTGAAGCCGCATTTGACGAAGTGGACGGGAAGCGGTTCCATGCAGCTGCAGATGAAAGCGGGGGTTGTGCGGCTGATGGGAAGCGGTCGGTTGTTGGCGGTCTGCAAGGTAGGACGGTCTTCGTTGGGGAAGTGAGCGGGCCAGCTGTAATCCACTTGCCAAGTTCTCAAAAACTTTGCCATTGGGAAGCGAGAAAGTGTGATTGAGACAGCCTGCCCCTTGGGAAGCGAGAAAGTTTGATTGAGACATCAAGCTTTTTCTCGATTTCGCTAATCCACTCACTGTGGAAGAGCAGTCTCCTTTTTCAGAAGCACGTTGGGAGAGACGAGGATGAGTTGCGGCCGGACTTCTTATTTCCTCGTCGGAGGTCCGGCGCTGAACATGTTCCCGGCGATTGGAATCTGGAAAGTTGATGGGCGATATGAAACTTTTTTGTTTTTTCTTCTTTTTCTTTTTGCTCTGGTGGCTTCGGCGGGATTTTGCGGTCGGAGCCGTCGAGGGTAATTAGTGGAGAAAGGATCGATTTCCTCTCCTCCTTCAGATACCAAACAAGAAGAGTACCAAATCATGGCCCCACGGTGGGCGCCAAAATGTTTATGCCTGGAATGTACCGGGCGGTTTGCGAGGCTTCACAGTCTTCGTGCGGTCTTGGGAGGTGAGAAGCGACCTTCGAATTCCTGCAACAAAGGTCCTCAGGGGAGCCCTGGGACCTCCTCCGATGCCTAAGTTAGTGAGAGAAATGGATATAATGAATAAGAGAGAGAATGGAGTAGATAGAAGTTACCCCAAATGTGTCCCATGAGTGGGTATTTATACTAGAGGATGTCGGAGTGAGGATAATTAATGCCTTGTCGGGCGTCCAAGGTCGCATAAGGACCCGTTCTCAGGAGGCTGTCAGGATCGTACCTTTGTCAGCCTCCGTACTGAGGTGTCAGAGAGACGTTAGGCCCAGTGTCGGGCGGTTTCTCAGAGTTCCGTTGGGGACGTGTCAGGCGGTTCTTTCGGGAAGACCGCCTTCGAACCTTTTATTAGTGTGCCCTGGGCCTATTGGGGCCGGGCTCGATTGTTTCGCTGGGCTTTTGTAGGTCATGGGCCTGTCGGCCCAAGAGACTCCATGGTTGGCCCAACAGTTACCGACAAAGATTTAAAAAAAAATAAAATATAAGCTAGTGATGAGTTAAAACTCACCACCAGCTTGGGGGGCAATTGTTGGGGGTGTGACTAAGGGACTGAGCGCACAGAGCCACAGACTAAGCAGGAGGGCGCATAATCGGCGATGCCCAACGCTCGATACCCGCTACAGGTATATAAGGGCTTGAAGCCCTCCAAAGAGGGGGACTTCTCCTCTCTCCTCACTTTCTACTTTTCACTATCTCTCTACACCTTATCTCTCTACCTTATTCTCTCAACTCTCTCCACAAACCGACATCTGACTTGCTCGTCGGAGCTTAATCCGGGGGGCAACCCCGATTCTTCCACAGGTTCTTTCCCTCCCGACGAGATCAGACGAACAGATGACGAGTCGACCCACACCAACAAATATCATTGTTCGCCGCCTGAGCCAGATGGATCAAACAGTATGAATATTGAGTATCATGTTATCGACTTTTTAGTATAGTTGACTTTTCTATTATGCGCGTAGTTGATTTCTTTACGGTATGAAGAAAGGCACCCCCTTGAACAATTTTCTGGCTCCGCCACTGTCCTGAACCTTTGGTTTTCTATTTCATTGAACCCATACTACATTCTTGTAATGGTGGTTCGGGGGGGGGGGGGGGGGAAGTGCACTAAAATCCCCTGCTGGCTAAAAGGTTAGATCATAGCTGGACCTGGTTCTGAGCCCTGTTCGTCCCCCGTCAGGCCATTCTGGTTCCTGGATGGCATATGGGTCGGGAAATCATGATATTCCAAACCGAACCCAAATAGGTAGGTCGCCGACTCGTGGCCGGTGGCCGGTGGTGGTTCTTGGATCTTAGCTCAGGCGAGGCAAAGCAAAACACTGGTGGGCATTTGTCAGTTTTGTTTGTATTAATGATACTTGATACATGACAGAAGAGAGATGCTTACTCGTGACTGTAATACAGTAATTACTACACAACCAGTCCCCACTGTTCTGACACCATTTTTTCCCCGTTGTGCCGTGTCTCGCCAATTACCGTCGACCCACGTCCAAGAATCCAAGCCCATCCATTTCCAATCCAACCCCCATTCTACTCCTCTGCTACTTTCCATGCCCACTTTTGGTTTTGGATGATTTTACCAGAAATAAATATTCGTCGTGGCAGATGGATAGGGTTGGGGCCGGTTTCATATTTTCACTTACTTTCAATTTCCTAACTATTTGTTTATTTATAATTGCCTTCAAGTTTCAACTCTAGTAATCATTTGGGTCATGAGTTAGTGAAGTTAAGAATCGGCTGATTTAAACTGTCTTGACTTGAGTTGATCTAATCATGGATTGACCGACTTCTTTTTACTCATAGTGCTACAAGTTAGTTTGGTTGGATGATTTGAGTCTCATTTGCTCAATCCAAGAGCATGAAACCGATATTTTCTCTTCAAAAGTGCAGAACAGGAACACTATATCACATTCAACCAAAGATAGGCCGTGCAAATCGACTCTTTGTTGTCCTTCTCGTTCGAAACTAACCTTGTAAAGAAAGAAGAATGCAAAAGGCTCCCACTCTTCTAAACTTTGCATTTATGCATCAACCCAATTTACCATATATACAAAGCTCTGTTAATCTGGGTTTCTTTTTTACAATCTCCCATTATGTTTCCCCAACCCATAATCCAAAACGTCCTTACTAACTCATCCAAAAGGGGAGATGTCCTTTCTAGTTTCTACTATAGCCTGCACAAAGCAATTCGTCCCCATTCTGTATTTACCGCGAATACAAAACAAAGTTACCGTCACCACAAAAAAAAATATCCCCAAGTCCCAACCCGTGATATGGGCCCCCACATCCTCCCCACGAGGGCAATAATCAATAACTCATCGTCCTCTCCGCTCCGGCGACTGACCCAACTCCCCGCCGGAGGCGGTAAAACAAAACGCCAGCCTGCCTTGAATCCAGAGCTTAGCTGTCATCCATTATTGTTCTGTTCTTCTCTATCTCTACATTACATGCAAAGCTGCTGCATATCTATCTGTCCACGTTAGGAAAAAGCAGAGCCGAGAGGGAAAAGACAAGCCATGCCAGCCTGTCACTGGTCTCCCACTCCAAGGAATTGAATTGTCATCCACGTCAGCACCATCCCCCCCCCTCCTCGTTCATTGGTCGGAAACCCTCACAGTCCGACGCGACCGGTCCAGCTTCCTCGCCAGCGCGTAAAGCACCTGCCACGTGGCGTCGCCTTCCTGGATCTCCTCGTTGAACAGCAGGGCCCTCCTCACCTCCGGGTCCCACAGGTTCCGCTGGATGGTTGACAAGTTGGTCGCCGCCACGTGGTCCAGGATCTTCCCCAGCTTCCCAACGTCGCTCTCCGCCACCGTGAGCGATATCTCCGGCCACGGGACGGCCGCCGGGAAGGGGAGGCGGATCCCGTCGGCGATTATCACGGGGACGCAGCCCAGCGCGACGGACTCGACCAGGCGCGGGCTCCATGGGGCCCACCCGAGCGGGCAGAGACAGAACGTTGACCGGACGATCTCTGACTGGTATCCGGCGAATCTCTGCCTCTGGAGGTAGAACCTCCGGTCGCCGCTGAATTTTCGCCATATCACCGTCCTCACCTTCCTGCCAAAAAGACAAAATGAAATCCCCCAAATGAGAAACGACAGACGTAGTTTCCTCAAAGTGAATGGATTCGGTGTGAAAGATTATTATTATTACTTGCTGTAATATCGGCCGCTGACATTTTTCGGATTGACTTCCATTTTCCCACGGAAGAACGCCCAAATGTCTCGCCGACCGTTCACCGGTGCTTTCTCCAGCGTCCGCTGTACGCTCGCCGGCGAGACGTAAGGCGGAATGACGACATTCTCAACTTCCTGGCATGGATGGCGATGTTTTACCCCGAATGTCTGCAATACAATCGACCGTTTCATGAACTCTGGAACTCCATCTTCAATTGCTCTGTCTTCCTGTAAAAATGCCGTTTCCCCCAAAAAAATCAGACACTCCACAATCAAACATAGGCTATGCATTAGGCAACCATTTCAATCGTTATTGTTACATACCAATGTGTGGAAGCAGGAGCCAAAATCGTGGGAGGCGACGAAGACGTGATCAGCACCCTGGGAGCGGTTCCAAAACGGGTAGCTCGTGGAGATGAGCTGAATCGCCGAGGAAATTAAGGTCCTGGCGTGACCAATCGCCGGAAAGCCATTGACGGTGCTGAAATTGCAGGCGACGTAAACAGGGACGAAGAAGAAATCGGCCTCGTACGGGTCGTAGGTCCTGACATCGTCGTCGTTGGCAATCGCCCTGTGAATGGCTACCTCGGAGGCGAATAAATGGTTGCTGCACCGCTCGTTGGCGAGCCAATCGGAGTTGTATTTCGGAGGCAAATCGTAGACGAATATCTTCAAATCTTTCAACAAATGTCTCCGGCTCTGTTTCTTCTTCTTGGGCGGTAAAGACGACGAATTGGTGGAGGCAGAGGAGGAAGACTCGAAGAGGGCACGGGAAGCGACGGTGGAAGGCGATTTGGAGAAGTGGGTTTTGGAAAGAGGGATGGGCTTGTGGCTAATGAAGAAGGAGGTGAGGAAATAGAGAGAAAGGGAGAGCCAGAGGATCCATTTGTAGAATCTGAAATAAGGATTCTTCTTCTCCAGCAGCTGGTTTTGCTTCCCGTTTAGCCTCATCTTGACGTAGAACCCTCTTCTGCTGGTGACGGTGTTGGGTCGTTTGAGCTGCTCCGCCATGGCTCATTTTAAACCGAAGCTCATGCGACGACGAAACAGGGGAGAAAGGCAGAGCAGTTGGGATGTAGGCTTCCCTCCTGCGGTTGGGAGGTCGTCTATGGAGTAGAGATTAAGGGAAAATGAAGAGGTTATTAGGTGGTACTTCGTTATTTTCACCTACTTGAAGAAGAAAAAATTGGATCTTTGTCAAAAAGAAATGATTTTTTTTTTGGATCGGATCAATGATGCGCTATTCCGCTCCTTCCCTTGCTCTGTTCTTGCTGTCTCTCTCTCTCTCTCCCTCTCCGACCCTTTGCTTCAATTGTTTTCTCGATTCTTGAATTTGGGTGGAGTCCCGCCCTGATGCTTCGTTTCAAAGGAAAACCCGAAAGAAGAATATTAAAGAAGGGTAATCAATGAGAAGGGTAAATGAAGAAGGTGATAACGAAGATGAAGATGAAGATGAAGATGGAGAAGATGAAAGTCTAGAGAGAGAGAGAGAGAGAGAAGGGATGGGACATGGGTGTGTGTCAGGGTTGTCACATGACGAAGGTGGTGGGGGGAGCAGAATGAAATTCGGCGGAGGGCACGGTTTCTCTTCTTTGGGCCATTGCTGTTACGAGTCACGGGAGGCAGAGGAAGGTGAAAAAAAAGGAGAGATGAATTGGAAATTTGGAGCGGACTCTGGAATCTGGATGCAGTAACTTTCCTTTCTCGTAGGATGGTTAATATTCAGCGGTGAATATAGGGAGACTGAAACGGAGGTGAACTGTAAATAAAACGGCACCGTACAGTACAGAGATAGTAAAGGAAGGAAGCGGGTATGCTTTCTCTTCTTGGATTGCCCGTTGGCGTTGAGGATTTGGTGTCTCTTACCGCGTGACGGTCCTAACACCAGCCTAATACACAACCTAGATAATGTCACCAAATTTGCTTCTCGAAAGGAGGATAACCTTTGCTTGATTTGACCAAGTTTGTTGAATAGGATTGTTTCATGGTGTGATTTAAATAATCATCCTATGATTTCTTGTAATCTATTTTTAGTGTTTGTTTCATCGGCGGCAACTAGATATCGAACAATGATATGGAGGGGGATTTGGATTGGAAAAGGATGGTTATAACATAGATTGAGAGTAAGGCGTTTTATTCTCTTTATTTTGCTAATGACTTGAGTTAATGTGTTGCTGGATCTTTGAGATATAATTGCTATGCACACGGTTTTTTTTGTTTTGGCTAATAAAGATTATAGAAACCCGATATAGACCCAAGGAGGAGGTTGTTGAATAGTTGGAGTCCCCTTTTACTCGTACATATAATTGTGGTACGAGAAATCTCCTGATTTTTCCTTGTAACATCTTTACTATTAATGGTGTCAACACAATAATTTAGATGTGAGCCGGAAACTTCGTGTTGAATCATATAATTAACATCTGTTAGCCGAGAGTCTAAGCACGACTAGTAGAGATATGATTGACGTGAAGATCCTGCGACAACAATTGAGAATCCAATAAATTGTCATTTGAGAGAATTTACTTAACTTTGCTCATTCAAACTTGCGACGGAGTTTATGACAACATTGTTGGTGTTATTGAAATTTAACCATCCTTTATACCCAAAAAACAACAACCTTCTTGCACTACCAAACCCACCTAACACAATGTAGTCACTAACTAAATACTTTTTAACATCTTCGATTCAACAAACAATTGAGAAAAACTCAAAACCTCTTATATAAATTTACACGATCTCGTCACACACTCGTCTCTTCAACCACAAACTAACCTACCCATCCCTCATATATCCATCCTTACATGCCAAATAAACTTGGGTAAGACTAGAGACTAATCAATCAAGTTTGTGGGTTGCTTCACCTCCTAATTCCTTAGCCCTTACTCCTCTGCCCAAAAGCAAAACCAAAACCAGCATCACATCCCCTTTCTAATTACCTTTCAAGAGATGCCCTAATTCCTTCTTTTTTTTTCAAGCTTTGTGATTACATATAAAATCGCCGGCATGATGTATCGGGCAACAAAAAGATGTATAGAAAAAGCATCAGAACTAACTAATAGTAGTGTTTCATATGCATATGGTCGGCTCTTAGTGGCTGAGTGCTCTTTCTGGGAGATCTTAATACTTATCTTATTCGTTTGTTCCTTCCACGCAAACAATTGCATTAGTAATCAACTGACCTCATCAACTACTTTAATTAGGCAATTATTTATTTATAAGCTATAGCATTTTTTGATCCCAGCCATCCACCAGTTACTGGCTGGCACACAGCACATACATATTTCTCAGAGATGCTGCATGCCCCAGGCCAGCCCATTTCTTATTATTGTATTTATGACATATAGCCATAATTAACAATAATGAATTTATAAGATTTTACATCGTGTATGTATATCTTCAATTAGGTCAATGAGCTATAAAGTAAACTCATGCGATGTAATAACTATGAAAAAAAATTATTTTCGCCTCCATTAAACAGGATAGGCAAATCCATAACAGCGGGCGATTCGAGTTTATAGTCGATCAAACCTACGACCACACCGTATTAACCTTCTCGGCACTTAATAGTACTTGAATCAGCAGTCCCGTGAGTGTGAAATTTTACTTTTAACATCTGCGATAACACTTACCCATGTTCTCGGTATTTGAATCTTTGTTTACAAGGGTGATATAGGTTTATTTTTTTGTTGTTTATATACTACTTAATGGATTCGAATCTGGAACCTCCATGTACAAAACTAGTAGTATTACCACTAGATCGACCCCTTGTTCGTTCTCGATATTTGAATCTTGGGTTAATCAACATTCATCTAAAAGAAAATATTAACCAACGATGAATGACCCAAATGGTTAGGGAAGTATGGTGGAAACGACGAGATCAAGATGAAGACGATGTCTAGTCCTATTCAAACCTGGATTAGATCAACCTAGGTAGAGAGACGTCTTCATCATTCAAGCTGTGGGGTTGGTTGCTTGTATATTTGTCTATTAATGGTTTGATGCCTTAATTAATTAATTACATCTATTGACAGATTCAAAGTCTCCAATTGGAATCGGACGTTCCATCGCCGGCCAAATCAAACACAGTCCGACTTGCTCACGGGAAGTATACCACGGCGACAGATATACACGCCGCCGATGTTAACATTTTTGACTCTGATGCGTAGATGGTCAAAAGGCAAATAACCTGATCTCTTGTCTTGTGGAAACTTAATTTTCTGGATAAAGTAATGAATGCTTGGTTGAAGTATCAACGCGTCCATTTCCTTGGGGGGTTTTTTTGTGTAATAATTAATTAATTAATTAGGTCACTAATTGGATCGAGTTGCTTGCTTGAGTAGCTAATCAAGCAACACCGTAATTAATCTCCACGACCAAACATGATCTGGTGGTGGCTGTGCTGTGTGACGAAGCCAGCAGGATATGATAATCAAGAAAGCAATTGTTTCAGTGTTGCTTGTCTGGCAAGTTAGGTTTTGTGTTCATGATCAGCATACCCAAAAAAGTGCCCATCTTTTGCCTGCTCTTGTATGTTTTGTTGGGTTGAGTCCTTTTCCCTTGTTGTCAAATCAAACTTTAATTAGTAGGGATTTGCACACAATTGATAAGCTTAAAGACACTTTCTTTCGTCTTAGTTTTCGCTCTTACATTTGGTAAAGAGCTTCTTAAACTTATTAGGCCGAACAAATATTAATAAATATTTACACGAATCTGAATCTTAAATAATAATAATTAAAGAAAATCTCACCAAGATACTAAGGGGTCGTTTGCTTCATGGATTTAAAAATGAGGGTTTTGTAATTTAAAAACCCAAGGATTTATCAAGGATTTGAGGCATTATGGATTTGTAACAATCCTTTGTTTGTTGGGATGTTTTTATCATGGATTTAAAGGTGTGGGATTTACTACTTGAAGTAAAAAATTACATTACTGCCCTTTTCTATATGTTTGACATGTTTATGATATGTACACAAAACAAGGACAAAACTTCAAAATTACCTTACTATCATTTTCTATATGTTTGACATGTTTATGATATGTACACAAAACAAGGACAATACATACTAATAAGCATAATGTTGCCACATGGACAATAATAATAAACGAGAAAATTCCGTTTTAACTTTTAACGTAACATAATCAATTACCAATTCTTTGTCCTCCTTTTCAAAAGTAACATATAACAACATATATTAGAATCGGGAGAACAAAGAATTACACATTCCATGAAAAGGTCAAAGAAAACTAGAACACAAGAAATGATATAAAAAATCTAACTCATGTTTGCACATTAATTGAACGTTTATATTATTCATTTATTGTTAATTATAATGTATAATAGTTAAATTTGAGGGCAACCTTGGAATATTAAAAGTGCATGAGGGTATATGGGTAAAATCTCATCAAGGATTTATGCCATATTCCAAATCCCACATCAACATGTGGGATTTATAAGTCCGTGGGGTCCACGGATTTGGACCCTTAAAATCCGTGGCCCCCACGGATTTGGTCTCCAAAAAAGGTGCAAGCAAACAACGGATTGTACCTAAATCCTTGATAGTTGGTTTTTTTTGTACCAAATCCATGTACCAAATCCTTGAAGCAAACGACCCCTAAGAGATCAACTCAATAATAATATAGAGAGGATGATATTGGACACACATTAGGTATAAAGCTTTACGTCAACTATCCTACAAAATTCTACCATCTCATTTACTAGTTATGCACCACGAGAAAATAGTGCTAGCCATATGTAGCACGGAATGATAATCTACAATGTGCATTTTGAAAGAAGTGCACTTTGAAATTTCTTCAACGATTTCCCCCCTCGATCACGTCAAGTCAAATACATACAGTTCATGAATACTTTCGAAGTTTCCCCTTGGTAATTACATTATTCAAAGTCAATTACATTACTTCCTGTTTTTGTTATAGATGTATGGAGCTATAGTTCAATTTGCCATAAATTTTACACATTCAATTCTTTGACCAACTTTCTGTACAGAACAAATTCTGTAAAAAAAAAATTGAAGCACCACAACTCAGCTTTTATGACTCACCAAATGCCCCTACCTGTCTGTCTTCTACACCTAACCAATTACCCTTATTAGCATTGTGTGACTCCCCCAACTAGTGTACCAACACTATTAGCAATAACATAAATGAATCGAGTTGAAGCTCACCAAAACATTAGAACTACAATTATAGCACACCCTGCTGTAAACACAAGTTCACCGATTGCTCGTTTCGCCTATTAGTTCGTTTATAACATTCTCGATATCTCCAAACACGAGTTTAGTAACAACAGTCTCATTTCATATGGTAGATGGGGCAGAGCATCGCATCACAGTATTAATAATACACTTCCATAGGTACGAAACAAAAGCTTCCTAAGCCGGGAAAATGAAACCCCAAATTATATGGGGGCCAAATACCACTGTCTGAACCCACATTAAGAACAGTTACCTTTGCCTCCCGCTCAATCATGTGCATGTTCTGATGTTCATTTCCCAATGGTGGTCCTTTTTTTTTCTGATCTGCCATTATAGTACTCCACGACCCTTTTTTCTCTTCTCTCATCTGTGTGTATTGAAAATGGGTAAAGGGACCCTTTTAAAATCTAGAGGAAAAAGAGGGTTGGGTTTTGGGGACATCTCTTTATTTTAAGGGACAGTGTGCCCTACTGGCTTTGGAGTGTGAGCTGTACAGGCACATGCATGGGCTCTGTTCTTTCTTTCTTTCTTTCTTTGTTAGTTCCCTTTCCTCAAATGCAAGTGAAAGTGTGCGTTGGAGAAGGAGAAAAAGGGCAATTTTTTAAGAAGAGAGAAGTGTGCATAATTGATCATTGACGACGTTAACTGCTGTAGTGTGCAAATTAAGTTCTGGTGCAAGTTGCCGGTTCTGTGATCGATGGTGGGTTTTTGCTGTTTCTGTTTGGCGTAATGTTCTGCTCATCGCTCGGGCCATGTGGTTGTCCATGTGCGTTCTTCAGGCAATTGCAGCAGACAAACTGGATATGGTGGACATTAAAGAAATGTGTATGCACGTTATGGTTTGCAAAGTTCCCTCCTTTTAATTTCCCTTGAATGCTGTTGATTAAGAAGTATTTGAATCTTGGTGAGAGTAATTGTGGATTTGAAGTTAAGGTTGGGCTAACAGGATTGAATATTCCTACCTTTGGTTACTCTAAGTCATCGTTGGGGAGATCATTCCGTATTTGAGTTGGAGTTGGTGTTCGGTGAGTTAAAATGCAAAATTGCAGGTTGATTGCGGCATCGAGATCAGTTTTATTTGTCAACTGAAAAGTTAAATGTCCTGAAAGTTTTTTTTTTTATAGATTTATCTCAAAATTTGAATTGATGAGAGTTAACTCAAAATGTGGGATCCCTTGAAAAATTTTCTAGTAGGAAAGTTCATTTATAGGAGCATATGATTTTAACAAACTCCATTGGAAATTTTCAATAAGTTGTTAGAAAAGTTGTTTACAGGAAAACAAAATAGGTATTTTCATAAAATTTTAACCAACTAACAAGGTCGCATACAATCAAACGCAAAAATCGACAAATAGTCGAACTGTCAAGGACTTAGAAGCCACTAGATTGGCAGCACTGAGCCCAATCATCAGATGGTTAAAAAAAAATGGCATTGTAATTATTGGGCCAGGAGCCCAGGATCATATTCTTTTTTTGGTGTAAACCAGGATCATATTCCCATCCCATTTTTGTGATATGGGCTAAAATAATCTTGATAAGCCCAATCAAATGACAGGCCCGTTTGCCTTCAAAGATACAAAAACCAATTAAAAGTCTATTTCGGTATTTCCCCAAAATGTCCCAATTTTGCCGCCTTCTTCCAAACTTTTGGCGCTGTTATCGCAGTCACAGACTCACAGCGTCCAGTAGCAACCGTTCTACTGCCTAAAAAGCTAGGTCACCGGAAATCGGCGCCCCTTTGCTTTGGCGACGAGTGAAAATGGACTCTGTGGACACGGACGGTCCTCTAGATTTTGAATTCGAAGACCCTCTTCTCACTTCCGACGATCATGTTGCCAAGAAAAGGTTTTCCCTCTCCCCCTTTTCCAATAGGCAATAGCTGTACTTGCATGTGAGCTTATTCTTTTAATTTGGCAGTGGGATTTCTTAATTAACCATATGAGTAGTTTCGAAATCCCTTTTTGAGTCGTTTGAATGATTTCGTGCTGTGTTGGATGGTCTTTAAGATTGCTAAGATTCTTATTTGAAGGAAATATCTTGTCTTGTTTAAGAAGATATAGTAAGTTTATGAAGCAAGTGTAGTTCTTCTAATCTGACGTGATCGAGTTGGTTGCATAAAAAATTATGGTTGTGGTTTTGTACTATGGGTCTAATGATATGGTTTCTGTAGGAAGAAAACCATTGGCCTGGACTATCATATAAGTGAGTCCAATTCTTCTCTGTCTACTTCTTTTGGATGTCCTACACGATTTGTTGTTACTCATTCTTCAGGCTATCTCAGTGTTGTATTCACAGAAAGAGGAGTTGAGGACAGCTGCTTGTGACTTTTGGTGCCCTGCTGTTCGACTTGATGTGAAGGTGACTTGATCTGTGCTTGTATAACACGTGTGTTTAGTTTCAAAAGATCATGTTTCTTTCCTATTTACAGCTTTGACATGCCTTTATTGTTGTTGATCAGGATAAAGAGCAGCCCACCGGAGTTCAGTGGTTCCCAAATTACTCCGACCTTAGAACAGCTCTTGAAATATATGGGTTTCTTTTAGACGTTCCACCACAGGGAGAGTCAGCAATCGTTGGTAAGATCTCCTTTCTTCTCTGCATTTTCATGTATGAGAAACTACCAAGTGAATTCTTGATGGAGTCCAGAAGATCGCTGGGTTAGGTATTTTGTTGCCTGGCACATATTATTTGTATTTGTTCTTCAACCTGGCTCTAGCACTAGTAATGCCACACCCATCACTGTTCCAAACTAATGGACTATGACTCTGTGCTGACCTGTTATCCTGAGTTCCTGACTCCAGGTGAGAGTCATGTTAATAGAAAGGCCCTCTCTGTCAGATGTCCCACGTTTTCTTCTTCTTCTGTTTATGGATTTCAGATGTCCTGCATCAGGTTAATGGCTGTTCTAGTTGCATGCATGTCACCTTTTCAGACGAGGCTACGACATAGTTGAACACAAAGAACCGTTCTGCTTTATTTCTGAACACAAATTTTATTTCGAAGAACACTTTTATGTTCCTACTATGTATGTCTCTTACCCACGTAGAGGTTTTCAGTGTTTGACGTGGCATGATCATGTATGTGCTTGCCCTGGTAATGAAATCATTGTCATTCTCTTTTCAATTGAGTTGCATCTTCGGCATAAGCTGTTTCTAAATGCCTGATTTATATTTCTCAATAATTATTTCGATAAATCGTTTTGTCAACATTTCAACTTCAGGAATCCGAAACATAGCAAGCTTTCCTCTAATCGCATATGTTGTACTTATGATGTAGGTGATCACAATAGAGGACCACCTGATAATATTCAAATGTGGATAAAGTTTACAGCTGCCTGCTGTCAAGGAAGGTATTTGACAGTTCTGAAAGCATTTTCCCCCCTATTCTTCAGTTAAATCATGCTGAAGATTTACCTAGCTCAGTTAGATCTTTGTTCTGATTCTTTAGTTTTCTGCATTTTTATTTGTATAACAGGGGTAAAAGGTGTATCTTTTTTTCTTCAGAGGCAGAAACATTACTGGAGGTTGTGGTTCTTCTGTCTCTTGATCGCAAGCTGGAAGGATTCCTGCTACTTCTGCATGAAACTGTACAGTCTGTCATCAATTATTTCACAGATGAGGAATGGCAGGGAGCATGCCAAAATGTTGCTAGATCTCTTGCTTGCAGGTAATTGTTAGTTTAGCTGTTACAATTGTTTGTCGGAAGTTGGAACTGTCGTTCTAGAGTTAAACAATTGCTTACAAAGAAGTGGTTTCCATGAAACTTAAAGTAAAGTGTTTTGGCAATAGACCTTTTTGTTCTTCTGTCTCATTGATACCGAGTAGAAACTCTGATCAGGATGAATTGGACAAAAGAAAAATCAAAGTCTTGCTTCCCCATTAGAGGTGAATTATTTCTGTTCTGGACCTCAAACTTGTCCATTCTTTTTCTCCATCATGGTATTGGTTCAATTATCGAGTCGCTTAAATTATTCTACTATGACCATCAAATGTGCCGATTTTGATTTGCAGTAACTAGGCTTGACTAGGGATCTTGAGAAGTTTGTCATTTTAAATCAGAAACTGGGGGTTTGTTTCTTGTTGTGCCTTTGGTTCTCCTAATTTTTACAACCCGGGTTGTTAATACAGGGTTCCAAAGGATTTGAACTGCTTACGAGCAGTGGAATGCATACCAGGAATCAACCCCGTGCTAATAACTTCAGAGCTGCAGTTTCTCATCAACTTCTGCTTAATTGTTTTGATAAGGTAGTTGGCACTTGGCTGTTGTTTCTATCAACTTGACTTGAATTTCGTGTCAAATGATCAAGCTTCCTACTTGTGTAATCAAATAATCATGTCTTCTGCTTACCACCATACTTCATTACATCCATAGGTGAACAATGAGGAGGGGATTCTCAGTTGCCTTATCGCCATTAATATGGTGGAGAAAGAATGCGATCTGTTCAAAATGTACATATACCTTACTTTGACAGAAAATTGGCTGCTCTCCACCTCAGTGCTAGAAGACAAGCCACTAATGTGTGAGATGTGGGGTGTTTACTTGCGTCATTGTACTTTCCAAATTAGCCACGGGGATTTGAGACCCTATGCAGCAAAGGTTTGCATGCACTATACTTCCCTGCTATGTTTTTTCATCTGCTTGAGTTGTTTTCTGTTTTCATCAACAATTCATCGTTTTGTGATTTCAGATTCGGGCTAAAGCAACTTATCTGCTTCACTCGAAGACCAAGAAATATTGATTAGTAGGCCAGGTATGTCCCTATATAGACCCTAGACACCATGAACAGAACCAAGAGAACTGGCTGCCTGTGGACTGATTGACTGGAATTAGATGTATGAAATTCTGTTAGGGCTAGAAGCCTAGAATCTTTGCTGCACCATCAAGGGGCTGACTGTTTCAACTGTGTGGTCTTTAGCCAACATCGACCAATCTGGTAAAGATTGGAAAGCCTGGAGAGGGTTATGGTAAGGCCTAGTGACATGCTTTTGTTATATTGATTGATATTTTTACCACAATGATCTGAATATCTAGGTTTCTTCGAATGACAATAACCATGGCAATGTGCAGAAGCGTCAGCAATGTTGCATTCTTGCTGGCGCATCTCCCGACTTCCCCTGATCCACATTCACTGATGGACTCATTCTTGACTCGCTCTGTCTTGTCGTGGGCTAATGAACCTGTAGCTATTTTTAGTGTTCTGAACTCGACTTTCTTTGCAAAATGACGATAAGATGATTCCAAGTAGTCAAACACTTCCACTTGGCAATGAGAGGCCACAGGATGTGCACGAGGCTGTGATCTAAACTGGTAGGTGAAATCGGGCATACATATTCGATCACAGGTCACTGCAACAGCACCATCCGTCCTTAACATTGCATTGATCGGAAAAACCAGGACTCTTGGAACGGCAATAATCTTGGCATCCACCACAGCCGTTATCAGTTTTGCAGGTGGAAGGCAGCAGAAAACCAGTAATGTTGGCATCTTCGAGATTCCCCTGATCCGCCTTCACCGAGGGACTCGTTCTTGACTCGCCTGGTCTCGCCATGCCTACAAACATAAAGACCACACAACAAGAACAACACGGCTAAAGACAAGATCATAGAAACAGTACTAGAGGTAGAAGTTCTGTTATGTGGTAAAGTAACGTACATGCGACAGTAACGGTCAGGAGTACTAGTAGAAGCAGTGATGATGACGAGAATGCGAGTTTGAAGGAGACAGGCTTCCCCATGATTTTCGGAAGGGTACCTCGTAGGATATCGACCCGTCTATTCGATTGATTTTGAATGGATGTGCAGGAAGAGGTGCTCTTAGGTCGATATGCCTTAGGGGTTATTCATAGTGTGGGAGAGAGACCCGATAATTCCAATTTAGTGGCTATGGTTTCATAGTTTGTGATCTCTATAACACTTCAAGTTATATTCATTCATTTGTTTGTTTGTTATGGTATCGTTTGGTTGCATGGTCCGGCTAAGTCCTAGATTACAAGGATACTAGTGTCATCCAAAAAGTAGTTATACTTAAATATTCATGGAATGTAAGTTTGAGATAATCTACATGAATTATATTGGCAAAGGTTTTAATTTTTTGAGATAATATAATAACACTTTAGAGTAATATCATGGTGCTATTACTAAAGGAAACCAATTATTGTTAAATTTTCAAACATCCTCGAATAATATTACTGCAATGGCACGACCCATGATTACAGCAATAATAGAGATAATTAGTAGGCTTCTTCGAAAGACAATAACCGTAGCATCGTTCATAAGCGCTATTAGTGGTGCAGCCGGGATCATGAATCTCATTACCAGCAGTAATTATATTGGTGTCTCCTAAATTCCTCCGATCCACCTCAACTAATGGACTCGCTCTTGACTCAGTACTCGGCCCGGCCATGCCTACAACATAAAGACACCAACAACATGGCTATGAACAAGATCACAGAAATGGTATATACATGTTGCTGGTAGAGATGGTGGCGTACATGCCACAATGATGGCAAGGGTTATTATAAGTAGATGTGAGCGGACTGCGGTTTCGAACGGAACGAGCTTCTTCATGGTGAGTGTATCGTCGGAGAGATTGTGTACGTACGTTGAGTAGTCGAGGCGGTATCTTGCAGGACCTTGACCTACTTGTTCGATCGAGTTCTTTTTTTTTTATGGATAATGTAACGAGGGGTACTCTTTATGTGTGTGTAGGGGTTTGTGTTTTTTGGGGAAAATGAATTGCTTGTCTAAGTTATTTTGTGGAGTATTTATAGAGAGACGTAGATTCCGATTGAATGGCAGTATATAGTTCTGTTTTTTGTGATTACTCGAACACTTCAAGTTATATAAAAATTCATTTTTGTTTCTTCGTATAGACATAAGACACATATGGTAGCTTTTAGTTTACATGGCCGGTTGAGTCCTAGATTACAAAAATACTACTATTATCCAAAAAGTAATTATATATACTAGCTATAATCCGAAACTATTAATCTATTATATGATACACGGCTCTTCTTTCATGTGAAATGACGCCGTTGTTTTGTTTCATTTTAAGATGGAAGAAAGCAAAAAATGTCGTCGTTTATCTCTGACTTGAACTCATGAAAATATACTTGAATGTGCCTAAATAGGGAATGACAGTTGTCCAATTATATTGAGCCAAGAACGACCTTTTTAAGCCGGGATGCGAGTTAAAAAATTTCCAACCGGTTACACTGAGTCGGGACAGGACACCAAATTGGGAAGTCGCGCTTAAGTCATTAATTAAATCATATCATGATCAATCCAATTACTAGCTAGTTAGCGAGGTCAACGATTAACTCGCGATTCTTTCGGATAATACGCGTAATCAACTCTTATTAGGTGTTGACGCAAATACTACATTCTTAATTATCAACCATATATAAGATCAAGAAGCAATCTTACTTGGTACTTAATCACTAACCACTCGAGATCGTCGATGCCAATTTTCTCCATTCCTTGCCCAATTGCATCACTTTCAAGTCGGGGTGCAAGTTAAAAATTTCCAACCGGTTACACTGAGTCAGGGCGGGACAGGGCACCAAAATGGAAAGTTGTGCTTAAGTCATTAATTAAATAATATTACGACCAATCCAAATACTAGCTAGTTAATTAACTATATAGGTCAACGATTAACTCACGATTCATTCGGATAACATTCGTAATCAACCCTTATTAATTAGGTGTTGACGCAAGCACACTACATTCTTAATTATCAACCGCAAGATCGAGAAGCAGTCTTACTTGGTACTTAGTAACTAACCACTCGAGATCGATCGTCAATGCCAATTTTCTCCATTCCAAACTACTCGACTTTCTTCCAAAAAAGCAAAGTTTTCACGTAATAATGCAACAGCAAATTCCATCAGTACCGCAATGGTACCTTATCGCCATACTTCGTCAATGCCAATTTTCTCCATTCCAAACTACTCGACTTTTTATTTAATAAAATAATCATGTCTTCTGCTTACTGCCATACTTCGTTACATCCATAGGCGAGCAACGAGGAGGGGATTCTCAGCTGCCTTATCGCCATTATTAATATGGTGGAGAAAGAATAATGTGATATGTTCAAAATGTACATATACCTTATTTTGGCGGAAAATTGGCTGCTCTCCACCTCAGTGCTAGAAGACAAGCCACTGATCTGTGAGATGTGGGGTATTTTACTTGCCAAATTAGCCACGGGGATTTATGGCCCTATGCAGCAAAGGTATGCATGCACTATACTTCCCTGCTCGAGTTGTTTTCTGTTTCATCATAAATTCATTGTTCTGTGATTTCAGATTCGTGCTAAAGCTACTTAATTATCTGCTTCACTCGAAAACCAAGAAATATTGATTACAAGGCCAGGTATGTCCCTAAATAGACTCTAGACCCATGAACAGAACAAGAGAACTAGCTGGCATAGTTAGTAAAATACGGTACGGGAAAGTTAAGTATAAAATATGTACGTGTATTTTACTTCATCTATAAACTAATGTTACGTTTAATAGTACGTTAATAGTCATAAATATTTTAAAAATAATTAAATATTTGTAAAGTTGACAAGTTAATTCATTAAATACGAATATTAAACGTGTTATACGGGTTTTATACGTGTTTAGTACGGGAGCCATCAAATGAACAGGAAAAAATGAAACAGCTTGACAATAATACGGATACGGAAGTTTTAAACGGATAAAGTACGTACGGGTACATATACGTGTATTAAACGGAGTATTTACTAACTATGCTAGCTGGGCAGCAAACTGATCGACTGGAATTAGATGTATGAACTTCTGTTAGGGCCAATCAAGGGACTGATTGTTTCAACTGTGTAGTCCAAATTCAGGCACAGCTAGCATTGACGAATCTGGAGAAGATTGGGAAGCCTGGAGAGGGTTGTTGTTGTTGATGGTCAGGCCGCCTGGTGACAGAATTTTTGGCATATTGATTACTTAATCGAGGTTAAGGTTCTCATATGATATTTATTTATTCAACAATAATCCAATCACAGGTCACTGCAACAGCACAGTTCATCACTAGTACTGCAGCTATATGAATAATTAGGGTTCTTGTAATGGCAATAATAGGAGCATCGATCACAACGCTTAACGGTGGTGCAGGTCGGAGGCACAAAAAGCACTGGAGGAGTGTTGGTATCTTCTAGATTCCCCTGACCCGCCTTCACTGATGGGCTCGTTCTCGACTCAGTACTCAGTCTGGCCATGCCTACTACATAAAAAAAAAAAAAACACACCACAACATAGCCATGGACAAGATCAGAAACAGTAGCGTAAAATCGTAAGTTTTTAAGTTTTAAAGCGCGATTTCTGACTACATCGGTGGTAAGATATAGTAGAGGTAGAAGTTTGGTTATGTGGTAATTAACTTACATTCGATGGTAACGGTCAGGAGAACTAGTAGAAGTAGCGATGATGAGAATGCGAGTTTGAAGGAAACAGGCTTCCCCATGATTTCGGGAGGGTACCTCGTAGGATCTCGACCCGCCTGCTCAATCGGTCTCGAATTGATATGCAGGAAGAGGTGCTGTTATATAGATAAGGACTGTGTTTGTTCGACAAATTCAAGATGGATTTGTGTTTTCATGCCCAGGTTGCAGTGGTTATTTATAGTGTGGGAGACAGGGGGAGAGAGAACCGATCATTCCAATTCAGTGGCTATAGTTTCATAGTTTGTGATCTCTCTAACACTCAAAAAATGTGATCGTGTTCATTTGGTTGTTTGTTATGGTATCGTTTGGTTGCGTGGTCGACTGAGTCCTAGATTACAAGGAGATTAGTGTCATCCAAAAAGTAGTTATGTAGACTTAATATTTAGGGATTGTAACTTTGAGATGATCGATTTCAAATTGTATTGAAAAAAATCTTATTTCATGGATGGTTCAATGAAGAAACTAGGAATGTCCTGAGCCAAGTAACAACAATCAATGATTGATGGTTAACACCAAACATTTGAGAACCGAGAATTGATGTAGGTTTAGGGATGATAATTTGAACCGAGTATTATCTGACATGATGTGCGATGGGCAGGTATTACTTGATCCGCAGTAGTGTAGGGCGGGTATTGCGTATCATCTTTTGATCCGCCTTGCCCTGTCTCGTTCTTGGTGCATTCTATTTCAATTTCTTATAATATCTTATTCATATTTTTCATATTTTGATTTTTTTTCAACAAATTAGATTTGATTTTTCAACTAGTTAGATTCGATTATTCATTCTACTATCACAATATTTCATATATAAAGTGTTTTCCCTTCGTTCTCTTGTATAAAGTAAATTTTGTGGTATTTTTGTTCAAATAACGTGTAATAGTGCGTTGACCCGCCCCGTCACGCAATCAGGTATTACCCACCCGGACCCGTGCGTACTTAGTGCGAAACAGGTTTGAATATTTAGATACCCGCTCTACCCCACCTTGTATGACTTTGAGTGTCTTCATCCACAATTTTGAAAGACAATTTCATTGAGACTTTTATACACCTCATCTACGAAGGACTTTAGTTAGATTTCATAATTGGAAGATCATTGAGTTACGAGTGATTATCAATATCCTTTTCTCGTTTCATAGAACTTGACCTTATTTGCAAATAATAAGATAAGATGATATTCCAAATAGTACTCGTTCATTAGTTGGCATGCTAAATGAAACAGTATTGGATCAGAAATAAAATTACACATATCATACTTTCTACTATTCATCCTCTTTTCCTTCGCGTATGTTATATGATCTGAATTGTTAAATCGTCAAACAACTTGGAATGTTACTGCAAATGCAATATCCAATATTATCATTACAACAATAATATGGACGAGCAGGCTTCTGCGAAAGACAATAAGCGTAGCATCGTTCATAAGCGCTATTAATGGTGCAGCTGGGATTAGGCAACTCGTTACTGCCAGTAGTAATGTTATTTTTAGCGTCTCCTAAATTCCCCAGCCGATCCACCTCCACTGCCGGACTCGTTCTTGACTCAGTACTCGGTCTTGCCATGCCTAAAACATAAAGAGTAAAGACACAACAACACCAACAACAACATATGGCTGGCTAGATATGAACAAGATGACAGTAAAGATAATGTAGAGATGGTGGACGTACATGCAACAATGATGGCAAGGGTTATTATCATAAGTAGATGTGCCCGGAACACGATTTCGAACGAAACGAGCTTCTTCATGGTGGGTGTCGTTGGGGAGATTGTGTACGCACTTTTGGTAGTTGTAGGACCTTAACCTACTTGTTCGATCGAGTTTTTTATTTTTTATAGATAATGCGTAAGAGGGGTACTCTTTATGTGTGTGTAAGGGTTGTGTTTCTTTTGGGAAAAATGAATTGCTTGTCTAAGTTAATTTGTGTAGTATTTATAGAGAGACGTCGATTCCAATTGTATATACTATATAGTTCCTTATTTTGTGATTACTCGAACACTTCCAAGTTATATAAAATTCATTTTTGTTTCTTCGTATAGACATAAGACACATATGGTAGCTTTTAGTTTACATGGCCGGTTGAGTCCTAGATTACAAAATTACTACTATTATCCAAAAAAGTAATTATATATACTAACTATAATCCGAAACTATTAATCTGTTAAATGATACGGTACGACTCTTCTTTCATGTGAAATAACGCCGTTGTTTTGTTTCATTTTAGGATTGAAGAAAGTAAAATACTGTCGTTTTATCTTTGACTTGAACTCTTGAAAACAGACTTGACTATGCCTAAATAGTTATGACAATTACCCAATTGTATCGAGCCAAGACCGACCCTTTCAAGTTGGGATGCGAGTTAAAAATTACACTAAGTCGGAACAGGGC
The DNA here is from genome assembly GCA_946122785.1 of Linum tenue. Lineage (NCBI taxonomy): Eukaryota > Viridiplantae > Streptophyta > Magnoliopsida > Malpighiales > Linaceae > Linum > Linum tenue. Next base: position 63,385,617 of record CAMGYJ010000007.1, on the reverse strand, counting down.
ACCAAATTGGGAGGTCGCGCTTAAGTCGTTAATTAAATCATATTACGATCAATCCAAATACTAGCTAGTTAGCTAGGTCAACGATTAACTCGCGATTCTTTCGGATAACACGCGTAATCAACTCTTATTAATTAGGTGTTGATGCAAACACTACATTCTTAATTATCAACCACAAGATCAAGAAGCAATCTTACTTGGTACTTATTAACTAACCACTCGAGATCGTCGATGCCAATTTTCTCCATTCCAAATTACTCGACTTTCTTTCAAAAAAGAAAAGATTAACTAACAGGAAAGAAACTTCACGTAATAATGCAATAGCAAATTCCATCAGTACCGCAATGGTACCGATCAAACTTCCAATATTGGCAAAACTGGCGGCACTGTGTGTTATCGGTTCCAATTGTGCAGCTGGGCCTAATGGGGACGCCTGCAAAAGTAACTTTGGCAAAATGATCATCTCCTGATTTCAACCGATCCACCATTTTCGTCGAAGAAGATGGAGTCGTTCTTGGCTCATCACTTGGCCTCGCCATGCCTGCAACATAAGAAACTGAAGACACGACAGTAACACATGATGATCAACATTGGAGATAAGGAGAGGAACATGTGTTAAAGGCAGTAGAAACCACACTTGTGTTGGTTACATATGATGTTAATTGTTACATACATGCGATGAGACTGACTAGGAGTATCGGGAAAAGTAGCGATGACGAGAATGCGAGTTTGAAAGAAACTTGTTTCCTCATGACTAGGAGTAGTATCGGGAAAAAGTAGTACGTAATGGTTTGTATGTTGATGATTTGATCTTCCGCATCTCCCCAATTTGCAAGGTATTTATAATGGCATAGGAGAGACAAAGAGACGTTAATTATATTTTTTCTATTTTTTTTTTTGTGGGACGTTCATTTGAATTCAGTCGCTACGGGTCAATATAGGGGTCTTCTTTCTCATTCTGGATGGTTACAGAGTTTCATAGTTTGTGATCACTCTAACACTCCAAACTAATTTCACTTGTTTGTACGCTTGTAAAAATGGATCCTCTCCTACAAAAAAAAAAATTATAAACAAAAACGTTTTTTCCCCCCGCAAAGTCAGTGTTGAAAAGGTAAACAAAAACGTACCTTTTAGACTTAGTAAACGTATTATTATTATTTCTTTGTACATGTTTTATTTACTCCGTTATGCATGAGCATCAAAGGCGGGGGAACGCCTTTGATGGAGTGGGCTGGGCCATTAATTGGATTAGTCACCGGGTCTATCGTTAATCGTGGGCTACCTAACAATCATAAAGATAAAAATAAAAATTGGTGGGCTACTCAACTAGATAGTTGTTTGTTGTTACTTGTTAGCCAAACACTCACGGTTCCTTTACATCTCTAAAAGCTATAACCAGAAGCAGTTTTCCCACAAAGTATAACAAAGCCAAAATAGTTCATAATTCGTCCATAAAATATTTTTTAGAAACATGCATCTACCATTGACCAATCGAGAAACATACAACAGGAAACTATTATGCTATATGATGATGACTATTTAACTTTTTTTCCCCCATGCAAAATGACATTTTTTTTGTGATTTTTAAAAACAATTCTTCATACAACTCAATGAAATAGACTTATTTCCGAGTTTAAAATCAACCGAACCATCAAGTGTCCTTCAAACGGCACGAATTCAACTAGTACGGGAGTGATGGTTTGACTGGTGGGCATACCGAGCTTGGCAACCTCTAAGAACAAACGTGAGGTCCGAAAGTTCAAAACTGACTTGGTAGGATGGCAATGAATTCGATTCTGAAAGTCGTTTGAGATTTATGCCTTACTCTCTTCCCGACTTCTGTATCGACAGAACAAGCACTAAAACGATAGAAATTGGCTAATAAATTTTTCATAGCCACGAAAAACATTCCCTAATTGCTAGAAAACGATCTTTAACCGAATTCCGATATTAATCAGATTATGAGAATATTGATCATAATTCATAACACCAAACTACCCTTGCCCTAATTACTAATAAACCATCCTTATTACCCCGAAACAGCCACCAACTGTCTGAACATATTGCTCTGCCTTTCTCAAGTGGATTGCAATTTGCAAACCCTCGATACAGTCCCTCTAGTCGGCTGTTCCTTATTTACTGTTGCTTTTTCAGATCTCATTACAAAGATCGATCAACACTAAACAGTTAAATAATAATAATTTCCACACAGTTAAATAATAATAATAATTTCAACCATAAAAAATAATGATAGTTGGGAATAACGAGAGGAATAAACGTCAAAGACGTCCCACCAAGTGAAGTGATCAACGTTTATTCTTCACATCACTCTTTTCCCATTACCCACAAAACAAAATGCTTTTTCTTTCAATTCTTAATAATGAGGCCAAAGTGTGCCAACAGTCTTAATTAGTTAAGGCTAATTGTGATTATTGATTGCACCACCCAAAACCGCGTGGGTCCTTTCCCAGGTATCCCCTAATCAGCAAAGAAGAGAGAATTCATGAACTTTTTAACTAAATTTAGGGTAACAATAATGTGAAGATAATATTCAATTTCTTTGGGAATCTCAAAAACATATATAAAAAGCATTTTTGTCTACTGAAATTAGTAGTTCAATGAACAAATACTTTTAGCGTAGCAAGAAGATAAATGGCATGCACACATTGTTTGTTCAGAACAACTTTACTGACGTTTCTATGCAATGAAGTATTTGTCCAACCTCATTTTTGTATGGTACAACACGATGAAGTGAGGTGGGTGATGTTGTGTGCAATGCGATGAAATATAGAAGTGTTGCTATGCGGGCATGTGATGGAGTACAACCAGGAATTAAAATTCACGATGACAATAAAAGATTGCGAGTAAATAAATTACTGATGCATGTCAAAGGCATAAGACTTGTATTAAAAAAAACTTCGAGCTTAAAATTTGCCGTCACAACAATTTTTTTTTATGGGCGTCACATTTTAAAGAGCGTTTAATTAATTTAAAATACAAAATACACCAATTTGATTTGAGTTCGAATTGACGACTCACCTAAAAGAGATAGCTAGGCTAAGGCTGTTATAAACCCTAAACCTTCCCTCCAAAAGTAACAGCCAAAAGCGTTGTGATTGGACCACATTAATCCACCTAAAGCCATTAGAAGACCTATTTAAGATTCTTTTTATGTGAAATGGAACCCCACGGGATTAGTAAAAGATAATAGGGATCAAACCATCTTTTTTGCCCTTTGATTACTTTCTGGTCTCCAATCCGACAGATATTATACCATTTAGGACTTTGCTTTAGTGGGCTTGAGCACTTTGTGTGCTACTTCTTGGGATCCGGAGCTGAATTAAGCTCCACGATTAAGTACATAGAAGTTGTTAGATGAGGTAAAAACTGATTTAAATGAAATTAAAGCAAACTTTTATTTTTGGAAGATAAACAAATATCAAAGAGAATTCAGACAATCAGATGGAACGAGTTGAGAACAATGAAAAGTGAGGTCCGATAAAGAGAAAAATATAACCACCCGTACTTAGCTCTAGCAATGCTGCTTGTCCACCATCAAATAGGTCGAAACTGATTAAATCACACTTATCAATCAATAAATGACATCCTAAATGACATGAACAACTAGTTTGATATGAAGCTCTTTAATCGAAATCCATATTGTGAGCAATCAATATCCAGCCGTGTGCATGCATTAGAGAAGATTATCTGTCACTTTGATTTGATCCTTTGCAAGTTGGGTCTTGTGATTAGAGGATTTAGTACTGAATTTATCACTATTCATAAATAATTTGAAACTCATATCATCTATCATCAATAGTTCTACCAAATCATTCAAACTATCTCACAAGAGAGATCATAATTTTTTTTTATTAAATTCAAGTTAGCAATTAGGATGGCGATTCGTAGTGGACCACATAAAAACAACAAGTAAGCTGGGAAGCGATGAAAATGAAGTAGAAATAAAATTAATAATTCATGTTGGATGGTTTTTGGTTTACGTTTAATCATTTTTTTTTATAAATTTGTTATGGTTAAAACAGTAGACCAGTTAAATTGGTGTGCTTCATATGATTTTATGTCAAACCGTGTGGCCGGTCCATCCCTAACCGTACAAATACACGAACCGAACCACTATTGTAACTGATTTGATGGTTCAACTACTCGTCCAACCGGTGATCCAATTTGATTCTTATCACAATGAAAAAAAGACTCACTCTGCTCTAGCAACGCTGCCTGTCCAGTGTCCACTATCAAACTTGTCCAAACTGATCTACGTATCAATCAATAATTGACATTGTAAACGACACGAACAACTAGTGTGCTCTTAATCTCTTTAATCGAAAATCCATACCATCAGCAACCAGCTAGCTAGCCTTTGCAACTAATCAATCACTATCCAGCCGTGTGCATGCATAATAGAAGATTAAATGTCACATTGATTTGATATTTGCAAGTTGGGGTTTTGTGATTAGAGGCTTAATAAAGGTTTGATTTGAGATTAGATTTTGCCCAGATCCTTTGCTTTAATTATCAGTAGGTATGAGATCAATCATGAGGAGATGCGACAATGAAGAGAAGTTGAGCTGCTTACGAGTTTGAACCTGCATCACAGAAATGGATCTATAATTATCCAAGAAAATGAACTGGAAAATTGGACGTTTCTGCTGCTGGCCGCGTGGGACTTAATTATATCTATACATCTCTAATCAGATGTAGATACAAGAAGGATATTTAATTCTGAATTTGATTGGATGGATATTATGACAATTCACAAGATCTATAAGCAAGATTATGGTGGCTTGGTTTGAACTCATCCAGGTTGCGAGCCCACCATTTCAAACAAAATACATATATCGTAATTACGATGAGAATATGATTGATAGTTATTTTAGTCATTTCGGAATTTGACCCATTTGTAAATTGTAACCCCTTACAATGTGTTCGTACGCACTCTAATCCAATGATCGAAAATGCATCTTGAGCGATCTTAACTTCTTTCAAGAATTTTATGATACTAGTGACGCTCGCAATATACATTCCTTTTTCCGCAAAACTTATGCCTCACAAATCGGGTTTTAGTGAGACAATAACCTCTTTGATTATTGTAATTGCATCGTTTTAACTCCTTTCCCAGTAGATAATCCAATATAAATTTGTAATGAAGATGTTGCAAGAACCGATTCCCTCAACTCAACTGTCGAGACCCTCCAAAAAGAAATTAGTTGGTTCTTTATCGAGTTCGTTATTGCTTTACATTAAAACCCTTGACCCAAAAGCCAGCTTCTGGCCTATGATATGCTTTGATTCTTTAGTATTTTTTGTTCGCTTTCTTCAGTACGACAACATATGATTGTGTCTGCAACCGAACATCAGTACATATGGTTAACCCTTTTTCATAGTTAATCTTGAGATGCCTCCTTCAATGAATATTTATTTCTTTGGCATAAAGTAGAACCGTCAGTTATAAGTGCCGGACAATCCAACTTAAGTATATATACCAAAAACTTAAAGCTTAATTAACCATCAAAACACAATCTTCATAGTATAATTAATGCTAAAACAAAATTCGGAGGTTTATATTGGTTGGAGGACACAATGTGTTAGTATGATGAGATTTAGTAAGTGTTAGACCGCAACGGGAAATCGATCATGCAAGAAATTAAAGTAATGAACATATAGATTTACGTGGTTTACTAACACGATAGGTGTTAGCTAATCTACTGACATGCCAGATCAGTTTCACGTACACTTGAGTATATACAAATTACAGAGATTGAGAAGTTATACGTAGCAACTTCTCCATTGAATGAAGTATGCTCATCGGAAGGCTTAAACCGTAGATAGTGAAGAAAAGAAGGACAGGAGTTAGTTATGTAATTATTTGGGAGATGATGATGATGATGCAAGTGTGCCGTCCAAATAATCAATTATCTTATCCACTACTGATCAGAAACCAGAACTGGCCGACCGGATAAATTGATTTGTGCTCCGACCACAATGGAGAACCGTACTCATTCCAGCTGCCCTTTTTGGGTTTTACGTACAAGGTAGCATCAAACCGTTTCCATCGTGGTCGTTTAATTAGTTGCATTCCCCCACCGGCGGCGAAATGGGAAACATATATAGTTACTCTTGCTTGCTTGTATGTTAATGTTCGTGCATGATTTTCATAATTTGGTCATCAGGCGCACTTATAAATTTGTGTACATATTTATGTGGACCCTTTTTGATTTGGATACTAGGAAAGGGATGCTTCGAATCCATTCTTATCAGGGCTCTCCTTGTCCAACAAGGATTCATAACCTTATTGGAAATAGGATTCCGGGCATCATGTTATTTACTTCTTAGTCTTGCGAGATTGACACGACTCATAAAGTTCTGACTTCTCAGTACGTTAATTTTTTTTCCTGGAAAACGGTCATAGTATGAGTCTATCAACATTTCATTGTCACTTAGGTTACGATAGAGTAATCTACTCGAGACGTGAAAACTAACAAATTTTTTTGGACGTAAAATCACCAAATTTAAAATAAGCGGGATTACTACTAAACCAAATCGTTATTTAAATAGTACTTTTTAAAATCAACGAAATTACCATATACATGAAAAGTAGGACTTTGCTATGGTGGCATGCATGTCACCGTAACTTGCACTTTTAGATCCACCTCATATAGGATTAGGTCGACCTAATCTGTCGTTTCAGTTTTGTGCTAGAAGGCAGCTTACTTCGTAGCAACTTCGAGCATTTTGTTTGAAACATTCCGGATATCCAATATTTCATCCAATGCATTGACTTTGTAGACATACATACCTACTTTCATGTGGTAGAGGCCCCTAGACTCGAATCTCATCCATACTTCTCGAATTGAACTCAAAAGTAGGCTTCACAAACACTTTCCCAGACTTAGCCATTTTCAGGCAGTTTCCCAGTTTTGGCATAGCCTTTTTTATCAGGTTCAAAAATGGTCTTCTGGACTTCCTATCGAGCTCCCAAGCACTTCAATGTGTAGATGGACACTCCAGCTTCAAAACAAGCCATTAATCTTCAATTTTCATTGAGCCAATTGTAAGATATGAATCTCCAAAGTAGGCACCATGAAACTGTTTTTACACTGAAACAACATATTAGGTCGACCTAATCCTAATCGAGGTCTACCGAAAAGTGCAAGTCACGGTGACATGCATATCACCATAGGCGCACCCTGAAAAGTATTCAAATGGTACTCCTAAAATATTTTTTTTTTAAAAAAATCTTATGGTAGGATCGTGGTAGGCTAGCCAAATAGGTATATGTGTGGTAAAGATGATATTGTAATGATGCATGTTGTCGCCATCCTTTTGTATGGTATTTTAAGGAAGATATATCTGCCTTTCCACTAGGGATGGCAATCAAACCTATGACCGCGGGTATCCGACCGCCCCCGACCCAGTCAACGCGGGGAATCCCCGCTTTGACCGGGTATGGGGCGGGTATGGGTAAAACCCGCAAAAAGTTTGATGGGTATGGGGCGGTTATGGTTTTAGCCTCCCCCGCCCCATACCCATCCCCATACCCGCCCCACCAAGATAATTTCTTAACATATAAAAAAATATGTGCATCAAATTATAATATATCAATGATGATGAGGATAACTTGAGAAAATAAATAGTAGAAATGCAATTGAGTGACCACCTTAATCAAAATCTAATTCATTTCTCTCAATTCTCATTTCACTCTTTCACTTTCCCCCTTGTCAACAAGATTATGTTAGTTAATTATTATTTAGTAGATGTATCAGAGTTAGAATCTAATAATTTGAAAAATATTATACTCTATATTATGTATTAATGGATATTTTAGGATCATAATCTTTGAACCATATTAAAAAAATGACCGTGTTTTATTGACTTCATGATATGATATAATATGTTCGTTTAGAGTTATAATTAGAACTTTTCTTGTAAGTTTTAGGTATAATAATGTTGGATGTACGGGTATGGGTATTACCCATGGGTACCCGAAACCCACGGGTATGGGGATGGGTTTGCAAAACATTCCCCGCATGGGTATGGGGCGGGTATGGGTTTGGGTATTTCAAGATGGGTATGGGGATGGTTTAAGCAAACCCGCCCCAAACCCGCCCCATTGCCATCCCTACTTTCCACGAAGATTTTCTCTTCTCCATACCCCAATGGAAAAAGCAAAAACTATATTCGTAAAAGAAGGCAATTTGATGGATCCCGATCGTGTCAAGTGGCTTACAATCTTCACCTGTAATGATTACTTATTAACAGTGATTGTTTCTTTTAATGAATCTTATTATTATTAATTAAGAATGATGTTTGGTGTTCATACTTTTATACTATACATACACTATAACCAATTGGCACCATCCCAATGACATGCCGATTATTATTATTGGAATTACCATGATTAACATTATGATCATGATCATCTTAATAACACGCTTAAATGACATTGTTTAACCTATAAGTATTACTCAAACTTTGTAATGTTGGAGATTTCTGTTTCCGGTAGGTTGTGTTAGAGCCTAGAGGTATATTGCAGAATAAGTATGAATGGGTTGATTACTTTATTTAGTTAAGGTGGATAACATTATATAAACAAGAGCGCGTGGGTTGGGTGTACAATATGATATCTATATAACCTTATGCAAAATTTCATCTCTCATGTGGATTGGATGTATAATATAACTCATTCTTCCATTCATTTTTAATGGGTAAATGTCACATTTGGTCACTGGGATTACTAAATCGTGTTATGTTTAATCACTAGAAAAAATTAATATCAATTTTGGTCACTCGAATTACTAAAACATGTCACATTTAGTCACTCTCACGTTCGCCTCCGTCCAACTCCGGTCACTCGAAATTTTTTTTATATGAATGTCACTCGGATTACTGAAACATGTAACATTTAGTCACTTTCCGTTAGCCTCCAAATGGAGTTGGACGGAAACTAACGGGAGAATGACTAAATGTGACATGTTTCATTAATTCGAGTGAACAAAATTTATATTAATGTTTTTTAGTGACTAAACATGACATGATTTAGTAATCTCAGTGACTAAATAAGGCATTTACCCATTTTTAATGGAAGTATGTAAGCATATTTATTTTAACTCAAAATTTTGTTTTTTGCCACGTGGAGAGCAAAGAATAATAAATGCATGCCTCTGGGCTCTGGTTGATACAAAGACATAGCAGCTAGGTTGAAAGTGCATGAATAACTTTTAAGTTAGCTAGCTATTGGCATTCTATGCATTTTGAAAGAAATACAAAGAAGTGGAGACAATACTATGGTGTCAAAGTAATACAAGGATCATTAACAACAAATAAGACTTATGACAATGATATATATGGACTGGACTTATCTCGATCGGGAATCAAGCGCAACAGTAACTTAACTCTTACGAGAGCTCGTTTAATAACCTCATACTCACACACCGTTGAGTTAAACTCTGAAATAAGACTCTAAATAAACAAATTAAACATGCCCTTCACTAAAACTCTCCCTATTTATATATGTTAAACCCACTGACTCAAGTACATCCAAAAATCAAATCCAAGCACACAACTTCAAGAACAAGAGACAGGAAGGGAACCTCGCTTTCACTTCGTTTCAGGATAAAAAGCTTATTGGCTTGAACCCAAATGCGAAAGTAGAGACATTTGAAATGCCAAATTCTTCGTTTGGCCTTTTGCTTGTGTTGATGCCCGGATACTCCCTCTTCCACGTGTCACTTCCCGCTGCCCCACGCCGAGCGCTTGGACCCTGCAGGACGGGCGCCTAGAGGGCTACACCCGTCCGTTAGCACTCCAACGATCAAGTCAGGTGCAACTCTAGAGAGAGAAGTGAAGAAAGAAGTTTAGTGTGAGAAAGACCAACCTGCTTAAATGCTACCTACCAAGTGCTATTTATACTACTCGAGCTCCTCGACCAAGCTCCGACCAAGCTCCGACCAACTTCTGCCACCAAGGTATATGTCAGTCTAGCATTAAATGCTCGGTCTCCCCTGGCGCCTACGCGCCTACACGTGGCATACCGTCCATTTTCCACGTCAGGGCGCATAGGAGGACCACTTGCCTCGTGGCGCCCTTCTGACCTTGTCCACCTGTACTCCCTTGTCTGCGAGCCTATTTTGTCGTCATGCGCCCCCTGCTCCTTCACAACCACCTAGGTCATACTCTTATGGGCCATAAATAGGCTTCAGGCCCAATAGGCTCTTACCTTCCATGAGCTCCTTTCCTCTCTCTCAACAAGGCCCAATGGGCTCTTCTCTACTACCCCAACAATTGCCCCCCAGTTAGGTGTTCACTGGTGAGCGCCTAACTATGCGTCTGGTTTTCATTAGGTTTTGTGTCACCATGAGGCGTCCAAATTTGCTTTGCATAAGCCCATGCGCCCCTATTCTAAGCAATGCGCTTTCAAAAGATAACCTCACGTTGCCCCCCTGCCCTTTCAGCTGAGCTCGCACCTAGGCTCGGGCGCATGGAAGAAAGAAAACAGGAGGCGCATAACCGCGATCCTCATCCTTCCACCCGGTTTTGAACAATCAAGGAGGCGCACGGCCTTGCTCCTACCAAGCGCATGACCGTGCGCTTGACCGTACCTCCTGCCCCCCACTCGGTGTGCGTTCAAATTTTTGAATTTTAAAATTCAAATTTTGAACGGAGGGTGAGGATTGGATCGTTCAGCGCGCGGTTTCCTAGGTGACTCTTCACCTCCTCCCCATCTCTTATAAATATTCATCCTCCTCTCCATTCTATCTCATTCGCCCCAAATCTGCTTCTCTCTCTACTTCCTCTCTCTAACTGCTCCTTCTCCGTCGCACCCGCGCGCCCTCTTTTCCCTCGTCTGTGCGCCCCTCCTGCTCTCACTGAGACATGTCGAAGTCAGATTCCGGCGCAGCACCGACCACCGCCGACAAGGAGGCGCCTAGCGTTCTTGATGTCCTGGAGCAGCATCTGTCGCCTGACCCGATGCGAAACCAAGATCAGAGAGCGCCTCGATCGGCCAAGGAGGCGCCCAAGCAATCGAAGGGGAATTCCTCTTCTTCCGCGCCTGCTAACGTCGAGGCGCCTGCTGATGGTGAGGCAATACCAGTCGTCAATGCGCCTGAAGATTCAGAGGCGCCTTCGGAGTCCGCGCCCACGGCCTCGACCACTAATCAAGGTATTTTTCCTATGCCCCCCTGACTTCCAATCCTTCGATTTTGCATCGCTCCTTTGTTAGGCGCCCATTAGCGATCTTAGGTCCGTGTCATTGACCGAGGACGATTGGCTTTTAGGCTCCGCGCCTACCTCGGACTCCGCGCCCGCATCGTCAGAGTCGGGTGAGGTGCAAAATTCGCCAGCCTCCACCAACTCAGGCGCCCCTGAAGATGGGTCATTCAAGATAGTTGATTGGGTCGATACTTGGCCACAGGGTGGGGCGCCTGAGAATATAAGCAACCTGCCCGTGACTCGAGCTGGGCCAGACCATGTGGCCACTGTCAAGATAGCAGAGTTGCATCGCCTGATAACCTCGTGCAACTTACCCCGGAGCTGGTCTTATGCGCCTGCCCCACGGGTCACCAGGGTAGGCGTTGTGGGTCCTCGCTGGATTGGGATCTACCGAGAGTACTTCAAGTTCGGGTTGCGCTTTCCCTTGGATTCGATTTTACAGGGGATTCTGGATACATGCGCCTGTCCTATTGGGCGCCTGTCACCGTCCATCTTCTTGATACACATTTTGTTCAAGTTGAAGTGCCGTCAGAACGACATCACGCCCACGTTCAAGCTCTTCAAGCATTTTTTCACAATGACCAGCAGTAAAAATTGCATATCTATACAGAGGCGCCTGGATATTCCGGGACATTTTTTGGAGGATTGCCCTAAGTTGGGGCGTGCGTGGTATAGGTCTTATTTCTTCATCAAGCCTCACGCAGACTCTTTTTACGAGAGTGGCGGCCGATTTACCCGGCGCTGGAGGGTTGGCAACACCTCGCGCTTTAATGTTGACGAGGAATTGACCGAGGAAGAAAAAGAGCATGCGCGCCTGTTGTCTCTTTATCCAGTTAACTTGAGCTCGACAGCCGCGCGTGTCCCCGTTCTACACGAGTACTATGCTGATGGTGGGTAGGCGCATAGTGTGGCCTTTGCCTCGCTGCTGGCTAATGCGCCTTGTTATACGTATGTAGCTAACTTTATTCTAACCATGCTGTGTATTGTGTTTTTCCAGGCGTGGACTACACCTCGGTGGCCTCCTTGATGAAAACCCAACTGGAGAATATGGGTTTAGACTATCAGGCGCCTGTATTCCCAGGACAGGGCGCCTCCAAGAAGAAGGGCGCCTCGAAGAAAGGAAAGAAGAAAACCGCCCCAGCACAAGCACGGACCGGGAGCAAAGCCAATGCGCCTAGTGCTCCGACCAGCGGTGGGAAGGGGCGCTCGAGTCCGCGAAGAATTAAGCCACAGAAAGTGGTGAAGGCTCCGGCAGAGAATGCGCCTGTCGATGCGCAACCTGAGGAGGGGGCGCCTCTTATTGTTCAGTCCGATCCTGAGCTGGACATTGACGAAGTCCCCCTGTCAAGCAGGCTCAAAAGGAAGTCTGATGAAGGCGCATCGAGTCATGGCAAAAAACGGCGCACAGAAGAGGAGGCGCCTGTCCACCCTTTTGTGCAAAAGTGGTTGCAACCACCGAAACACAGGGTCGTGGTGGAATGCTCGGATAGGGCTGCGTTGGAGCGAGGCTCGGCGCTTGGTTTCGCTTTCCGCGCCTCCGAGGTACTGCGAGCGCCCTCGAGTGTTGAAGGGAAGAATCTCTGGGGAGAAGTGGCGCGCATAGCGGCTGAGGTATACCAAGCGCTTTCCAACTTAACTTATTTATATTCTCCAACTTTTATCATGATGCCATGCTATGCGCCCCCACTAATGACTTACACAACTTGTTATTTTGACTTTGGTGTAGATGCTCCACTTGGCCAAGAATGGCGCCATGGCGCAAGAGGCGCAGCGCCTAGGCGAGGTGGAAGCCAACAAGGAGCTTGGCGTTGCGAGGGATGATTTGGAGACAGCGCGGAGGCGCCAAGCAGAGTTGGCGAAGGAATGTGAGGACGCCAATCTTGAAGCCGCCAAAGCTGCATCCCTCTTACAGACAAGGGTGGACGAAGAGAAGGAAAAGCTGAAGGTGGCGCATGAGGCCCAACTTGAGATTCTCAAGAGGGCGCATCACGAAGAGGTGGCCAAGCTGGTGAAGGAGAAGGCTGATCTTGACAAGGAAGCCGGCGCCCAGAGGAGTGAAATCGATCTCCTCCTCGATGAGAAGAAGGCCTTGCAAAAGGAGAATAAGCAGTTGATCCGAGAAGGGAAGAGGCGCCAGGAAGAACTAGAGGCGCTTAAGAGTGAGAAGCCTGCCCCCCAAGCGCCTGCATCGGACTTGGCGGTGAAGGCGCATGCATCCTTGCACAGCATCCTCATCTTGAAAAGGAAGCTGGATGCTGATCATCCCAATATCAATTGGGACGTCCAGGAGATGGCTAAGTTTGTCATCGATTTTATGGCCAGTGGGCGCCCCATCATCGACGCCGCTCCTGCGCCCCCCGAAGATCAAGCGGATGAAGCTGGCTCGGGATCAAGCTCGGAGTCCAGTGATGACGAGGATGGGGATGAAGAAGATTGATTCTCTACTCCACTGTCTGAGCTTTCATGCATTTGATCCTTTTGTTGCGCCCACTTAGGCGCCTCGTGTTTTATTTGACTATCTTTTATCTGGGTTGTTTTCTGAACAGACAAGTGTCCTTTGCGCCTTAGTCTTACGGACGTCTTATCTCATTGTTTTACTTAGTATTTTATCTTATCATATGGGGCATATTACGTAAATGCTGTGGGCGCTTGAGAGTGCGCAAAGATTTGGTGCAATAGGCGCTTAAGAGTGCACAACGACTTGGTGCTATAGGCGCATGAGAGGGCACAATGATTCGGTGCTATGGGCGCATTAGAGGGCACAATGATTCGGTGCTATGGGCGCATTAGAGGGCACAATGATTCGGTGCTATGGGCGCATTAGAGGGCACAATGATTCGGTGCTATGGGCGCATTAGAGGGCACAACGATTCGGTGCTATGGGCGCATTAGGGCACTAGAAAACGATCCCAAAGACAAGTTAACGAAACCAGTATGTATATATATATTCCGTCTTACAAAATATCCTCTGGGCGCTACCATCGGGCGCTTTAAGTATCCCGGGCGCGGAGGGGCGCTTTACACTAATGTTGTGGGCGCATAAGGGCGCTTTACAAGACTACTATGAGCGAACTATTGAAGTAGCTATGTATATGTATGCCGATTTCAAGAAACCACCTCAGGGCGCGATTACCGGGCGCTTTAAGTATCCCGGGCGCTAATACTACGGGCGCATTTAGGCGTCTCCCCATGCTCCTACCAAAAAAACCACACCCCGAGGCTTGATACTTGTTCTCACGTTTACCACAAACCGGGCGCCCCTTCCTGGCGCGCCAATTGTTGATGCCCGGATACTCCCTCTTCCACGTGTCACTTCCCGCTGCCCCACGCCGAGCGCTTGGACCCTGCAGGACGGGCGCCTAGAGGGCTACACCCGTCCGTTAGCACTCCAACGATCAAGTCAGGTGCAACTCTAGAGAGAGAAGTGAAGAAAGAAGTTTAGTGTGAGAAAGACCAACCTGCTTAAATGCTACCTACCAAGTGCTATTTATACTACTCGAGCTCCTCGACCAAGCTCCGACCAACTTCTGCCACCAAGGTATATGTCAGTCTAGCATTAAATGCTCGGTCTCCCCTGGCGCCTACGCGCCTACACGTGGCATACCGTCCATTTTCCACGTCAGGGCGCATAGGAGGACCACTTGCCTCGTGGCGCCCTTCTGACCTTGTCCACCTGTACTCCCTTGTCTGCGAGCCTATTTTGTCGTCATGCGCCCCCTGCTCCTTCACAACCACCTAGGTCATACTCTTATGGGCCATAAATAGGCTTCAGGCCCAATAGGCTCTTACCTTCCATGAGCTCCTTTCCTCTCTCTCAACAAGGCCCAATGGGCTCTTCTCTACTACCCCAACAGCTTGCTCGTGAAAATGCCGAGAACGAAAACGACGGAAACCAAAACCCTAGCTAGCTAGCTAGCTTAGAGATGCTTTTGAACTTGTTCATATTTGTGGCGTGGCGTGGGCTTGGCGGGAACCTAGCTTAGCTATTCAAACACAACACCATAGCACTCAGAGATGCAGGTGAATTTTGATAAAGCAAAGCATATATAGTGAAAGTGAACCCACAAACTCAAAACTTTTGGATGGGACGTAAAGGCGCGGCGCACAATTTTTTTAATACCCTCCAAAATGTTTGTTGTGATGGATCCATGTTTTTTTGTTTCTTTCAATTTTGTAGTATTTGATACCGAAATATTTTAAAAAGAATGCAATTGGGATTAACTTCTGGGTTTCGATTATATGTATATCGTGTGGATTTTCACCCACAATTAGAACAAAGTAATTATAATTTTTGGTCGAAAGGGAGCAAAGCAATTATAAGAACTCCTATGCATCAATCAGATGGGGTATAAGCTTGCAATAGTGTCATACAGAGAGCAATACCTAACAATGTGTGATTGACTATACTAGCTAAATAAGTTCCTTACGAACATAGGATGCTCTTTTTGTTCTAAATCATCAACAAGAAAATTAGCCTCTTGATAAAAGTAGGATAAATAAATCTTCCAATTTCGAGTTAGAAGCGACAGATAAGCAAGTATGAGGCTCACATGCTGATTATAGGCATTATCTTATGTTGAATGGAACGAGATTGCGTTCGTTGCTTGATCGATTTGAATGACAACATTCTAAAAAGCTTGATGCTTTCTAAATAACCTTTTTATAGTTATTGATTTTATTTTTCGGTGGGGTAGTGGGAAGAGATTTTTACAATTTTATATGCAAGTGTAGATTCTAGAAATATATAGTCAAAGGAAAGCCTTCTTATATTTTCCTACAATGGAGGACTTTAGGAGTGGTGTTCAAAAGAGGGGTCCAAAATCCCTATCCAAAGGCCATTGTAGCCAATTAGTTATTACCTTTGTTGAGGGCAAAAACATATTGGTGGGAAAGTTTGGTTACCAGCTCCCTTTGCTGACCAATGGCACTGCAACATTGACTCCCCCATGGAAATGGAAGTGATGGAAAACAAACTGAAAAAGAGAGTGATGTTTAATCTTCTGGAATGAAGTTCTTTTTTTACGGTGGAGACTTTAATTTCATTCATATTCATCTAAAGGTTACTATCATCCAATTAGTTAGTTAAATAAATAGGTTCTATCTAACCAATTTATCCACAACAACCTCATCAAACTAATATAAATTCGATTCGATAAATCAGAATCATCAATTATTATTTTTTGTATTGAATTGATTTTAAAGTTTAAGTTTGAAGACATATGATCTGAGACACAATATCATACCCGAAAATTCAGGTCGATTCGTGATCACAGTAACACCACCTCATTTTGAATACCAGAGTATATATCGCAAATTCTGCACGAGTACGCTAGTTTCACTCACGCGCGTATATAAAGTCTCATTAAACCTTCATTCTACACAATACTATACGTATCAGGTATCACCATGTCACAAGTGCATCGTCCATCGCTTATAAGTCCACCCCAGCAAACTTTAGATTACCAATACTCGATTTTAAGATCGAAGATTCACATTCTGATGACTCAAACATAGAGATTTTACAGGAATATCGCATGTCAGTCCTATGAGGATTGGGGGAATGAATAGAAGAATTTAATACCACAAATGGTAACATCAAGGGCATTGAATTTCAATTCCATTTTGTATTCCACATACGGTGACTGCGCTGGTAAGCATGAAGAAGAGCACATGCAGAAGCAGCCTGTGAAAAGTCAGAAATGAGAGCCATTTGGTGGTGAGTATGAATATGGGATTTGTTTTTTTCTCAACCGTAGTTGTGTTATCTTTGTCAAACAAGACATGCTAATCATTTGTTGTTCCCCCACATTACATTACATTACATTACATTACATTACATAAACCCCCGATTTCTAAAGTCTTGAAAAATCTTCCTCCCTGTGAAATTCCTCGAAATGACTTCTATCTAAAATATACACTGTCCTCTCTTGGAATTTCTAGCTAGATAACACCTCTTTTTTCCTTGGCCAA
The DNA here is from genome assembly GCA_946122785.1 of Linum tenue. Taxonomy (NCBI): domain Eukaryota; kingdom Viridiplantae; phylum Streptophyta; class Magnoliopsida; order Malpighiales; family Linaceae; genus Linum; species Linum tenue. The sequence goes on along the minus strand of CAMGYJ010000007.1, from coordinate 63,368,421 downwards.
TGTATAGCGACGTTTAGGTAATTAAATGAATGTGAATTTACGAAATTATATCACATTTTAGTATATGCAAATTTTATTTCTCCAACTTATTGAATTTGGTTATCGGGCACCAATTGAGAGTCGTGATATCTCATCATTTTTGGTTTGGACAAGGTGTTGGTATTTTTATTTAGAGGGTGTTGATATAAACCTCCTAACTCCTATAGAATATGCACTAAATTAGAAAATTGGTCTGCACTTCTCGTCGACTAGCTAGCACAAGTCGTACTATGTCTATTTACTTTCTTATTCAGTCGATTACCTGTTCTGTTATGACATCATAAAATCTCACCTTCTCATTGTACGTGACTAGTGACTACATAACTTTTGGATTATAATCTTTCAAAATGTTTGTACGTCCAACAATTTATACTTATATAAGAATCGAGAAGTGAAGGGAAGGAAGTATGTTTCTTACCAAATGCACGCACGCATGAGCTTGAAATAGAAATGAACACACAAACATCAAAACACTAGTAGTTCAACGATACCGTAACTGCAAATAGATTTAGTGAAAGCGTTCAAGTTTGAACGATCAATTATTCGCTACTCATCGTACTTGTTTGGTTGGTTGGGATAGTTTATTAAGGAGGGAATGTGGCAGTACATTCTTGGCTGCCTTCTCGTAGGGAGAATTATTCCACAGACAAAGTAGGAAAGACATGAAACCAAACACCAAAGACCCTTTGTAGTATTATTATTTGCTTAGTTAGTTATTATTCTCTCCACCATGCGGCCAAGACGTACGTTAGTCAATTAAAGTACTGTATTTAATTTTATAATTAAAATGTCCCCTTCCTTTGTCATTCATTAAAAAACCTGCTCTTGGGAAAGTCACCTAATGGTGGGTTATAAAAGTCAAAAATACATTTAATTAGTATTATTATTGGTCTCTATAAGATGGCTGCATTAGATAAAAATATCCCACAGAAAAATTACAAATTTCTTGCGGGAATTTTTTCAGAACGTTCAAATTTAGGTTTTATTAGAAGCCAAAATTGTTAGGTTTATTGCAGGGAAAACAATAAGATGGAGACAAAAGAAAAGGGCTTCAAACTTCTGACATTGAAAGTTCTAGGCCTAGCTAATACCTTAGAAACTGAAAACCCTAGAAACTAATAATTCAAAAGGAAAAATATTGGTTACTTGGTTAGTGAATTGTATTGATGACCACCACGTACATTCATTACTGTATGCTTAGTCTGTGTGTAAAATATGAGAGATTCTAGCTAATATGTATTATTTATCGATTATCACACTTAGACTTTGTAAATGTGTAACTTCTAACGTTAATGTTATTTCTCGATTCATACGTATCATTCTTGTGCACGAATCATGATAGTTTTTCCTTGTAGAATTCAAATATAATCGGGTGCCCCAAAATGATGATGGCGACTAATGTTACTCCTAACTAATCATCAAAGTAATAGGTGGAAATTTGATGCTTATCAGCTTATATAATTTTAAAGAACAATAAAAAAAAAGTGATAGCAACTAGCTATAATGAAACCACCTTGTGATCAACAACTATGCATAACCTAATCAGAATTCACCACATCGCCGCCCTTTTCTTTCTTGAAAAGTCTTTAATATTTCTTCGTAATATTTAACAGGCGATTTCTCACTCGTTTTAAGTCAAAATTTATTTTTTTTTGCACAGTTAGGTCAGATTAAATGTGCTCTTCAAAATTATATCCACTTTGATATATTTTTGGAACAAAAAAATTTGTCATTTTTTACCAGTCTATACCATATGGTATTGACTGTATTGAAATAAGAGCATATCTAGGTATGAAAAGCGTACCATGATGGTATGAACAAACCAAGACTATATGATGGTTGAATACATGATATTAGAAGTATATTAACTGTCATTTACGACTTTTAACATTGTGTACCACAAGATACCACCCCGTACCAGGGTGGTATTGTATGGTATTTTTTGATCCTGTATTTTGTTCACCCAGAAAATTGTAGATCCAATAGATCATGATGAACTCGTTCCTTCAGTGAAAAAATTTCCAAAATGAATTAAAAACGAAGAAGATACCATATGATATGCAGTTGGTACCGAGAGGCACAAAAAAAAAAATCTCAAAATATGAAAAATGAATATCATTTTGTAGAGAACAATGAACTCGTTCCATCTGTGCAAACAAAATTGAAATTCGAGTTAGATATGAGTCGATTAAGAAAACAAGAAAAAAATTAAAAAGACTTTTAATTCTTTACCCTTAGATCTGAATTTTCTGAATGAAAGATACAGATTTAAGTATTAATAGGTGCATGTTATGCACCGTATCTTCCGCCCGGTCAACCTTTTTGCATAGAGAATATTACCATCATCTACCATTACTGTATCACTATGGTAATGTTTTATACCAACCAAAAAAAAATCTGGTACTACTGTACTAGTAATTATGACCAATAAATTAAATTAATGAAGTACAAAATACTCACCGAATTTCCCGCCAGAAACAGAAAAAGACGACCGCAGAGGAAGAAGCTGACAAAAAGCGAGAGGATATTGGCCAAATTCATTTATTTTTATTTTTAAAAAAGAGAGTAGAGACTAGAGAGGAGTAGTATAGTTATATAATTATTTATTTGGCTTTTTGTGCCTTTCTCCAACCTCCAGTAGTGTCCGCCACTGGACAAAATAACAACACACAAAAGTCCCACTCCCAAACCCAACGCCTCAAGAAAAATACACAAAAAACAGCATTAGCATTCCTTTTAACCCAATGATAAAACTAACTTTTAAAAGCCTTCTTAAATTGCAGTAAAAATAAGCAAGGTTCGTTCCCCGTCAACTCAATACTAGAACCAATCTCAAGAAGTTAATATCTTATGGCGTATTTTTCGGAATACATTTCTAACTTTCATTTTCGAGCTCATCCAAAGAACATAAACCAATCCAAGTCGCACACCTTCATTGTCATCAAGAAGAATCTTCAGCAAAATGCTAGAATAAGAACTCAGCAATCTGATTGAACGCTACACTCGAATTCATATTCCTGAACTAATTTAACAATCTGATTGGAAAACATATTCAAATCCATATTTCTGAAAAAACCCATTACTTCAACTTCAATCGAGATTCAAGTAAAAATAAATAAATTCAATCGAGATATAATAAATAATTATATAGACTCTTAAATACAATTTGTCCATGATCATTAATAACCAAAACACCATAAGCTACCCTCAGAGAGTACACCACCCATCGTAGTAAATAACTTAGGTGTTGTTTGCTTATGGAATTTGGATGTTGGATTTGGTTCTCAAATACCAACCATTATGTTTTTGGACAATAACATTATTTGTTAAGAAATGCAAATTAGTGAGGTTCATGGATTTGGACAATTTTTTAGCTCCAAATCCGTGGACCCTCCGTGTTTGCAAATACCATATTTTATCGAGTATTTGGTTATGAAAAGCAAAATTTCGAGACCCATATACAAAATCATCTTAACCCATGACAAAAAAACTCAATTAAACAAACAAAGTTATTTTTTAAATACAAAATGCGACAAATCTATTATAAATCTAAAAAATTTCAAATTTCAAAACGTTAATTTTCAAATACAACAAACAAACCAGCGTATTAAGACGGATTTGCTTATTGATTCACTCTTTGAGTGGGAAACTAGTAAGAACATAAAAACGCGGCAATCCAGCTTTCCCTTCCCTCCCTGTAAGACCCAACCTAAACCCAACTCAAAAAAGCAAAAACCCTCTAGCCGAAAAAAGAAAAAGGAAAAAACTCCCTTATCTTTCTCTGTCCCCTGCCTTTTCCTCCTTCTCTATAAACAATTCTTCCCTCCCTCCTTCCCCTCGCTGCTTCACTTCAGTCGTTACTTCACTCACAGTTGCAGCAGCAGAGACCAACACAACAACCATGGACTGCCACAGGAATTCTCTTCTCACCTGGGCTTACTTCTGCCATGGAAAGGTAACATTAAACATTTCTTCCCCTGCCCCTTTCCCTTTCCTTTTATCCCTCCCCTGAGTATCTAAAACAGAGGAATTCCAATTTCCACATTTACAGAGCATGGACGAACTGAAGCACTCACTCCTCTACACGACCCTGGAGCTCGAGCAGACCCGGATGGCGGCTCAGGAGGAGCTCAAGAAGCGAGACGACCAGCTGATTCAGCTCAAGGAGTTTCTGGGGAAAGCAATTCGTGAAAGAGACGACGCTCAGGAGAAATGCCAGAGGGTTCTGCTCGAGAACCTCTTGCTCCACCAAAATTACAACCAAAATGCTCCTCCTTTGTCAGGGATTTCCAGCATTGAAGACGAACCCAGAAGAGGAATCGACTCCAACAACAACAACAACAATGGGTTCTCGTCTTCGGATTGCGAAGAGAGCATCGTTTCCTCACCGGTTCTCGACCCAATTCCGCAGCCGCAGGCAGGACAATTGCCCCTGCCGCTGCCGGCGGAGGAGGCAGGGGAGGTACTACTGCCGGAGCCGGAGAAGCCGTTGCCGGAAAAGGGGAAGCTTCTGCAGGCGGTGATGAAAGCAGGGCCGCTGTTGCAGACTCTGCTTCTGGCTGGGCCGCTTCCTCAATGGAGGCACCCGCCCCCACCGCTCGAGTCATTTGAGATACCGCCGGTGACTATCCTTTCGCCGCCGGTGACGTTCCCGGCGACTCCTCTGCCGCAGGATTCCTCTTTCAACGGGAATGGGTTCTGCAGCAGGAAGAGGGTTGTTCCCGATGGTGGATTCTGTGAGTCCCCAACTGAAACTAAGTTCCACAGAGTAGCTCTCCATTGACATCTCATTACACCCCAAAAAAAAAAAAAAAACAACAACTATATACTAGTTTCTTCTTTCTTCCCTTTTAGTTCCAAGGTATCACAAAACTAAAGACTCTTACTTTACTCCCAAGTTTTACCACTAAAGCCTTAGAGGAGGGTTAATTCTGAGGGACTGATATAGTATGGCAATGGAGCAAGCAGCCATTTTTGTACATAGAGAGGGTTTGTTCATTTTCCTTGTTTTTTAGCAGCTTCCTTCCTTCCAAAGTTCCACTTTTGATGAGAAGTGGAAGATGGGGGCAGAGTAGTAGTAGTAATGGTAGTGTTGGAGAAGAGAAAGCTTGAGCCTTTAGGCTTTTTCTTCACTTTTCCCCCCATTGAAGGGCAGGGGAATTTAGTTATGGAGGAGGTTTTGACATACAAATCTTCTCTCCTTGAAATATTGCTAAGGAGTTTGAGATGAGAGAGATACACTTTGTGTAAGGCTAAGAGCAGCAAAGTGTGATTGATTACAATGTAGTAAGTAATGTTTGGTTGCTCTTGATTTCCTGTTTGTTTGTTTGCTTGTTTTTCCCCTTCTTGAGAATCCGAGGGGAATGGTGGATGTGGTTGAGAAGTTGGTGGTGGTAAAGTTTGAAGAAGTAAAGGTTGAGAAGAAGGCCAACAACCAGTAGAGAGAGAGATAGGTCACATAGACTTTTCCTTTTAGGTTAGAGGGAGTGGATCCCCACAAATCCCATTTCAGGATCTATCTACTGCTCTTTTTCTTCTTCTTCTTCTGCAGCTGCTGGTGTCACTGTCGCTGTTCATGGCGGTGGTGGTGGGTGATGATGATGTATGGTTAGTGTGATAATGGAGATTAGTGTTCACTATTGAGCAGGCAAACTAGTGTTATTGTTGTAATTTACAAAGGAAAAGGAAGAATTATGTTATGATTGTATGTTCCTTTTGTTTTATTGCTCCCTCAAAGAGGGTAAAGCCTCTTTTCCTGCTCCCCCCATTAACAAAACCTCCCACTGTTCTTAGAAACTTGTTTATATTAATGGAAAAGAAAAGAACAACCCTGAATCCTTAAGTCGTCTAGCCTGCTACTAGTGTTCAAAAAAAAAAAGTCTAGCCTGCTACTTTTGTGTTTATAGGACACCCTGCGCTACAGTCTATAAATTATAAAGTATAAACCAACCCTATACCGGAAGTTCAAAGTCCAATGCTCAAGTCAAATAAGCACAGAAACGACTCTGTTATTCAACGGTAGCCAGAAAGTTCACAATAATGCCACTTGCCACATCAAGTGCAATTTTGTTAATATGAACAGGATAGAGCATCTGTAGACATAGTTGCACCGAAGTTCAAACGATACTGCAATCTAAATCGTCGAATGTACGTGGTGATATTTTTGTAAATTAGGCTAATGCATGCACGGTACATGCAATCACCGAGATTGCTGTCCGCGAAAAGCGCCTCTGTTCATCATTTTAGCAAAATCCGAGCAAGAGAACTTAGAGAAGCACGTAATGGGAAAGAGTGGGAAACTTGAAAACCTGACAGTACGTGAAGCAGCGGGCAAACCCATATTTGATATTGGCGACTGAAGTTGGCTGTCAACTGCAGCTGGAACACCTAAAAAGGCCGCCATTCCATGACATGCTTCCTTGGTCTACACGGCAGAAGATTGCAGACTTGGACCAAAAGTCCCTGAAAATAACTGACAGCAAAAGACTGTCTTATTTCTAGCTCCTCCATTTGCCAAGAGGTCCTGAATTTTCCCACCTCTTAAGCATCGCCATCATCTCATTAGCCCTGTAAAAGAAACAACCCTTCTATTCTTCCTTTCCAGTTAAGCTTTTTGGGGGACCTTAAGCGGAAATCCCGTTCATTACATGCTCCACAGTCCAGAACAAAGCTTTGACTTCAAACATATATTGCAGAACATAAAAAGAACCTTCCAGTCAAGACTCCAGAAACCCGTAAACAAAGACCTACTGTACATAAAAGGAGGAGAGCAAGTTGCAAGATAGAAGTGACATCAAATGTAATTTGCCCGTTTGTTTGATTAGATTGATTCTCCAAGTTCCAGTCACTTCTGTGGCAGATAGACAGTGCTTCTCTGTCCTAACCTTAGAAGCTGCAGCAGACCCAGTTAAGTAGCATTACAAGTCTGCAACTCTAGCATTAAATTTTTTCTTTGCTTACAACAAATATTCTAGAGGTTTAAGCTTGTCATGGTGCTAAGTTTAGCTTACTGCAACAACAATCTGTACAGTGCAGCAAACATGACTCTGCCATCTGGCTTCTTGGAAGAGGGACGAATGAATTTGAGATCTTTGCTGAAGGCAATAAAAAGGCAAATCTGAAAAATCTGCTGCTCAATCATCTTCATCATCTGCCTCGGGGTTTGGTTGGTTGTGCTTCTGAGCATTATACATCTCGGCCACCTGGTAAACAAGCAACCATCAGTAACATATGACCCCAGCCAAAAAAGATACGTGCAGCTAGCTAGCAACTACACCCTCCTTCCTCCTTTTTCCCTTTGTCGGTTTTGTTTACTTTCCCTCAGGTTGTTATTTCCTATTTACGTTTATCTGAGTCGTAATGCAACAGAATTCACCTGCTCGGCTGATGAAGCTTCCTCTGGAGTCTTGTCTGTTCTGACACGTAACATACGAGGGAACCGCAGAGAAATACCCTGAACCAAGAACGCAGACTACTGTTAGAAAGAGAAACCCATCTGAAATATAAAAATCTAACAGGTTTTCATATAACCCTAGTCACTGCAGCAGAAGGGTTCCCTGTTTACTTGTGTAAAATGAGTTTCTAGCTCAAGAGCAAAATCTGAAAGTTATCATAGTATGCAAGACCTTATTAGGATCCACCGCACCAATTGCTGCACAATGGACAGGGCTGATTGTCAGGTCTGCAGCTTTCACTTCCCATACCTGCTCATTTGTCAAGAGAATGAGGGGGCAAACATAGCAAAAGTTACAACTAGGTTCCACAGTTTAAGTTGATGACCACTTTTTTGTAGTTACCCAAACAAACAGGGAAAAAATATCGAAATAACTGCTCAGAAATAAAAATTATCAGTTGTTATTAGTCATTACCTCAGAAGGCTCAAACCAAACATCTGGATTCAGCTTCTCTCCAAACCTGAAGTATGTCTGAAATGAACATTACAGTCAGAACGGAACAAGGGAAAGTACTAACTACTATTTACTACAACATTGTCAACAGTTACAATAACACAAGAACAGGACCTTTGGTTCGGGAATCACTTTCGTGCGTAGTCTAGTAGAATGTTCTTCAAGCTGTGCTTCACTGAATCCCGTACCTGCCGTACCACAGCAATGACAACACAGCTTCAGCATAAGTAGAAAACACTGCTTAAATGTTGAGAATCCCACCATGACGAAACATCTTCACCAACAAAAAAAAAAAAAAGCACCTAAGAGCAATTAAGCAGAGTGAAAAGACAGTGTTCTCTCACCCAATTTACAGATACTTTGATATTCCTCTCTGTCATTGTCATAACAAGCAAGGAGAAAAGCACCATAGAACCCTGAGGAAGGAGCAGCATTACCAGCATGAAGCAAAATGGAACATATACATGATAATGAAAGTACAACTGTAGCCAGCAACAGTCGCATTACCTGTACGCTTCCCAGTACCATGGAAAGCACCAATGGGAACCAGATCAAATGAATCCCCAAGGCTGTATTGCTAATTTCAATCAGAGTCGATGAATATAGATCCAGACAGTATCCATAAAAGGGGTAATCATATCATACCTTTCCATATAATCTTTCTTTAATTTTAGCCAGTTGCGTGATCGTTTTGAAGGTTCATATGTAGCATCTTTGTTCAGTGTTTTGATGATCAAACCCTCAGAACTGCAAAGCCAAAAAAGAGACACTCAGCAAAGTTGACAGTAGTTATAACTATGCATCACAGAACCAACCCCATGAATCGTAAAGCTCATGAAAATGAGGGGGAATGATGATTCCAGAAATCCTGCTTCAAAGTTAGGGACTTAAGGTTCAGAGAAATATAATAAGCAGTGAACAGGTTGCATAGATTTGATTCAGGCACCAGTTGATGAAAAAGGTACAGCTGCTCACACACACACACTCGATCATATGTTACATATCACACTCATGAAACTGTGATCTGTATATCAATCACAAACTTAAGGAGTATTAGAAATGACCTAGAGTCAACAGCTGCATTCAGAAACTTCTGTATTTCCTCGAGGTCGTTGGATGTTATTGCTGTTGCATACTGAAAGAATCCAGGTTCAACCTCAAATGAATCATACAGCCGCTGCATACAGTCAAAGCCACCACCATCATAAACAGATAGGTTATATCCCAAGCTAGAAAACTTACATTTAGAATTAAAACATACAGGGATTCATACATGATTAAAGGACTTCTTGTATGTTTTGTAACCATAAAGGGAAGAAAAATACATGAAGATACTTAAATCTAATCATATACAATTAATATAAATGTGAATTATATTTAAAGAGAATGCTACCAAATAAAGTCTGTGAGGGCCGGTCAACGTCTGGCAATGGTCCCACTTTCATAATGACATTTATTTTGGATAGATATAAGTGACCTATTTCTACAAATTGAATCAAACGCCGCAGGATACTTAGTTGATACAATGATGTTTACAAGTGCATCGCAATAAGATCAGTTTTTACTAACCAACAACAGATAATCAATCCTAGGTTTAAATATAAACTGAGTTAATGTCACACATCATTGTCTTCAGAAAGACATTTGATTCAAAAATAGGGCTATAGAACCAACGCTTCACTCGGAACTAAATTCAGCAGCTTGCAAGTGAGGAAGCTAAAAATCGCAACAGAGTACAGGTTCTTCTTCAACATCACCCTCTTCTCAATTAGAACTGAAAGGAGATGGATGGGCTTGGACTAGTGCTACAAGTGATGAAATACATTCAACCAACCCAGGGTGTAAATCTTGTAAACAAGATCCGCCATCACCCAAAAGGTCAAAAGCAGAGAAAGGATATCAATATCACATTTTTAAGCGATAATAGAAACTCCACAAGATTCTCAAGCAACATGAATGAAGAAAACACAAGCAAAGTACCTTTCGACGAACTTCCAACTGTTCTTGAATAAGTGGTTCACCGTTAAGATACAGCATGTCAAAAGCAAATATGCACACATCAACCTTTATCTCACTCATGACCACATTTTTGCGGGCCCGGGTACTAAGGATCTGATGGAAAGATGAACATCACGCACATTCAGAATAAACGATCCCAGTTTATTCATTGAAGTTTCCAAGTTCTTCAGAAACTTCAGAGAGACAATAAAAAGGGCGTCCATTGTAAACAGATTTAACCCCAGATATCAAACCTGAAAAGGCAGGATTTTGTTTTTTTCTCGGTCATAGGCAACCAGTTCACCATCCAGAATGAATGATTTCACAGAAGACTTCTTCAACCTGGATAGGAAAAAGACATTAATGCAAACAATCTACTAGCATTTAGCACCCACAATGAACAGTGTAAATTAAAAAGAACCAAATGCTAGAACAATGTATTTCATATATGCAAAATCCTTGAAATCCCTCAAATGCATACCAGTAATCTAACAGTGGCAGAGCCAACGTTGCATTACTAATCCTATTTAGTTTTTCAAAGTTCTCTATCCATGCACAAAACGTAGACAAGCATGTACCCAAGATCTGATCTCAGATGAAGAGGTCAAAGATTAGAAGATAACAGAGAGGCCAAAGATGTTTATGGCTACCAACAAAAGCATGCCACTGCTTGTTCATCAAGAGGCAATTAAAAAAGAATTCCTACAAAGCTTAAGAGCAATGCACTTAGCTAAATTTTACAAATAGTCTATGCCATGGGGTTGTATCTAGAAGCAAGGCACAATTTGCTAGCCAATCGACAGATCACATATTAGGTCCATCATCACAACCAAGCTCTGGTTACCTTGAAATTGTAGCCACAACATCAGGAAACTTCCCAGTGTTTCGCTCAGCATTCCTGCTGTATATCTCAACTGAACCATCCTCCATATAGTGAATCTAAAACAGGAAGACAAGTCACAAGACAAATACAAGTAAAAGCAATCATTAAAAACACAAATGCTTCTCCTAGGAGCACCTGGGCACGTTCTCCATCATACTTGTATTCACAAGTGAATTCTATATCCTGGAATTTATTTACTATCTCAGAAACAGCCTTGGTTGATTTAGCAAGCATCGGTGCAACAGGAACACCAGGCACAAGGTTACATGTCTTGGAAAGATTCCATACACCATTACTGAGAAGAGCAGGGACAATTATATCATATACAGGAAGGACTGAGTAGACTCCTTTAACAATGCGCACGGCCTGAAACAGGATGTTAAAATAACCAAGATCAGAAGCTATGTCATGAACATTTCAACTAAACATTCTCTGATGAAGTGACTACACTTGATTATTCATGACTACCCCCACTCACAACCTTGCTGTACTGTTCAAACCTTGCAGAATCATGGAGTGAAAGTGAAGTACGAAATACTAACTCAAGATCAAATTCTGAAGGAACCTCTGGACTGTTTGAGATGGGGCGGGTTACTACCTTAGTTTGAGAACACTACTCCAGTTCACTAATACAATTATTTGAGACGCAAGAAAAGAGAAACATTCAGATGACAGGCAGCCTCACAATTTCCAGAAAGCTGCCAGGTCAACTATTAGTTTACAGTAACATTTGAGAAGCAAGGTGATGCAGATGAGAGCATACTAGATGACCAATTATGAACATAATGGTTTAAGATACCTAATACAGAAGGATAAACAGTATTTAGTTGGAGTGCTTCAACAGACCTCTTCCAAAGGTGACTGAACATTTGAAGGTGGTTTAGAATGCTTCTCGATATACGCAGCAGCCTGGCCTAAAGCAGCCAAAAGAGTCTGCTCTGAAAAACCAATTCGCAACTTTGACTGTGAAATCAATCACAAGAAGGTCAGAAGACTGTGAGAAATAGTCAGCAGATAGAATATTGCAAGAAACATACAACTACCTAACCTGAAGCAAGCGCATAATATATTGAGGCTCACAGTCAATGGCTGCCACAAGAAGTCCCTTGATATGTTTCCTCTTGCTGTCTTGACTATCCTTACCAGATTGCTATCAATAATCATAACAACATGCAACAAAGTCAATCACAAAGTGAGGGGAGCTACTTAATGTCCTACAATTTTGCAGTAAGATAAACTTCTAAGGGTGCTAAACAAAATTCCAGCTAAGAAGGCATAGACAGAGAACCTTAGCAATCAATCGAAATGTGTCGAAGACTTTGGCCACTGTTAAAGATTCAGGCTTGGACATTGTCCGTTGAGTCCTGCGGCTAGCTTTAGCAACAAGCCCCAAATCTCCCATCTCCTGCATTTGACCAAATTATAACATCTTCTGCAAGATTGAGCCAAAGATCAACAACCAAGAAAAGCAGCCAACCTGGTACATCTTCTTCACATCCCTCTCCATCTTCGAGTAAGCCTCCGCCAGTGCTTTGATCAAGATTGCTTCCCCAATCCCAAGCTCAACCCCTTCATGAGCGGGCGCAATCTTGTTAGCCAAGAGATAGACAACCGGAAGTAAATCATCCGGGGTAGTATCCATCACAGTCCGCAGCATATTGCACACGATATCGGTAATCACAATCCTCCCACTCTCGTTAGCTATCATATCAAACGCCAAAGAAACAAAAATGAAAGGGATCCTCTCTCCCTTCTCCCAGCACGCCACTTTCTCCGGCTTGAATTCCTTGGCTTTCTTCTTCAAATCCCCAACCTTGCTCTTCAATTCCTCAACCCTATCGTCGGCGCGGATTTTCTTCGAACTACAAGGCATGAAAAACGACTTCTGCGCACCGTCCGCCTTGGGCAGTTCCGATTTCTGGTCAGTGGAAGAATCGCCGCCATGAGCGGCTGGTTCAGGGTCGGGAACCTTCGCTTCCGGCGCTGAATCGGGAGAAGCGGATGCGGGTTTAGGGTTTTCGGGCTCGGCGGCTTTCCGCTTCTTGGGAGACTGAGCTTGGGGCTTATTCTTGTAGACGGATTTGGCGTTGGATTTGAGAATGTCGAACGCGTTGGGGCGATTAGACATCTGTGAAGTAGGGTTTAGGAAGAGAGCGGAAGAGGGTTTTGGGAGGAAGGAGTGGGGTTTAGAGAAGAAATGGAAGGAGCGGAGAAGGGAGATTGGTCGACGGCAGGGAGGGGAAACGGGTAATGTGAGAAGAGAAACGAAGCATGGACGGAGAGTAAGCATTCACAGGACTGACAGAAATTCAATGGCTGCCGGATTTATTCTGAGTTGACGAAGACGAAGGGAGGAAGAGTGGAGTGAAAGCTTTGGGAGAGCGAGCTAAATCTTTTGGCGGGAGCGGGGCGTTGGACTTTGTTACAACGACCATCGCCATTTTCAACGCATATTTTTTCTTGATTGGAAGACGGCCATGCCAGAGTCAGATGGGCTGGGTTCTGGGCTCGGCCTAACTCTTTCTGAGGTCTAGTCAAGGATAAAAAGGCCACATTAGTCAGCTCGAGTTGGGCTTACCGTTTTCAAACTCTATCGTGGGCTACGCCCATTTCAACCCTATCGTAGACAAGCCCACACGATAGTCCTAAAAGAGGAGGTTTTATGGTAGCCACCAGATTTGCATGTGAAATTGTGAATAGACCATAGACGATGAATAATGATGAGAAATGATGGAGAAATGCTAATGAACACATCTATCTTCCGATTGATATGACGGTGCCCTTTGATTGAAGCTGAGTTTGTGCCATGAATGATGGATAATGCCGTATCCCATTCCAAATTTGACTTTTTCTGTAATCGAGCATCTCACCAGTGCTCTTGTTTCATGTCAAACTGATTAAAAATTATACGATTTATCCCTAATCCTTCAAGCAACTGGATCGGATCGTTCTTTGTAATTGATTTGACGATTTTATTTGTGCGATTCGGTTTAGAGCTGGCAGTTGGGGGTGACGTGGAAAAATCAAAAGCGTAACTTTCATTCGCTGCTTCCACGACAGCTATCAGTGGGGGAAATCCAAAAGCCAGTAAAAGAGGGAAAAAGGAAAGTGTCAAAGTAAAGCCAAACCAGCTCAAAATTTTAAAATAAACAAAACCAAGCAAAAGGGCGTTTAACTCGAAAAATTAAAATCGAGAGCAGAGGAAGCCAAGCCAACAGATCAAATCGGCTCCCCGAAGTACCGAAGCCCACTCCACTTTCCTCCCCCCAGCGAGTCCTCACTTTCTCGCAACCGTCCCTCCGCCATCGCTGCTGGTCCCCCAGCTCTCCAAGCTCCAAAATCCTGCCAAAAGATAAGCTCAAAAGGCGACACCAGAAAGATAGTCGTCGTCGTCGACGACGACAGCGCTGTTTCCTCTCTCGTCGTTTCCTTTCTCCTGTCGCCATCGCTGCTGTTAGTTACTGCTCCTTCAATAATCGTCGTCTCTGTCTCGCTCCGATATCGCTTAGTAGTACCTCGCAACAATAAGTAAGTCTGCATTAACTCTCTTTCCCCCGCCTCTCTCTCCCGCGCGCCATGGAGCTGCATTAATGGCGGCCTAGTTGCGGTTACCTTTTCAATTTTTTTTTCTCAAGATTATCCTCATTCGTCCCGTGAGCTTCTCTCATTCTTCAAATTCTTGGAATTTTTCAATTCTGCTGAATTGAGTTGCGATCTGCCATGATTCCATTGTTATGTTCTGGCTATTTCTGGATTTTGAAATCCTGTTGTTCTGGCCGGTTGCGACGAATCTGGTTCGATTGAATTGTCTTGTTCCAGCTGGAATTGTGAATTCTGATTTGCTGCCGGTTCTACTTTCAGCGAGTGGAGAGGTCTAGGGGAGAATTGGTAAGTTGCTGGTGTGCAATTGCTGTTCTAGGTAACGGTTAGGGTTTTGGATGTGGTGGGAATGGAGGCGAGAATGAAGAAGTACCGGCAGGTTAGTCCGGAGCGAGCCAAAGTGTGGACGGAGAGGTCGCCGAAGTACCACCAGCATCGCAAAGTCCCCGTCGTTTATTACCTCTGCCGGAATCGTCAGCTCGAGCATCCTCATTTCATCGAAGTCCCTCTCTCGTCGCCCGACGGTCTCTACCTCAGAGGTCGTCTACCGTCTACATCTCTCATTTCGGGTTTCGATTTTGTCTTCTCTCGATTTGCTTTGAGATTTGATGAGTTTTTGTGGTTGTGCAGATGTGATTGAGAAGCTTAACGTGCTGAGAGGCAGAGGAATGGCTTCCATGTACTCATGGTCCAGCAAGAGGTGACAAAAACTATCATAATTAGATCTTTCTATATCTACTCAATTTTGTTTATTCATGGAGTGTTTGGTTGCTGGGAAACTAGCTAGAAAGTCTCCAGGCATGAAAAAAGATTTTGAGTTTCTGAATCTTCCCTTTTTCTCCTGGTCCCTTGGTCTGTTGCAGAAGCTACAAAAGTGGATTTGTTTGGCATGACCTTTCTGAGGATGACCTGATTGTTCCTGCTCATGGAAATGAGTACGTTCTCAAAGGTTCTGAACTATTTGAAGATTCCAACCCAGGTTAGCCAGCTAGTGTTTTTATGTTAAGACTTGCTTCTCTCCTTTTAGAAGCTTGAGGGCCTTAAAGATTGGATATTGTTCTCCAGATCGTTCCGCCATTGTTGGAACAGTGAAGATCCAGAATAATCTGAAACAATTGCCGGAACCATCTTCTTCCAGAAGTCAAGACGATTCTTCATCTTCATCAAGCTTGTATGGGAAGGAAACAAAGCTCTCTCAGGAGGACGAGCTTTCCCCTCCAGGGCAACGTCGTGATGGTTCCTCTAGCATATCTCCGGAGTCCAGAGATGGGAAAAATTCTACTTGGAGTGGTTCTGTCGGGTTGACAGAATACAAGGTCTACAGAAGCGACGGGGTTGCACATGCTGCCACTCAGACTGAGGAGAATAATGTAACCGGGCCTAAATCAAGAGAGACTTGCACTCGAGGCGTCTCCACTGACGATGGTTCGCTAGAACGTGAATGCAATGGTGATTCTCAGAGGCAGTTGCCTCGTGCGAAGAAGAATTACTCCGAAACGGGCGAGAATTCAGCTTCACCTCCACCACCATCTACTACTTCCAGTGGTGCATCTTCATCTGGCGGCAAAACCGAAACTTTGGAGTCTTTGATCAGAGCCGATGTGAATAAGATCAACAGCTTTAGGATACTGGAAGGGGAAGATGTTCGGATGTCAACAAATCCACGATTAAAGGCCACGAACGTGCTGATGCAGCTGATCTCCTGTGGGTCTATATCAGTGAAAGATCATAGCTTTGGCCTCATCCCAACTTACAAGCCGAAATTTTCCCATTCTAAATATGCCTCTCCATTGTTCTCGACGTCAATCATGTTTGGAGAGCTCGATTGCCTGTCGGAGAACCCTAGGTTGATGAGCTTGAGACTGGAAGATAAAGAGTACTTCAGCGGGAGCTTGATCGAGACAAAATTGCCCAAGGAGGAAGCAACTACCCTGAAACGCTCCTCCTCTTATAATGCAGACAGGTAATGCTAGCGGATCAAAACCTTGTTTAATAACTTAGTTTAACTTGCTACACACCCCTTGGTCTCATTATATGACATAAATTCATTTGATTGATGGTGTGCATTGAGTGGTGACTGGAATTATCATTCGACAGAACTTATAGTTCCTTTGGCTGCAAGCAAAACCATCATTTATTTTGAGTTATTCTGTATCTCGCGCGGGCCACCCTTTGATTATGAAACACAAATCTTTTTGCAGGACGTCTAAGCAACTGAATCCGAGCGACAATGGTGAAGAATCAACCTCTGGAGTGGGTTCAAAGTGCATTCCGCTAGCAATGAAGGCCTCCTCGAGCAAGCACCCTCGATCTACCACAATGCGCTCCCCTACCTCCGAAAAGCCTCGAAACTCGTCTGATGGGGCAGCTGGCCTCGAGACCCCTCAAGGTGGCAGCAAAAGAGTCGTCACAGAGCCCGGCTCCGGCAGAAAACAGCCCCCGAAACTGGAATCCTTCAGGGAAGTAGAGACTAACAACAACAACAACAACAACAATGTGATCCAAATTGAAGAAAGTTGAGTATCGACTTTGATCCATCTCTCTACATATTCGCATTCTAGCTTATCAATATTCATCTCCACTGACATATCAACTCATTACTGTAAACAGGCTTGCTTCAGGAGCTCGGGTTATAATCCAGTCCCAGGCATTACCATGTCAAGCTGCTGCTTGCGGTTCCTAGCAGACAGACGAGTACCAACCAAGCCTGCAATTCTGGAAAAAAAGTGTATGTACCATCCCATGTGCAGAAGCTCTGTCTATCTCCAGAATGAAATTCGAATTTTGAAATGATTCGTGGTATGGCTTTGGGTCGCCCCACCATCAGCCATGTGATTGATTATTTATTTGATTCGGCTACCGGTAGAAAAAAATCTCAAAGGCTGGTGGTGAAAAGCAAAGATAAAAAAAAGGAAAGCCAAAGGAACTCAGTCATCACTCATTTGTTGCAGTGGAGCAGCAGCAGATCTCAGAACTTGTTGTCCCCTCACTGACTGAGATTTCTCAGCTAGCTTTTACTTGAATGAGAATTCCCCTTCCTTTTCCCTCCATAACGTAGCTGCAGCATCCCCACTTTTTCCCCCCGTCACATCATGTCTCGATATCTCACTGCTGAAACTTGAGAGCAGGATTGCCTCTTTGACATAAAGTGTTTCATTTTCCCTACTTGTTTTTGGGCGTGTATACGGAAGCAGTTGTGCTATATTATATGCTTACCCTGAGATGGTGTGTTCAAGTTCAACCCGTGTCGATGGCATTGTACCGCTCAACGTGTTTCCTCGATCGGTGTTATCTATAAAACATACCATCATGTTTGATACAAAGGAAAAGGATGATAATGTGTTAGAGAGCGAGAGCAACCCATTCACGTCGTAACAACAAGGCATGTGGTGAACAATTTGCTGCGATTCAAATGAGATGAAAATCGTAGGCGCGGCGGCCACTTTCCCTCCTCTTTCATAGAAACAAAAAAACAAGACACTTTCCCTCCATCCATGTACCACTGGGGACTAATTTTCACTTGCTCCCAAATAGTCAGGGACCAATTTTTAACCTTGCTTGCTGTAGCCACTTGTTGCAAAGCTTCCAAAGTATGAGAAACAACAACCAACATTCATCACCCTCTTTTTTTTCCTCCTCAGTCCTCACTTCTACTTTCCCCCCTTCCAAGAGCACAGCAGCTAAGCAAAGCAAACCCACTACCTTAGAAGAAAGGGGCTTTATTAAATTGACAAGATGGCAAGTGGAAATACCTGGGAGTAGAGGTGGCAAATGGATTGGATTGGTGGATTGGTGGATTGGATTGGTGGATCCGTGGATCAAATGGATTGGATCTAATGGATTGGTGGATTCATGGATTGGATCAAGTGGATTGGTGGATTATCCATGAATCCAAATGACATCCTCAACCAAGGACCAATATGTAAAATGTAAAAAGTTTAGGTACTAAAATGTCACAATGAAAAATTTTAGGTACCAAAACGTAATTTTCCATTAATATTTTTCGTATAAAAAATAAAATTTTAGGTACCAAAATGTAAAAAAATAAAAATTATAGGTACTAAACCGTAATTTGCCAATGATCCATGGATCCAATCCATGAATCCACCAATCCAATTGGATTTGGATCAAATGGATTGGATTTAAATGGATTGGATTAGGTAGATATTTTTAATGGATTGATGGATTGGATTGGTGGATTGGATTGAAATTGCCACCTCTACCTGGGAGCAAAGGTTTATGTTATATATGGCCTGTGATGTGAAGGAGGGCATCCAATGCAAGAAACAGAAGGACAGGCAGCAGGCAGGTTATGCCCTACTTGACTTCTGGTTGGAATTTTTTTTACTAGTCAAAAGAGGGCCACAAATGAAAAGGTGATTGACTTTGTAGAAACACAGCATCAGTTGCTATAGCGGGTCGAGCATCGAGGCAAACACAAACAGAGGCATTGCAGTCAGCAGGTCGCAGTTTTTTTTTTTTTTTTTTTAATTTAGTTAAGCTTGCATTATGTTTTATTTAGAATTATTATTTGATTTTGGGCTCTCCAACGCACATTGGATTTGGAGAGACTGATGCACGCTCTAGGAAACCAAGTTAATATGTTAATAGTGGTGAGTTCAACATTTAAGTGGTGGCCGGTGGGGAAACCACAATCTGAAACAATAGCGAAATCCCTCGTAGTTTAATCAGAGGGGAAATGACAACTGTAATTCTGGGACGGAGGGAAGCAAGTGGCCATTTTTTGCTCACACTCACTTGCCTTTAAAAAGGGAAAGGATAAAAGACAAAGCATAGCTAATATAACATTATAACATCACTATATTTCACGTGTTAGATGGTCAAAAATGAGGTTTGTCTGGAGCTCGGATTCCGGAAGCCTAGGAAGCAGTGTGCTTTAGGAGTTTCCGCCTTTTCTCCAGCTTTTGCTTCTCGTAAATCTCCATTTTGGATTCATCAAGAGGAAAATGGAAGCACCAAACAAAATCCAGGGGAGGGTGCTGCTGCAAACCAGCCAGCGGGAAGGGAACCGTGGATTTGTAAGAGACGATTGACGTTGTTGTGCATGTGGGCCTCTCTTGACCCCGCCGTTAGCCCAACAAGGCAAAAAGGCAAAGTTGTTTGTGGTTACGGGCCGTCCTTTAGTGGACCTCTCCTTGTTCTTAGCCCACCATTGTGCGAAATTTTTTTTTTTTTTTAACGAAAATTAAAAATAGATTTTCCGACCTACCGGATTCGAACCAGTGACCTAAGGATTAACTGGCGGATATAACCACTACAGTCCTCCGCTCTACCAACTGAGCTAAGGTCGGTTGTGTCATTAGGGCATAATAATAAGCTAATTAACTTCTATTAATGATGATTCTTCGTGTGTTCTTTGGTCCAAAGACGGATGCAGATGGCCTCCTAAGTACCTATACTACAATAGTTCGTTCTTTCAAACTAGCGCCATATGAAGTCAAACGGTGAAACTCAGGATCGCCCACATCGAAAAGATATGTGTCAAAATTAATCTACTGATTCTTGAAAGTCAATAAATCAGCAACATAGTTCGATTCTCTATAAATATGATGGGTTTTGTGACATCCCAATTTCCCATGAGAAGTTCTCTTATCAGATTGAGAAATCAGAACGTGTCTGTGGTCGGTATCTGCATAATCCTAGATAATGTCAATTGATGTTGAAGAATCCAAATTGAGCAAATTAAACTTTCATGTACCTTGCTTTTCTTCCAAGCAATTTTCAAACCTTCGACGGCTCCTTCCAAGGATGGTCATAGTAGTAGGAAAGTTTACCTTATGACAATGTGATTCACCCTAGTAGAAAAGCGGAAAAGGTTAACTTTCAATAACAAATGAACTAATTCCAGGAAGCTAGGCACAAGCTACAAACTACAGAAACCAGGTAATGGTATATAGTTTCATTTCATAATCATCAGCAAGACAGTAACTAAGCTTTACTACATTATCCAATGATGTACAGATAACGATTGACTATAATCAGTTATAATTAACCACTGCTATTATATATATATATATAAACATAAGTTATAACCACTGATTAGGAGCCACATCGCAAATCTTGGCGAAGATTGATGCATAAATATACACTATAATACTCAGCTGACCCAAAATTGTCGGGCGAATCCTAAGCCAACGTATAAAAACGTCACCTGCTGCGCAAGCCCAGAGACCCGCATTATCAGCTTAACCATTATACTAATCAACATTACCTAATTAATGACAGTGTTTCGACATTTAATTATCTGAAGAAGAAAACAAATGTTGTCGACACGAAACCGCATGGCCAACACGTGGGTCCGTGAGTCCTCTGGAGGGCTAGTGCCGTTTCCGAAGGGCAAGAGCATGCTGACATGGCGTCATTAAGGGCCACCTAATCTAATTGCCCTCTTAATTACGGGACCCTCCCCTAATCCTATAGCTGGCTTCCGTTCTGTACATTGTACACGTACCAAACTTCGTACTAGTTAGGATATATTACATAGATTGGATCCAGAAATTTACAAGTGATTTTTGGGCATTGACATTGCTTATTTTCCGCCGGATTTTAATAAAATATAAATACATTGTAGCCCTAATTGCTAATGATAACAATCTGGATATATAATTAATTATTGGTTTGAAACCTTCAAATGTCTCAGAAGAGTGTCGCCGGGATTGCAATCTAATTGTTAAAGGGAAGAAAAAGGAGGGGAAATTAGGTCGAAGCATGAGTATATTGTAAAGAAACGATAATATTGACATCATGGTGTGACTTTGTTGCTTTTTTTGTAAGTTTTATCAGATCGCTTTTGTTTAATGTTCACAATGAAAATGAAAAACATATTATAAGCCCATAATTTATATATACAATATGACAAATACTGCAATATCAACGATTTAACTTATACATTAAAAAAAACTCATGGTACTGATATAGCGATAATATGGAGATATAGTGTCCATCGCACTCTTAACTATCTCGAATTTTATACCTATTTAACAACCAAAATCGATAGAAATTAAAAAAAAAACTACAGAAAACGAAGTTGTAAGATGTGACATTCTCTCTTCCTTCGACATCCCTAGCTCTCTCCTTATTACTTTTGTCTCCACCAAACACGGGTGGTGAAAAGTTGTTCTTGTTCCAAGTTCTGTCGATATTCTATTTTGGCACGTCGTATTTTCTGTTCATAATTATACGAGTTTTTTTTTAATTTTATTACACCAATTCTCAAACAAGGAATGTTTGATTGACCTATGAGATATGCAAGAAAAAAAATTACTTGATCAGTTGATGTAATTACTAATTACATGATAAATTAATAGATTATTATGTCCTCGAATAAAAACTAGTGAATAGTTAATGGCACAAATAAATAATTTGCACCAAGAAAACATCACCCCGACCTGCTAAATCACTCCCCCAGTACTTCCATTCCTACACAGAGTTCTACTTCTACCGGCTTTTTGATGGCGACTGCTTTGTTTATCAGCTCTGTTAATTTCTTCTGGCCACCACCCTACACCTATTTCCGATCGTCCTTGTCTTTCACCGTTTGTTCTGTCCTCATCTTCTCCGGCCGCATTCCACTAGTAGAGTATAGTATAGGTACTACAAGTAGTGTTATATTATACTACGAGTACTGTTATGTAATTGAGAGAGTCATATTCCTTATCAGAGTCGTAAAAGTTATGTTATTTATGTATTAGTGTTAGGGTTATTATAAAAGTCAGTCTTTGTACTCTATAAAAATCATATGTAGTTTCAGTAATAACACTCTCCCAACAATTCGAGTTATTGAGATCAGCTGGTTCTTGACATGGTATCAGAACTGGTTTGACCAAGTGGTCGTGTATTCGAATCTCCACGACCCCCAATATTAATAGTTGTCTTCAAGCACATGGTATGGTGGGCCTGTGCAAACTTCAAGCCCACGAGTCGGCTTTCGTTTGAGGGCTCGAATTATTGGGAGCAAACGAATGCTTTTTTCTTTATACTATTATATTTCTTGATTCACCCACAGAAACAACCCACTATATGGCAACTTAATTAGCTGCAAATTAACTAACTACCGTCTACCAGCATCTAATTCATTACCTCGTCATATTATCAATATAATAATACGCACACTCATGTCAACTTCCTCTCCAGACAGTTCAAGTTTAAATATGCAAATACACAAACTCCTTCCAACGTCATGATTCCCTGAAACTTATTCCATTCACACAGTTTGAAACCATAAAACAAAACAAATAGTTGATTTGGTAACGTAATGGATATATATGGCGATGGCTACTTGTAGCTAACTAGCTTATACATACTAACCAAAACCATCTTTATATTCCTCAAAAACGAAAAAACAAAAATAAGCAAAACCCTTTCATGGAGAACTTTGGTGTATCCAGTAACATGAACGGAAATGGCGGCAACCACCACCACCACCACAACAACAACTTCGAGCTGCTCGACTTCATCACCGACGCCAACTTCGACCAGTTCGTCGACCTGATTCGAGGCCGTAACGACGACGACCAAGCCGCCGGCGGGGGATTCGACGACTGCGACGACCTCATCCACTCCTTGCTGGTCGACAACCCCCCACACCACGACTTCCCGGCCTCCACAATGCTGCAGCCGCCGCCGCTCGACGGTGGTGGACATTACTATGCCGACGAGGCTGCATTCGTTGACTTGGGCGCTGGCTTCGAGGACTTCGCTCCTCCTCCTCTGGCGCCGTACGATATCATGGGGACGGCGTGTTTCGACGTGGACATTAATGATGTTGATTATGATGATAATGACGATTATGGTAATAACGCCGTTGATTGTGGTGAGGAAGTTTCCTCCGGCACCACCACCACCACGGCGGCGGGTGGGGAGCAGAAGCGGAGGAAAGGTGACCGGTCCAAGACTTTGATCTCCGAGCGGAGGCGGCGAGGCAGTATGAAGGAGAAGCTCTATGCTCTTAGATCCTTGGTCCCTAACATCACTAAGGTAATTATGAATCCTAATTAACCACTACCTATATATTCTTTTCACGAATAATATAAAATTACGTACTGCGTCTTTCATTTTCCTTTTCAAAGAAATAACGGAATAATATTATGTGGTTCACGATTTAGTAGATTTTAATCGCAATAACGTTCTAGACTAAAGTTCGCCTTCGATCTGTAACCTATTCATTGGCCGAAAACAAATTACCTTAATCAACCTTATCCAGTACTGACATACAAAAAAATATTGCGACATACACAACCGTAAGATATGTTTCATTTATCCGAAATTAATAAAAGTATTTTTACATCGCGCGCGGAGAGTTGGAAAAATGCTAAGATGTCATGTTATATTGATGAGCAAATTAATATTATTCAAAATAGGTTATTAATTTTTACTACTACTACTATTACTTCATCGATCAAATATCATGGTTATCTTAACGCGAATTGTTTGAAATGTAATCACATGCGCAGATGGATAAGGCCTCGATAATCGGCGACGCGGTGTCGTATATGCAAGACCTCCAGCTCCGATCAAAGAAGCTACAGGCCGAGGTTGCTGGGCTGGAAGCATCTCTCGCCGCTGCGGGTTCGCCAAAAGCGGCCCAATTCGGTAGCAGGCCGAACCAAAACATTCCAAGGAAACCAATAGGCAACGGCAGCCGTGCAATGATCACCGCCAAGAAAATATTAATGCAGGTCGGTACAAGATTCGGCGCCCTAATTGATTGGAGTATTAAAACGTCTGATTATAATCACTAATTATTAAGATAGTTCTTTGATGATTGATTAACATATTTGTTAATCATTTAATTAATAGATGGATGTGTATCAAGTGGAAGAAAGAGGGTACTATGTGAGATTAGTATGCAACAAAGGGGATAAAGTTGCGATTTCCCTCTACAAAGCCCTCGAGTCCCTAGCCAGCTTCGTCGATATTCAGACCACGAATTTGGCCACGTCAGCTTCGGACAAGTTTATACTGACTTTCACTTTAGTTGTAAGATAATTATCTTGTTTTTTTTCTCCTTAATTACTGTTGGCGCTATTAATTAATGATTTTAAATTTTATTTCTTTGTCCACTTGGTTTATTAATTATCTTGTAATAAATAATAATGTGCAGGATAGAGAGATGATCATCCAGCAAGGGCAGCAGATCGACTTGCCAAATTTGAAGATGTGGGTGACTAATGCCTTGCTGAACCAAGGATTTGAGTTTCTGACGTTGTAGTAAATGTTTTTGTTTTATTACTACTACAAGTTGAATAAAAAATATTGGGACCTCTCTATTTATGGGGATCCTGATGGCTTAAATAGTGATGATAATAAGTTTCGATAGCCGGAAATTACTTGATGTGCACGAATTATTACGACGCTAGAGCGAAGAGATCGTACAAAGAGATGAAATTATATTTCAGTTTTATGTGCTAGATCATATTTCGACTTTTTTCAAGACATTTGAAATTTTTAGAATTTCAATCTAGTTCGGTCCACAGTAGATTCATTCGGTGACAAACTAGATGTGATCATACGAGCACTAATACACTAGATCAGATCTCATCATCAACAAGTACTACTTTAATCTCAATTTCATAAAAATAACAATTAACAGTTCTGATTGGTCAAAATTTATCGATGTACATTCAATAAAAAAAACAACTGGAGTATACTGTACTACAAAATTACCTAAAAGAAAACTATTTATGCCTGCCCCAAAAATAGCAAGTGTTTCTGTCAATTATCCTTTAATTCTATTCGAAGAGCGAACTCAATCTTTACCTAACACGAGAATTAAAAACAAGAGTTTTGTATCCCAAAACAAAAACTGAAATAAGCTTCGTAATTACAAAAAACCATAATATTTCCCCCCGATCTCAACCCTAACAAATGAAGGGGGAAGAAATTGAGTTTTGCTCCTTGACCAACAATTTCTTCCCGTCCCATCATTTCTTCACCCATCGGTTAAACTACCTGAAGCATCAAACATGGTGCCAGAAGTCACCTGGAAAAATGAAACGGTTTGCTACAACTTCCCGCCGCTAATCAGCGTAGAGAGTTTTGGAGATGGATTCACCCTCATGGAAGATGTATTCTCAGCTTCATTGCCGCTCCTCAACCTCCAAATCCTCCTCATCTACGTTATCAGCAACTCCCTGAATTACATTCTCAAGCGCTTCAGCATCCCCTCCTTCGTGTCTCAAAGCCTGGTAAAAAAAGAAAATCATCATGGGTAATAGTGTGCGAAAATCACATAAATATGATTGTTTGAAAATTAAATTCGAGCATAAGAGGTTACATTCCCATAAATATCGATTTACTTGCCATGAACGAGTATTCTATAATATTTCAATTTGTTTCCAGAACTTCGTTTCTTCGTGTACTTTGATTTATTTGATATCATTACGCGATCTCTTCATTTTCTCCCATAACCGTCCTATATTTCAGACGAATTTCAACCTCGAAACAATATGGAACGCGCGATATCGATGTCATCATCGAAATTTCATTAACCAAAACTCAGTTTCCTATTCTCTTTTGTTGTTTTTGCATGCGAGAAACAGACTGGTGTCATCCTGGGGCCAACCTTCCTCGCGAGGACCGATTTCGTGCGAAACACGCTATTCCCCGAGGCCTCCCACGAAACCCTGGACGTGGTAGGGATCTGGGGATACTGCACCTTCACGTTCCTCGCCGCCGTGAAAATGGACGTGGCCATGGTGATCCGGTCGGGGAAAAAAGTCATGACCATGGGCGTAGCCTCCATGGTCATCCCACTCGCCGTCGGCCTCCTCTTCCAACGGCAGCAAATCGCTCGGGCGGACAGCAAGCTGACGGTGAGCAGCATCGTCGGCATCACAGGCATCCAATCCCTCACCACGTTCCCCGTCGTCGCGCAGCTCGTCCACGAGCTCAAGCTGACCAACTCCGAGATCGGCAGGCTGGCTCTATCCTCGTCCCTCGTCTCGGGACTATTCGGCGCCGTTTTCAACCTCGTGGGGATGACGTTGACCATGCATCTCGACGCGCCGGGACGCTTGCGCAACATATTCGTGGCGTTGTTCTCCATGGCCGTCGCGGTGTTGGTGTTCCGCCCGGCGATGGTTCGGGTCGTGAAGCGTACGCCGCAAGGCAGCCGGGTGAAGGCGGCCTACGTGTCGCTAACCCTAGCGGTGGCGGTGGGCTA
Source organism: Linum tenue (assembly GCA_946122785.1). Taxonomy (NCBI): domain Eukaryota; kingdom Viridiplantae; phylum Streptophyta; class Magnoliopsida; order Malpighiales; family Linaceae; genus Linum; species Linum tenue. The sequence goes on along the minus strand of CAMGYJ010000007.1, from coordinate 63,341,810 downwards.
CGTGGTGCTTTTTGATGGGCTGATGCTGGCTTTCAGCCTTGGCGCGTTTGTGTTTGGGCTGGCGATTCCTGCTGGGCCGCCGTTTGGGTCGTCGCTGGTGGAAACCCTAGAGACGATACCGCAGGCGATTTTCTTCCCCGTGTTTGTGGCGACGTTGGCGATGAAGGCGGATCTGACGACGGTGTTTGGGGCGTTTGAGAATCGAGGGTTCTTCACGGCGTTGATATACTGGAGTGCCATCGAGAAGTTTGTGGTTTGCTTGTTGCTTGCGCTGCCGTGGATGCCGCTGGTGGATTCGATCGTGCTTTCGCTCATTTTGGGATCCAAGGGTGTTGTGGATGCCTCCATTCATGCTTATCAAATGGACAATCAGGTGAGTTATTTTTCACCTTAATTGCATGCATGCATGCATGCATTTTAGAGATTCGTTCAGCTAATCATCCGTTTAGTATAGTTTTGTTGCTGTTGTGGTTGCAATAGAGTTGTAACCAACAAATGTACAACGTAATCCTAATGACATGAAAAATATAAAACGAAAACGCGTTTAGTTAGCGATTCTAAAGAATTGCGGAAGTTGATAACCAGAAAGGGAAACACGTCTAAACTTACTTCTTTAGGCCTTATTTAGGATCAATTTTGAGACTAAGACAAAAGTTTGAAAACAATGAAAGGAAACTATATGGAAACAGTATTGGCAATAAGATAAAAACATAGATGGAAACAATAGTTGCAATAAGGTTTCAAAGAAGAGTTTTGTGAAAACAAAGAGAAAATATAATGAAAGTGGGTCAAGCGAGATTTGGTCACTCTTTTGAATAACATGATTCCAACAACTAAGAAGTTTTCACAAGAAAACAAATATTAGAAATAACTCGAAAACTACTTAAAATGATTTTAGGGTTAATATTTTCGTATGGCTTGAACTTTGATCAAAATAAACATCCTGACCAATCTTTTTGATCTATAACATCCTGACCCGAACTATACACCAAAATAAACAATTTGCCCAAATTCGACTTTTGACTGTTAACTTGGACGGTCAAATGCGTTGATCGTTAGTCAACGCGCCATGTCAATGCCAAGTCAGCATAAAATATTTAAAATAATTCATAATTTCCACACATTTCCTAATTTTAAATTATTATAAATTAAAAAAATCATCTAATACCTTAGTTAAACCAAAAATAAAAAAAAATGAAAAAAATAAATATTTATCAGATCTTCTGGCTTGGCAGTGACGTGGCGCGTTGACCGTTAGTCAACGCGTTTGACCGTCCAAGTTAACGGTCAAACATCGGGTTTGGCCAAATTATTTATTTTGGTGTATAATTCAGACCAGGATGTTATAGATCGAAAAGATTGGTCAGAATGTTTATTTTGGTCAAAGTTCAGGCCATACCACTATTGATTTTAGCTAATTTTTATTGTGTGGTAACTATTGTTGCCACAATAACGACGGATGAAACAGAACAAAGTGGAAGGATCACGTTTGACACATCAATATGCGAAAACATAGGTGGTATTTGTGGTGAGTTTATGTACATCACTAACCAAAAACCATCAACCGTCGGATTTTTAGATCGGACGGTTGAGCAAGACACAAGCATGAATATTGCATATGCTACTTGAAAATTCTTACTAACCTACGTACCTTCTATAACTAAATTCATTCCATGCATGCATGCAGCTGATGGGCGTGCAACTCTACTCCTTGTTCATGCTCTCCATCCTAGTCAACGCAACGGTCATCCCCGTCCTAGTCAGCATCCTCTACGAACCTTCGAGAAGATACGCGGGCTACCACTCGAGGAACATCTTCGCCTTGAGGCCCGTGAGCGAGCTTCGAATCCTGGCGTGCATTCACAAGCCGCACCACGTCGCCTCGGCGATGAAGCTGCTCGACACGCTCTGCCGGGCGGAAGAGAGCGCCGTCGCCCTCTACGTCATCCACCTCCTCGAGCAAGTCGGCCATGCGACGCCGATCTTCATATCACACCAGAAGCAGAGGCAGTCGGACGGCTCGGAACCTTCCTACTCCGACGACGTCGTCTTCGCCTTCGAGCAGTACGAGTGGAACAACATGGGATGTACGTCGGCACAAATCTTCACGTCGATTTCCCATGCAAAGTTCATGCAGGAGGATGTTTTCACGCTAGCACTCGACAAGCTTACTTCTATGATACTGGTCCCGTTCCATCGGAAGTGGGGGATCGACGGGAGGATCGAATCCGAAGACAACGTCCTCAGGGCACTAAATTACAGGTAAAGACAGAGATACGTTTCAATTAGCATGTGGTATAATATCTCTCAACAACTCGAATTATTAGGACATGTCACAAACTGGTCACAATAACTCGAGTTATTAGCTAGACGAGGTCCATGTATGCACTACAAAATAAATCCCTTATAGCAGGGGTTTTTTGGGCTTTTAGCAAGGGGAAAATCCGTCGCAAACGACCCCGTCAGCGGTTGCAATAACTGCTGTAAAACCGCCGCTACACCGACCGCCGCTGATTTTTCCCAGCGGTCAGTGCAACCCCTGGTGGAAGTCTTTGCGTCGGTTCCTGCAGGGGCCACAACTGCTGCAATTTTTCCTGACCACCATCGATCCCTGCAAGGGTTTGTGACGGTGTCAAACCCATGGTATTTTTAGCAGCAGTTGAAATAACGTCCTAAGACATTCACAAGCAGCCTTTTAGAATTTTGCAGAAATACCTGCTGTCCAACTTCAATTATAACTTTTAAAAGTGACATTAACTATTATCCATACCACATAACTGCACCAGTTAATTACATTTAACATTATACATGATTGTACATGTTTGAAACTCAACAACCAAAAATTTGCAAAAAAATTCAAAATGTGAAAGATAAAGATCTAGCAGGATCAACCCTCGCTTTCTTCTGAATCACCCAAATCATGCACTGGATGTTAACCTGTTACAAAACCAATCAAAATAAATTAAACTATGGTAACGGCAACTAGTCGAAGAAACAATCATGACAAAACAAAGTCTTGATCTCAAATTCTGGATTTCAATTATATTGTACAAACAAATACCTTAATCTTAAGCAGAAAACAGAACCCATAACCAAAAACTGAATAGGAAAGCTTGATTGGCTGAATTGAAGAGTTAGAGTGAACTAAATATAGACACTGAAGCTAGTTTGGCTGATAGTGCATTGAAAGACAAAAAAAAGGAAAATTAAACTAAAGCTTGTTAAATGTTCCCATTGCTCCATGCATCATAAGTACAAGATGAACAACACAGTTAAACTAAAGTCTCTTAAATGTTCCCACTGCTACTAGCCGACCATTTTGTTTTTCAACCAAATATCAACCTTCTTGTGAAACTAACCAGAGTGCTAACTAGTAAGTAGTAACAAGTTAATGGTTCGGATCATGACCAAGGTGAGATAAATCATTTAAAATCAAATTACCCTAGGATGCATGTGCTAACAGAGTAGGATGCATGTACTCTTATAACATTAGTAAGACCACAAAGAGGAGACTAAACATACCATCCACTGCTGCTGGTGAAGTGAACTCTTTATTTCAATGTAGCAGGACCTAAAAAAATGACGAGTTCGAAAGAATAGTGAGGAATCAGAAGAAGTTCCAGCAGACTACATACTCATTTAACATGAGTAAGAAGTTCTAATGCACCTAAAGCTTCCCTAATAGTCGGTGGTATTCACATCCAGTAAATGGTATAGATGGAATTGTAGCAAACCTTCACCAGGCTTCGCAACATCAATAAGTTCACTAGCGGCTATATCAATGCTTTTGCTGAAAAATTCGAAGTCTGCATTTAGATACACATTCTTTCAGAGTGGAAAAGGAACAAAGTAGAAGCAGAGGAGGCTGACAGACATATAATATGTGTGAATCTCAGTTCCAATATTACCTAATTAAGATTCATAATTCACTAATGCAACATTACTGTAACCAGAGTATAATAACAACATTTAAGGTTTAGTCACCTGGACACATCCATGGCTTTATCAAAATGCGAAGGAAGTATAGGAATCAATCAATCGTCAGTCGTCACACAACCTGGACCACAAATTACCAGCCACGAAAGATTGCCCTCATCATCTGCATGCAAAGGAGTTAGGTAATCTCCAAAGCAAAATAAAGTTACAGAATCATTAAGCATGCTTACACATTTATTTATGACTTTAAAACCCCTTAAACTAGTCTAATTTGAGTTTAAAGGATACCACCTGTATCCTCTCTCCTCCAAAACCTGTACCAAACAAAATCATATGTAAATTAAAAGTATATCATAAATAAAAAGAATGACAAAGTCAAAACCAAATCCAACGAGTAAAAAATAAGGCTAAAATTGAATAGAAAGATCTATCTATACCTGGTAGCTAGATCTTCTCGCTTTCAGTATCCCATGGTCGATTTTCTTTCATTGTTGTTGTATCCCAAAGATCGGTAGCCCCATTCTTCCTCTCCCCTCGACTAGAATCAAAACCTAGAAAATAAGACAGAAGGGAAGTAAGAAATTTAAGCTAAAACAAAAATAAAACATGCAAACAATTGATTAAGTGTGATGCTTATCACAGTTAGATTGAACAAGGCCATTTTGGGCATTTGTTCTGTAGCTGATTCCTTTCATACTTAAATCAAAAGCAAGGCTGCCACTTAAGAACTTAAGTAGTTCAACCAGTAACTTCAGCTGCTCTTCTTCCCCACCTGCCAACCAAACCAACCCGAAACATCATCATCATTATCATCAATTGTGTTATCGTTTTACCAATCTTTCACCCATATTCCCCCAAAACACAACCTATATTACCTTTGTTAACAGCGTCTACTGTTGTGCAATGAGTTGGAGGCAAGCAGCAAGACTTGGAGTGCTACTAAGGCACACCAGAATCCCACTCAACAGAAGAGACTACAGCAACACAGAACTATCAGTTTCCATGCTGCTTATTGGCTTGAGAAAGCTGTCATTCCATGGCTTCTAGCTTCGGCTTACACAGCTCTTCTGGATAAGCACTGATGGAAATCCGGAGGAAAATGAGATGCGGTCACCACTAGTTTCAATTCATCATCTGGAACAGCAGAACCATCTACCAATGGCTCAGCAGCTGTCTCCATAATTATCTCATCAACTTGCTTCAACTGATTGAATGGTATGTGGCAGCATTGCATCAGGAACTTCAACATCCTGAATTCGAACAAAAAGCAATCATATTTAGAAAGTCTTGAAACCATACACCAGATAATTTGAATAAACTACACCACCATAACAGATTTATCTCAGGGTGATCTCCGCCGAAATCTGCAAATCGATTTCGAAAGACTTCTCTTCATGCCATGTAAGGGATGCTTTCCTACTATATGAACTCCGACACAATATAATCAACATTCAGAGAGACACGGAGCTCAAGGATTGTAGAGCCGATTCTTTCATTGAACTTGAGAGATTTAGTTAACTCAATGGTTTCAGGGAAAATTTACCTCAACTGTGCCAAATGTCTGTAAGAGAACTCTTTCTTCTTCAAGCATTCAACATTGGGGCCGAAGTAGATCAAAAGAAAGAAGAGGCTCAAGCTTTTCCAGGAATCAATCCTTTCAAAGACAGGAACCAACCACTTAACTTCACCCTACCTGCTACCGGATAAAGCTTATACCAACAAATCAGTAACACTATCCAACTAAATCTAGAACCATAAGCATGCTATATGCTGGTAAAATAAATCCAAAAGATCAAGGGTAATGATTAACTGCCTGCTTTGGCTAGAGACCTACCTCAACAAAGTTTAAACGATGCAAGAAGCCACCAATCTACAGCAATAGTGTTTGGCATCACAACTCCATCGGCATGCATAATGCCGGTGAACTTAGGGTTAGCAGCAGAACCAATTGAAAGAACAAATTTGCAATTAAGAGCAAAGAAGAACAATGGATCTGTAATCGGACCCAAGGGAGAGGTCTCATTCACCTCAAAGATCTGAATCCACCCAAGTCGGCGAGGGACGGAGCCATGATAGCCGCAAGCAGCGATGACGTATTGCAGCGATTCAACGAATAGGTTTTGTTTTCTTCGAAGAAGTAGAAGGATTTGTTGTTAATGGAGGATTTTGATGGTGGTCGAGAATTTAATCGTAGCAGGGCAGGCGAACTAGGCTTCGATGGCGATAAGGAATCGAATTTGTGGGTTAGGGATTTATTTTCGGGGAGAGCAGAGCAGAGGAGGTTTAGTTCCAAAAATACATTTGCTTTGATCCAAAAATTTCAACGATTTGGATTATAAAAAGATGAGAAAATATGCAGCGAATTCCAACACCGCTGCAGAAGTCGCTGCCCGAAATAAAATTTTGAAAGTCCAGCAGCGGTTAATATATTCGCTGAAAGAAAACCCCTGGGCTAGGCCCATTTCCTTGTAGTGATGGTAACTCAACCACTTTCTCGCACACCTCTTCGAACGAAAACCAACTCATGGACTTGAAGTTTGCACAGGTTCACCATCTCAGGCCTCTAAAGACACCGGTTAATATTGCGGGTCATAAGAACTTGAACGCGTGACCTCAACAATCAACTAGACTTTGATACCATGTCATAGACCAACTTATCTCAATAGCTCGAGTTATCGAGAGAGGTTCATGTATGATATTTAACTACTTCCTTATAGAACCAAATGGTTTATAACATATTATCAAAGTCTTCTATAACCAATAGGTTTTATGTTCGAGTTCTGGTGACTCTCATTGGTAATTAATTACACGTGATATGTGTGCAAACATCAAGTTCAAGTGAGTGACTTTGTTTGAGGAGCGTAGTAGTATGTGATACAAAATCAGTTATTAAACACCTTCCAATCACTGGTTATCAACTGGTTTATGACACGTAAATTCTTTTTCAACAACTCGTGGTGAACCAACTGATGATTTTATGACATGTGAATCCTGACTTTTGTCGTGGTTGATTATTACAGGATTCTGGAAACAGCACCATGCTCGGTCGGGATACTCTACGACCGCGGCGGCGGAGGCGGCTGCGGCTTCGAAGTCGTGTCACTCGACAACGACAACGACGCGACGGCCTCCGAACCGGCGCCGTCTCGCTCGATATGCATGATCTACCTCGGCGGCCGCGACGACCGAGAGGCCATAAGCCTGGCCAAGCGCATGGCGAACGACCCTTCCGTCCACCTCACCATACTGCGCCTGGTCAGCGACGAAGTGGCCGGCAGCGAGACGGTGCTCGACGACGTCGTATTGAACGGCGTGCTGCGAGAGATGACCCACTTCCTGAACGTGCAGTGCTTGGAGAGGGTGGTGAGGGACGGGACCGAGACGGCGAGCCTGATCTCCTCCGTCGCCGACCAGTACGACGTGTTCGTCGTCGGGAGGAGGTGGCACGTGGAGGTGGCGTCGCCGCAGACGGCGGGGCTGTCGGACTGGAGCGAGTTTCCGGAGCTGGGAGTGATTGGGGATCTGCTGGCGTCGAAGGATGTGAGGACTAGGGGTTCTGTGTTGGTGGTGCAACAACAGAAGCAGCATAAGAAGAAGATATGAATTAGGTGTGTTAGTAGTAGATAAACGTACGTTGTAGAAAGATTAGCATGCACCAATCGTCATGAACTAGTAGTTGAATGATCTGTTAGCAATGGTATTAGAGTTTATTATAGTTGAGAGGTATTGCATTCGAATCCTAACTATCTCAATATTAAGTATATGATATTCAGATATATAAAAATTACAATCGATGGATTGGTCTTCGTTTTGGAACGTCTGTAAGATAGATTAGGTGAGTGTACGAATATTAAAAACAGACATAATATTGGGATATTGTCTGGACTTATATGGGTCAAATCAGGTTAATTTGAATTTTCCTTGAGCTGGTGCAATACATTCTTCTCAATTTCTACCACTAGCTTCAAACACCCTAATCCCCCAGTGAGACGAGTAACAACCCTATGAATTTCCTCGGCTAGCAAGCATATATACTTATCTCCTAAAAAAATCATAGTGCAAGACACCAAGAGAATAATAAGGACATTTACAAAACAAGTGTGGACTCTTTGTTTCTGTCTCCTTGTTGCAAAGAACACAAGCATCTGATTTAGCCACATAATTTTAGCTTGTCTCTGACAATTTAGTACGATTTAAAATCACCAACCAAACTAGAAAACTATGCTTTGGAATTGTAAACTTTTCCCACAACACCTTAAACGGGTTAATTGCATGGTTGATCACTGGAATTACAAAAAATGTTCATGTTTGGTCACTAAAAATATTTGATTCCTTCCGTGGTCATTAACTTTACATTTTCATTTCATCATTGGTCACTCTCCGTCCAACTCCGTTAAGTTTGTCCTGCGTGGCAGACTGGCAGTCAACTCTATTAGTTGACTGTTAAATGAGTGATGTGGTAAATAAAAAATAAATTTTTAATAATTTCCACCTGCGCCAACGTTAGCCACCTCCCCTAAAAACACCACCATATCCTCTGCTTTCATGTGAATTTAGGTTAAACAATGTAGCAATTAGGCCCGAGCTTGACAAAATCACCAATTGCACTGCATCAACTTCATGTACCCAGAAGCAAAGCATACTTGCATTAATAGTGCCCCTACAGCAGCATAGGAAGCAGCAGCATCTACGACACGAATCCAAGATCGCGGAGCAGTACGACACCCGAGTCGCCGTCCAAACCACCTTCCTCGATCTCCACCTGGTGGTGCACTTCCCTCCACTTCCAACCCTTCCGGCCGACGCCAACCGCTTCCGCCTCTTCGTCAAAAAGATCCTCATCCTCCGCGACCCCAATTCCGCCGACCTCTTCACCCTCTCACTCGCCGCCCACCGACCCTGAATTAACTGATCTCTTCGACCGGATCTACTCCTACAGCTCAACCCACCGCGCCCGAACATTCCGCTTCACCGACCTAACCCTAACCACCGCAATTAATCAATTCCCCCCCAAAAATTCACCTCCCTCTGTGCAACCGTCAAACACCTCAAAATCTCTGCCAAATTTGACCTCCACAAACTGATCGTTGAGTACTCGAATCTCCCAACCTGACCTCCCTCCACCTTCGCCGCTGCGTGATCCCCACCTCGACCCGAACTGTGGCGGTGTATTCCTACCCAGAGCGCTGGTCGATGCCGAATGTGGAGAAGCTGGAGCTGGTCCACTGCGATCGTGATCGTAGGCGACGACGGTGAGAATAGTAAGAACTACTACGGTCATAACATGTACCTGTGTGCACCGAGGTGGAAATTATTATATTTTTTTATTTGCCACATCATTCATTTAACAGTCAACTAATAGAGTTGACTGCCTCGTAGGATAAACTTAACGGAGTTGGACGAAGACTGACCAATGATGAAAAGAAAATGTAAAGTTAATGACCAAGAAAGGAATTAAATATTTCTAGTGACCAAACAAGAACGTTTTTTATAATTTCAATGACCAATCATGCAATTAACCCCTAAAAGGAACTACCTTCTTTGCCTTTGATAAACTGTTTATAATGCTAAGATCAAAACGTTGTGGGATTTTTCTTCTCGTTTATGTTTGTGATAGCTATAAGTCTATAACTTGCTTTTAAAGAGACCACTTTTCTATGTGGGAGTGGGAGTGGGTATGGTCTGGTTCGGCCTAGAATAAGATTGAATCGCTCAAGTACTGAATCAACAAATAAAGAAAACTTAACGTAGCTAGCCAGTAAATTCTAGGCCGGAGAATTTGGAAGAATTCCTAAAATCAACGTTTTTGTGTATGGATCCAGTGGCCAACCATGGATCAATCAAGGAAATGAAACATTAACGTAGCTAGCCAGTAAGCAAGTACTAATACAAGGCCCGGCTTGTTGGCCGGAGAATTGGATGGTTATATAATTTTTTTCGTCATTCACACGGATGATAATGTGTGTTTTGTTTGTCAATGATACACTCACCACAAAAGTAAATTAACTCAAATATCACCTAATACGTCCACTAAATTCATTTCTAGCTCCCCACTTATATTTATACGTAGTACTCTATCTCATTTAACCATTTAATTGACAAGTATATCGGATTTATCATTTAAGTTAATTTTTATGAACTCTTGAGAGAGCCAATTAGGCTGGTATTGTCCTCGGGAAACTTAAGTATCCTTCATCTTATCGCACTTTGGGGAACATAATGCTATCCGGATATATTTACTACACTGCTCAGTATCACATTGGATTGAGTTGTTTAAATAGAACTTTTGAAGTGCAGAGTTTGAGAGATTTTATAACTGCATATTATAAAGACCTTTACTAGTCACAGCTTATCTGCCTGAGTAACTTTTGTACTTGATTCCATCGGTTAGGATGTATCATGTGTACTTGGTATCACAACTAACTAAATGTATACACCAAATTCTATGTTTCAAAGTAGCAAGCACTCTAACCAATCTAGCTATACCAAGTTTTGATGGAAAGTTTATTATTAGTCACTCACAAACAACAATAATGTAACTTTTGATAAATATATAAGTTCACAAAGAAACATCTAAGCAATCACCATAGACAGATTCATCAAATCTAGCATCAAATTAAGATCAAACGTGTAAGGAATTAAACACCAGATATGGTACTGACTCGGTCAAAACTAAACCACAATAAAATCCCAACTAGAGCCAAGTTTTTAAACTCTAGTCGGGTGCAGTATAGGACAAGTATTTAGATATCAACCCGGGTCGATCCGCCTACCCCTACTTCGGTTGTTGAAATCATTATCTAGCAACAAAGTTTTGGTTTAAAGGTTTGCTAATTGAAATAAAAGAAAGCAAAGGTAATTGGTTTTGAAAACTCTTTTGTGGAAGGATCACTAGGGTGCCGCTTCCCCCTAACTGCTTCCATGATATGTTCATTGGAACAATTGCTTTGGGCACGGTAATTGTGAACCGCTGAGGGATGCATATATGGTCGGAGACCACAATCTCAATTGCTAAACTAAGGTAAGCATGAGAGGTCGTGTCACTCGACCCTCTCGGTTTAGACAATCGGTAGTTGACTTACTCCCTCATTCAACTCTAAGGTTGGATGGCTTTATCGCAATTAACCGATTTGCTTAACTCAATATTGAGGGTTGCCCTAACTTAACCTAGATTAGGTGGCTAATTAGATTGCTAGCACCAACATGCACGAACCTAGGGGTGCTAAGCAGAATTATGCACAATCCTTAGGTTGCTAAGAACCTAAATGCACAAACCTAAGGATGTTAAGCAATCTAATTTACTAATTATGCACAATCCTTTTCCCCCAACTTTCGACTCCGAGGCTGGTTTCACCTGTTGAATCCTGAAACGCACTAAAACACGAGGAACCTAACGTAAAACCAACCTTTTAGGAGTGAAATTGGCACAAACACCTTAGTAAAACACGGACAAAACATGTACAATTAGGCCCGAATCAGGTACTTGAAATAAAATAACTACTTACACTAGTAATAGTTAATATACTTATCTTACTGGTAATTAATTTAAAAGATAAATTATTCTCATATGGTTCAGTACTAGGAAAACTACCAATTTAATGGCTCCTCCAAGCGATGAATTTATTCATTTGTAGAGTCTTATTGCATTTCTTGCTATGGAAACATATTCTTTTTTTTTTTGGTAAAATATGGAAACATATTCTTGGGACATAATTCAAATATTACCATTCCATTATGGGGAGGAGAATAAAATGATATTGATGTTAGACCTCTAAAAATACTTGTGAGATAACCTCTAGATTGGCCTACAACCACTACAAGTTTATTAACACATCAAAAGATGGTGAAATGAACAGTACAACAAATCCAATCTTGTCTCATGATTGTAGAGTACTATCATGCCAAATTAGCAAGAGATTTGACGTTAGCGATTAACCGGACAAAAATTTTAAGAGAACCTGGAAAAAGGACAATCCCGCAACACATGTAGGATCATCTCGGGTTGGTCAATGCAGCGGTTGCACTTAGGTGAAGTAGCTATGTGAAGTCACGCCCGCTCCTGGTTTGTGAGAAGACGCTCCCTAACCGCCATACATAGGAAGTGATTGACCGAGGCCGACCGTCGTCACCTCCAGATTTTGTGCCAGGTGAGACCACATTGCTCTCTGTCATCATGGGTAGCAATGGTATAGGCCGAGCTCACCCGAAACCTCCCATCCTTCTCGGGTCCCCACGTCGGGAGTTCTTCTCCTGTATCCTGCTTGGGTGGTTGAACAAGAATGGAGACTATTAGAATGGTGATATCTCTCGTTGCTCAAAATGGATGGAAAATACATCAGATGGATGTGAAGTCAGCTTTTCTAATGGATATCTCGAGGAAGATATCTATGTGGAACAACCTCTTGAATATGTCATTGAAGGCCAAGAAGATAAAGTGTTGAAACTGAAGAAGGCATTGTATGGTATGAAATAGACACAAAGAGCTTAGAATAGCAGGATTGACAAGTATTTTCAGCATAACGTGTTCAGTAAATGTCCACATATTCTACGCAGTTGGATATTTTCTACTAGTTAGTTTGTCAACTCATAAATTCACCCAATTGCATATAATCTAAACTCGGACACAATACATTAACAAACGGGCCTATAAGTAATAATATAAAACTCATCCATATAGGGATGGCAATGAGGCGGGTTTAGGGCGGATTTTCCTAAACCATCTTCATCCACATGCTTTCAAATATCCAAACCCATACCTGACTATGATCTCATGTCATGCTACTCAATAGGTGAACAATTATGAATCCTAGCACACCATTTTCACTAGTTCTAGGGTTATTATGTAATTAATGGATATTTTAGGATTTTAATGCTATTCTAGCTTTGATTGTGCTTGGGTAAGTAGCCATAATCTTCTCTACTAGCCTACTTGAGCTTCTAAGCTGGGTATGGAGTTTTAGGGTTGGACGGATATGCGCCATCAAGCAAATTGAGGTTAGATGTATGAATAGGGACCTATGGTGGCCGGGGCGATCGAATCCCTACCATAAGTAAACCTTCCTAGATAGAACCCGGGATGAAACCTCGATGTGGACGGTGGGCAGTACCCATTGAAATGAGCAATGGTCTTAATTTCCTATATACGATAGCCTAGATCGAGGTGACTTACATGGGTTTAGGGGAGGCGTAATAAGAGGCATGTGGATAATCACGAAAGCCCACAGAAAAGAGCTCACTCACCACATTCGACAAACCCTAATCATTGCATAGAAGTCCTGGACTAGGGTGATGGATAGTTCCCCGAAGTACCTACTTTTATCCTTATTCGATCTCTTAACTAGTTAGTTCGCTCAAGTCCTCCAACACAACCTTCAAACTGATCTGCTAGATAACAACAACGTGGGAAGTAGGCTAGGGTACCAGGACCTTAGTGAATACGACATTGATTGCCATATGACAACGCCATTTTAGGTTAAACTTGGCCTGGGATGGGGTGGTTATTGACACGTGCTAACCATTAAAATAATCAGCACGGATGAATGTGATCGAATAGCAATGAGGCGGGTTTGGGAAGATTTGCCTAAACCATCCCCATCCGCGCTTTCGAATATCCGAACCCATACCCGCCCCATACCCATGCGGGAAAGGTTTTGCAAACCCATCCCCATAGCAGTGGGTTTCGGGTACCCATGAGTAATACCCACACCGTACATCCAAGATTATAATGCCTAAAATTTTATATGTAAATTTTCAATTATAACATTAAATGCGCCTACTATATCATGAAGCCGACAAAGAGACAATCATTCTTAATATGGTTCAAAGCATCTTATTCTAAAACATACATTGATAATTAAGATAGAGTACAATGTAATCCAAATAATTATTCTCTGGCTCTGATACATCTACTTATAAGTACTAACTAGCTAACTAACTAAAATAATCTTGTTAACGCGAGGGAAACGCGAAAGGGTGAAAAAATAGTTGAGGAAAAGTTTTTAGCTTTTTATTTGGGTGGCCAACCAATTTCATTTATACTATTTAATTATTTTCTTGAGTTACGATCACTAGCTAGTATGTGTATGGGTATGAGGCAGGGGAGGCTAAAACCATACCCGTCAAACGTTTTACGAGTTTTACTCATATCAGGTCAATGCGGGGATTACCCGCGTTGACTGGGTCGGGTACCCGCGGTCATCGGTTGCGATTTTCATCCCTAAATCCATAGTGATCGCGGCATGACCAGGCATTGACTTTCTAGTTTGGATTATAAAGTGGGAGAGCATGAAATCCAAACCTGGTAAATGTAGAAAGGCCATCAATAATATGTTAAAGGATTAACTATGAGTTGATTGTTATGTTTTATTCGTTGTTGTTATAAAAATGATGAATGGATGCATGCATTAGTAAGCAAATTTTATTTCCTATCTGATGATAACTAGATGATGTGTCCGCGTGGAAGAATTTATTAATTGATAAATTTATAACTTTGAAATATTATATCTATCCAACGTGCTTGCTTGCGTTATTGCTTGACGTTTATTGGAACAAAAACTTAAAACTCATTTATTTGTTGATCTTCCTATGTTTGTATTATTTTTAATGAGTAGTGAGAATTGGTATAATCCACTTGACTAGATTAGACTTTTGTGTTGGTATCATATGGGCCGCCGCTACAAATACAACATGGGGTAAAATTACAGACGTACGTGCCATTATGAACCAATATGCATTAACGTACTATATATATATATATGCCTAGCTTATATGTGAATATTACAGTACAGACGTGACGAGGCTTATTAATTATATGGAAGTTAGCTGAAAATGTTACAAGTGCCGGCGCCCAGCAGGTGGCGCATTGTGATTGGAGGGAAGGGTGGAAATGGAATGGTGGTTGTTTTTGCCTGCCTGCCTGAATGTCCTTCCTTGCGTGGGAAGGAAAGGGGGAGAAGGGACAAAATGGTTTCTGGATAAAATGATGTAACAAACTTGAAGGAATGCATGTGGGCGAATGAAGGGAATATTTGCTGCTCTGCTCTGCTCTGCTCTGTACCCTCTGGCTCACACCAGATTTCCCTCCCGCAGAGAAATATTTATATACCCCTCCTCTCATTGGCTCCCTACAGCTGGTTTGGCTCAACGTCACGTTAAAAATCCCAACCCCGAATGGGGTGCGTCCACGTTGCAGGTAAATATCGGCGGCCAGGTGTCCTCACCCCCCTCTATAAATTCCCTCACTCCCTCAGTCCATCGCTGCTCACTCAAAAGAAAAAAGCAAA
Organism: Linum tenue; assembly: GCA_946122785.1. NCBI lineage: Eukaryota > Viridiplantae > Streptophyta > Magnoliopsida > Malpighiales > Linaceae > Linum > Linum tenue. The sequence goes on along the minus strand of CAMGYJ010000007.1, from coordinate 63,326,592 downwards.
AGCAACAGCTGCCTGCCATATATCCATCCCCTCTTTCTCTCTCCCTCTGCGTCGACGAAGATGGCGGTGATGGACGCCGTCAAAGCCGCTGCCGCAAGGTTTGGCGCGGCCATTGGAGGGTGTTTCCAGTACGAGTGGGCTCCCCTGATTCTGACCGACTTGGCAGCGTTCGCCTCCTTCATCGTGGCCTTCGGCGACTACTTCACCTGGCCGAAGGATAAGCAAACCGCTTTAGGAAGGGGTTTTTTGGGGGGTACTCTCACTCTCGTCATGGCTCATGCCGTCGGCACCACGGCGCTCATCGTCAAGACCAACCGCAACTGGGATGATATGGAGGCTCTCATGGCGAAGTGGTGGGTGTGCGGCTCTCTCCAATGCCTTTTGTTCGCCCATGGTTGCGTTCTCAACTACGTCGTGTACTACTCCCGTGCCAGCGTCTGGACCTTGGTCGTGGTCTCCATCTACGCCTTCGCCATCTCCCAGGCGGCAAAGTTCCCCCCCGGCTACTTGGACGGCACTACACTCTGGTTCGGGTAAGGAGGGTGATTTGTTTGTTTCTTGTTACGTGATCATGTGCAGTGGTGCTTGTGCGTTTTGTGACTAAGTTTTTTTTCTTCTTTTTTTGGTTTTTTCTTTATTATGCTCAGGGCCACCCTCGTCTATGCGTGGGGTCCACCCTTTGCCGGGGGCAGTTTGAAGGACCCGATCGTAGCGTCGCTGGTCATCGGCGTCCTTTGCTACACCAGGAGTTTCCTCGACCGCTACCAGCCCCCGCCGCCGCCGCCGCCGCCGCCCGGCCATGCAGAGTAAATGGGCCGCGACGGTGCTCAGTGTCAGTGATCCCCCCAGCTACCCACTTTTGGCATCATCCCCATTCCCCTGCCATCCAACGGAATTCGTACCGCCACTGTCCACTGACGCTGCAGCAACCAGCTGGCATCATATATTTTCTCTGTTTATTAGGCCTTTTATTCCCTATCTTATATTACTGCAAATTGGAATAGGGCCGGCTTTTATTTCCTCCATTATATATAATTACTGCAAAATGGAATGGGGCTTTTTCTGTTTGTTTGTTTGTTTGTATTTCCTCCAGAGTTATCTTATTAAGCTACTGCAAATGTAATCATTGATGAATGATGAATGACTATGATGCTAATTACCAAATTGATTACGTCCAAGTTTTATTAACAATGCATGCATGCAATCTAATACCATTAACCAAGTACGTAAACTAACTTAACTTAATTCCACTACTAACTCAACCAAACTAAAGCCTAATTAATCCGTTAATCGTGTGTCAACCAATATAACACATCATCTAATTAATCCCATCCATCCAATCTATAATTCTGCTAGCTAGATAATCGGATTCCAGTTAAATTGATTTTCAGTCTTTACCGTAGCCTTTTCTTGGGTTGGCCTGGCCATTTTCAAGCCTTTTCTTTCTGGCCCTGGCCCACTAACGTACCCTTTTGTTGGGTCAGAAACTTAGGGAGGGGACGGGGCCACGGGGGTTATATATTAGCAGTTGTGGGTAAGAACAGGGATTGTGATTTTTTTTATGAAAAAATAAAATAAAAAACCTTATTAAGGATGACAAGTCTAGTACACTCACGTACGTTTTGCTATTAACCTACCTACTTATTATGTACGTGCCACTATTTCGGTGCTGAGTGTCACATATATACGTAACTCTAAAATAAGTCGAATTTTACATTTTCATTGATAGGATTACTTTAATATCACATATGATCACAACTAATCAATGCATTGACCTAAGCTTTTTAGACCATCAATTTTGAATCCTATATCCTAAATCCTTCAAATCATAGTAAATCTTCAATGATTCTTGTACAAATTCATGTGCTCTATTCTCCATCACATCTCAAGTGAAGATCGACATCGTTTCAACATCAATCGTCTATTTAAAATGACGATTATTAGGCGACTACTTTGAATTCATTAAAAAAGAAAAGTTCGTGCACATAAGGCAAAACCATATATATTCCCACTCCCTTCGTTTTTCTCGGAACACATAATCGCAATGACTCGAGAGTATCATCAAGATTTGGGAGCACCAAAGACCTTCTTACTTAGAATCCAATATATGAAAGAAAAAAATCCAACAAATAACACCAATATTCAAATGTTCGTACTTAGAATTTAAAATATGTAAAACAAATAACACTCAATATTCAAAGATAATTCAAATCCTTATGTCTCTCATTAATCATTCTAAATCAAAGTTATTTATGCTCATCTTCCAAGCCACACTCACTACAGGAAAATTCTCCTCCAATCACGGGATTTCCCGTGACTAACAGGTAATTCTCATGACTGATATTTGAACACGGGAACACTATCGTGATTAAACTATGAAATAGTCACAAGATTTCCCGTGATTGTGATCAATTTACAGCAACGAGTTTTGTCTGAATGGTCACAGAGGGTCGTGATCGTTGGTCATTATAATCATAGGAAAATCAATTTACCCGTGATTTTGGTACAAATATTTTTTTATGGGTGTCGCAACCGCTCCTCGAGATCGGGGAGCCGTCCTGCGATGCTCGGAGTTGCCATCGACCTTAATTGGAGTGGATCGAATGATATCGATGTGAATATATCCTATAAAATAATCATTCATGATTTTGTCACCCATTACATACCAAAGAGTGTTTTCACGTGGCTCATTGAAAATGTCATTTCAAAACTTGCAGGGAGCCTTAGTTAGCAACAACAATAAGTTACTTCTTTCAATTACCATGATTCGAAAAATATCTTCTAATTCTATATAGTTTTAGACAATCGCTAGCCTATATTCACGTCAAAGTATACATATAATAATCTAGTTGAGGTTTAAAACCTAATATATTGAATCGCCATCGATCTTACTTGGAGTGGATCGAACACTCTTCGGTCGGCTCTAACCTTAGGGTCAGACCGAGACCTGGTCTGCGATTAGAAATCTATGTTCGGGAGTACGGTTACATGAGGAAAAGTGAAATCACACCACACAATGCTCAAAGTTGGTAACTACTTAAGTCGATGCGTTTTATATGTATTGGGTGTTATTTTAGTAATTATTGCGTATTTTAAGATCCCACTGGATGATTAATATATTGCTTATCAGTTAACTAAACGTCCATTGACGTATTAGTTCATGATTAGGTATTTTTAGAGCCCCACTGGACCGCTAAAATTATATAGTATTAGTTTATGATTTTTAGAGCCCCATTGGAAACTTCATGACTTGCAGGTAAACTTTATTCTCTTTCTCTTGATGTGTATGTGAACTTGGTACAATTTGTATGAAACTAGACTGTGATTCTGATATTCCTAAACTCGTTCATGTGATCGCGCCATTAATGACTGTTCAGTATTCAAGCGACGGGCGCCAGCAAAGGCAGCAGCATCTTCGCCAGACAGAACCGCTGTTTCTGCTTGACAAATTAGTTTAGAATTGTTGCAGCAGTACTGCCTCCCTCGCCCTATTTCTTTTGTCGATATCTCCTAAAAGAAACTACCTTCTTTTTGCCTTTGATAAACTGTTTATAATGCTAAGATCAAAACGTTGTGGGATTTTTCTTCTCGTTTATGTTTGTGATAGCTATAACTTGCTTTTAAAGAGACCACTGTTCTATGCGTGGGAGTGGGTATGGTCTGGTTCGGCCTAGAATAAGATTGAATCGCTCATGTACTGGATCAACAAATAAAGAAAACAACCTTATTTTGGAAGAATTCCGAAAATCAACGTTTTTGTGTATGGATCCAGTGGCCAACCACGGATCAACGAAGGAAATGAAACATTAACGTAGCTAGCCAGTAAGCAAGTACTAGTACAAGGCACGTCTTGATGGCCGGAGAATTTGATGGTTATATAATTTTTTTTGGTCATTCACACGGATGATAATGTGTGTTTTGTTTGTCAATGATACACTCACCACAAAAGTAAATTAACTCAAATGTCACCTAATACGGCCACTAAATTCATTTCTAGCTCTCCACTTATATTTATACGTAGCACTCTATCTCATTTAATCATTTAGTTGACAAGTATATCGGATTTATCATTTAAGTTAATTTTTATGAACTCTTGAGAGAGCCAATGAGGCTGGTATTGTCCTCGGGAAACTTAGGTATCCTTCATCTTATCGCACTTTGGGGAACAGAATGCTATCCGGATATATTTACTACACTGCTCAGTATCACATTGGATTGATTTGTTTAAATAGAACTTTTGAAGTGCAGAGTTTGAGAGATTTTATAACTGCGTATTATAAAGACCATTATCTAGTCACAGCTTATCTGCCTAAGTAACTTTTGTACTTGATTCCATCGATTAGGCTGTATCATGTGTACTTGGTATCACAACTAACTAAATGTGTACACCAAATTCCATGTTTCAAAGTAGCAAGCACTCTAACCAATCTAGCTATACCAAGTTTTGATGGAAAGCTTATTATTATTCACTCACAAACAACGATAATGTAACTTTCGATAAATATATAAGTTCACAAAGAAACATCTAAGCAATCACCATAAACATATTCATCAAATCTAGCATCAATTAAGATCAAACGTGTAAGGAATTAAACACCAGATATGGTACTGACTCGTTCGAAACTTCCAATATTCTATAGTGAAACCAAGAGCACAATTTAAGAAGCTTCCTCCGTAACCATGATCTCACTTGCGAGTTTGACAGTTCACGTATAGTTCGATTTTCAGCCTATAACGCATTATTTGGGCGACCCAGAAAGACCCTCCACACATTATAAGCATCTATTTAATTTTGGTTGCACATGCGACATTACCAAGTAACAAGATCCCTCTTTTTTCTTGTATATTTCTTTACAGGTCCTTTGGATGTAAATTTTTAAAGTTTGGAGAAAAATATTTCATTTGGAAGAAAAAAAAAACAATGAAATGTTTGCAGGTAAATTGCACCTCTAGATATTTGGAAATTACTCAAACGAAACACCAAATATCTCATTTGCTCCTTTCCCCCAAAAATACAAATATAAGGAAAAATGTTTCTTTTTGAAGCATTTTATCTCAAATTTTTCATTGAAATAGCACATTGAGATAAACTCGTATATTTTATGATAGAAAAGGGAAAACAGATGCAACAAAATTCCTAAAGAATAAACTACATGCATATGAACCATCCACTATGAGGGGAAACGGTGATACAAAACCGCATTTTACTCTTTTTTTACTTTTTGTTAATAACTAAAACATCCATCCCAACCGCCCACCATAAATAAGTTGTTAACCGTATACGAAGATAGACACCAGAAACTTAGCTTGTCATCTCAACAAATATAATGCCGGCAACGCCAAATCTTATCAAATCACACCCCTCGGCATCCGAAGCAGATATTGTTTCTCTTCATTCCGGAAACCATCGCGCCCAAGTTCATATTTCACAACCGCACGTCGAACGACCCGCCACCACAAGACAATGCGATGAAGGATATATAAATCATATATATCCTTCATCGCATTTCTTCATCGTGGGTCTCAATTCAATCAAAATCCCCCCCCCCCCTCTTCCCTCTTCCAACCAGATAGAGCTTTCATAAACAACAATGCGATGAAGGATACATAATCCCCATATCCTTCATCGCATTCTTCCTCCTCGCGCGTGGCTCGCAATTCAATCCACCCCCCGCTTCCATTCCTCTTCCAACCAGATTAACCCTTTTTTTCATAAAAAACAACAATGTCGATAATCCCAAGCAACACGACGTGGGTGACCGAAGAGGTTTGCTACGCCTTCCCTCCAAGGGTTCGTTCCGGCGGAATTTTCATCAACCAAGGACCTTCCCCCCTCGAAAATCTCCTCTCTGCCTCGGTCACCCTTCTCAACGTCCAGGTTCTCCTCATCCTCTGCCTCAGCAACGCCCTGCATTTCGTCTTCCGCTATCTCGGGGTCGTCCCCTTCGTCACTCAGTGCCTGGTACGTCTTATACACAATGTGAACAACACTTGTAATAACTCTTTTCTCAGACAGAATGACATCCATGCATTGAACCAAACAGGCAGGGGTGATTCTGGGGCCGACGCTTCTGGGCAGATGGGACTACTACAAGAAGGTGTTTTTCCCCCACGCGAGCCAGGACTCGTTGGGGGCGCTGGCGATGACGGGTTACTCATTCTTCATGTTCATGACCGGGGTCAAAACCGACGTCGGAATGCTGATTCGCTCGGGGAGAAAGACCATGGTCCTAGGAATCGCATCCGTCCTAGTCCCTTACTTCATCGGCCTAGCTTTCCAAGCCAGCCGCCTCCTCTCCCGCCCGGGGCTAATGGAGAGAATGGAGATCATCGGCTTCACCGCGCTCCAAGCCATGACAACTTTCCCCGTCGTCTCCCACCTCCTCGTCGAGCTCAAGCTCACCAACTCCGAGCTAGGCAGGCTCGCTCTATCCTCGTCCCTAGTCTCCGGTCTCGTAGCAGCCTGTCTCGAGCTCAGCGCCATCCTCACCACCGAGAAGCACGGCCCACTTCAAGCCACACTGACCGTCCTTCTAGTTCTCTTCGCGGCCTTGGTCCTTCGTCCAGCCATGCTTTGGGTGATTAAGCAGACTCCTCAAGGGAAGAAGCTACATTCATCATGCGTCCCCATCATCGTAGCCATTGCATTGTTGTACCAAATAGGGTTTGACGCCCTAAAGCAGTCTCAAGCATTGGGTCCATTCATCCTAGGGCTGGCTGTCCCGGCGGGCCCACCGTTGGGTTCCGCGGTGATCGAAACCCTAGAGGTTGTAACCAACTCCATCCTCTTCCCGGTCTTCGTCGCTACATGTGCCATGAGGGGAGATATCTACACCATGATAACAACAGGGTTCAACAACAAAAGATACTACTTCCAAGCGATATTGGCCTCCTTCGTCGTCAAGTTTCTCGCGTGCTTGTTGCTATCCGTGCCGTGGATGCCACGATCCGACTCCGCGGTCCTCGCTCTCATCATGTGCTCCAAGGGCATCTACGAGCTCAGCGTGTTCGCCGTCCAGAGGGACACCCAAGCCATAGCCGAGCCGTTGTTCTCCTTGTGTCTGGCCTATATCGTTCTCAACTCTACCGTCATCCCCATCATCGTGAAGCACCTCTACGATCCCTCGAGGAAGTACGCGGGTTACCAGGCGAGGAACATGTTCAGCCTGAGGCCCAACAGCGAGCTCAAGGTTCTTGCATGCATCCACAAGCCGCACCACGTCGGCTACATGATCAACCTGCTCGACGTCATGTGCCCGACGGAGGAGAACCCTGTAGGAGTCTACGCCCTCCACTTGATCGAGCTCGTGGGCCGTGCCACGCCCATGCTCATCTCTCACCAGAAGCAGAAGGCCGTCTCGGACAACTGCTCGATCGAGGTCATCCTCGCGTTCAACCAGTACGAGAGGAGGGCATACGGCGTCGCGTCGGTCAACACGTTCACGTCCATCTCTCAGACCAAGTTCATGCACGACGACATCTGCACGCTCGCGCTCGACAAGTCCACCGTGCTTCTCCTGACCCCGTTTCACATCACGTGGGGTCTCGATGGGAGCGTGGAAGCGGAAGATAACACCATGAGGGCGCTGAACTCTAGGGTTTTGGAACGAGCGCCTTGCTCCGTGGGGATCTACTTCAACCGTGGGAACGTTAGGGTTAACGATGGCGGCGCAGCACGAAGTTCGGATGCTTCTTCTTCTTCTGCTGCTGCCTTGTCGTCTGCGTATTCGGTGTGTGTGATCTACTTGGGTGGAAGGGATGACCACGAGGCGTTGTGTTTGGGTGCTCGCATGGCGAGGGACACGTCGTTGGAGCTCACCATTCTCCATCTCGTCTCTAGGGAGGATGCCAATGTGACAAATAATAACAGGGCGAACAGGTTGTCGCATGAGAGAATGATCGACCAAGTGGTGTTGAAGGAAGCGATGCAGAAAGTTGCGAACTCGCCGAACGTGAGGTACAGTGAAAAGGTGGTGGAGGATGGACCTCAAACTGCAACGGCGGTTCGAGCGGTTGCCGGTAATTATGATTTGTTTGTGGTTGGGAGAAGGGACGGGGTGGATTCGCCTCAAACTGCTGGACTGGCGGAATGGAGTGAGTTTCCGGAACTAGGGGTGATTGGAGACCTGTTGGCCTCGAAAGATCTCGAGACCAAAGCTTCTGTACTGGTGGTTCAACAACAAAAGCAGTTCAAATAGAAAAAAATATGATGTACCAAACAGAAGTATATATGTGTATTTGTACATCTGCAATTGCTAATGAAAGTTGATTCGATCTCTTGCATGTCTGTGACGTAACATTATTCGCCATTCATCACCGTTATAATTTATGCAATTTTGAGCGGTCAGCCTAGTTTCAGCTCACCCATTTTCGGGTGTTCTTTAATGCATCATCCTTAAAATAAAAATGAAATTTATGCAATTTTGTGTATTGAATGGAATCATTTTTTTTAAGGGATGGAGAATAATCAATTTGAGTGATTGGTTGACAGAAATATTGAAACACTTTATAAACTATCATTTCAAAAATCAAGACTTTATAAACTTTATTCAAGAAAGGCATGACTCATAATTGGTTAAATGAGCCATCATGAGTGTGGATGTGATAAAAAGTTGTAAATTTTAAGATGGATTTAGTTAAAAAATCATTTTTTCTTGATTAAGAGTTGAATGAGCGACTTAAAAGACATGTACCATTTACTTCAATGACTAAAAAACATTCAGAAATGTATTGAGTGTTTATTTGCAATATTAATTTATACAAATTAAAATCTCATATGCATAATGCATACGTTTTATCTGCAAGATACCACCAAAAAATTAGCAATGTATACATAATAGTGTTGAGCATTCGTGAGTATTGGAGTAGTACTTGACATACAACTCGATCTCGTGAACAAAAATAAATAATCAAATGATAAACTTGGCTAATAAATCGATTACACTGCTATTATGATATAATACAGATTTATAAATAAGGCGATCTACAAAATACCGTTGTATTCCCACGATATTGTGACGAGTTATTGGCGAGTAAAACAGGTCAAAGCTCAAACAAAACTGACCATCCCTATGAATGGCAATGGGCAGGTCCGGGGCGGGTGTCATGATACCCATATTCGCCATGTGGCAGGTCGGGTGCAAGTCGGATAATTTATCATGGATCGCGGGTCGGGGCAGGTCGGCCTAATCGATATGCAATTTATATGGAAAGCATTAGAAATATTCATTAATTTCATTATAAGACCAAGAAAATAAATCATGACATGATAAATGTAGCTAAATTATTGGAGAAATTGAAATTTTCACTAATTTACAACTTTATTATAGCTAAAATATAATGTAATAAAAAAATACTAGATTAGGGCCCGCCCGTTGGACGGGTACATTCAATTAACTACATAAAAAAATAGCAAATGTTCGAAGCAAATATGCACTTTTATTTGGCATGATAAAAGAATCTAAATCATTCAGTTAGTGACAACATAGAAAAATAAACATATATATAGAGTTTTTCGACATCCTAATCGATTCGTATACATAAGAATGAAATTAAAAAAAACTAAACACAAAGGATCATGTAGAGGTTTTGTCTAGAAATCATACCCGATGTTGTCGTACAATTCCCACAAATGTACTCATCGAAGTCTTCTTCACCTTTTCATGGACAGTGTTCGCATTAAACATAACACCACTCGTTCCTATTTTGAAAAAGGTAATCATTTTATTGTTAATGAGACAGTAAATTGCAATTGATATATATACCTCATCTCTATTCCTCGCTCAAATTCGTTGAGCTCTTGCAATATTTTGGTATTGATCGATGGTTGGGATTCGACTTTGACTCCCATTAGAGGATGTGGTGCATATGCATCACTTTTATTATCGAAGTTTTATATATTGTAATACCGTTTTTTTAAACTCCTGACTTATAACACACAACAAAATACATAGATTTAAATTACATGAATTTCACTTTGACGCGAAATCAATAATTCCCAAATTTGTAGATTCAACAACGGCAAGGTAGCTACAAATGAGAAGGGCTTTCATTTGCGAATTTGATTATCAATTAATTAACAAAGCTAATAGATGCACAAATAAAATAATAATAGATATTTTTTTACCATATATAACATACAAATATTATGATCAGAGGATCATCAACATTTGCCAAATTGACATTTATTGTCCTACCCATGGAATAACCTTCACAATCAATCACTTGTACCCAAATTGTACATTATGCTCGGAATCATAGTTTAAATAATGCATGTAACTTTAAAATGCAAGTTTAGTGAATCATATGCTCGAAAAGCTTTAGTTGAATCTCTTTACGCTTTTGACTTATATAAAAATTATGGTTTGTCTTGCTAATTTTGTCGATGGTTGATCAATTCTCTTCAACTTTGACTTATGTGAATTAACTTATGACAAATACGGCAAACAATAATTTTGTAATTTCAAATAATCAAAATAATTATAGTGATTAGAGTTATTATTGATGGTCATACTATTAGAAAGATTATTTCCCACTTTATGTATAGATTAGTGAGAGTCAAACATGAATTCTGGTACTACAAAAACAACTTTCCACTTCCCTGAACCATACTCGATATGAATGCACACTAAACTGCAAAGTGCATGTAATAGAGACTGATTAATATATGTACTTGTGTTCAAGGTTTAAAGATTAAATTGAATCATTGTTTTGCTAACTTGATGATTCTATGGAGAGAATATTTTTATTCATTGGTCTGAACAATTTTATTTTGTGTAAAATCAATTTATCTTTGTACCTTACTATCTTCAATTTCTAAAATGGTTTGTTTTGTTGTAACATCCTACAATTAAATATTCGTAGTCTCATGAGTATACTTTTCATGTAGATTTATAAGACATATATAGACGGAGTATAGACTCAATTCTCAATCAAAATACTCAACCATCAATCACTATTTTGATCGTTCAATTATCTAATCTTGACATCTCCAATATGGAGGTTTGTAAACTCTCGATGTAAGACATTATGCCTCGATTTATCAAACATAATAGTTAAGTTCATTATCTTATAAAATATGCCTTAACTCATGATTCTCAAAATTAGGAGTGACTCTCAACCAACTTTTATTGATTATTGACTTAGTCTATCATAGGATTCTTAGCAAAGATGTCTGATCTCTGGATAATTTTTGTTTATCTGAATTCATGGCAATTGACACATCCATGGTTCTTTCCTTGACATGAAATTTTATCTATCGATTCCGAATTATAGCACACACTCTGAAAAATTATATATTCTTGGTAAATATTATATATTAGTAATTAATAGAATATGTTTATGATATATAGCGGGCATATGAAAAGTTGTAGCAGTTGAACAGTAGATTGATTACTTTAAACCAATGTGTTAGAAATCATACTATACCTGAAGGTCGGACCGAAAATACTGAACCCCAAATATTAAGCAATTTTAGTCGTACAAAATACCTTATCACTAATTTTTACGGTTAACTTCTGATACCGTCTCACAATCATTGCTTCAAACAAAATCATCTGTAAACTAATATACAAACTCTCGGAAACATTGTAATATTTAATATGTTGTATAAACCCAAAAATGAAAGAAGAGTCCTTCTTGAAAACATATTCTACTAATAAATTTTGGAATATATTCGACTATTAATATTAAATGAAAGATGGGTCATTCCAAGAAACATAAACCTAATCTCAATAGAGTTCTTATTTTATTAGGATAATCTAGGGGATGCTGGCGGATTTTTTTTAAATAGTTCTTCTATCAATTTTTTTACTTTTAGTATGCCAAAATTACCCTTCCTACAATCACTCAGAGAGCTGGAAATTTTGAATGAAAGATATTCTATGGAGAACCTCCATATAGTATTGGTATGATATTAAGTCATTCAAAAATTTGCATGTAATTTTAATAAAAAGGAATTGAGAATGAAGCGTATTAGAGCAAAGTCAACTTGATGAGAGTCCATATCCATCCCAAAACAAGTTAAACAAATCGGGTAAAACCGGCAAGGTCTGTCCCACTCCCAGCTTCCTTCCTTCCTCAATCTTCCCCCATCCACTACGACCTCTACCGCCTCTCTCACTGTTCTCTGAGTACCTCAATTGTCAATTCGCATCATCATTCTATCTCTCTCCCTGCGGAAAGAAAGATGCAAGCTGCTGCATCAACGGCGATGGCGGCTCACGCTATCCTATCCACTTCCCCTTCGTCATGTGCCCTCCTTTCCCCCGTTTCGAAACCCGTCGCCGCCAACCACCAACCACCGGCTCTCCGTTCCCTCTTCCATGGTGTTAATCTCCCTCTTCGCCAGTCCATGGCTTCTCTCTCCCTAGCTGCTCCCTCCACCAGGAAGCCCCTAACCGTCGTCGCCGCCACCAAGAAGGCCGTCGCTGTTTTGAAAGGCACTTCCAGTGTCGAAGGCGTTGTCACCTTGACTCAGGAAGACGATGGTCTGTTATTTTTTGAACCTCTGCCGCTAAATTTCTCCGTTTTCTTTGTTGGGTCTCTGTTTTCTAGCTGATGGGTACATGAGATTGAAGGGGTAATCGGGTTCTGCTTTGATTGTCCAGATTTTGCTGAATTGGTCTTCCATCTATTTTGGTAATTGTTGTTTGGATGATGAAGATGACTGCTGAATTTGGTCCATTTGCACCTGTCCCCTTCTGTGGGTACTTTGGCAAGTGGATTGAATTGGGATGGAGATAGTTAATTGAATTTGTCGAGGAAGTTGCTTTCTTGACTTCAGAAAATCATGGTTAATGGGGATAAATGTCAAGACTGAATTTAGTTTCTTTGCATTGACACGCTACAATAGGTAATTAAGCCATCATTTTTGTTTCCCTTGTACTTCCCAGCAGGCCCAACAACTGTAAATGTTCGTATCACTGGTCTCACTCCAGGGCTTCATGGTTTCCACCTGGTGAGTTGGTTTTTCTGCTATGGTCATTTGAAGATTGAGTTTTTTTTTTTGTCCACAATTTATCCGGTTCTGATAAGGCCTTTCGGATTATTTGTTTATTGTAGCATGAGTACGGTGACACAACTAATGGCTGCATTTCAACAGGTTGGATCTTGAAGTCTTGTTTCCTAAATTGTTTTGTGTTGACAAAATTGATACGCTCTAGATTTCCTAATTTGCAAAGTTCTGATCTTTCTTCTTTGTACCCCAATCTCTCATAAACGAATAACAGGACCGCATTTCAATCCCAACGGCTTGACTCATGGTGCTCCTGAAGATGAAGTCCGACATGCGGGCGACCTGGGAAACATAATTGCTAATGCTGATGGTATATTGCCACTCTTTAGTTCATGTGTTGTTGTTTGTGTTTTGTCTAAGCACCTCTATTTTTGGGCATAATCATCTGTTTTGGTGTCACAGGTGTAGCAGAAGCAACAATTGTGGACGCACAGGTTAGCTTTGGAACTGATTCCATACCTTGGTTGGGAGGCCAAATGCTAAGCTTTCTTCTTTTGTTTAAGATTCTATCAGGCTTCTCATTATGATGATGGTTTGTTTTCCGTTCAAATTTTCCCTGTGATATGTTTTAAAGTCATCTTAAAATGTTAACAGATCCCTCTGAGTGGCCCTAATGCAGTAGTTGGAAGGGCTTTTGTGGTCCATGAGCTGGAGGATGATCTAGGAAAGGGTAAGATCAATCATCTCCTTTTTGCTCTCAACTGTAGTAGACATACCTCTGTTTTTTCTGCTATGTTTCTCTTGAGAAATGATCATCTATGTTTTACAGCTGAATGTTCCATTTGGTTAACATTATGTTGTGTGTATAGGACTGAGAGAGACTGCAACCTTGGTATTTTATGATACCATTGTTTGCGAAATACATAGTGTGTGATCCCTTCATATTCATGAATCTTCGTGTTAAGATTGTTTGACATTTGAAAACTAGTAAACTTCCTCACACTTTCTTGACTGTTTTCCATCTTGGATTTCAGGTGGGCATGAGCTTAGTCTGAGCACAGGAAATGCAGGAGGTCGACTGGCATGCGGTATGTATCACTGTCCAATTATGTTCTCAATTCTGTTCTTACTAGCTAGGGACCTTGCTTGATTGACTGTTCCTTGACTAATTCTCCTGAGCACATAGCTCACTTGTTGGTTGACTGCCCAACCATGTGAATGGTGTGTGATGAATTACTTTACTGTTTGCATGGCAGTTGCCGCGGTTCCCAAAAAACGAACATCTCTGTCCAAAAAGCGAATTCGTAAAAATATATGGAAAAGGAAGGGATATTGGGCTGCATTGAAAGCTTATTCACTTGCCAAATCTCTATATACCGGTAGATCGAAAAGTTTTTGGTGCGACTATACTAAAAAGGAGTAGATCCATTAGCTTGACATTTGAAGTTTGGTAAGCAAGCCTTAAAGATTGTAGCACTCCTTTCGTACGGTCGTTTCGAGATCAAAGGCAAATGTTTTCAGAAGCCCCAACTCAGTTTTGATGGATAAGTGAATCTTGGTCTGAGATATCCTGTTTTCAATCCAGATACGAAGACCACAAACTCTATTGTCATTCACTTCTTAATTTCCTTAGCAGCAGCACTCTTATGTCAAAACTCAAAATGGAGTCCCTCGTGTGCCTTACTGGCCGACTCCATTGGAAACTCATCGTGTATTATAGTAACCCTTGATTGAAGTTGCTTTATCATCACATTCTGTACCCTTCCTTGCTGTGCAGGTGTTGTTGGCTTGACGCCTATATAATGCAAGCCGTAGTAGAACGAATCGAACTCTGGTGTGTCTGTGGACTGTGGCCTTTGCTTATATTCCTTAGCTTCTTCTCATTCTAGAGGAGTAGAGGCTAAAGTTGATTATGGCTCCAGTTTGGATATGTACCCATATGCATGCAATTGAGTGAAACAGAAGCAATAAAATCTGCGAATTCAGCAGCAGCAGATACTTTGAGATGTTTGTTGTTGGGTTCGGCAGCCGCTTTCTGTAATTGGAGTATGTATGAACTAAGAAGAAAAGAGGCCAAGAGGCATTGGGCCGGTTTGTTCCATGAGTGTCTAATGGTCTTAATTGTAATTGAATTGGGCCGCATGTTGACAAATATGTTTTCATATCTCAGCCCATCTGTGGCCCAATGTATGCTCAAACGTCCAAGGCACCCAACAGAAAAACTAAAAAGTGTAGAGCCTGTAGGCCGATTTGTGGAAGGATTCACGCACGGTAAAATGTTGGACCCAACAGTAATTTTGTGTTGGAATTTCTTAATCTCAATATATATAACTTGATTTTGTATTCTACGAATTAAGAACTGTAAATCGTTCTAGCCAATAGTAATTCTCCGTTAAAACATTCTAATACCAATTACGTGATAACCGTAACCTGATTCTCTACTCTACGGATATACTGTAGAAGGTGGGTAGCCTATTTGGCATTTTAAGTCAGCAGTGTGATTAGAATGTTCTTTCGAAACTTACAAAAAACGAGAAAAGCAAATGTTGTGCATAAAGTAGAGAGTAGTATAGTATACATAACATAGTATATAGCTAGGTCACATGAATTGGCGTTTAGTTAGGTCTCGTCACACATTCCATGTTTGGTTTCAACAATTTCCGGACGAAACCTAACCTACCAATTCATTCATGTTCCCTTCTTTTCACTCCCATCCTCACCCGATTTCTTTACTTGTGATGTTTATTTGGTGCTGTAAACGTGGAGGTGTTTTAGGCACACACAAGGTAACCATTCCAATATATAATTTCATGATAAAAAGGTTATAAAAAAAAATATAGAGAGAAAGATGGTAAAGTTATGGTAAATATGGGTAGTCGATGTCAAGTGGATGGTACCAAATCAGAAGCTATACTAATTCTAGCACATTTCAAGAAAAATGAAAACCTATATATACTGTTTACTCGTCTCATTATCTCCTCAATTTATCACGTCTTACTTTGCACTTCCTCTCGTTCCTTGATATTTATGATCGACATGTATTTCTCTTAAATCTTAAGTAATTATATATGTTTCTGACCAGAGTTAAGACTCGGTTTAAGTTTAACCACGATTACATTGCTTCTGCCAAAATTTCCCCATCTTTTCTCCCTAACTTGAAGAGTAGTTCAGTTTCACTAGATTGGTGTGCCTTGCAAGTGTCCCGTGCCCTTTCCTTGCCGCCACCAAATCTTCACTTTGCCGACCATTATCGTGCTAGTCTTGCAATGGAAGTGAATATTGATTGGAATAAAGCAAAGGGTTTTAGTCAAAATGAGGGCAAACCACCCATATGGATCGGCAGCATAATTATAATACTAAGACCTAACCTCTAATTCCCCCCTCTTTCTTGCTAAGTAATTTTCATATATGATCATTGGTGATTCATTGCCTGACATTGATCAATTTCCCTTTTACCTTTCCTAATCCAAAGTCTGACGATAATTACGAGAAGTCAATCAATGTGATCAGACCAACATCGTACATATAAAGAAATTGTAAAGAAAAAAAAATTGAAATATCATATCACACGGATCACAATCCGAAAGAAATCGCGATTAGTATGTACACAAAATGATTTGTTGGGTGGAAGCCAACAAACCCAATCTTTCAATTTAAGACTCCAGTACTAGTACTCCTCCAACTAACCAATCTAATTAGGTAGACAAAACCATCTGTTCCTACTCTTTCTTCTCACAATCGTTAACAACAATACTCCAATTCTCCTTCCTTACTTACTTACTCTTTTGTGTACTGACAATATACAAATAAATACATCTTTGGGTTAGTTGAATGCCTATTCATTTTTTTTAAAATACCCAAAATCCCAGTTGACCAGATTCATTAGCTCGTCTGCCGGCCGGTGGCGATCTTCCCACCGCGTCGTGGATTTCACGAGGCAAAAGTGTGAAAGGCAGGGAGTGGAGCAAGTGGCACCAACTGACCAAAACAAAGGAACAAAACAGAAAAGAAGAAGAAGAAGAACGTGTTGGGTTGTTTTTGTATAGTTTTAAAGCGTTATTTAGGGCTTTGGGAGTTGTGGGCATGGTGGAAGTCATTTGTCGAACACGCACACTCAAAGGTCGACGGCACCACAATTGGCAAACAGCCACTAGATAGAGTGGATTGTTTTGGTGTGAAGGAAAAAAACGAATGGAAAGAAAGAGTCTTTTGCAAACTAATTAAACTCGCTTTGATGAAGAATTCCATTACTACGTACGTGTCATCATGTTAATTCCTTTTTTCAAGACGGATCTGATATATTTGCACTGTCAAGAGCATAATCGAGTAAATCGTATTGTTCGTAGTTTTGTACGTACTCTCTCTTCTTTAGCGCGGATAATAGGAAATAGAACTGCGATAGACTGATTGTAATAACTAGCAAATTTATGGTGCTAGCTAGCTAGTTGTTAAGTACATTATAATATTTTTGACACTGCTAAGTATGAAAATGGTCGCTATGTTTAAAAGTATAGTTGTCTTTTCCATTACACTTATTCATAAGTATACATTGTCGTCCATTTGCTCATGATATTACTTTATTTATGAAATAATTCTGAATTCTATTCGATCTGACTCTGTAACAATTTTGGGAGTTGAAAATGTAATTGAGCTAAGTCAAATTTTGCGTTGTGAATTATGTACTGAGGTAGTATACGAGTCATTTTAATTCTTACATTTGCATATAGGATTTCACATATTTACATTGGATATATGAAAGAAAACCCAAATATGAAATACAGTCCTGACTGCCTTGTTGCCTCAGCAGCTAGTAAGTCAACTGTTTTTTCTTTTATTCCAAGTCTAACCTAATCAACTATATATATGAGTAATATGACCTAATTCATATAATCAATTATCCTATATATATATATATAGCTACTGATTACTGAGGGAGAAAAAGTGAAGTTCTGGTTGGCTTCCCCTCACCAGTCTCCACTCCATTCCTAACTTCCAAACCCAAGTTGCCCACTTTACATTATTACTAATTAACCCATTTGATCATTCTAGATAATTATTAGGCCAAAAGCAAAAAAAGAAAAATAAAAGAAAAAAGAATTCCTCAATCTAAGGCCAAAGACAGTTAGTTCACTGACAACCAAGAAAACTGAAGAAGTAGGAGAGGGGAAGTGGCCTTGCTTTTGCTTGCTCACTGACAACCAAGAACCTTATATTCTTTTTCATATTTATTATTTTGTTGTTCTTATTATTTGAATGAAAAGGCCAAAAAGGAGTTATTGGTTTCATTGTTAGTTAGTTAGAAAGAGATAGGGCAAAGGGGAAGAGGGTTGGCTTAGTTGTAACTAACATGCTCTTTCATGACTTTTGTGGCTCACAAATTTATATAAAGTCGTTTTCTTTTGTTTTTCCTATGTATATTTGTTAAATAATTATTATTATTATTATTATTGTTAGGGTTTTTGGGTGTGGAAGTAAATGGGTTTGGCTGTGTGTGTGTGTGAATTGTGATTTTTGCATGTGACGTGTGGAAGTGGAGAGGAGTGGAGTGTGTATTAAGTTCACTACTGAGCCAGAGAGTGTGATGAGAAGATGGAAGTGTAGTGGGCAACAAACTAGAAAGAAGCAAACAAAATATATATGGTGGTGGGTTCATTAATATTCATTATTGTTTATTGTTATTACTCAGATCTCAGATAATGATGGCACCATATTGGGGAAATAAATGAACAAGAAGAATAAAAAAGAGGTGGGGAAATATAGAATAAATCGGTTCAGATTAGAGGTGGCAAATGGATTGGATTGGTGGATTAAATGAATTGGTGGATTCATGAATTGGATCAAGTGGATTGGTGAATTATCCATGAATCCAAATGACATCCTCAACCAAAGACCAATATGTAAAATGTGAAAGTTTAGGTACTAAAATGTCATAATGAAAAAAATTTAGGTGCCAAAACGTAATTTTCCAACGATATTTTTCGTGTAAAAAATTAAATTTTAGGTACCAAAATGTAAAAAATAGAAATTATAGGTACTAAATTGTAATTTGCCAATAATTCATGGATTCAATCCATGAATCCACCAATCCAATTGGATTTGGATCAAATGGATTGGATTAGGTGGATATTTTTAATGGATTGATGGATTGAATTGGTGAATTGAATTCAAATTGTCACCTCTAGTTTAGATAATCACTTGGTCTACATCATACACAGAACCCTCAATTCCCCCATGAAAAGCCACTCCAAGCACTTTTATTCATGTTGTTGTGGTTGCAGATATATGCATTGATTGGGTTTATTTACGTTCATTGTGTTCACCTGTTGGGTTGAAATTTACACATGTGTCCACCAAGTCTTATATGCTTTAATCAAACTGTTGATATTGTTAGCAGTAATTACAATAAGATAACTATAACTAATTAGCCCTAACAAGTACTTCAACTATTGAGAGAGGAGTGTTCAGAAATGAATCTTATTAGTAGTGGTAGATGCTTTACGTTGTTGTAAACTTCAAATCAACAGGTGTCACAAGTGTGTATTGTTATGAGTTCATGTAGAGAAGAAGAAGAAGAAAAGCAAAAACAGTAGGGATCTGAACCCTTGCGTGCCGCTCATAAACTGTGTGCTTTGCTTCAGGTTTTTATTGCTTACCCAATTCTCTATCTATTCTCAAATTCAATTTCTACGCCAAGAATCACACCCACCTCTCCCTATCCCTATTCCTATCCCTATCCATCTTCTTCACTATATTTTTGGCATTATACAATACAACCGCATGTTACATACACTCGGCTTACATCATTGTTCATGCTTTGCTGCAGTTAAGTGTGGATACATGTAGGCCTAGCCTAGCCTAGCTGCATCAACATCACACCCATCACCCGTGTCCTCGTCTCGGCCCGACCGACTGTATCGTTTTACCAATTCGTCTTGATAATACGAGCGAAGGTTAGGTAGATCAAATTGGGGAAGTAGATGAAGGATTCGTCTGTTTAGTTTCTTTTCTGAATAGATTTAAAGACGAATTCTATATTAATTGGTCTGAATAACTCGAAATGTTAACAAAACTTCTGGGAGTGGAAGTTGTGTGGTATTTTCCCCTTCTCAACTAACTAACATAGTGAGAGAACATGGGGGAGTTTGGTTAGCTAAAGCTTAGGAATGGGATTAGGCAGCTGGACAGGCAGTGGCATGCAGGCAGTAGACAAACTCTTTAATTTTAAGTATTTGGTATAGCTAGTGGCTGTCCATCCACACATTTATATGGACAATAATAATTATTAATTTCCAATATGCATATATCAGTACTATTAATTGTCCACTCCACTGCCAGTTTCAGGTACAATTTTAAAATGCATAATAATAACAAAAACAATAATAATAGTGGAACTCTCAGCAGGCCAGTTATTCATGTCCTCCCTCTCCATGTATCCTCTGTCCCTGATCCTAACAAAATGAATATTTTTCAATACATTAATGGATATACCAAGGAATCAATAATTAGATTAGAGGACAAATTGAGGGTGAAAAATAGTATCAATGACTGAGATAGTAAGCTAGAATCTAATTTACAAATTTCAACTATCAACAAAAATTTGTCGGCAAACAGTGATTTTGTTGGCAGTAAATAGCTGTTTATTTTGTGTTCTAATCTCCATGCATGTCC
This sequence comes from Linum tenue, assembly GCA_946122785.1. NCBI lineage: Eukaryota > Viridiplantae > Streptophyta > Magnoliopsida > Malpighiales > Linaceae > Linum > Linum tenue. The sequence continues at coordinate 63,305,969 of CAMGYJ010000007.1, read as the reverse complement.
GACAAAATTAATCATTAATTTCAACACAAAAAATGACGTGTCTATGCGAACGTCAAACTCGTAGGTTAACTTTTATTTTATGAAAAATATAAGGAAATTATATAACATTCATTATGCGGCATCTCTTAGTAGCAAATGGACATCCCAACGAGTGAAGCAAATATGCTTAATTACCACTTAGAGAGGTTGGATGCATTTTGTAATTAGAGGAGCAAAGAAGAACATGGAGACCGATTATCACTACAGAAGGAATCTATATCTATAGTTTCAAAAAACATCTCTCAATTATTTAAAAAAAAAAAACCCACTAGATTCGAATCATTATAATTCAATGGTTTTGGTTCATGATCAATCCACACTCTGCAGACAATCATGGAGGAGATCGAGCTGGTTTAATCTTCAATCCTAACCCTCTAATCAAATTAATTATAGATACAGATTTAGTTGACAATTCCAAGATTAATGATCTTTAAGTCTAGGCCCCCCTGCTTTTTTTTCTTATCGAAACCAGGCTGTTTATGTTCAATAATGTACCAATCCTTCACTTCATTGCTCGCTACAACGTAACAACTCCACCTCCATAATTGGATCGGCTAAAGCTAGCCACGACTTTTTTTTTTCAAGCTGTGTCTATTTCTGTAGCACAGTTAAGAGGCAATAATAGTTAGTACTTTGTGGTCACGAACTCGATTAAATTTGGCATCATTTGGTTCATTGTTCTTGTCTATATACAGTTCCTTACTTGTACACAAAAACAGTGCACAATAAAAAGAAGTTCTTGAGGTTATTAGGGTTCCTTTTTAATTATTTTAACTGCTGGTCCAGAAGTAAGAGAGACAATTCAATGAACCTAGAGTGCTACAATTAAAAACTACACAATTAAAGAAGTGTCTACGAGCAGAGGGAGATATCTGCAAGTGGCATGCATACTACATCTGTTTTTTAGGAGACAAAAGAGTGAGAGACTGAGAGTTAGTTAATTGATATGAGTTATTTTAGGTATTGGAAGATTCGACGTTCTTCGCTTGTTATTTATTCGTGATCTGAGATATTATTTTGGTTTGGTTGTTTTGTAACTATCCAAACATGATTTGGATTAAATTGAATCGAATCAACACGAAAACGAAAAATTTTAGACCAATTCAAGATTGGAGTGAATCAAATTAGTTAATGAGTTATTAATGTTTTAGTTTGTTTCCCATCCGGATTTATATACTGGCTCGATATGATTCTCTAGACTCCTGGCTAGAGATTATTCTTTTAATGAGACGGCAATTATAGATAGATTGATCAAAAGAGAATAAATTAAGTTGGTATTGATGCCAAATTTTGACCATGTCTCCATATTCCTACAAACTAATGGATTATAGAACTTGAGCTTAGCTTAGCTAGGTGAGACAAATACAGAATTGGCAGTAAAAAAGATTATCCCCTCCATCTCTTCTCTTTCAATTATCAGCTAACTCTAGTAACTATACGAGGGCAAAGGCAGCTGGAATTCTATAATATAATATCCCATTTCAACCACACATCCTAATTAAGCACCTAAACATAAAAATTGATAAATGCCAATGCATTTTTTTTTTACCATTATAAAAAAAATCAAATTGTGAAAATCAGATAACATGACCTCAATCCCATATATATATATTTTACTTCAAAGGCACACAATTAAGTTGTGTAATGAGGGCTTACTCCTATTGATTTCCTCCTGAAAATATTGATTAGAGATAGTTTGAGTCCAAAGAACAAAAGGATAGTTAGTCTTGGAATGAAGCCAAGCAACTTTCCTTGAAGTGAACCAAAAGAAACCACTAGAGTTGCGTTGGAATGAAAACGCCTTACACAACCCCAACCAGCTTCTTCTTCCTTCTTTTCTGGTTGCTTTTCCTTTATAAAATAATTGTTTTCTTTATATTAAATCGTTTTTTCCCCCTTCATTTGGTTCCTTTTTCATTAACTGAAGGGCAGGTTTGAGATGGGTATAGCTAAGTAAGCTTGAAATATGTCTTTTTCTCTACTTTGCTGGCGGCTTCACTCCACTCACTACTCCCTCCCACACTCCTCCATGCATATGCCCACCAGCAAGCTTCACATGACTAAGCTAAAAAAAAATTGGTAAATATAATTTATCATCCCGACGTCACTCGTAATAATAAAAAAAAAACTTTCGTGTTAAAATACTGATAAAAATAAAATCGTGACAAGACCCAACTTTATTACACAATGTTACACGGTACACATGTTTTTAAGTTAGCTAGCTAGTTAACAACACTGCGCGTCTTAGGCCTTGGAGAGTGATATTATTAAAGCAAAAAACGGTGGGCAGTTGGCATGCTTGCTTTGCATCGTGCTCAAACAGCAAACTCTACCACGTTCTTTCTTCTTCTCTTCTGTGTCCTCTCCTCCCTCTACTACCTTGCTTGCTGCTTTAAGCTTTATATTATATAAAAAATAAACAATTGGTTTGGTTTAGTAATTAGCTTTAATAATTAAATCATAATTAACGATCGAGTGTTTGGCATGACTAAATGGTTACCGATAGAGAGAGAGAGAGATCACGTATATAGTATACTTACTGTACTGATGTAGCTTGCTTAGCTACTAGCTAAAGACGGTTTTGTGCGCTTAAAGAAAAAAGAGTTGTTTATGCAATAAACTGATGGCTAGCTTTCGATTAACGCTACTGATGATGATCATTATACTAAGTAACAACACCAAACCTTTCTTTGAACTGTCCCCAAAGTAAAAACGCCCACATCAGTTTTTTCACCCACATCCACATACTACCTAGAGAGAGAGAGAGAAACATGATCACCACCTCACTCACTCTCTCACTCCTAACCTACTTTCTCACCACTAGTTTTAATTTTTTCCCTCCCCCACCTAATTTATCTTTCTATCTCTCACCTATCGGATTTTTTTTTAATTACTACTATTAATCTCCCCATAATCCCACTTACCGCTCTCTCCTAATTACTTGATTAATGTAACTCAAACCCTTTATTTAATTCGTTGTTAAATCGTCATACATTAGCTTTACACTCTGTTTGGGAAGAGGGGTAAATGGGAGGAGGGTGCAAATGTGAGGGGTAAATACAGTTTCCAACACATTTGCACTTGTTTGGTTAATTTGGAACAGTAGGGGGGTGCAAAACGGGAGTGCAAATTTACTGTTTCGGCTTACCCCCCAAATTGGGGTGCAAGGGAAGGAAGGAAGAGAGGGGGAGGGGGAATTATGGAATTTTGTTTTTCTAATTGTGTTATATATAATTATATAATAATTAATATTATCAATTTCTTCTTTTTATAAATATCATTAATGTAAACATTATTCGGGGTTGACCATTTGACTCGGGAAACAAGTTTATCAATGTTCGTCAAGTCAAACCTAGATCTCTTGGTTGAATCGAATTTGCATTGAAAATTAGAGATACGAGGTGTTTGTGAAAAAGATAGAGAGAAATTGTTTGGTTAACTCAGTTTATTTGAATAAATAGTTAAAACTTACAAATTCGAACGTGTTTGACTAAGTTTGACAATTTAAAATTAAACTAGACACGAAAACCCTATATAGGATTACCAGTTACAAGTTGAGCTTCGAGTTTTGAGATCGCTCGATCAATGATTATACAATTGTCATAATTAATTATTATTTGAGCATTATTATATAATAACTATTTTTAGTAAAGTATATTTATTATTATATAATAATATTTATTTTATTATTTTGTGATAATATTTTAAAATTTTAAAATCTATTTTGTAATCTAAAATTTATTTTTAAAATCTATTTTAAAATAATATAATTACTTACTTTTCACTCTATTTGCACCCCTCTACTTTTTCATCCAAACAACAATTTACCCCTCCACTTACACCCCCAGCAATTTGCACCCCCAACAATTTACCTCTCAACTTGCACCCTCCTGCAATTTGCACCCCCTCTTGTTGCCAAACAGAGCGTTAGTAAAAAAAGGGAGTGAGGTGGGGGGAAGTATGTGTAAAAGAAGCGTACGAAACCGATGGAGCGAAAGCATATCCCACGGGATGACGTGGAAAGAAAGAAACACTTGGAAGGATGAAAACGCAAGCAAGGTCCTGCGTTTTGGAGTGTGTGGAGGGCAAGAGTCGCTCGTCTCGTCTCGTCTCACTCTACGTGGGGTTTCGTTTGGTGTTACCAAATTGCCCCATTTATTCCTTTTCCAACTATATACTCTTATTATTTCTCAATAATTAATATTCTCCATAATAATAATAATAATAATCGCATCACTAAGTAACAATCGCTGGAGGGCGGCGTTTTGACTCGGCACCCAAAAGAAAAAGAAAAAAAACCTTTTCGGCAAAGCGTACGATTAATTCGTGAATTTTTCCCCACCCCCTACTATATATATTAACCTAAAACCCAGCGGCTTTACATCAGCAGCAACAGCAGCCAGTTTCCACTCCCATTAAAAAAAAAATACAGAGAGAGAAAGAAAGAAAGAGTCCGAGCTATGGAGATGGAAGCAAGAGTAGTAACTGGAGAAGACGACGCTCAGTTCGCAGCTTCTACCAGCGGCCCGCAGATGATGTTGATCAGAGGCAAGCGGGCCAAACGGCACCGTTCCGCCTCTCCTCCTCCTCCTCCGTTGAAATCCTCCACCTCGTCATCCGCCGCCGCCGCCACGTCGTCCGGAGAGAGTCAGAGATCGGCGACTTCTTCCGGTTACGAGAGCAGTACCGAGGAGGAAGAGGACATGGCGAATTGCCTGATTCTCCTCGCTCAGGGCCGGCGCCGACACGTGCCGGAGCGGAAGAGAACCGCCGGGGAGATTATGGGTTCGAGGAAATTCTCCGACATCGCGACCACGACGAACAGGGCCGGGTTTTTTGTCTACGAGTGCAAGACTTGTAACCGCACCTTCCCTTCTTTCCAAGCGCTGGGCGGCCACCGGGCCAGCCACAAAAAGCCCAGGCCCACTCCCGGCCCGCCTGGGATCGAGGACAAGAAGGTAATTTCCGCCGGTCCAATTCCAGCCTGTCAGGTTGAGATGAGCAACAGCGCCGCCGTGGTGGCGGCGGTTGCCGCGGAGGAGAATCATCCTCGTCAAAATTCGCCGACGCAGTCGGCCACCAATAGCGGCAAGGCGGCGACGCCGGCGGGAAATAAGGCGGCGAAAGTCCACGAGTGCGCGATTTGCGGGGCGGAGTTCACGTCCGGGCAGGCGCTCGGCGGGCACATGAGGAGGCACAGGGCGACCAACGCCGGGAACCAGACGGCGACGGCGGCGGGGGTGGTGACGGCGACGGCGGCGGGTATTGTGGACACGAGCGCCGCGGTTAATTATGAGGATCTGAATAACCAGCAGAAGAATCATGTGCTGTCTCTGGATCTCAATTTGCCGGCGCCGGAGGATCTCGACGCCCACCAGCATCACCGTGCGGAGCAGTCTCCGTCGAAGTTCCAGTTCGCGTCGAAGCAATCGACGAAGGCGATGATGTTCTCGGCTCCGGCGTTGGTTGGGTGCCACTACTGATCGGAAACAGAAGAGAGAAGCCAGAAGGAAGAAGAAGAGGGGAAAAAAACTGGAAATGGAATTAATGTGAATTATTATTATTTTTGCTTAGTTACCATTATTGATTCCCGATTTTTATCCAGAGCTCAATATACAGCCTATACTTAGAATTCTTTCCAATTAAATTTTTTTTTTTACAATTCATCAATTCGGTCCAATTCCTTCCTAATTATTATGTATTTAAAGCGTATGGAAAAACGTTAAAAAAACTAGATATTGAAAGAATCTTCATGCACCTATGCCACCGAAATAAAATAACCTATTCATCAGTTCTATCTCATCTTTGATCATAAGCATACGTATTTTGTATGCACCAATAAAATTCCTGTCTCGAGTTTTAACGACATTTATATGGGTCTTTGGTGTATATATGACCGCTCGAATCGACGGAATTTATCAAGCGACACCCATCTTCAGATTTTGTGACTTTTCGTTGTTAGAGTCGAGTAACGGTCGATTAAGTACCAAATATCACAAATGTCATGTGGACAAATTTGTATGGTGGATGTGGGTTTTTACTGTTTTACCAAAGTTGAGAGCTTTCAGTGAACATTAACCTAAAAGGAACGCCCAAAAGCAGGAAGCTTGTGACCAGAATCCAGAGTGCCAGACCCACTATTCTCCCTCTCTTTTGTGCCCATCTCTGGATGATACTGAGGTGTGGATGGAGGGAAAAGTTCATGCAGTGGCACCACTTTTCAGCATAATTATATGTTAAAACCATTATTGATGTGGCATGGGGGAGATGCTAAATATGTGGCTCTGAATGGTACTTTTGATGAGTTTTATTGCCTTCCTACTCGGCTACTGTCCCATTCGTTTTAGCTACTTGTACACTTGGAGTGTGAAAATAGTTATGTGGGAATGAATGGATGGATAGTAAGAGTATTATTATGTATTTAAGTAAGCAGTATTGGTAAGAGGGAAAGAAAAAGGTGAGGATGTGATGCTATGATGTATCACAGTCGGCCTGAGTAGATATAATCCAGATTTGTTCTTTGTGAGATACCCTTTTTGGCATCTTTTCTTTTTTTTTATCTTTCAAACATATCTATTAAATATTTCTCACTGTAACTTACAACATCAAAGGTTGCTGTGGTGTAGTGGTTATCACGTTTGCTTTACACGCAAAAGGTCTCCGGTTCGATCCCGGGCAGCAACATTCTTCTTTTTTACATTGTTTTTCTTCTCACCCATGCTTGGTCACTCTCTATAATAAGTTCACTTATGGATGAAAAATAAGTTATAAAATTTGTAGATTACTACAACAACGAAAGTTGCTGTGGTGTAGTGGTTATCACGTTTGCTTTACACGCAAAAGGTCTCCGGTTCGATCCCGGGCAGCAACATCATTTTTTCACATTCTTTTTCTTCTCACCCATGCCTGATTGCATGGTCACTCTCTATGATAAGTTTTTTTTTTTTGTGGCAAAACTCTCTATAATAAGTTCATTTATGGACGAAGGGATCAACCTGTCATATAATCTGTTCCATTGATTCATTTAAGTAAAACATGAAGTCATCTCCAAAAAGATTATGCAGTACATGCTTCTCAATTCTCATCCATGCCTGGAAACTCTCTATAAGACTGAATTACACAACAAACTACATATGGATGAAGGGATCAACCATCAAACATTATGTTCAGTACATCTGTACGGTTGACAAACTAATTATGATTTGTTGCCTCCAACTAAACCATTCACAACTCCGTGTGCGCGGTCCCTGCAACAATGGGAAATAATTCAGTTCCAGCAGCAAAGAGTGAAGACTTTAAATTTCTGGAATTTCTTCCATTGATTGAAGAAAAATATCATCGGCATCCATTTCGAACGATGTAAATGGTTGGTGATCACATACCAGAAATGTGAAAGTTGTCCAGAATGAACTATTTGTTTCAGGTGTCCCTGGGGGTTATTGGAAGGTACAAATGACCTCAGTTGGCAAAGACATTCAACCTTACACGAGCAGTGACTTCAGGATGAAGCTTGAGTTCAGCAACATACTCTCCCGTTTCACGAATTTCTGGAAGCGAGACAATACGCTTGTCTATATCCCTATGTGAATCAAATAATAAGAATTAAGTGAAGTACCTTTGAAGAATATTGAGAAATGATGCTAGGAGATGTTTCTGTGGCTGGGCAGGAAATGCTAAAGAGGAGAACGTTCTTTGATGGAGAGATCTACTACAGCATGCTAAGTCTATATCATAGCTAGAGAAAGCTGATACCTCTGAAGCTGTGCCTTTATGATGTCGACGAGATCTTGAGCAGTCACACTGCCAAATATCAGTTTGCCCTTTCCACCTTTGCGCTTCACCTTGAAAGCTCCAACAGTTTCAAATATCCGAGCAAGCTGCTGAGCGTCTTCTTTTACCTGTCAAAAGCAAGTAGCCGACTATATCACAACAATTACATAAGGCGCACAACTATGCTTAGCATGTAAATCCAATCCTCACCCGTAGTTTCTCAGCTTCAATTCTTTCCTCCTCCATTTTCATTTCCCTGAAATTACGAATATAAGATGCATTTCAGTTCTCTTTGTGTATGGTTACAAATCAGGGTGGCCTGTAAATCAAACAATGCATACAAAAACTTATAAAGCATATGAGATATTCGTCCAATTCAGAACCTACTCGTTTACTCAAAGCTCAAAAGTAAATGAAGTATGGATTCTATGTGCAGGAAACATTGAGAAGAGTCGTCTTTTCATAGATACCTAGTATTGGTCAGCCCTATTCCACTAGATAACGCAAGATAACTTATAGCAAATTATGTTCTTTAAATTCAAATAGATTGTGAGTGATCGATCTGCATGGAGTCTACAATGCAATCAATTACCAGCTCCAAGTTCTTACCTACTTACAGAAGTACAATCACCTACTATGTATGTCCCTAAGAGTCTACATTTCCTTGAATCATTTCGATCTCCGGAAAACTCATTGCAAAGATTTGACCACATTTGCTGTACCATACTAATGCAGCAGAAGGATAATGCAAAGAAAATGCGCAAGGGAATTAGAATTTGCAGCTGTAGAGTTACTTGAGTAAAACAGGAGTGACAATCTGGGCCTTGCCCATGGGCAGGAGGAAGTTCCTGTAGAAGCCAGCCTTCACATCAATTAGCTGCCCCCTCTTCCCCACATACTCCACATCCTCTTTCAAGATTATCTAACACAATAGAAACCCACCAAAATGAAAAACATCACAGCAAGGCCAATTGAACAGTCTAGCTAGTCAAAACTAAGAAACAATTCACAGCAATGAGAATAACCCAATTCCGCATGTATGCAGGAAATGCGTTTACCTTCCTAGTCTTCTTGGCTTTCTTCTGGGCAATGACCGGCATAGCCAATTTTCTATCTGGCATCACGGAAGCTTCATTGGTTTGGCCGGTGAAGCTGTGAAGCAAAGAGGAAGAGCTCCAGGATAGAGCTGCTGCTGCGTATGAGGATGCCATTTTCAAAGGAGCACCGCGAAACGCTGCCTGATGTTCTGCTTACAAACTGGGACTTATCCGTTTCTCTCGAATTCCTCTCTGACTCTAGTATCCACTCCACCACCAGAACCAGATGAAGAAGAAGCAAACAGCATTTGCAACTTGCAAGCAGGCTTTTCATGTGAAAATTGGGCCTGAAAAAATTGTCAGCCCATAAAAAAGACGAAGCCCAAATAATGTAGGCATGACGAGATTGGGCATACCGTTTCAGAAGAATAGCCAGATTAGATCCCATCTCGCCTCCCACTTAATCCAACGATTCAGATCATCCACGTCATCAATCCTGCTCCACCACTCTCAACCAATAATATCTCTCCGCCAAATTCGAAATCGCAGTGAAATTAAACGCGCCCTAAATTCCCAAAATTTCGAAAAGCCCGCTTACCAACAAATAAATCCTGCCCGTCCATCCGTGAACCCCTCCATCCAACGGGCTGTGCTATCCACGTCATCAATCCGCACCGATTGGGAACCACCAATCAGATCACACCTTTAACCTACTATAAATTAGAAAACCAACCTTCACAATTCCCACCATCATCACAATCTCTCACAACTAACTTTCCCTCATCGTCTTCCCTCAGCAAAACAAGCTCAAAACTCCCTTTTCCACACCTTTCCAATGGCGCCCAAGCAAGCAGAGAAGAAGCCGGCCGAGAAGAAACCAGCGGAGGACAAGAAGGCCGAGAAGGCTCCCGCCGAGAAGAAGCCCAGAGCCGAGAAGAAGCTGCCCAAGGAAGGAGGCGCCGCCGCCGCAGACAAGAAGAAGAAGAGAAACAAGAAGAGCGTGGAGACGTACAAGATCTACATCTTCAAGGTGCTGAAGCAGGTCCACCCTGACATCGGGATCTCGAGCAAGGCCATGGGGATCATGAACAGCTTCATCAACGACATCTTCGAGAAGCTCGCTCAGGAGTCCTCCAGGCTCGCCAGGTACAACAAGAAGCCCACCATCACTTCCCGGGAGATTCAGACCGCCGTCCGCCTCGTCCTCCCCGGCGAGCTCGCCAAGCACGCCGTCTCCGAGGGTACCAAGGCGGTTACCAAGTTTACCAGCTCTTAGATCTTTGTGTTTCTTTTGATTGTAAAGATGTGCAATGTTTAGTGGCACTGTTTCTGAAATTAGGGTTTATTGATTTGCGTCTCTGGTGTTACATTTTGCGAAGATTTAATTCGACTGAATTGAAACTGAGGAAATGAAATTACAGAAGTTTCAGATTCGGGTATTCCCAATTGTATTGTGCTGTGAAAAGTTACAGACTTTTGTTACCGAATAGGCCTTTATCGAGAACCCAATCTTCAATCATAGCCTGTGAGTTAACAGTCTGATCAGCAGTTGCCATGTGCCCAGCTTCCATTAACACGACGCTGGTCAAGCTCTCATACTTCTGAACATACCCACTCAGATCGCTTCCTTTCCCTTTCACTCTCCATACCTTCTTCTCAGCCTTCATAAAATTCTCAATTCCATCCCAATTCATCGTCCTGATCCAAGCCTCATTGGACGCCACACCCAGCCTTATATCCAAATTCCCCGAAAACAGCAAAACCTTGATGACCTTCTTCACCAGCAACTCCTCCACCTTCGACTTCACACTCTGCATCACGTCGCCATTCAACATAGCCCTGACTTTCGTACTGCAAACGTTGAACTCTATCGATGCGTTGGCGCCGATCTTCCTCTTCGCATCTTTGGATCGAAACAATCGCGTCACCAGGTATTGCTCGTAAGGCCTCTTCCTGGTGAAATCGTAATCTGTGGCCAAACCTGTCATGTTCATCATCAAACTCACACCTCTATTTCCAGCATTTGTAGCCTGCGCCCATTTCTTCATGTCGATCAACTTCACCGCTTCCGATTGAACTTGCTCCAACTCGCTCCTCTGCCTCTCGTTTATCAAACCTACATTATAGGCCGTCGAAGCAGGAGTGGTAACTTGAGTCACAGGATCCGTCAATCCGTTCCCAATTGCAATCCCTTTCAAATTCACCCGTTTCGAAGCCGGCAGTTGCTCGTTCTGCTTCACGATATAGTACCTAATTCAGAGTTGAAGGTTGAAGGATTCAATTCATATTGTTGGTCACAATGTCAAAATTAACAATGAAATGCCAATAATAAGAAGAAAATCGCCAATACCCAATTGAAGGAATGAACTTCCCGGCGTAGCTCTCTCCGGTGATGTAAATCTGACGGCTCCTGAGCGCCGGGTACAATTCGAGAAACCCGGTTATGGCTGCGTAAAGGTGCTTGGCGACGGCGTCCTGGTCTCTGGGAATCTCTGCCGGGTCGGAAGCAAAGCTGAACCCGGACCCAATCGGGTTATCCAGGAACAGCAAGTCAAATATCCGGTTCCAGGTACCCGGATTGGGTTTCAGAAAGACGTCGTTTCGATTCCCATCGTGACATTGGGAAACTCGGTATGGGCCGATCTCGAAGAAGTTGCCCAGCATGGAGGAGCAGGCTGGGCCGCCCTGGAGCCAGATTAAGATTGGGGTCTGTGACGATGGGCCCGGAAGTGGGTGCTGGGCTCTGTAGTATGCGTAGAACATGGCGGAGTTAGAGCGGCCGGGATTGACCGGAATGTAGCCGGAATTTGTGGGGAGGGCTTGGTCGGGGAAGTTCAGGCGGCATTCCGACGGAGGTGTGGCTGTGGAGGAGTGGGTTATGAGAGATGATGTGAAGATTAGTAGTATTATGAAGTGGGAAAATGAGACTTGTAATGCTGCTGCCATTGCCATATCTAAATGTGTTCTTTTTTTAGGTGTAGTTTGATCAAATGCTTCGTGATATACATGTATATATACGTTAGAGTAGTGGGTAGAGAATAGTAGGAAACTGTTTTTTATTTTTTTTCCTTCCAAGTTGTAAGGGAGAAAAGAGATTTATTATAGTTCCTTGCTCTTAAACGAGCAGAGTTTTTTAAGTATAGGCATGGTGTGGTAACCTATTAAGTTGTGTGTCCGCACTCCGCATGCTAAATTGCTAATACTATTTGTGGTTGTGCACCTATCTTACTGGAAATTTCACAACCTCATGTTTACTATGAATTATGACGATTTTTCATATCCTGAGACTTTTTAAAAATACATTCATCGTTTATGTTGCAAATCAAACCTTTTTCGATATACACAAGTACATAATCATTCATAAATTAGTCACTCAACTAAAGAGAATCGACCTACGTCTAAAATCAAATTAAAATAAAATAAATAATTTGCTACCAATCGGCTATGTTAGAAAAAAATAAAGTATGCCTAAGTAATATCATTAGCATCTTTTCTCTAGTTCTATCAAATTAACCAAAATCAAACCACAATCTCCCATAGATATAGGCAATTCATCTATTAACTACAAATCAACAAGTCAAATTGGGTTGTGGGTTACTTAAAACAAGCATGCTTATTTGATTTTACATATTATTGTTAATTACTAATTATGACGAATAACTTTATAACATTAAAACTATTTTCGTATAATGAAAGTGTGTCGCTTATAATTATTAGAGCTGTGTCGGAAGTTCCAAATTAAAAGTCACTTTTCATTGTTGCTTTTAGATTTGTGTCAACTTTTTCTTTCCATTTATGTCCCTAATAGTTTTTGTCTTATACTAAAAGTTGAGGGTAAATATTACATTTTCCCATAAAAATAACTTTATGTAGATCAATGCATAAAGTAGAATATCAACAACCAAACAATGTATTGTTAAAATGCATCCATTGTATCAATACATGCATTTATATTATGGTGATTCATTATAATGCAACGATTTATCATCCGCAACTTCCAAACGACCCCGTAGTCTGAAGCAAACTGGTCGACCGTAAAGGTAATGAGGTCGACCACTTGATTGTGGTCATTACCAAAATGGTCAACCATTTACAGAAAGAGGTCGACCAGACATAAGAGTAAATGTTGTATCCATTTATCCATCCTTTTTTTACATGAAATGAAGATCAAGTGTTGGTCTCGAGGTCGATCGAATACAGTAAGAGGCCGATCGAATTAAGGAAATTTAGCCTATGACCTTCGACTTTTTTTTGCATACGTATGTCGATGTGGGTGGTTCGTTTTATCGTTCAAATTACGTTTGATAGTCATTGGAATCAGTCTTATATTATGATAGCAAGGACCCATAACTTTTTAACATAATAACGTAACACACTAACAAGAAATATAATAAAACACACTTCATAATTGTTCACAGAAAACACACTTCATGAAATCGAAAACCACAGAACAACAAAAAACATAAGCTAGACTCATGAAGTTCCTACACCTCTTCACTATCTCAAACAACAAATTAAGTCGACCTAATTCTATATTAGATGGACCGAAAAGTGTATGTTACGGTGACATGCATGTCACCATGACAAAATCCTTCTATTTATGATTATCAATTTCCAGCATTTTCTTTTAATTAGCAATCAAACAGTTTTATGTTTTTCTGTTTTCACGTTATTGTAGAGTAAGTGGTATTCCACACCCAAATTTCCACAATTTTCATTCATCCTCCTATCGTGGTTGGTCAAGCCAAAAATTTGGCCCTTTTGACACTTTTAATGGAGATGGTCCAAGGAAGTGGTGTGCCTTGCGTTATGTTTTTATTTTTGTTATTGGAGGTATACTTTTTTTATATATAAAAATTGGTTTCTCTTGTGTTGGATTTTATATTTTTGTCATATGAGAATATAAAATTTTCTATGGGCTTTAATATTTTCATGTGTGTATCATATTAAGAAATATAAAATTGGACTACTTTTCTCATGGGATATAATATACCGATTATCCATGTATGTAAGGTTTCGTATGGACCAATTGAAAAAAGAAAACCCCCCGCAGAGGCAATTCCTGTGCACCAAGAGACGTTTTACTGTACATGCAGACTCATAACAACTGTTTCGACTCGGATTGGGCTACGGTGTTGGTGGGTTTATGGTGAGGCCTCATTGGAAATCGAATGGAGTTGGATAGCTTGGTTGTGATGGAACTGGTGGTCTTATGGTTTCGTGAATTAGTTGCTTGGGTATCCTCTATCACGTTGGCCACAAGTGGGCTCAGTGTTCCCGATGTTAGCTTTGGCCCCTTCGATTTCCGGGCGGTTGTGTCAGAGGGCCTGGGTGGGCAGGGGGCTTTTCAGTCTTCAGAGATGGAGAAACTGACCTGCTTATCAGAGGGTAGAGTTTTGGAGGTGTGAGGCGACTGGGGTCACTCATTGAAAGTTGAAACAGTTAGAGAGCCTTGGGAGCTGTCTCTGTTGAGTTTGCAGTTGAAAAGAGAGGTACTACTTTCTATTGGGTGGTAGATAGAGTTCCACGTTTATCTTTTCTTTCATCAGTCTTTTCCTTTACTTTATTGAGCCCTATTATCTCACTTGGTCATCACAGATCTCTCTCAACTCTTCTAAAATCCATTTTCTCTGTTTTCTGCTTTTCTCTCATCTCTTTTTGCTTCCTGGATTTGTGATTTCCTCCTTGGTTCTGTTGTTTCTCACCATTGGCATCTACATGGTCCCCGTGGTATTTGCGCAGGTGAATACCAAGTACGAACTGATGTTCAATGAGGCCGGCAAAGAGATGATATCGGCGAGATCCATTGATTTGCGCTTTGGTTTAAGGTGATTATTTTTATTCTCGCTCTCTTATTGAGTTTGTTTTATCATCTTTCCTGAATGGCTCCCTGCTCTCTCTTTTTTCTGCAGATCTGTTTCGTCTCTTTTCTGAGGAGGTTTTGGCGTTGAGATCATCAAGAGGGATTTCAGTGTGTTGAGTTGGTCGTTGAATCTAAGAAAAAAGTATCAGGTCCAGGAGATTAGCTCTGGCTGCAACATCAACAGTATTGTTGATTGTGTGATAGTAAAGCGGTTTCTCTTTTCTTCTTGATATTTATTACATAGTACAGAGGTAGAGGAACTCAAGAGCAAGTTACATATTGTTGTGTACATCTGATTAGAATTCTCTTACTATCTGGAGTTTAATATTCCATTATGCATTCTCGCATAAACCAATGTATATATGCTATTGTGATTTCTTTTGTTTGAGGATTTGTGATCAGCATTTGATACTTAATCAGTGACTCTCCTCTCTCCACATGTTATTTTCCAGTATTAGCTTTAAGAATTAGGTTTGGTTATAGTATGCTACTGTTAATGATTTCATATCCACCGGAATGCAAGCGATAAAATGCAACTGTCCGCTTGTGTTCTGCAACAATGCCACATTCTCTTTTGTACTCACCATGTACTTAACGTTGCGTGTCGTTTTAAATTCCGGAGCTTGAAATGTGTAGATGAGTTCATGTTTAACTTTGGACTTTAGCTAGCATGTTATGGACTTTGTAGAACAAATTTGATTGATGGAAATCAGATCAATAACTAAAAGATGTAGACAATCATGTTTATGTTTAATATGTTTGTATTTATACACTCATTAGCACATTACACAGTATGAAACATGAAAGGCAGTAGTTTTGTTTTGTTGATTTTGTTTTGTTTTCTTGATTTTGCTCAAATCCCGACGCGGAGCGCGGGCAATGAAAACTAGTTTTATAGTAAGCCACTTGTCAATGTCGAATTAAATTCGTTGGTTGGTGAGTACCCAAGTAGGTAAACATTTTCTTGCTGCAAACGGCACAATATATAACTAAGTATATAGTTTTTGTAATATGCACCACTCCCCATCTATGCTGAAATTTGTGAACATGTATGTTCGATGATGAGAGCAGAAATCAAAAGTCACTATTCAGTGGTTGCAATTAGCATGGACGAAAGGTTATACAAAAGTGTATTTGCAGATTGATTCTATGATTGTTTTTCGTATTTTGGCGTGTGAATATAAATGAGAGCACACATACTTCAATCTTGCTCGGCAATTAAAAAAACATTCGACTCAAATGGGAGATGAAGTTATATCGCGCATTTAGGCTAAATTACACGTTTGGTCACTCAAATTATATAAATCTTTCACGTTTGCCACCCGAATTACTTTTCTTTCTTATTCGCCACTAACTTTACGAATCGTTTCACCGTAGCCACCCGCCGTCCAATTCCGTTAAAATCATCCTACGTGGCAGTCAACCAAAGCCTTTGACCGTTAGTTTGATGACGTGGCAATTAAAAAATAATATAAAAATAAAAAATAATATAAACCTTATTCATCTGCTTGAACCTTGCCATTCTATACTTCGTTTCTTTTCCAGACCTCATCTTGTATCTCTCTCTCTCTCCCTGTTTGCTCTTTCTTTCTTCTTCTTCTTCTTCTTCTTCATCTGAACACAAGCCTCATATTTTTGCTCTCGCCACTTACTGTAGGGGAAGCGACTTTCCCTCTCGCCTCCTTTGGAATTCATTTAAGCCAGGCGGGACTCTTTTCGGCGGTTGGCCTTGACACCTATTTCAGCGGCAAGACTCTGACGGTGTGTCTGTGATGTTCGTCGGAGCTTTGTTCTTCTCCGACCTTCTGGGTTTCCGTTTAGCAATCCCCAACGGACCAAAAACATGTCTCTGAATCATGAGCTGGAACTTCCGCGGTGGCGAGTTGATGTTGGGGTGCTGGAGAAAAAAAAAACCCTCTAAAACTTGCAAATTAATAACCAAACAATAAATTTTAATTATCTGTATTTCGAATTTAAAATTTCAAATACAGTCATTTTTTATTTTTATATTATTTTTTATTTTTATATTATTTTTTAATTGCCACGTCATCAAAACTAACGGTCAAAGGCTTTGGTTGACTGCCACGTAGGATGATTTTAACGGAATTGAACGGTGGGTGGCTACGGTGAAACGATTCGTAAAGTTAGTGGCGAATAAGAAAGAAAAGTAATTCGGGTGGCAAACGTGAAAAATTTATATAATTTGAGTGACCAAACGTGTAATTTAGCCCGCGCATTTAAAATGTGTAATAGGACGACTGATTTTCTAACCAACAGAGGACAACAAATGAGTATAGGTTTCCATTCATTAAAAGAACCATTCATTAATGTTGTACGAACCATTCATTAAAAGAACCATTCACCATCATATTCATAAGGCAAATAACCCCTAGAAAGTGTATCTGTGCCAATTACACAGAAATTAAAAACGAGTATCACGAGGATGATAAAATTCTGATCCTTTGCTTATTTAGCAACTGAGTTGAGCTCGATAGACTAACATATCCTATCCCTATGGAATGGTAAATATGCTAATAGCCTAACTGTCATTATAATGTAACGCCCAAAAGAATGTACATATCTTCATGAGCCCAAAAAATGATGTATTAATATTATCACCTATCAGTATAGAAAAGGTTGATTAAGTATAAAAAAAAAGGTTGAGGAGGAAGGTAAGTTTGTGCTGGGCTTTTCCTTTCTTTAACTGACGGTCGCTGTAGTTGGGCTGCCCATGTAAGAAACATAAGCCCACCTAAGATCCCATCTACTTTCCAACTTAATCCAACGGCTCATACCATCCACGTCTTCAATCCGAACCCATCGCCTTCATCCAATAAAATACACCCGGGAAATTCGAATACAAACTCAAAATGAACTCGACCCAGCTCTCAAAAGTTTCGAAATCCCGCTCCAGAAAAAAATCAATCCTAACCGTCCATTCATCCTAATATTACATCCAACGTTCCTTAGTATCCACGTCATCAATCCGCATCAGTAACAGAGCGACCAATCAGATCTCACCCGTTCACCGTAATAAATACGAAGCCAAACCTGTATCAATCTCGTCATAATCATCCCAATCTCTCAAGTTTTTCCCCCCACTTCGAACTCCCTTTCTATCCGTTCCAATGGCGCCCAAGCAAGCAGAGAAGAAGCCAGCCGAGAAGAAGCCAGCGGAGGACAAGAAGGCCGAGAAGGCTCCCGCCGAGAAGAAGCCCAGAGCCGAGAAGAAGCTGCCCAAGGAAGGAGGCGCCGCTGCCGCAGACAAGAAGAAGAAGAGAAACAAGAAGAGCGTGGAGACGTACAAGATCTACATCTTCAAGGTGCTGAAGCAGGTCCACCCTGACATCGGGATCTCCAGCAAGGCCATGGGGATCATGAACAGCTTCATCAACGACATCTTCGAGAAGCTCGCTCAGGAGTCCTCCAGGCTCGCCAGGTACAACAAGAAGCCCACCATCACTTCCCGGGAGATTCAGACCGCCGTTCGACTTGTTCTCCCCGGTGAGCTCGCCAAGCACGCCGTCTCTGAAGGAACCAAGGCCGTTACCAAGTTCACTAGCTCTTAGATTGCTCTCTTGCTCGAGTTTGTGAGGGTTTCGAAGCAGTATGTCTTACTCGTCTGAATTGCAAAATTTAGGGTTTTCTGATTGTAAAGGATTTCAGTATGTTTTGGGGTTACCCTGTTTCGGGAAATCATCTGCACTTCTGTGATTTCACTCGACTTAATGAAATTACAGTAGCTTCTGATCTGTGATTGGTGTAAGACTCTTACTTTACATTTCCTTTTAGTTTGATGTGAGACTGTTCGAATCAATGGTTTATTTAAGCTCAGAATTCCTTTGTCATTATCCATTTGCTATTGATCTGTTTTCTGTATAATGTTCTCTGTTCTTGCTGAAAACGATTTCTATTGTGGACTTTGTCTAATCTAGTCATTGGAGATAGATCATTCTGCTTGTTATATTCATTCCAAGGAAGAAAATTTCTGATTTAATCGATCTCAGCATGTACATAGTCGACAAATACAAAGTTCTTCTCCCACTGGTTGAGTAGATAAGCAACAGCTGCGCTCGTGAGACCCAGACCAGCAAGTAAAACCCGGAGCTGAATCTCAGAAGGAATACCAGCACTCCCACAGAGGGCAACAGTCATGGCAATCAGTAGCTTCTGCAATGTCTGGAATGTCAAGTAGGCTTGTTTGCAGGAGGAGCATTTCGTGGTGTGCTGCTCAAATCTATCCAGCATCTACAAGGTGTGAGTGATAAGAGTAAGCAATTCATCCAAATTGCACAAGATGGGAGGTTCTGAAGGCTGAGTGTTGAGATGCTGCATTTATAATTCATGCCAGAATCATACCTCACGTTTTGTGAGAACAGTGGAGGGCAGAGGCTGTTGGGAAGGAGTAGAGCTGAACCACTCGGGTTGGCCGTGTCGTCTCAGCCAGTTGCGGAATGCCAAGACGAATCGGTCAGCTTGAGTGGGAGTGAATGTGATTTGAGTGTACTGCTTGTTTACATCTCCTTCAGAATCCTTTTCTAGTGACTGGAAGATCTTCTCTTGACCTTGAAGGACAATCATGTCTCCATCGTATACCTTGTTTGAGGTCCAATGCTCTTGCCATCTCGGAACTACCTGATGATATGGTAGCCAGCACAATTGAAAACCGGTTAGATCTTTTGTTACACAGCAGACGAGATGTGTTTCTAAGGCCATAAAGAGGTATTTTCACCTGCCACCATGCAGGCCCGGGCATTGAGAATTGGAAGAAGTTTCGAGCACTGCAAACGATTGAACGGGTCTTCCCTGGTGCCATTGGCACATTGAAAGAGCATATCCATATCACCCATTTCTGATCTCCGACTAGAGGAAGTTTTGTGTCTATCTCTACTCTGTATAAGTCACAAGGGTTTAGAACCATAGTCGAAGAATACAGTACGACATCGGTACATAGAGAAACTAGCATCAATGGAATAACTGATGTCTAAGGCATGTTCAACCAGGTAAGTCCTAGCTATTGAACTTCTGAATAAGAATCGCAAAGAAGAGCTGCTATCACATTTCATGAGACTTACTTATTCATATAATAACAGGGTGCAATAAACTTTGCAGTGATCCTCGGGTTCCCTTCATTCGCCCCAGCAAATCCCCAGGGGCCCTTTGATTCCAGTTTAAACGGCAATGGCTTGGCTCTATCTCTCCTTCCAGTCACCTACCAACCATCATTCCACTGTCACATATTATGCAAACAACTAGTTTAAGCTTATGTACTTGGAAAAAAGTCCCCAGTCTTAAACTTGTACCTTATGATGAGCAAAATCAATGTGGGAAGGATCAGAAACATTCTCCATTAAGGTATCATAGCCATAGTACAGATCTCTCTGAATCGTCACTGATGAGAATTCTGGCTTATCAAAGTCATCAGGCAACCTACAAACTTATACAAGAAACACATTCCGAATCTAAGCGAACGATTCAATGGTTAGCTTCCACAAGAAACTCACAATTAGGGGAAAAGATCAGGATCAAGAACAATCACATTGGAGGTCTGATGGATTTAGCTCTTTCCCAGCCATTCTCATCTGGCCAAACAAAGAGCAAGCCTTGAGAGACCAAAGTAGGGAATCTAGTAGCACAAGCCCTTGGAGATTTGACAGCACGAGCTTCTGGACCTTCTGACATCGCCTGTGGAATCCTTGTGCAAGATCCACAGCCGCCGAATGACCATCCATGGTATGAACATTGCAGGTGCCCGTTTTCGTCGATCCTACCTTCCTGTCGAATCAAAGCAAACACAGGCCAAACTTCAAGAGCTAATCAACCCTCTTCTGCAAATGAAGTACCGATCCGAAACTTGGGCAACTCATAATTCAGGAGTTCTAAGTTCTCACAGCAAAGATCTTACAGAAATGTGCAGAACAGCAAAACAAAATACTGAATTGACGAACTTACAGACAGAGGAGCAAGCCTGTGAGGGCACTTATCATCAAAGGCAACCCATTCCTGGTTAGTGCGGTCGAACCAGAGGACCAAGTCTCGTCCAAGAAGCTGGAAAGGGGTAGGCAACGCAGGGTCCAAATCTTCGATCAGAGAAACTGGGTACCAATGATCCCTCCAAACGAACTTCCCATCATCACCTTCTTCCCCTACTTCCTCTCTAGTCCCGTAATCTTCTTCTTCTCCCTGCTTCTCTTCTTTTTCTTCTTTCTGCTGCACAGACCGAGAGCGAGAAGGCGGCGCTGCAACGCGAAAAGGAGATACTAAGCGATGGGCTTTGTTGTTGGGCAGCTTCCTCGCTGCGCTCGAGCTTCTGGAGGGCAAAAAGAAACAAGCTTTGCAGTGAACAGTGGATGTTGGAAGTGCTGGAGATGCGAGTTTGGTGAAGCATTTGGTTGACACGAGAAGCGCCATAATTAAGTATTCTGTGGGTTGATTTCAGCCTTTCAGGGCTTTGTTTATTCCAGTTTCGCGAGCTTATTTCGTTCTGATTTCGAAAGGAGATGGAAGGAATGCCGTGCAAGTTTCGGCAACGGCTGTAGAAGAAAATACTGGTCAGTTCTCAGTTGAAACGTGAAAGTGAAAGCACTTGCATTTTTCTTCATTTCAAAGTTCCATATACTGCTTTGTTCTTTTTGTAAAGTACGAAGGTTAAAACAAAATTAACCGACATGTATGTATGGAAATTTTCAAACGATTTCAACGTGGCAACAATAAGAGCCGCATGTTGTGGCCTGCCGGGAGCCACCGACCGGCGAGGGCCATCTTCAGACACGTCGGAGTTGACTAGCCATGGACTGGAGAAGGCCAAGTAGGAAGGCCAGCTGCAGCTTTCCAGTCTTTCCCCTCTCTTTTTTTGCTTTCTCTTCTCTTCTCTGTTCTCATCATCATCTTCAACTTTGCCATTGAAGAATGGATATGAAATCAATGAGTAAACGAAGTTGAGGTCCACAAGACAAAACGATCACTGTAGAATCGAAGGGTGGAAACTGGAAACGATGTAATAAAGAACAAGCTAAATTTGCTAGTCAACACCATTCATACAATACAAACACATAACATTTTATTGAAATCCCCATGGAAACGAAATAAATATTCCGAATTGCTTCCAAGAACGAATCCTTAAATTCCACATTGAAAAGCCACATTCAGCTGGCCAAACACTCAAACTTAGCAAGCAAACCATGATGAGATGAGATGAGATTCAGAGAGTGCAGCAAATGCTGTTTCACTGAACCTTCTTCTGTTCTATAACCCTCCTGAAGCTATTATCTAGTGCTGCATCAAATTCATTCACTCATGGCTACTGCTCAATCGATATACACTAGGCTCGTTCTTAAGTTAGACAGCAAATGATGGAGCACTCGATGAACTTGAAACGATGACTACACCATGGCATACACTAACCAGCAAGCAGGATGACAAAAATCATTTCTTGGTGTAGCTCTGGAAATCTGGTCCGATATCACGGGAACCCGTGTTGATGTAAGGCCCTCGGAATGTGGCTTGTGGCGGCAATGGCTTCGATGAGTCGATCACTGGCTTACTCTTCCCTGCTCTGCGTCACAAGTAAGCAAAATCAATCATGGTTAAACCCATAACTAGTAATTCCCAGGCAGAAATGGTGGTGGTAATAAGGGATCAATATCAAACTCACGCCATGTAGAAGGGAAACGCCATTCCAGCACTAGCAAAGGCTAGTAATCCACCTGCAACAACAAGGTTGCGAGTGCGAGACATAGATAAAGGGCCGCTGTGGTGGCAAATTCAGGTTATTGAAATGACCTGCGGCGGGAAGATCCAAAAATTCAGTGCGTCTATATCAATATCCAATCGGACAAAAAATTCCCAATCAGGAATCAAATCCCAACATATTTCAATTCAGGGGGGGTTCCATTCGCCCGGTGGATTCGATAGCTGAAATCGTCGCCAGGACAAATGCGAAAGAAGAAGCGGAAAAACCCTAAGAAAGGGAGAAGACGACGATAACGTCGGGATATCTCACCTCGAGTAGCAAATAGGTGGAATTCTGAGTAAAGGTTTGCGGCCGAGATGACGACTAGAGTTTGTTCGTTCGTTGGTCCGTCTTAGTCGTAGAAGAAGAAGTCGCGGTGCGGACGGCCTGGCCGGTAGTGTTTCCAGAGCTTCTCCGATCGAAAGTGAACAACAAGCACACATCATACCGACGGGCGGGGATCCGACGATGAATAGCATAAAAAGATTGGGCTTTTCCTGGGATGTCGTATCTGTTTGGGCCAAGCTTAATCAAGTAGGCCGTATCCTTTTGGCCCAGTCATTATAGACCAGAACGAACCAATCATTTTCTTATGAGAATTCCAAAGCTCAATCGAGCTTTGTCGCAAAGGTCAATAGCCAATTTCATGATCCATATTAACATGTGGAAGGTTGAAAAGCAAGGATGACCAGGCCCTTACTGGTAGACTAAACTGCATGATTTGTAGCAGTGAACCTAAATTGACCTAAACTGCATGATTTGTAGCAGAGAAACAACTGCATGATTTGTAGCAGTGAACCTAAATTGACCTAAACTGCCTAATGTTCAGTACGTACGAGACGTAACCAGTGAACATTTCGGTTTGAGTTATTCCAAGCCGAGATGTTATTTGGTTTAGTTTGGGAACCTTAGCCATAACCAATCCTCTCCTTGTACTAGATCAACACAAGAGTGATTCCATCTCATTCCCACGAGAAATGACGGTATAAAACCTTGCTGAAACATTTGCTGATCACAACACATATCTTGCAACCACCAGAACCTTTAGAATCGTCAATGTCAACACAGCTAAAAGCAAATAAGAATTAACATCTAGAACCACAAATGCAGGCACTAAGACGGAAAACCTACTAAACCATATTATCCGAATTCAACAATACATTCACGACCTTAACAGAAGATACTAACACGAAGCAGGAAACCACAAATGCAGCGAAAAACATTAACATCCATCCACTGGACAGAATTGACAAGACGAAGAGTCCATAAATCCTTAGTTCATTAGGATGGTTTACACGGAGAATAAACCATGACACAGAGAGAGAGACTATATAATGCTTCAGTAGTAGTATGTAGCTGCATCAGATGTTGGAACTGCACAGTTGCTCTTTGGGTTTAGGCAACCATGGTCTGCTGGGCTTGAGCCTCCTGCTGCTGCTGGTAGTTGAGAGGCCTCCTGAACAACATGATGTGTGGCTCGGGTCGATGGATGGCGTAGTGAACCCATCCACGGCTCTGCTGAACACCAATTGCGCGCCATTCATTCTGCACCAAATAAAAGTATGGTTATTATTCACACCTCAGAAGACAAGCACATCATTCTGTACCAGGCAAACAGATGATATTATTGACAAAATCATTTCACTAAATCTCATACAACAGACCGAAATCAAGACCTAATTCCATAGTTCAAGTGGGAAATAAAGCACATTGCAAAGTTACTGTTCTTCCTGGTGTTGCAAAGTATAGGACGAGTTTAGGGTCTCCTCCACAAGACAAGAGGAGCAACCCTTAACCACGCTACCAAGCATCGTAGAATAGGGAAGGGCCAAACAAATGCGTCAAGATCTCAAGCTTACAAAAGAGTCACTCTGCTTCTTCCTAGTCGACATTTACCAAGTAGATACCAAGCAGTTTCCCTCAGCCCCTTACTAGTTCCTGAACCGAGGTTTGAATTCAGGACTTCGAATCTAAGAATTGTTCGAGCCTAAATCAGTAAGACTGTGCTCTCTTAACCTATCTAACAGCTGGAACGTAACAGCCAAACAGGAAGCCGACCTAATCCAAAGGGGCAACCCAAAGAAACCCTAACTATTCAATTACCTCAGAGAGAAGGCGATTCTTGGGGAGCAGTTTGGCCACCTCAGGAGGAAGCACCACATGCCTGTATCGAAACCCATACAAATCCAAGATAAGCAAGAGATACACACAGAGAGCACAATATCGAACTCAGAAGAAACACGGCCAACACACAAAAGAGTGAAGCGACGGGGGTAATGAAACAAGTCGGCTACCGGATCGACTCACCTGTACTCGTAAGTGTCATCGAAATACTTCTCAGAGTACTGGATCTGCCCCATCTCGTCGCTACCGCTAGGGTTTTCCGCCGATTCAAAAAAAGAACGACGCCTACAGATTCTTGAACTGCGGCAAATTCAAACAGAAATCGTGAGAAATCCAGGAAATGAAAACGACGGCAAGTGTAGTTTCTCCACGACACCACAGGCGAGAGGATTCAATTAGATTCGGACTCGGCTGCCGATGGAGGAAGAAGATCGGGAAGAGCAGGCGATCAGAAATTCATACCTGTATGTGCGTGAGAGAGGGCGGTTGGGGAGGGAGCAGACTGCAGAGGGTTACAGAATGGAAGGAGCGCCTACTAACACGAGTGAGATTGAGTGAGAGGGTTTTCTAATTTATTCGTTTTTATTTCTTCTCTCATCGTAAAATTAGTTTTTTTTTACACATTTGAAATTCAAATTTTCGAATAACTCTTTCCTCCCGCCTTCCCCCAGACCATCACAAGTTACCACTTACCAGCATAATTGCATAAATCGTTCACGAGGGTTAAAGACACATTTGGTCACTGAGATTATAAAATCGAGACATGTATAGTCACTAAAAAAAGTTAATATCAAATTTGGTCACTACAATTATTAAAACTGGACACATTTAGTCACTCGCCGTTAGTTGCCGTCCAACTCCGTTAAAAGAGTCCGTTATGTGCTGACGTGGCTAACGTGAGCGCCTAGTCAGCGCCGTTTTGGGCAGAAAATGGTCAAACCCGACCCGCCATGTCACTAAAAGATAAAATAAAAACTACGGGTACTGCTTCTTCCTGGTCAAGGTCACGGCCTCGATTGGATCCCTAACAGCGGGGCGGTAGCCGGCGCGATTGAATTTATACAGGTAGTGAAGGGAGGCTCGGAATGGAGTATCACCATCATTTATGCTTTCACAATTTTCAATCTCTGTGCGAGACTGTTTCCCTTCATAAATATTTGTTGGTCTCCCTTTAATTCAGTCTTTGCCTCCTTCCCCTTCATGTCCCATCTTCTCTTTTGGCTTTCCAATCATCCACTTTCCAATCCCCAACGGTGGCGCCACCAACGACGCGTCGCCTACCACCGCAGATAGAGAATCAAAGCATAAATGGTGGGTTGGTTAGGGTTTGATTGGTTTTTATTTTATTTTTATTAATTATTTTGATGATGTGGATGCTGACGGGGCAGCTGATTGGATCAAACTAACAGAATTTTGGATGGAGATGGACGGAATTACCTTTTTGTTATTAGTCCAAACATATGTTACCGAAATGTGCAAAATTAAAGGTTTGTGACCGTTTTGTACAAAGTGAATAGTTTTGTTACCATTTATGATAACTACCCCATAATTCAGGGGTTGTTTGGAAGTTGTGATTCTTCAAATTGATGTATTGGGACAATTAGTGTATTATCATTTGATGTATTGAATCAATTGATGTATTAGGTAAATATCTTGTTTGGAGGTTTAGATTGTGTTTTTGTTCTAAAGGTAAAAAGTTGGTATTAAGTGATTGTGAAAAATCTCAACAAAAAAGTAGAGATTGTAAATCCCTCAATATTGAGTGATTGTGGTGCGGCCTCCAAAAAGTAAATGCATGTATTCTAGTTCTATATAAACCAAAAAAACGACTTAATCTCATAAATACATGAATTAGATCA
This sequence comes from Linum tenue, assembly GCA_946122785.1. NCBI lineage: Eukaryota > Viridiplantae > Streptophyta > Magnoliopsida > Malpighiales > Linaceae > Linum > Linum tenue. The sequence goes on along the minus strand of CAMGYJ010000007.1, from coordinate 63,279,545 downwards.
ATACACCATTTGAAATCACAACTTCCTCACGAACCCTCAGTAAACTTCTGTTAACTATCATGACACGAAGAGAAGTACAAAACTGTTCATACATATTCTCTTTGCACGAAGAAGACAAAATGATGGAAGCCAGAATTTCTGCAAACTGTAGCTACTTAATAGTTAGTGCCTGTACTTTCTGTTTTCTACATTTCCATCCATCTTCGCACCATCAAGCTTAGCTGACTGATCTAACTAAAACCCTACTTGTTACTAGTTAGCACTCTTGCTTTCCCCACTTTCTATATTTCTACAAAAAAGAATTTGAGGCAAAACTCCCTTCCCACCTCCACTGTCAACTACTGTATCCATATATGCGCCCTGCCTGCCACCCTTCGCACCATAAAAAGGAAGGCGTAGCGAGGAAAAACAACGAAAGAAAACCGATTCTGTACACTACTAGGAAGCTGTCCAAAAAAGTTGCATTCCCCTTGTCAAAATTAGAGACCTTGGTGCCTGCACTGCATCAGCCGCCTTCAGACTTGCCGACGATTCTGCAGTTGGGGACTGGTTTCTGCAGCATTGATGTGCCTTGAAATACCATCATCTGATAATCCTTCCTGAACTTCACCACCTGCAAGTATTCACACCCAAGGGGTTATAGTCTACTATAGAGTAGACTGAGAACTGAGTTAAGTAAACAAGCGTGTTAGGACAAAGGATATGCAGATAGATACCTCATCCTGATTCATCTTAGTGAAACCGAATTTGTTCATCCAGATGGATTCGGCTTCTTCGGCAGCAGGGAGTATAAAATTCTTCACATTGAGGGATCCGAGGAGTTTCTCCAGACAATCATACAAGACTTGGAAATAACCCTGCAGATTTTAAGAAAAGCCACATTTACATTATAATATAAAGCAAGAGGCAGTTTTCTAAACTGAATACGGAGTAGATTGGAGAAACACCATATTTGACAAAATTATCGCATGGTAGAATAAGGTATCCCAAATTACCTGTCCTTGGAACTGACTACTTGTTGCAACCAAAGGAAGTTCAGCCAGCTCTTGCCCAAACACCCTGATTATAGCAGCAGAAACAACCACATTGCTGCAGAAGCAGGAACCAAATGTCAAATACAAAAAGGAGAAAAGTTATTCAAAATGGTACTACAAATGACCATGATGCAAGTCTTACTCGACTAACAGCACAGCACAATACATTCCACCAAGTTCCTGGCCTTTGATGTTCCTTCTGAAAGAGCAATTAAGATTGTCAATAACCTTGGATTTAATAAAATCATGAAAATGATAGCTAAATACAAGAAGAAACTTTAAACAAAGAAGTACAAAGATGCATGGACAGCAGGAACATTGAAGAATATATTTGCTTACCCATAGACCATAGAAGGGATGAGATCCCGGTCTCCTTGGCGGCCAGATGTCTCAACCACAATAGGATCAAAGCGTTCCTAATCCCAACAAAACGTAATCACAGTTTTAGCCATCTTATCTTGAATGCTTGAGCATCAACATAATGGAAATGATAAAGGGAAGTAGACCATAATGTATGCACGCCTTGTAACTCACATGGAAGATGGTGACAGCATCAGAGAGCAAGCTTGCACTGTCTGCAGATGGATCTACTCCTTCATTAAGAAGCCTCCATCTCACATCAACACATTCCTCGGTGTTCACACTTTCAACCTTATGCTTTTGCTTTATAATGTCTAGACAAGAACCTGTAAGCTTCTCCTCCCCCCGAACAACCAAAGCTTGCAAAGCAGAATGAATTTTGTCACATTCTATGCAACAAAACCAATCTCCTTCAGGTAAAGCCTGTTGCACAAAACCTTATCAATGCCAGATAAACACTAAGGTGAAAGAAGACACAGGCCATAAACATGGTATCAAAGGTTAGTTACCTTCAGATCTTGCATGTTGTTATCCCTTAAGCAGCCCACATGGAACTCTTTCTCACACTGAAGAATTGTAACAAAAGTGCAGATTTTAGGGGGTGGGGGGAAAAAAGATGTAAATAGTACGCAATTTGTAGCAACTGCATGAAAAATTTGTACTGATTGTACCTGATCACAAAGTATGACTGTACGGGGACCAAACGATTTGTCGAAATCATGTTCTCTGCAAAATAAACATGAATAAACCATTCTGCTAAGGACTCTTTCGTAATAAGACAAACAATGCAAAGAACGTACGAAGCAGCAACAAATGCACCAAATGGTAAAACTACTAAAACAGAGAGCCCCGGGAAGGCCAAGCTGAAGACTAAATAAATCTAGGATTGAGCGTGAAATATAAACTACAAAATTATTGGATTTTAATAATGATTGAGAGATGGGGCTAACCTGCAGAAGAAACATCCCCCATAATCAGTATCCATAGTTTTGACAATACGAATACATCTCCTAGTTATCTCTTCTATAGGATCCACCCCTGCAATCCTGCCTGCTGCTATTGCATTCGCATTACGCTCCCAAAATTTTTCATTCTGGTTGTTCACGCAGTATTTGCAGTACCATTTATCATTAGGAATGCTCGCCAGCAATAGACACTCTGCAAATGTTAACGTGATATAAATATGAACAAGAAGACAAGTAAATATAGAATCACTGAGAAACTAAGCCTAACTTAGTGAACAGAGCAAATTACTAAAATTACGCCACGATTCTAAGACCCATACTAATGTCAGGGTAAAAAGAAAATATATCATACCACCCAAACTAGAAATTATGGTAGTTTAAATGCAAGTGGACAATATGGGTCCCTGACTAGCATTAGAATCTTGTAATCCTGCAAATGACATCCTTTATACAAAAGAAGACGTAGAACTGCTTCTGCTCACTATCCCATACTGAGACAAAGAAGCTGTGAACTATGTGATGTAATCATAATGTGAAAGATTAACGTTGAATCTTGAATTTTACAGTTTTAACTTGCTGAATTGACACACATGAAACCGTATAATCAGAATGCTAACTTTTTCATGTTCAAACTAATGGTCTTTGAAAAGCTTACTGCAAAATGGAAAGACCATTTCCTGGAGGAACACCTTAGACTATGAGAGCTGACAGGTATGTCAAGTAATCACACAGAAACAAACTTACCTTTGTGAAAAGATCTTGGGCACCCATCACAACATACAAGATCCCCACCATCTTTACAGATCTGGCAAAGGTCATCATTCTCGTGTGTAGAGAACTTCCCACATTTGGCAAGAGAAACTGACAACTCATGAAGGGACACACCATTTGATGTATATATGTGCAAATAACTGCATACAAACAGAAATAACAGTGTCAGTTTCATTTGGATCCAAGACTCTGGTTTCGTTAGAGTACTTGAAATTGCAACGTTATGATTCTTCGGAGTTCTAACTCTTAGATACCGGAGATGATGATCCCGATAAAAAAATCAGCACATAAATACTCACGGTTTCCGATGTGATGCCCAACCAGCATGAGCTTCAAACTGAGATGGGCTAACCTGCCAATTGAATGTCAAATGCAAAGATCTTTAGTGCTGCGCCACATACACTAGACAATTATGACATCAGGATAAGGATTTTACCTCAGTGTTGCAGCAAGAACAAACTATTCCAAAGCCTTTCTTATAGCCCACAAGCAATTTCTGCAGAGTCAGAAGAGATACTAGTAAGAAAAGAGAAATTGTATAAAAAATCAAATTATGGCAATGAAAGCTGCAGGCACCTAACCTGTCCACGAGAATAATATGCAACTTCAGTTCCATCAGGCAACACGTCTTCCTCAAAAACTAGTTTGTGCAACCGTAGGTCCCTGCAGAAAGAAAGATCAGATAATAAACTAGGTCCCAACCAAGAGCTAAAAGGAAAAGACAGATTCGATATTCATTCCATTGCTTGACCAAATATTCAAGTTAAGCTCAGTGCGGGAAACATAAAACTACTAACTTTCTGGTAAGTCTGCCCAGGCTCTTGCTTTGAGATGCTGAGGGCTTTGGCACACTGTCAAATGTCTTTCGGACTAAAGGTGGTTCAGGAGACCTGGGACTAACACAAAATAAGGCATACATTACTTTGCCAAATATGTAACAGATGAACCATAGAGAAGCAAGAAGTATAATCGTTCATATTACAGAATGGATAACACATAATTGCAAGATTAACACACATAAACGCAATTGTAGTGCATAAACTATTGCATATGCACATCCCTGACTGCTGATTGATTATATAAGCTATGTAACCGTTGCAAGTTTCAACATGCATTTCCAGCACATGCAACTCCAGTTCTATACAGGTAAAATGAATCACATCTTGATTCATGAATCATGACTGCCAACTCATATGACAGCAATATCAACATTTACTTGGGAAATAAACACATCCACTTAGTCTTCAGTTGTCTGTCACAGGACACGCATAGTTATGCTAACAAGTTAACAACAAGCATTTTATGAATTGCGTATGATAATATATGGTTAAAACCTAGCTAAGACTAGCTCCCTAAACCTAGGAAACCTGCCATAAATATATTAACCAAGTGAAGAATGTGATCTTATTTCGTCAGTAGCAAGCAGATACATCCATCCCCAAATCAGATTGTCGCCATCATATTTTGCACATGAAAATATACCAAGAAGTTTTACAACAATTTAAAACGAAAGAGCCATCCATCTAACAACTCATGAAAGTATACCTGTCATGTACAACTCTAGCAGTGGACAAACAAGCACTAGTATCCTTTAAGTTCATGCATGACGAGCAACAAATCATTGAACTCCCAGATGCAGTGTCCACCATTGACCCTGAAATCCGTCGAGCAACCAGAAACCTTCAGACCATGGAGAATGAATTTCTGCTAGCAAATAATAAATCCCATTCTAGATAGTAGAGAACAAACCTCTGCAGTTGAGACAGAACTTTGCCTTCTTCAAGGACTGACAACCAATCGCAAGTTGTATAACCCCCTCCAACGCTTCTGCTGAAGCGCCTTTGCAAGCATTCATTATATCACGGAGTGAGTTCCCACTCTTAAGGTAAATATAATCTGGTGGACGCTTATTCGTACTGCCAGCATGAATCTCGAATGTTGCAGGCGTTACCGTCTATAATTTTCAAATACACTTAGTCAGTAATCAGCATAACGAATGCTTTAGGTGCATGCAATCACAAAACGAAAATCCCAGCTCACCTCTTTTCCTCCACAGCTGTCACAAAAGCATAGAATTGATGTTCCCACAATCCTTCCGGGCAGCCCTGTCTCTCCAACTCCTCTCACCTACAGGTAAAAAGAAGTTGTCAACTAAATCACTTCGATAACTTGGCTAAATTACCAGTATTATTTAATCTATAATGCTAGCCAGTGTTGATACCTTAGAGCCCCGTATATAATCCACATGTTGTCCCTCCAAGATACCAGAATCAAGCAGATCTTTCAACTTGGATGGAAACCGCTTAGATGAATTTCTCATCAATCCATTAGTTGAAGCAGAACTGGTAGGCATTGCATTATCTACTTCATCCTCATCGATGTTATCAGCACTCAACCCATCTTTTGACTGTTCATTTGCGACCGTCGTCTCAGATTTTGGCTTTAGGGCTGATCTTGTAAACCTCCTGAAAGGCTTCCCCTCTACCTTGACCGGGGATGATACATCAGTTCCGTCCTCGCAAACATTCCAGCCATCACCCTGCTTAGATTGCACACTACATTTGATTTTCGCGATATCATCTAACCCTGAAGTCGTCACTTCCTCGGATCTTGGCTTCAGGGCTGACCTCGTAAACCTCCTTAAGGGTTTTCCCTCTACCTTACCGCTGTTACAATCATCCTTTCTGACCGAAACAGGTTTCGACTCTTCGGCATCACCTTTACCGTTGACCAAACCGCCGGCCAACCCACTAGTTCCTTCCTCGGAGACATGGTTAGGATTATAGTTTAATTTCCTGCGCGAAGCCCTATCCATTTCGTTACATAAACCATCATGCTCCATCAAAACCGGCGGTGAGATACTGGTTCCTCGCGCAGATAACCCCATTACAATGTGAATATTCTCGCTGGCCCGTTCCTTGCATTTACCACCGGTGAGTTTTTCCTCTACTGAAATCGCCACATCGCAACTCTTCCTTTCCACTCCCGCGGCAGCGTTCGGCACATGCACGGACACAATCTCCTCGTCTCCGCTGCCCAGTTCCACCACACCACTCTTGGCATCCTCTTCCCCGGCTACTTCCACTGCTTCCTTGGCCTCCAAATCACGAGCATTCGACTCTTTCCCCGACGCCACCCCACGCCTCAATCTCTTGTAGCGTTTCAACGCCACCGTAGTCGCATTGCCCGGGGAGACTTCTCCTCCTCCTTCGCCGCCGCTGAGCGGCGTCGTCGGAGTCGGAGTCGGAGTGGTCGGAGTGCTGGCTCTGGTCCGTCCCAACGACCCGGCGCTGATCTCTGATTGCGACCTGAAAGCGAAGGCGAACTCCCGTTTCAACCCCGGCCGGACCTTCGACCCAGCAACTTCCTTCGACTCCGTCCCGTTCGCCATGGATTGAGATCCGAATCGAAATCTTCTTCGCCAAGTGGGAGGCGCACGAACGATTCTAGGGTTTGGAGAGAGAGGTGATTTGGGGGTGGGAAGGTAGGGAGGGGATAAGAATTAAGATGGAAGGGGAGAAGAAAAACAAAAAGAAAGAGGGGGAAGAAAGAAAGAGGGATAGGTCAGTTTTTTCTCTTTTTTCTTTCTCTGTAGTCTGTACAGTGGGAAACAGGGGAGACGCAGGAAGGAGAGAAAGGACGCTGCTACGTTACCTTACGGTGGAAATCGGAACAGTCAGACCTACACACAGCCACCTTGAAGATAAAAAATCACCAAATTACCCTTTTCCGGTATTTTAGAAATTCCCTCCTTGGGAAAATATTTCTTCGTTAAGTTTTGACACATTGAATCAATTAATTTTGATTATGTTAAGAGTTTGTACAAAAACATGTTTTCAACGGGAATAGAACTACGATCACCAAACAAATACTTAATACTATTACCTTTGTGACGGCTCGTTGACTGCATTTGACGGTAAGATAAATAGCCTATAGTGATTTATTTTTTACTAAATAAATATCTCTATTGATATCGAAGTTACATCGAAACACATATATTTAGTCGAAATCTGTACTCATATAACTAGACTATACATGTGAGCAATTGTGAAAGGTTGGTAAGCTAACCAATAACGCCACATGCCTTTTGTATTAATAAGTTAAGTTGGTATATATGTTACATGTCACGTGTGTAAGTCCGTTGTATTACTATTCCCAAATGGATGTGTAGCATTTTGTTCATATACAAGTTGGATTTATAGATTGCTGCTAATTACACCTAATTACGTAATGTTTTAATTTTAATTTTTCAAAGTTACTATTGAGAGATTCGGTTTGTTGTGGTTTACGCTTCAGAATTCGAATAATAACCATATATATCTTTAAGGAAGATTTTTTGAAAGTAATATTTTCTGAGTTGATTTATATACATATGTGACCATCATATTTATGCCATATCCATATATGTGAATGAGCGTTATGTATTCAACGAAAAAAAGATGAGCGTTATGCTTTGATAAGCATTATACATTTTCATAATTATTTTTTCACATTATGCCAGGGTAGTTTGGTCCATCCATGTGAAATATCTGAGGGCAGTATCCCTCTCGGCTTCCACATCATATATACATTTTTTTCAATTTTCCCGCAAAAATGTCCGTTAGTATTGGCGGCCCAACCAATCAACGACCATCGGACCAGAATTAATTATTTCCCGCGATGTGCCCGAAAGAATTCCGCTGCGCTGTCACGCTGACTCACGACAGCAGAAATTCAAAGCCCCAAAAAAATTCCGGGAAGCAAAGCCGACGCGCGGCGCGTTTGTATCACATCGTTTTTCCCCACTAAGCCAAGAACATTCCAGAATGCCATCCAAAACCCTTAACCCCACCCGCATGTGGTCATGACTCATGACCTGCCTGGAAGTTGTTTACCAACCCCCTACTCATGAAAGATGAGACTGAAAGTTTAGCATAATCTCATAGAGTAAACTCAATTAAGGTCTCGTTTAGCTTCACAAATAGGATGACACAACACAAATTAATAAATTAAGTGTTTCGTGATCTTTCGAATGTACTTAGGGGTAATTTTATCAATTATTTTTGCTGTATGCATGCAATGATCACAAAACGCAACGATTCAACGTACTTTTGCGACATATGTACATACCCTAGTTATTAACGCACGGAATGAGCATAGAAGGGGATCACGCGCGCCATTGGTGGTGTAATAATAGGCGTGCTAGTAATTGGCCCAATAAGAACTTGATAGGCTGGTAAAAAGAGAAAGAAAACATGTGGGCCTGTAATGGGCCTCTCAGCTTCACCACTATAAATCCCTCTTCCCCTTATTTCTCTCCAAGGAACATCCATAGTCCCGACTGTAGTAAAGCGAAAGCGTTCATACATGGACAAATACTTATATATATATGTCGCCGGCGACCAATATCCCTCGTACCCAGAACCCGGCGAGGTAAATAATTAACTGAAACAGTAAATAATGATTAACCAGTACGACATGCTCTCCGTGAAAACTACAAAACAAAACACATCAACCACTACTGATGATGAGGACGGTAATAACTAACGTAAAAAATCATTACACTTGTTAGTTGTTACATAGAATGCTAAAAAAAAAAAAAACAGATCAACACAAAGTAAAACAAAGGAAGATGATGATTACATCCATTACGAGAGAGAGAAAGAGATTTATCTGAGAAGATCGATCCGGGAAATGCCAAAGGATTGAGGTTGCCCTGTTTTTTTTCCCCCGAGAGAGAGAGGGAGAAGAAGCCCAAACTTGATGATCAGTCTTGTGTCCCCAAACCGACTCCATCATTTGGGCCGAGCCTCATGGGCTTGGGGCCCATGAAGCTGCTCCGGCGCCGGCCGGACGGCGAGGTAAACCATAGCCGGCTTCCCATAGCTTCACCTAACTGCAGCCTGTCTTGTAGAGTAAATCAGGGGAGAGGGAGAGGGAACGCGAGTGGGTATTTATAAGAAAAGGCGGTGTCCATTTACAGAAATGCGATTGGCGGGCATCTTCCAAGGGATATGCGGCGACCACCAACACGGCATCATCATCCCATTTCATCGCCATATTCTTCCTCCTCCTGCCTTTTTCCCTCAACTAGTGTTGTCTGTTGTGTCAGACCAGTAGTGCATTGTTTCCTCCCCCTTTTTTTTTCTTCTCTTTTTTGCCTCTACCCTTTTCCCAAAACCTTTTGGTTGGAGCATTGTATCAGGATGTGGATGTCAGCAGATGAATGAATGTTCCAACACTTTCTCCATCCTGAATAGACTTTTGGTCCAGCGGTGTGTAACAATGAAATGCTTGGGATAACTATGAATCGAAGTGTAAAAAATGACAATTCTGTTCAAATCTTCAAATTATTAAGACGGGTTCCATCTGAATCTAAGGTTTAACAATATCTGTAATATGTATCTCGTCAGTTATTACAGACGAGTTTGAATGGTGCCTACGTGGCAGCCCGTAAGTGATGGGTGATGTGAGAATCCCATATCATTGACGTTACTATCATGGAAGAGCCATTCATCTGAATCACCTATTGCTGATTTCATGTCATAGAGAGAACATTCCAATCATTTTTCGACTAAGATACTATCCATTTTTGGGCTTATCCGTGCACATTTTTACTTCTGGGATGCATTATTATGACTTCCTGATAAGTCACGGCCCATTTCTACACGGCTTTATACTGAGCACATTTAGTTTCGAATTCCTTACAAAACTTCATTTATTTTTCACACTGCTTAAGGCTTTACCAATATTACTAATTTCTGTTTGGGGTCTGCATGACACATGGAAAACCTACATGTGCTAAAATGGGACCTCCTTTGGTTGGAGAGGTGGCACTAAGAACAGTTTTTGTGGTGATCAGACAGCGCCCAACAAGAAAGGAATGAAAGATCGTACCTAATTTTGAAGGGTAAAGCACTTAGTAGTAGCACTGAAAGTCGGGAGCCACATGCTTTGATGATTTGGTCGCTTCAGTATTTATTCAGAGAGTAGTGAATGGGCTGTGAAGAATCTAAAGTCAAAAAAAGTGTAGACCCGAATATGCCGATCCAGCTTGTTAGTGGAGTGGAATGAAACCATATGATTTAATAAGAACGGCGGCAGGATTATATGTTAAAAACTTGTTCCAGTAGGTTTGTTAAGAATGATTTGAGAAAAAATATTGTCGACCGTGAATCGGTGAAGATAAGTTCATTGTTATATGTCGAGAAACGAGTGTTAAGTTAAGAAAAGAATCGTTGACTTCATGTTCTATAGGTGAAATGCATTTAAAATTAGAATTATATATCTTCAAGTCCGAAATCCACTTGTTGTACCACTATTCATTCATTATCGTATTTGTCATTGCCATCGAAGGACAATTTAAGAAGATAAATCAGTTTGTTTAGTAAAAACTTCATAGATATGTAAACGGGTCGTTAATTAACATGAGAAAAAGGGTTTGTAAAAATCAATATTCAAAATTCAAAGAGGTTAATGTTATTTATATTAGAATCTCCATAAGCGTCATTGACATCGAAGAGCCCCACTTCCCGGGGAAGAAAAAGGAGCAGCAAGGAGAAGTGTTCTTTCAGGCTTCCTTGCTTACACCTTTAGGTTAGGTCTCTCCATTCCTTCACTTTTTTTCTTCTGGTGTCTTCTTCTCCCCATTTCAGTGGAAAGCTCAATGAAATCAATAAAGAAAAGGGTTGATACTCTCTCATTGGCCACTACTCCAAAGTCCAAAGTATATGCTTAACTCACTAATGCCCTATTGAATCATCAAAAGCTAAATTGTAGATGGAGACCCTGCCTTCCATGCAAGTAAAGAACCACACTGCAAAATATTTCCCCCCTAAACTTTCCCTTTCAAGAGCTTGTGTCAGCAGTGGAGCATATTCTGCTAAGAAAAGAAACTATGTGCTGGACTATGTTTACTTGAGGACGGTTAGTATGTGCTGACGTTGTTAGATTATTGTCGACGTTTATGAACAATACCACTGTACACAATCCAACGATCGAGGTTGCACGAACGAACGATTCAATCGTACCCAATACGCGCTGATCATACCCGTGTCAGCATTATAGTGCACAAGGATTATTGATCATTTCCAGGAGATGAGACAAAAATTTCCTGGTAAGGAAAAATGAAATGCTGCAAAGTGACAATCTACTCAGACAAGCAGGAAAAAAACCCCTTACTGAAGACAGCATATTCCCTCCTCTTTGTTCTTTACTTATGCTCCAACCCATTATATAACTACATATTCTTATTACAGCTAAGCACAACAAGAGCCCCATATCCACTTAAAAACAGCAAAAGAAAAGTAAAGGAAGAAGAACCCTAAAACAGAAACTAATGAACAGCCAGACCATACATGAATCTCTAAAGGAACATTGATCGTCAAGTAACGAACAACATTCTTGAGTGTCACACAAGTAAACCTCGATCTTTCAAATTGTTCACCAAAAAACAAATCAAAAGCTAACATTCGAGACCCTTTTCCCATTTCTATAAAGACCGATCTTCCTCCAGAGCTGAACTCAAACTAAAACCAATCATCCATTCCATTTCCACTTCTAACTTCAGCGATGGCGAACCCATTTCGAAGCCGTCCGGCAAATACGACGACGCAGCAGCAGCAGCAGCAGCATGCGGCTGCCAGGCCCAAGAGCAGCCTCCTCCGCATCGTGATCTTCGCAATCTTGGGCCTGATCGTCATAGTGGGCCTGGCCGTCCTCATCGCCTGGCTCATCGTCAAGCCCAAGCGGCTGATCTACACGGTCGAGGACGCCTCCATCCGCAACTTCAACATAAACAGCGACCACGTCAACTCGTCCTTCAGCTTCGCCATCCGTGCCTACAACCCGAACAAGAGGATGTCGGTCTACTACGACGCCGTCGAGGTCTCCACGGCGTTTGACGGCCAGACCGTGGCCTTCAACACGCTGTCGCCGTTCCACCAGCCCAAGAGGAACGTGACGGTGCTGGAGGCCCAGCTAGAGTCGCGTGATGTGGCCCTGTCCAAGTCCCTTTCGAAGGACGTCCGGGCCCAACGGGCCCAAGGGCAGGTGAAGGTCAATTTGCGGATCAGGGCCAGGATCCGGTTCAAGGTCGGGGCCATCAAGCTGAGGCACCAGACCGTGAAGGCCCTCTGCCCCGCCGTGCCCATAAGTTTCCATTCCGGCAAGAGTTTCCAGATAACCGAATGCGATTTGGATTATTGACCAAAACCTGATTTTCAATAATTGATTTATTGATTTTTTTTTTAATACTTGCTCTTTCTTTTGGGTGTTTTTCTTTTGCCTTTTGAGTGAAGATTTCAAGGATTTTCTTTTGCCTTTTGCCTTTCGAGTGATTTTTGTGAACTGTGATTCATTGTATTTGAGGGGGGATATTGGAATTATTTGTAACTTGATTACTATTTCTCAGTATGCAGATTTGTGGAAAGTTTTTAACTTTTTGTTTGTTGTTCATAATATTCCATGATCGTGCATTCGATTAACTCATCTTACGTGCAATATCGTACTGATGAATCATTCGGTTTCAACAACATTGTGGTACAAAGCCACACCACTGTCTAACATCGGAATAAACGCCATGCAACATGACCGGTGCATCATCAACATGTTGTCATGAAACCAGTTGGTTCCAATAACTCGACTTATTAGGAGAGTTCCCCATGTATGGATCTTAAACACTTCCTTGCATGCCTCTCAAAAGAAAGCAAGGTCATGGATTTCGAGTTTCCATAGGCCCACTATATCATGAAGACAACGGTTAATATTGAGGGTCATGAGGATTTGAATTTGTGACCTTAAGAACAAACCAGTTTTGAAATAATGAATCATATACCACTTATTAACACGTGAAAGAGTATTGACTCCCCTTTTGATCGTTGCTGGTGAAGAATGGGAAGTCTAACTTCTTTAATATGTTGGAAAATTTTATTGTAAATGTAATGATCAAGAGTGGCTAAAGGCAAATTAAAATATTTTTAGCTCGACATTTTTAATATATGGGTATAACAACGTATAATGAGAGCTTTGTTTGGCACATTATTCATTGATATTGCTTTATCAACTTTGTTAAGATGGCCATCTCTAGCTACCAATTTATTGATAATGGGAACATTCTTTAATTTCCACATGAATAACAAACAAGACGTGCTTTAAACCCATGTGCTTAGCCGTGACTTCAAAAGGACGATAGATATAGATGGCATTATCCTCCCAAGTTTTAACAAATAGAAAATATCGATCCCACAATCTATGTCTCGGAGGCTTCTAACCAAAGGGGACCCAACCTTTCCCAAATGATGCAATAGAAATCAACATTTGGTGCCCTAAATAACAAACAGAACAGTCGTCAATTATTCCTTCTATATATCAAGTACTCATTAGCCCTTCCATTCGAGTTTGGCCATCGATTTGATTCCTAGAAGGGGTGGATTTGGTATAGGGTTAGCAAGTGTTCTACTCTTTAGCTTCTCACTACTTTGAAAAAGTATTGGTAGATCATGCACGATCATGTTAGTTGTATCTAAAAGAAGTCATGGGACTGAAGTGTTAAGTGAGTTATTTGAGCGACTAAAGTATGAACTACGGTTGGCTTGTTAGTATGTGGTATAAAATCGACTATGGAATATTCTCTTCCAACAACTTGAGTAACTGAAAGCACTTTGTTATTGACATGATATCATAGTCTTCTCTGTTCGAATCATGACGACCCCATCTATTAAGCATATGATATTCAGACCTGTTCAAACTTCAAACTCATATGTGTTGACTTTCGTTTGAGAAAAAGTCTTATTACGTGGCATAAAATCCATTATTGAACCTCTTCCGATAACCCGAATGATTGGAAACAACTGATTCATGACTGGATTAAGTAGCTTATATTAGGAATATCATATCCCTTTCCTTTACAAAGGGGAACAAAACAATTGACTAGTTGTTTTCTGATAGACCCTCTCCATTATAATGTTCATGGTTCATATATATATGCATGGTCGTGGAGTGTTGTAGGAAAAGAACATTGATAAAAGATAACTATCCCTTATAGTAAGGAAAATGAGCATGTGAAGAAGGACGAGGAGAAGCTGTTGAAAGACAGAGAACCTACCTATTTTAACTCTTTGTGTCCTTCAATTCCATTAGAATTGTCGATATGAGTTTGGTTACATATGTATTGTCATCATAGGTTATGGTCTTATTCAGTTATCTTCTTTCTCGTATGGAAGGCCCCTATCACATATATGTTAGTATCCCATCTCAATTATGGTTCTTAGTTGAATTACATTGGTTGGTGATTGAAAACATCTATACATAATGTGACTGGACAAAGTAGTGTTGTCAATTAATTGGATTTGATATTCACGATATAACGTGTCTTGACTCATCATGTGTTGGTATTATTCTGCCTCGTCGTTCTCTTCCTGTAAGTATTACTGACATGAGCTGATGTACTCATCGCATAGTAGTTTCTCAGAAGACGATTGGTTTCAATAACTCAAATTGTTGGGAAAAAGTCATGATAGAATCTTATGACATTCGCTTACACCCCTGTTTAATGAAAGTCAGATTCATGGGCTTAGACAAATCGTTAACATAATGTCAACAAATTCTAATACAATTAATATCAACTACTATTAAATCATATTAATTCGAGTTGTCGGAAGAATTTCAGCCTAACTTCTTTTTGTAAGAATTGGACCAAAGATGTTCACTGCTGGGCTACACTCATGTCCCATGGGTCTCCCTCCAATTGTTCATGTCAAAAGGCAAATAAGCTTTCCTTATATGCATTCATCCATTTGGATCCAGTCCTTTCCCTTTCACTTTTCTGTTTAACATTGGATACTTTGTCTTTGTAGTTTTTCTCCCTACTGTTTAAGATAATTGGATATTGTTGTTTGTTTGGGTGTGTGTCAATAATGGCGATAAGAATAGAACCGGCCGCCTGCATGCATTTTGCTCGAGGGTGGGAGAGAAAATTAACATTCATTTGCTCCCTCACATCACATGGAAGCCTCGTGCGTGGATGAGGTCCAGAGGAAACACCAAATTGGGCATCCTTTTAACCACGTCTAGGCACGTCAAGAGGTCGGTAACATTATTTTATGTGCGGTGAGGAAATCTTATTGGAGGGTTAGTAACCTAATTGGTCATTAAATTATGATTAACTGCACAAAACCGCCCCTCGATTTGCTAGGTGTGACAAAGTGATGTGTCTACTTGACCTAATTTTCGTCCAATATGCCCTTTTGATCCCATCACGATAGCTCATAGCAATCCAAACATGTGTCTACTTAATCGGTAGTATACGTACCTAGCCAAAAATCCCATTCCAAAGTCTAAACTGATTGATTTGTCCGTACGAACCCTTCTCTCTTCTGAAAAAAAAAACAGGTTTCTTGAAGAAGGAGAAGAGGAAATGTCGTTACTAGAAATTGAACACACGATGTTACAATGAGAAGTGTGCATACTCACTAGCTAACCTGACCATTGTTCGCATTTGTAGAACAATCATCTTACTAACCCAGTTTCCAAACAAACCACTCTCTCTTGTCACGTATTTCATTTCAAATTAATGTGTTCAATTAAATAAACAAAAAAAACTCATTACGCAAGTTATTTATTGATGTATTTTCATTATATATCCCAACATTTAAAAAGAGCCCCCCCAACTGCGTACATATCACTAACAGAACACATTTGTCAAAATTGGGGGAAAAAAACTATATAACCTAATGGCCAATTAAATAGTTAAATGATAATTAATTGTTAATCAAACCACGGACCAGAGTCGCTGATTTTGTTGGGAGATTGGAGCGGCGCGGAATAATGCTTCCCACGACGACGCGGTCAAATTGGCTTTCTGACTTTCTGTATATAAAAATATCACACTTGACCAGCATTTGGTCGGGCCGTGGGCTAGCCTAGCAATAGCATAGCATGCATCTTCGACTTTCAGAAAAGGAGATGGCCGAGATGGAGTTGTTTTTGACCTTTTTGTTTATTCAATAATACAGACATATATACATAGTACTGTTAAATTAATACGAACGTACTCTGCTACAATTTATTTATGGCGCCTCTCCCTCCGCCGGCCGGCTGATGAGTTTAATTCGCCGCCGACATTATTGGCAGCAGAAACGATCGAAGTGATGAAAACTGAAAAGCATGCATGAACTTCCTATCTACCCACGATGGAACTTTTGGTTCGTATATTGGATTTAAGGTGGGTTTTGCCAGCTGGCACATGTACAAATTACAATTATTTCCCTTTTATGGACGATTTTTTCTGTACGTTCTTGATCGGCCGGCGCTATAGCTAGCTGTCCCTGATTTCTCTTCTTAATGCCTAACAGTACTCAGTATTGTACATTTGGACTCGTACCCTGTAAGGTCACTTGTTGAAACATGAAACCCATGGGGCTAATTAAATCCCAGTCTTCTATATAGCATATATAGTAATTAAGTGAGGTCCAAGAGATGTACATTTGTGCAACTGTAATACGTTATTCAGTGCTTTCGTCGCTGAACCTTCAATGCGTTACGTTATTTTTGTTGGGTTTCGGAGAAAATCGAACCCACAAATTATGTCGGTTGATTTTTCTCTCTCTCTCAGTAAGTCAAGTTACTGCATGCTCAGAACAGAAGTCTGCAACGAAAAAATCAAGTCCACTCTCATTATTTGGACAGCAAGTAAGCCGAGTGTGACTAGCTAGCTGTAACAATTGTTGTGTAATTTTTTGCAATCTCGATGGGATAATTTAATGTCTTTTTTCTTCAATCCATAAACACGATTTAAGGCAGAAAGGATATGGGTATACAAATTTATTTTATTGTTGTATTGCTAACCATATGTGCTGTAATTACATGCTACAAATTATCATGAAAACCAATTGAGGCCTTTTTGTAGCAAAATGCAAGGAAAAAATGGAATTTTTTTTGGGGAGTGGTTGAGAGTTTGATAGATGATCAGCCAAGTGAGTTCAGCTTAAAAAGGTGTGTTTGGGTTGGTTGCCTCAGAAGCTCAAAGTACAAAAAGCGCAATCTAAAACCTCTCTTAGTCTCTTCAAACGGACCATTTTCGCATTTAGAGGAGCAATCTATAGCTAACTTATAGTTTAACGAGGCAACAAAAAGAGGTTTTGTCGTTTTGATAATGATGATTAAGGCAAAAAAAAAATGAAAGGGGACTAATTATAGACCCAATATTAAACTATACTCGAGGCTACTGGCCAAACCTTTTCTGTTTCCTTTTCAGTTTGTGAAGGATGGATGAAACATTGAACTAATAGATTGTATACAGAGCGACTTTAATCATTGAAGACAACAACAGACTATGAATTCCTTGCAAAGAAGTTTTGAACTTGAATTAGTGTGTTAAGAAGACCTGTCATGTCCCATGATTACTCCTAATTAAGGTACTTTATGGATATCCTTATTCTAATTAAGGGTGCCGCAAGTTTTCCCTTTTACGTGTGTGAAAAATGGTGTCACATAATGTTTAAATCTACGAGCTAGTGTGCATTTCCTTAATCACCAAAACCGAAATGATTAAGAGCGTAATAAATAAAAAATTTAGCTGGTTTTTTTGGACTATCTCGGAAGATTATAGTGTTACAAATTATAATTACATCACTAATACATGTAAAAGCAACCAAGCAAACAACAAGTAGGAAGCGATTAAACAAATAACTATCTACTTAATATTGTCGAATCTTCTTTCATTTCCGAGTTTTTCTTCTTGGTACGACACACATAACGTGAAAAAAATGCGGTGAACAACTAGTTACAGAGCGAGACAGTCCTCATATCTTGAAGACGATTCATCATAGTAAACAAAGTTTGCGATATAATGTTGAAGTGGCATACACAATCCAACATATTGTGTTATCGTGGCAAATCGTAATCACCTAAGCGATATGATTTCACCAAAAAAGCACATGGGAAACAAAGAATCGCGCAAATCAGGACAAGTGGTTTGCAAATTGCAACCAGTCCTCTTCTCTACAGCATAGTTAGTAAAATACGGTACAAGAAAGTTACATATAAAATAAGTACGAATATGTTACTTCTTCTATAAGCTAATGTTACGTTTAATAGTACGTTAATAGTCATAAATATATAAAATTAATTATTTTAGAAATAAATAAATATATAAATAATAGTAAAGTTAACAATTTAATTCGTTAAGTATGGATATCAAACGTGTTATACGAGTTTTATACGTTTTTAGTACGGGAGCCATCAAATAAACGGGAAAAAATCGAACGACTTGACAATAATACGAATACTGAAATTTTAAACGGATAAAATAAGTACGAGTACATATTCGTGTATTAAACGAAATATTTACTAACTATGCTCTACGCCTACGGTCCTACTTTCGTAGAAGCTGGGCCCGTGGCCACTCTTCCTTTCCGCATTTGCCCGTTGCATATGTGGTGGGAGCGGGCTGGGCCGGGCTGGGCCCATCTGGGACTCCCAAAAATCTTGCAGGCTGCAACTGCCTCCATTTATTCATTTGCGTCACCCCACGGCCATTAACCTCGCACTAAAGAAGGGAAAGTACTAATTGGCTCCCAACTTAATTCGAGGAAAATATCCGTTCCGGCACCCGACCGGCGCCGTTTGACGGGGTTAGGTAAAAAGCACAAAAAAGGCGAGAGAGAAGGAGGACCGCAAAAACCGTTGTCAGAAAGTTAAACTCAACCGGACAGGACGAGTACTCGTATATTTTACTCCTTACATTTTGGTCCTCTTTTCCAGCTTTATGTTAACTTTCAAGTTTCAAGTCCCCTAGTTCAAACTGTACCTTCAACACTCTTTGTACTTTCATAATACAAAATCAGTAGAATCGCTTGACATTCAGATTGAGAGAAAAAAATTCGTTTGATATTGAACTCCTTAATCAAAGATAAGATATCAAAGATTGAAAGTTCGTCAAAGCACCTTCATAATCTAGATCGCTGAAATTCGCTCATTCTTTTGACGGACTATAAGCATTTCAAATTGTTATATGTCAAGTGGAGTATGTGATCGGGTTAATCAACAATATTTGTGAGCATTTATAGAGTCGAGCTAAGACGAAGTTAAAAATGAATTATTTTCATTTAATTAGAGCTGGGATTTATGTGTAAATCAAAATTTTATCTGAGTTTCGTACAATTAGTAAACGAGTTGAACACATTCTAGATTAAACATTCGACGCACATTAGTTTAGGGACTGATTTGTACATATACCAAATGTTAAAAACCTAAAACAAAAAAAGAACACAAAGGAAAAAAACAAAAACAAAAAGGAGAGATCCACGGGGGCTCCATCACCGGCTTCTTCTCCTCCTTCACTTGCCGTTGAGCTCTTAATTAAGACGAAGAAACCTCTCCTCTCCCACTTCCTCCCTCAGATTGCGACGCCCTGCCACGTTTCCTTCCCTCTCCGTTTCCTCCATTACCTTCTTCTTCTTCTTCTTCTGTCAAGTGTCAATCGCGTTTTCGCTACGGCAGCTGCCGAGGTTTCATCGTCTTTATGCATATAAAAGCTCTCCTCTCTCTCTCTAGAGCGACTGTTAAACTGAGAAAATTCCCGCTTACGTGACCTTTCTCGCTTCCTTCCCCATTTATTACTCCCAAAGTCTCCTTCCTTCTCTCCCTTTCGATCCCCTCTAGCTTTCCGTTTCCTTTACTTCCACTCCATCGTCGTGGAAGCCTTCACCGGTAAGCTTCACCACCGAATCTCTACCTTATAATTCCACCATTCGTTTGTTTTTTTACCTGTACCGGATTTGGATTGTTTGGTGAGCGAGCTATTGGTAGGAGCTCGGATTTTTAGTGATGGTGATTTAGTCTTTTCCTCTACTCTTTCTTGTTTGGTTCCTGAGAGCCAAAAATAGGCGGAAGGATGGGGAATCGGAGTGGTGGCGTGAATCTCTTGTTCGACTCTGGACATTGGAGAATCCGTCGGACTGTTGAATTTGTGGAGCCTAGCCTGTGTCGGCCAGCCGGGATGGGGGAATGCGGCTTCGAGAGATTCGGCCTCTTGGCTTGTCCTGCATTTGTATAGGCCGGCTGATTGGGGATTTAGGGCTTTGATTGTATCAGATTCAAATCCCTATCCGAGTTGATGACGGGAATTCTTATGTTTCTATGAAGTTCCATAGAAGTTAGAAAGCGGATCTTAGATAGGCTGTTTTCTTCATATGATTTCTGGTTTCCTTTCTCAGGTACTTGATTCAGTAATTTTATCAGTTACTTCAATTGGATTTGCATTTATATTCACGGTGGTTTCTCTTTTCGTTTGATGCAGTAAGGAGTATACCTGATTGCATTTCCATTAGTGATGGTTTGTCCCGTTCAGCTTAAGCAGAAGATGGGTTGAGAGGGTTTACTTGCTTACTCCACAGTTTATCTGGATTTCCGTGACTATGGCTATTGCTGCTGGCCTGCAAAATGTTTCGGTACTCGATTCGTCTTTCCTTAGGGACTCGCAGTCGGGATCAGTCCGCAACCATGGCAATGATGGGAGGGGTAGCACCCGAGCGGTCCTGAGGATGTGGAGGGAGCTTGAGGATGAGCATGGGGTGAGCCATGGGCAAGGTAGGGTTGGTGAGAGATTGCTGCAATACAGGGGTGAGGTATTGAGCAATCTGTCCAGAGGGGATGACGTTTCTGATGGGAACCATAGTGGTAGTGATGAACATGAGGAGATGAGGACTGTGAGTGGAGGTGAGAGTGAGTATGGACTTGAGGAGGATCGATCCGATCTTGGGGAGACAGAGAGGGAGAGAGTGAGGCAAATTTTTCGGGAGTGGATGAGTAGTGGTGCCAGAGAACGTAGTACACCTCATGGCTCAAGGAGAACTGGGTCAAGGGCGGAATGGCTGGGTGAAACCGAGCAGGAGAGAGTTAGAACCATACGGGAGTGGGTACAGAGGAATAATCATGGTCCTGCTGCTGGACAGATTGAACAAGTTCTTGATGGTCTTAATCTTCATCGTAGTGAAGGCCCACCAGAGCAGCAACCCAGAAGAGGGATCCGTCGACTCTGTGGGAGACAGGCTCTCCTTGACATGATTAAGAAGGCTGAACAAGAAAGGCAAAGAGAACTTCAAGGTTTGCTGGAGCATAGGGCTGTTACTCAATTTCCTCATCGTAACAGGATTCAGGTTAGCTGCTGTTGAATTTGCTTATTTGATTGTAGTTGTTTGTTACAAATTTACAATATCCACTTATTCTCTGCTATCTATTAAGGGTAATCGTTGCTTAAAATACGCAAGGTTCTTGTTATGGACAAAAATTGATTTGAAAAGTAATTTCTTGTCAAATGCGTTGTAGCTAACGATTAATAACGTTTTGCAGTCATTACTCAGAGGCAGGTTCCTCCGGAATGGCAGAATGATTGAAAACGAGAGACCTAGATCGACAGCAGCACGTGAGTTAGGTTTGCTGCGGGAAAGACATTCAGTTGCCGATTTAAGGTATGGTATATATGTCTGCACTGGATATCTAGCTTCTCAACTTACATAAGCTCCTCCCTCTTTCTATTTTCCGGCACTATTTGTACAATATGACTTGAATCTAAATTTACAGTGGAGTTACTACATCTTTTTATATTTTCAATTGAGTTCAACTTATTACATTGTTATTGTTGATTGTTTTTCTGATTGCGAATGTTTTCTTAATGTAGGGAAGGGCTATTTTCCAGACTGGACCGTTCAGCTTCTGGTCAACTAGCCACCAATGCTTCTGATACCTCGTCTAACATCGAAATAAATGGCTACGGAGCTGAGCATTCAGGAGCAAATGATTTACAGAGGGCTGCAAGTGAGTCTCCTCATCAAACACATTCAAGTTTTGGGGAAAGTAACAGCTGTATAACGGCAGATGATAGAAGCACTACTGGGTCTATCACGCATCAAGATGTGGTTGCCGAAGGATCTGTTCATATTTTAGAGGACATGTCTGAGCAACCTTCTCAGGATGTGGACCCGAGTGAAGATGAGCAATCATCTGGTGATAATACAGAAGAAATGAACAGAGATTTGCAGGAACCTACATTTCTACCAACCATGGAGAATGGAGGACGAACTCCTGGTGCAGGTGAAGCATTTTCTCAACAATCTGAGTCAAATGAGATGGATTATTCTGAAAGCAGTGCAGTTGATCATCCGAATAATCATGCACGATCAGAAGAGCCTGAGAACCTAACTTTTGAAAGTGAAGCCCCCGCTGATGATTGGTTTGGAAACCGTGATGATACAGCTGAGGCCTCTGGAGAATGGCATGAAGAAGATGGTGGTGAGTTTCAGGAGGATGTGCAAAGTTGGTTAGAAGAAGAAGAGCCTTCTTCTTATTCTCAGGATACTGCTGCTGTTGGAAGGATGGATCATCCATTTTATTATACTGATGATGATAATGTCTACAGCGAGGAGATCAGGGAACTTCTGAGCAGGTGTGAAATATCATTACAGGGGCCTCTATTCCTCTTTTGGTTTCTTCAAACGTTGTCAAATGGTTTTAACGTTAGTTTTTTCTATTCATTATTCTTGCAGGAGAAGTGTGTCTACTCTACTTCGAAGTGGGTTCCGTGAGAGTCTCGACCAATTGATACGGTCTTATGTGGAAAGGCAAAGTGGTAACTCTCAGCTTGACTGGGAACTGCAAGAAGAAACATCTCCTAGCTTACTGGAACAGGAGTTGGCTCATCAGCATACGACTGTTGATCAGAATGTCAGTCGAGGAGGTCGTATCCCGAATCCTCCACCTTTACCACCGTCGCTACCTGTCCAAAGGCTGTGGGACCGGGAATCACAGCATTACCACTGGCCTCAACATCATGAAATGCATCCACGCTTTGGCATTGTAAGTTATAAACTGCGGGTTTTGAGTTTCGGAAATTATGGTTGTTCGTTCTATCACCTATTATGAGTTTGAAAATCATGAAATGAACCGAAACATGTCGTGGGATGGAACGCAGGAGTGGGATATTATCAACGATTTGAGGATCGACATGGCTAGGCTGCAACAGAGAATGAACAACATGCAGAGGATGATGGAAGCCTGTATGGACATGCAACTCGAGCTGCAGCGCTCTATCAAACAGGAAGTCTCTGCTGCTCTCAATCGTTCCCCTGAATCTCCAGGTGCGTAGTAATTCAGAGATTTTTCAAGTACGAGCATTTCTCGTCATACCATTGTCATCTGACATTCGGATGGTTGTTTTGCTTACTCCAGGGACATGCGAGAACAGTTTTGCGGAGGATCCATTGAAATGGGAGCACGTGAGGAAAGGGATGTGCTGCGTATGCAAGGAGAGCAGTATTGATTCCTTGCTCTACAGGTACGAATAACAAATTTCCGCTACCATTATTAGTGCAGGTACGAGTTTATGAGCTTGCACCAATTCCCTTCCCTTTCAATCTTTTGTTCTGATGCAGATGCGGGCACATGTGCACATGCTCAAAGTGTGCCAACGCGTTGGTCCAGACCAACGAAAAGTGCCCGATGTGCAGAGCGCCTGTAATTGAGGTCATCCGAGCTTACTCCATCTCTTAACTCGATAGAAAGATACGTCAAAATGGTGTGTTTCTTTAGCAAATAGAGAATTGGAAAATCTGGGAGGGAGAAGTGTCTGGTTTTCTTTTTGAAGTCGCCAGGTATTTATCTGTTTTTCCCTTTTGATAGTGGGTGTCAGATTGTAGTTTGGCTTTTGCAAACTGGCTTCTGTTACTATATAGAAATTACTTTGAATCTATGTGAATAACAAGAGATCGACAAGTATTACCATAGCTACACATTTTGCTACGATACTGTTGCTAACGCAGCAGGCTGACTTCCTTAATCTAAAGTCTTGATGTCTCAACTGTTAGATGCATATGTTGTCATTTTCTTTTGAGTAATGTTTTTTACGTATACACGATCGTATGAGATTGTGTTGACGTATAATCCAACAACGTTAGCTCGTGTTGATGCTCAACCATCATAATGCTAACCGACTACAGCGATGATGATCTGGAAAGTGCCAGAGAATCATCAACGTGTTTGCTGTTTTTCAACCACCGATTCAATTTATTAGGTTGTTCCCCCAAGTAAGAATGATGCAGTGTGAAGTATCACCTACCATATTTGATATTATCGACATAACTATACATTCAATATTTTTTTTTTTTTTTTGATAGTCGACATAATTATATAAATATATTATTGGAAAATCAAGAATTTACACATAATATGGATATTTACACGTATCAGAAACTGGAGGTTCTAGGTAAGGAAACCCTATCCTGTCCCTTTCTAACCAAACTCGAAGAGCTACAAATCCTCCGCAGCCCACCAGCTGAGCCCACATCTACCGTCCACGTGTCCTCGCTCCCTACCATCGATCTTCCCTCCACCACCTCCACACTTCTCGAACCACTGCTTCCTCCTCCGCCGCCGTCTCCTCCTCCGCCGCCTTCCACCACCACTTTGACGAACTGGGTGCCTCTACACAAGGGGCAGTTCACGTGACTATTCAGCCACGTGTCGACGCACTGCACGTGGAACACGTGCTGGCAGACCGGTATCATCTTCACCGTCTCCTCCTCCTCGAACTCCCCCAAGCAAATCGCACATTCCGCCAGATCGTACTTCCCGTCCCCGCCGCCGCAGCCCTTCCGGTAACAGTACGCCGGCAGCGACTTCACCACCTCCGGGTCGAGCCCTTTCTTCTGGCTGCGGCGGCGGTAGTGATTCCCACCCTCCGCCGACCCCGCGGCTGCCGCGGCGGCAGCATCGCTGGCGAACCTGCGGATGTATAGGGAGAAGAAGCCCATGAAGAAGATGGCCGTCAGCAGCACCAGAATCGTCAGGGCCATGGAGGAGTCTATGGTCGTCTGGTTCGGGTAGTGGAATTTGTCCACCGGCGTTCCTTCTCCGACTGCCACCGGCGGTGCCGGAAGAGACACCCTCGGGTCCTTGGTGCTGGTATCGCTGCCGGCCGTGACCAAGACCGAGCCGGCGACGGAGTCGAAACCACTCGAGAACGCCACAGGGCCGTCTCGGCGGGTGAACTGGATCTTCCGATTGTTGGAGTTCATTGTTCTAACTTCTAAGGTCTACTGACTGAGCTGAATTTATATATGAAATGGGAAGTTGCAGTTTGAAGCGAAGAGAGGGGGAAGGGAATTATGGTGTGTGGATATGGAAGATAAGGTTTTTTAAATGGGCATGGGATGGGAGAGGAGGTGTTCGTTTAGTCGATTATCTAGACTGGGGGAGTTCGAATTTTCTATGTATTTATGATGTGAAAATGAGCAGGTTTCGGAAATGAACAGAAAAGAGCGTTTTGGAGGGTACTAGGAGAAGTGGGAAGCTTCCAAATATGGGGTTAGAGGAACTGGGGCCCCGAGGGATTTAGAAGATGGTGATAAGGATGAGATATGAAGTTCCCTCCCTGGCCCGATAGGCTGCTATTGCGCGGTGCATCTTTTTCTTGTTTTGTTTAATTCGTCGAAGTTTGTCTCAAACTAGGAAAATACAAAACCACGGCTGGCTGCCGAAGTTTTGGGTTTTGCTCTGGGCGGCAAGTGTTCACAGAATTTCAACGTCAACTTCACTTCTCCTAAATTGATGATTCCCTACCAAGTTGCTCCAATTCGTGGCCTCAATACGTTTCTTCTCGGCTACGATAGGCTCTATAGGGTCCAACGTTGGACGATAAAAGAATGAAGAGAGCATTAAAAAGGTTAAAAACCGATTAGTTGATTTGCCGCCCTTTCAATCCGTTGATCTACATATACAAAACAGGACCCACCTAAGTCCCAACTGGCCTAAAGCCCAAAACCCAAAATTAGAAAGGACAACAATACCACCGTACCCCTGCCTACAACACCTACACTAAACAAAACACAACGCCACATAACCCAAATAGATCACAAAAAAAACGGAAAATGACAAATGGCCAAACGGTTGCCACTTCTACAAACATTATCACGTTAGATCCCAAAAAGAGACACGTCTTTCTTCATCACTTGCCCTTGGCGGCGGTGGCGGCGGTCTCGTTCTTCTTCTGATACGCGGCGTACTTGGCCACCGCCTTGGACCCCTCCGCAACGGCATGCTTCCCGAGGTCACCGGGGAGGATCAGCCTCACCGCGTCCTGCACCTCCCGAAACGACATCGTCTGCTTCCGCGACACCCGCGACGTCAGGGTGGCGGCCTCGTCGGCGATCCGCTCGAACATGTCCTTCATCAGGCTGTTCACGATGCTCATGGCCATCGCCGATATCCTCATCTCCGGATGCACCTCCTTCATCACCTTGTAAACATACCTCCCGTACCCTTCCCCTTCCACCCCTCCTCCTCTTCCGCCGCCGCCTCTCCGCTTCCTCTTCTTCGCCTTCTTCTCGCCGCCGCCTCCTTCTTCCACCGTGCCTTTCTCCGCTTCTTCCGTTTGTTGTGTTTGTGTGGCTTCTTCGGACAAGCCGCTTGCAGCGGCGGCGGGCTCTTTTGGGGATGGTGGTTTGTTGTGTCTTTGGACTTCGGCGACGTCCGGGGTGACTACTTCCTCGACGGGGATGGTTCGGACGGTGGTGGTCTCTTCTTGTCGTTCGACGACTATCGGCTGGTCGACGGGGGTGAGGTCGACGTCGATGGTTTCTTGGCTGTCGACGAGGTTGTTGATGTCGTCTTGCGTGGCGTCGTCGACGTCTTCCTGGGTGTCTCCGTCGCCGGAGAGGAAGGAAACCTGGACGGTTTCCTTGACGACTTTTCTGGTCGACCGGACGACACCCACCACCCTTCTCTTGGAGCGCTTCGGAGCCATTTACGTACACTGGAAAATTTTAACTATCAATTACTGCTTCTTTGTGGGTAGTGGGAGGAAGAAGAGAATGGTATTATAAACGGTTAAAGATGGAAATGGAAGGGAGTTTACTGGAAGGAAGACAGGTGGGGTGACGCGTGTCAGCTTGTGGGGTGCTTTGCATGGAATGAGGAGGGTGACGTGGATTCGCGGTGAAAAGAGTGCTGGCACTCGCTGGAGGTCTCTGGACATTTTTACTTTAGCAATCCCCTTTGTTTTACTGCATTAATTAGTATCTGGAAAATTTGTAGCGCTTGTTCATATCGCGCCAGGTCTGGTCGGTTGCTTACTGCAGTTGCTTGTCGGATAAGGAGGTAATATTTTTGAATTTTGATTTATAGTTCCTCTGTGATTACTGATTAGGATATGACTTGTAACTGGACATAATAATTAATATGTAAGGTTTAATGGGCTTTTAGTATTTGCTCAAACTGGGCTTCAACAGGCCCACCAAGTTATAAACACGGACGGATTGCTTTGGGCCGCCTCCCAATCAATGACAAAACGTTGGACTATACTTCCATTCGATGGTTGGGCCATTTATGACCATACGAAGGTTTTTTTTTTTTATATAGTAACCTGTGCGGACCATACGAAGGTTAAGGTACTAATCTCTGGTTTGTTGTTTTGCATCTGAAAATGAAAACCACTATACTAGTAACCGCAATTTCTACAAACTAGCCGTGATGCCAGTTTTTCGTAGCAATTTCAATTTATCTTACTTCATTCAACTTGCGGCCAATTTACATACGTATCACAAAACAACACTATTTTGTACTACCGCAGTAACTGCTATAAACGTAGCCGTGACGCAACCATATGTACTTCATGATCATATAATACCAAGAAGAATCAGACATTTACCCCCGCGAAGAGATCGAGGGTGGGGAAAAAAACACAAGACCGGCCGTGTGCCGGCTGCACATGACTGGCAGGCAGCTGGTCGTCTGACAAATGACGATTCGATCTCCCCCGCCGGCCCATAAAAGTCAGTGAGCTTTTTGGTCTGATATACAGATCACGGCAGGTGGTTGCCTTACGGTAGAGGGTGAATTCTCTTGTCCTTCTCTCTGGCATATATATGTACTGTACAATTTGACTGATGACCACCGATCTTCAATTAAATTCGAGGTTACCTAACTTTAATTTACAAACTTAATCAGTAAACTAATTTGGTGCTTAACGAATAAAATGGTCATTCTAACCATTTTCATCAAGTTTTTCATTAAAGACAGGTCCCGATCATCTTATTTCATCCTAAGTTGGTTCTGGCCTTCTTGACTGCAAATTACAGGAAGTCATGTTCTATCTTTTGCTACCCTCCTCACATTTTCATTCAAGAACCCGAAGTAAACCCGTCTTCCTGACCCAACCTTTACGAGAATTCCTCCTCACATGAGAGACATGTCATTCATTTCTTAACAAACTCTCTAACTTCTTCAACCGACCACAAACGATCGCTGCCATCAACCTACCTCGTAGCCAATTGCTCGTCGTCTTTTCAACTTCCTACCTCCTTAATTAGAAATTGTTTCGACTCATCTCGCGTATATGATGTTCAACCCTTTAGTAATATGGAATGCATGGAACATGTTTGTTTTTTCCCCCTTCTTGTTCCGCTTTGTCTCGCCTGATTCTCGCTATTCGATCGTGTTAAATACATACACATCGTGTTAATTAAATACATATACATCTTCATATGGGCAAGACTAAGCAGTACAAAAAAGCCAAAGACATAAAAAAAAAAACCCACCTCCAAGCATGGATTGCTGTTTACTAGTGGTAGAACTGAACATTTGATTATATTGCTGAGATGTTCATGTCAAATTAAAGGGATCAGTTAGCGTGACTACCCCTAAAGGGGTAGTGATTTTTGACACCCCCTTTATGATTGGCCAATTTTATT
Organism: Linum tenue; assembly: GCA_946122785.1. Classification (NCBI taxonomy): domain Eukaryota; kingdom Viridiplantae; phylum Streptophyta; class Magnoliopsida; order Malpighiales; family Linaceae; genus Linum; species Linum tenue. The sequence continues at coordinate 63,250,694 of CAMGYJ010000007.1, read as the reverse complement.
TCCAATCATTGGCAAGTATTAATTAAACTGATTTTTTATTTTTTTTTAATCTTGTAATTTGGGGTCTCTCACCACATTAGAAAAGAGAAAGAATCTGGGGAAAAACGAAATCACCCCCATTAATTACATAATTAATTTCTCTCACTGGTACATTAATTACACGTACCACTCCACTGGTACACGTACCACTCCACTGGTACACGTACCACTCCACTGGTACACGTACCACTCCACTGGTACACGTACCACTCCAATGGTACACGTACCACTCCACTGGTGCGAGCAATCCACAAGGTAGGTTAGAGTGAGAACAATACCAGTGCAATGATATTTTTCATAACAATGATAAACAATAATAGGGAAAAAATAGGAACTTTCCATTAGTAGCCAAAAACTGTGTTCCAAAATGGGTTGCAAAATTAGGGAAATGCCAACAACAATGCCAAAAGCAATAAATTATCCTTCGAATGTGAATAAACATAAAGTCTTCACAATTTTTTAAGCCTAAACAGGACATATGGTTACACGTACCACTCCACTGGTACACGTACCAGTGGAGTGGTACGTGTACCAGTGGAGTGGTACGTGTAATTAATGTACCAGTGAGAGAAATTAATTATGTAATTAATGGGGGTGATTTCGTTTTTCCCCAGATCCTTCCCCATTCATAATTACCAACGTTTTTCTCCTTCCCCATTCATAATTATTATCACAATTAAGGCTTTCCCAATTTACAAGATTACAATAAATAAAGTAAAAAGCTTAAATGGAAAAGTGACCAATCAAGAGGAGGGTGTCAAAAACCACTACCCCTTTAGGGGTTAGCATAGTATCCGACCCCCAAATTAAACTCCATTGATCATAGGGTAAAAGAGCAGTATTACTAGCTAGCTAGACCCAAATTCAATTATGCAATTTATTAACCCATTAACTTCCTAATTACTAGTTACTCGTTGAAACTTATTAATTAAAGATCCATTTACTTGTAGTTGCGCACCAATTACAATAATTGACTTCCCCTCTAATTTTGTTAGACTCACTAAATATTGTACTAGCTAACTAGATTTATTTCACCTAACAAAGTGCACCTTCTGAAGTGACTAATCACCGTCCCCTTGCTTCTAACTAACCACATGCAAATGCAAGAGGTATATATACAAACAAATTCAAATGAAACTGAAATTCACTCAAAACATTGTCATTATCCACTATGGGGGAAAATGGGAATTCAAGGGTTATTATATTATTTGTGAATTGAGAAGCATAGAGAAGGAATCCAATGCAACATTTTAATCAAGTGAGAGATGAAATTAATGAAAGAGAAGCAGGAGAAAGTCAATCAAAATGAAATAATCTTTTTTTTTCTTCTTCTTATCGGTCGTAGTAATTCAATTGATCTTCATTTTGCACAGAAACAATTCATCGTGGTAAATTCTTGTCGTAATCGGATACAATATACATAGAAGATTAAGACTACGTCAACTACTACTCATGTTCAAGTGTGAGGAGAAATTGTATAATCAATTTTAATGATCATGATTTAGCTAGAAACTATGGCGGCGCTTCCTTCTCACCCGCCGATCATTTCTCGTACTGCTGCTAGCTTCCGCCTCCGCGGCGGCGGGAGGAGGAGGAGGAGTAGAGGTGGAAGTAAAATTAGTTGCTGACCGGAAGAAAGATTCTACCTCTTCCCGGTTGATATTCTCGAAGAACTGATCGTCCGGCGGCAGCTTCCTCTTCCTGTTGCCAGCTGGTGCCGGTTTCTTCTCTTTTCTCGGTGTCGGCGGACAGCTTTGGGCCCTTATCGGCCTTGTTGTCGGAGTTCGAAACCCTTCCTCCTCCTCATCATCTCCTTTCTTCTCCGGAATCCCCGCCGGCCGGCCTTCTTCTTTGTCTTTGTCTTCATCTTCTCCTTCTTCGTCGTCTTTGCTGCTGCTAGGATCGGGGTGATGGTGTTTTTGGTGGGACATTTCGCGCTTTTCTCGGAGAAAGCTGCAGCTTATTGGGCGGTATTTATATGAATTAGATTTTTAGTAAGATATATGTACAGAAAGGGGAGGATTATTGCGAGGGAAGCTTTGGGGCGGAAAAAAGGACTCTACAAATGGAGGAAGATGGAAGATTTAAGACAGCGAGAGAGAGAGAGAGAGAGAGAGAGAGAGAGAGAGGGAGGGGAAAGGTGCACTGGCGTTGACGAAAGGACACCAAAAGTGTAGCCAACACGATTTCCTTCCTTCTATTTTTGTGTTATGTTTTTTTTTTTTCTTCTTTAATTTAGGTTAGAATTGATTTTCCGATTTATCCTTTTAACTTCTTACTTACGGCGGGCCGTCCCACTTCTTCTTCTTTTGCAGCACTACACGTGTCCCTCGTCCTGCAGGTTGTATTAATATGTCGACGGCGAACCCAAACATGATTTTCCCAGGGTTAAATTAAAGATTTTAATTTTTAGCAAAAGTACGTACTTTGAGTAAAAACTAAAAACATTCCACTGTGTTCATTGTTCTTCTGCTAAATACGCAGGCTCTGCTGCTAGGTGCAAGCAAGCTAGATTATACCATAGATTTGTGCTATCACCATGACGTAACCTGGATAGATAGTTAAATAGTTCTCGTACCATTTAAATTTGGATGGTGACGCACAAATCAAATCGTACATATTTATCTAGTGTTTCTTGAATACCATAAAAACAAACAGAAAACAGAGTAAATTTTTTTTTTTATGCGACAGAACAATTTTACTTCTTTCTTGCGAGAAATAGTGCTGAAAATCGATGTATAATTCTAATTCATCTCCCTCCCGCATTCTCAAAGTCGGATGTGGAACAAATTAGTGCGGATAAGGAAGCTTCCATGCGACTATAAGAATCACACATTTTATTCTAATTTGTTAAGTAATTATGGTACGTTGGTGATTTGTTTGATTGTTTATATAAAGAAGTACCAATTAGCATAAGGAAACTTCTCAATTGTTTTCTCGACCAGGCGACACCAGTATCTTAGCTACTTATCGTATTCCTCGCATCTTTCTTCTCCGACCCAAATAATCATATGATTGGCAAAGACAATTTAAGTTCGGCGCTACCAAATACACCAATCCCCAAAAAGATCCACATTAAACAAACAAATATAAAACCCATAACCGGTGTTACAAAATTATTCGTAAAGCCCCATGTGACCCATGGTGCATGGGTCTGGTAACCATACAACTTACCTAGACACAAAAAAAAAAAAACAATCATAATAATATAATTAACCACACTAGCTACTTATATTATATGCACTTTCTTATCGTATCTGTGTCGATTTGTCTCGGTCTCATTTGGGGCGGGTATTATCCAACTCGTAGCAGCGTGTAGCAGGGAGGGCAATAAGTATTGTTTCCGATCAGATCCCCTTCATCCTTCCCTATTCTCAACCCGTTCTATTATTAACTTATATCAATATCTACACGTATTTCTCATATTTTGACGATTTCACAAAATCCTATTTTCATCTAAAGAAGTTTTTAAGGCTCTATCTTTCATCTATTTAAACTCAGTACATACTTATACTCATCCACAATTACGGCACGACGAGTATAGGGTATTACTCTCACCGTCCGACTCCATTGCCATCACTAGTATATATATGATTCGTATATGAAAAAACCAAGTGAATAAAACAATTGATTTGTTGAAACAGAATCCAATATTTGCAGAAGCACAGCAGCTAGCTGCCCTGCCGCCTGCTCCAATTTGCCTTTGATGGGATGGAAGAAGAGAATCCCATGAAACAGAGACATACAGAGAGGAGAGTACGTCCTTATCTACTACCTCTCGTCTACACTAATCTGTCGTCTTGCTCTGTATGTCTCTGCCCTTCACTTCACATGTCGTGTCATTATATATCCGTCCATCCATCTTCCTTCACTTGTCTGTATTAAAACCATTTTGCATTGGATTCCCTTTTTTACAGACCAACAACCCCTACCTTCCGCTCATTCATTCATTATTGTGTATTTAATCCCTACAACGTCCGGAAAAACAACCCACTTGAATGAACGAAAGGTTACACTTACACACGACACGACATGACACCACATTCCCCCCCGGCGTTTCCTTCCATCGTCTGCTTCTGCCGCCCATACTGCTTCTCCTCTACAACTACCCGTTACTCAGTCAAAAGTCTTTCACTACTTCGGCTCCCACGCAGGTAATTAAGAGATCGAGCTTGTAAATCAGTTAGCCGTGGTTTGCATTGAATGTGTTTCTTAACAAAACATAGTTGATGATGAATTGATGATGATGATGTGACTAACTTGAGCTAATAGTAGGACACTAAATCGTTAGCGAGTCAAAATGTTGGTAATAGGTCATCATTTGGGAATAGTGCTGGACAATCGGTTACAACCGAAACCAGTCGGTTATCCACTAACCGATAACCGAGATAACCGAAATTCAATCGGTGTTCGAAGGCTGGGTGATATAGTTTTGGTCTTGGGGGCTGTTCGGTTAACCAAAAATCGAGATAACCGAAGGCTTAAGCCCTCTTTCGGTCGGTGGTCGGTAGGGTTGAGAGGTGGTTAGGTTGACCAATAACCGACCATTCGGTTATCGGTTATAACCGAACCGACTGGCCGTCCACCCCTATTTGGGAACATCTTATCGAAAAAAAACCCTTTTAATAAGTTATGAGACAGTTGAATCATGGTTAAATCATGATTTCAGTGTAAACTATCATAAGTCATAACATTTATATTTTTCCGAATATTTATTGTTGGACCTCTAATACCGCAGCAAATCCAGAATTTCACTAACAAAAATAATATACTTCTTACTTAGATTGTGTTACTGCGGAATTTTTTCAATATAACTTTCACAATGATTTTAAGATCGTTAAATTGACCCCCTGTTTTCCTGTCGAGGTAGCATTAGCAACATGCGATGGGTTCCCCAGTTTGTTATGATGGGCTTTCGGCCTTATTGTTGGGCTTCACTCTTATTAGCTTTTGTCTAACTGTTCCCAATGGGCTTGTTACGCATGGTCTTCTTTGTGTACCAGTTAGAACTAGCTTGCATGCACTCGGCCCAAAGTTCGCTCACTCTTCAACTTCTTTTGTTTGTACTTAAAACTAAGGCTGGCTATTTGGTCCGGACTTTTTGGGTTTACTCGAAATCGGACCGGATCAAATAGCAAATAATTAAATCTCATCTTCGGTCTTATATTTGAGGTAAAAAAATTGTTTGGTACAGGATCGAAAACCGGATAAATATCAGATAAGAGTGCGCAACATCCAAAACTTAACCAACTCCTCACCTTTTGAGGTCTCAGGCCACTCAAATTTCCACAAGCTCAATCTAAAACCAAAACCGAATTGGGACCGGACTGTATCCAATTCAATCTTTGGTCCTTATATTCCCGAAAAGACTGGATTGAGACCGAATCAATTCCGGCCAATTTAACCAGACCGGACCGTATAGGCAACTATAAGAACTAGAGATATGGGGTAATCAATTGGAGGCATCCTCATCATGTTCTTGTTCTGTAACTAAAGTTTTTTTTTTATACAAGTAAAGCACATAACAATGTTATAATCCCCACATCTTAATATTCCCCCCTGAATTGTATCTAAACTTTAGTATACTATAAGCAAATAGATATAACTAGCTAATCTAGTTGAACAAGGAAAAACACAAAACAAAGCCAATTTTAATTTTCTCATCTTAATGGGGGCAGGAGGGAAATGAAGCATCAAGTTCTTCGCTAGTTTAGGCGAAAAAAGGCGCCCTCTGTGGGATCCCCTTTCTTGGTCTCCTCCTCGGGTTGGACGTCGATCGCTTCGGCGGTGGAGGCGGCGGCGGGCTAGAGGTGGCCGCCGGCGACGGAGGTGGAGAATCCTCGTTTTGCTGCACACCACCATCTTCTTGTTGCTTTTCCTCACGCCATTCTTCCCTGCAGCTATTTCCTCGTCCCGACCTAATTCTTTCCTCCAGTATTTCATCCCCTCCTCCTCCATTTCCCTCCGCCGGGATCGTCACCTTAAAGCTTGCATCGCCACTCCTCTTGATTCTTGCCAGCTGCACATGTTATTACATATTTAACCAAATGCCCAACAATATATATCATGCTTGTAACTTGCAAGTTAGAGTATACACAATTACACATATAGTCGGATTATCAGAAGGAATCCTTCTACTTTTACTCTAAATTATTGTTGTTTCAGAATAGAAATTGGATTTTTATAGTTAAAGATACAAGTTTATTGGTTTAGTTTGTACCATTACATAAATATACAAATTCAGTATGTGGAATTCGAATCATACATTACAAAAATTTATAGTTACGAAGTTGTATAATAACATTAAAACTACAAATTCAAATGGTATAATTTGTAAATCAAAGCACCATAAAATATTATAAAATATTTAGTTATATTAATGAACAATTATCGTTAAGACGTTAACTTTGTGCTACTAGCATCGAGTTGCTTCTAACACACATAAGTAGGGTTGGCTATTTGGTCCGGGCTTTTTGGTTTTATCAAAAACCGGACCGTATAACCCGGATCGAAAGCGGATCGAAATCGGATAGCAAACAATCCAATCCAATCTTTGAGCCTAAATTTGAGGTAAAAAACCGTTTGGGACCGGACCTAAACCGGATAAAGACAGAATAAAAGAGCTCAACACCCAAAATTTATCCTCCTCACCCTTTCAGGTCTTAGGCCACTCAAATCCCCCCTCGAGCAACTCAAATCCCCACAAGTTCAATCTAAAATCAAGACCAAATTGGGACCGGACCGGATCAAGACCAATATTTGATTCTTATATTCTCGAAAAGACCGGACCAGTACCGAATCAATTCCGGTCAATTTAACCGGACCGTACCGTATAGCCACCCTACGTCAGATTATCGAGGAATGTTATTTTTTTAAAAAAATAAGATTAATGCTGAAAGCTATTTAACATAGAGGATAGGCATAGGCTCGACTTATATAGATACAAAAAATGAAAATGCAAAAGGGGGAATGCATGGGTGGAAATGGAACCCCCTCTTAATTAAATTACCTTACACCCCAAAGAGCAGAAACGACACGGATCCAGCAGGCTCCTCCCACAAATCTCACACAAATGCGTAACGCCTTTCCCACTACTACTGCTCCCACCGCCGCCGCCGCCGCCAGCCCCACTCCCCGCGCCGCCGTTCTTCGGCAGCGGCCGCTCGTTCAGGAACACAACCTTCGCACTGTTGATGACGTACGTCTGGACCCCACCGGTGTCCAGCAGGCTCTCCACCTCAGCCACCCTCACCACGTCGTGATACGACGACCGCCTGATCTGCAGATGGCAAAAAAAAAAGAAAAACACGGTAAAAACGGCGGCGTTTTTAATTAATTATGGGATATATATATGTGTATTATGTATATATATACTTGGATGACGGCGTGGTCGTGGTGGCGGGAGGAGCGGCAGTAGAAGCAGAAGGCGCCGCCGTTGGGGCAATCGAGGCAGAACATGTTGCACTCGGTGCGGGGCCCGTCCTTGTGACGTAAGCAGCCGGAGAAGAACGACGTCGTCAGCAGCGGCTCCAGCCATTCCGGCACCACCGCCGCCACGTGTCCGGCCTTCTCCTACGTACGGTGCACCGGCGAGACATTCAAATTAGGATTAGTAGTAATAATGAATTAATTACATACGCTCCTCAAAGCCAATTAATTAATTAATGAGATTGAATAAAATTTTTGTTGCTTTCGATTTGGTTTTACTTTACCATTTGGATTCTCGAAGATGGAGGGGAAGATCACGGGTATATGCAGCAATGGCGGCTGTATTTTGGACTTCAGTGCAGAGGGAATTTTAATGGAGAATTCATGAGATGGAATGTAATCCAGGGTATATAAAGAGGAAGAAGAAAGACTTGAGGTTTTGATATATGGAAACAGAATTAATTAAAATTTGGTCAAAGGATTAGTCATGAAAAGAAAATTTGGTCAGAGAATTTTTGTATATACACAAAAAAAAGGCCGACTTTTTATTTATTGTGCATGTCAGCATGTGTAACGGTTGGAATGGAGATGGTGCGGATGGCGTTTGCTTTGTTGGTTGAGAAGAAATTGTATAGTTGAATATTGGGTGTATATTGTTAATAAAAACGTTCAGTAATAATTTTAGGGCTGAATTAACACTTTCATATACCGTTCATTTTAAGAACAATACTCTTTTACCGGATTATGAAAACATTAGTTAAATAGTGATTTAGTATTACTAAACTAATTAAGAACGATCGGTCATGATCGTTGTCAGCACCTGAACGTACATATATCGATCGAGTTCAACTAATTTATTTGATTCACTTAATCTGATGTATGTAACCGTTAAAAATATATAATCATTGGCATCCAATGAGTTGTAGTTCTTTTAAGGATCTCTGATTTGACTTAAGATTTCAATGTTACAAACATTTTTTGTAATATGCTTAAATATGAATCTTATATAATTTATTAACACGTCATCTTAAAAGAAAGCCAACTCACATTAACATTAAGTTTGCACAACTTCGAATATCATGTGCTTAACTTATGAGGGTCGTCGCGAATCGAACACATGAACTCTCAATTGCAGAAAGCTCTAACACCATATTAAAAAACCAGTTGATTCTAATAAAATGTATTTGGTTATAAATCTTATACTATTTACTAACATTTTCTTGAAAAGCCTTGACCGTGCTGCAAAGATAGAAAAACAAATCAAAGAGAAAAGGGATGTGATTTAAGAGAGAATGTATTCCCTAATTGCATATTGGTACGTTTCCATTTAAAAAAAGGAGTATTTTAATACCCAATAAACCATTTACAAACTTGCCAATTAGTTTCGGTCGCCTGTCAAGTTGAGTTGACTTGTTGACTGCTTTCTCCATTTCTACTTATTCATTGGGGAGAGGACTTTGACCAATATCTGAATGTTAAACAAGAATTAATCCTTCCTTAGTTTGTCCTATGCTTGGTCATCATTTACATTTTTCGATGGTATAATTTTTTTTTTTTTTTGGTCATTCGGTATAATCTTTTTTAATATATAATGAGGGATTTTGGTATATACCTTTAGAGGTAGTTTTGGATTAACTCTTTTTTTTTTCCATAGTATTTATTTATTCACACCAAGAATGAATTGCCGTTTATTTCACGCGATTGATTTTATTAACGATAGATTGTACACCGATCAATAAAGAAATAAACTTTTAAAGTTGAAAATAGTTAAAATACTTATTTTCCCTTCTTTTAGTTAACATCTTATTTTATAGCTCACAAATCGCCTATATTCCAGAGGTTTATTTTCTTCACTTTTCTGATATTAAAGGACTTACAGGTTGGAGTCTCTCTTCCATGCACTTCTAAGTAGGGATGACAAAAATATCCGTAACCGTGGATATTCGTCCGAACCCGGACTAAACGGGTAGGGCGAAACCCGAACCCGAATATTGTGGGTAATGGGTGGGCATGGGTTTCTCACTATCCAACCCGAATCCGCCCGATTATACACATACATATGTATTTTGTCTATAAATAATCATTATATTTCTCTAACATATTTTATATTTAGCATATAAATATAATATTTTCATGAAATTGTGTTGTTTTAATTAATTTTCTTCATTCTAGTGAATTATTGTCATACTTTTCCTCTTAAGTAATGTAAGAATACGTGTGAATATTAACATATTGGTTGGAGTTATGAAGAGAAATCATTACCCATGGATAACCGTGGATACCCGAAACCCAAATGGGTATGGGCATGTTTTTAATTTTCTACCCGTTTCACATGTGGGTATGGGTATGGGTAAAACCCGAACTACTTTGGGTAGGGTAACGGATATGCACCGTCCCCGACCCGACCCATTGCCATCCCTACTTCTAAGGAACTCATCCTTAGCTCTTTGGAAATAAATGAATCTCGCTAAAGGATTTTGGTTATAGTTTTCCTTGCGACAGTCCGTAACGGGGTGGTACTTGTGATATCGAAAGGCTTGGGACGCATTCTCATATCGCGGTTGCTGCTACTAGTGTTATCTCTTTACTCGAAAAACTACCTTTAGCTTTCGATTTCGACGAGTCTGCACTTGGCCTGAAAGTCCCATCCCTGGGACCTGTAGTGACACGAGAGCAAGTCCTAAGCGGGCTCACATAAGAGCAATTGTATATGCGGAGAAATAGGAATTTCCTAAATTCCGAGAATCTTTCGGACAAATCAATAAGAATTAGTGATTTGAACTTGTCACATACTATATCGTAACCAAAGCAATAAGAATTTTAATTAAAACGCTATCGAAACCAAAGCGCGAAATCACGAGTTGGTTGTGTTCCCATTGATCCCCAGTTCAACTATGATGACCATGTCCGGCCTGTTATTCAACAACGATTTGGATCACACCATGCCAACGCTTGAACTCAATCTTATCGAACCAGGTCATAGTTTCGATTCAATCTTTAGAATTCTTTTTAGCTTCAGTTCTGTTGAACCCTTTTGAAACTATAAAGGATCAAAAGATAATTGAGCACATGCTTACTCCAGTTTTGTTCTTATATTTCCTTTCATTTTGGTATATTTGTGTTTTCCCGGCGAGAAAAACTAGAAGAACAGAATTGGATTTTGCACCTTTTTGACTTCCAAACAAACGATTAACAAACACGGTCCACACCTCTTTGAACAAAGTTCAAACAAGGGTGTTCGATGTTCTTGATGATATACGAGGCAAACTAAATTACATTAACTCTACTCCTATGGAGATTCAGTGAGAGCTCCAAAACTACAACTATGGCTATGACTACATTTGCAGAGGAAAAGGTAAAGATAAAAGGGTAAATTTTGACATTGTGTTGTCTGGTGTGATTTTGGCGAACCCTTTCTCTGTCATCTTCACCTCCTATTTATAGCCATCAAAAGTAACTGCCCCAAGAAACTGCTCTGCTGACGTGGAGTGACGGTTACCCTCTCAACTGCTATGACGGTTACCCTGATGTTGGAAGTGGGATCCTCTTCAGTCTTGACCCCTCCTCTTGAGACCACAACCTCTGCTCTTGGCACCTCCCCCGTAGTTTTGCTTATCCATAGAGTAAAAATGGCTAAGGCATAAAGGAATACCACTTACCACATATGGGTGGGTATTTGAATAACATGAATTAAAAATGGCAAAAAGTACTTCACCATTAGTAGAGTAAAGAGACCACGTGCTCACATGACCCCATTGCCTTTGCCATACCATGGGGGTGTACGTTGGTGACCCCTCACCATACCATTGGGGCATCCTCCATGGGGTCATATGGATCACCCCACCACTATATCATCCTCATGGGAGCTGGCGTTGGTGACCCCCCACCCCTGATCATACCATGGGGGTGGTATGTTGGTGGTCCACAGACCACCTCATGGGGGTACTCCTTGCCACCCTCATCATCTTCCATACTTAGCCACGTTTTACCTCTTCTAGTCTCACCACGGCCACGGGGGTGGTGGTATGGTACCTACCCCCTCAGTATGTCTTGATGGTGGTATGATGATGGCCACCCCCTTGGTACCTCCCAGGCTGGTGGTATGATGCCCACCCCCTTGCCACGTCCTGGGGGTGGTATGATGGTGGCCACCCCCTTCACCATGTCATGGGGGTGGTATGATGGTGGCCATCCCCCTTGGTAACTCCTAGGGGTGGTGGTATGAGGCCCACCCACTTACCACATCCAGGAGGTGGCTCCCATACTCCTTGCCTTAGCCAAATTCGGCCATCACCCCCTCACCATGTCACTGGTGGTGGCGGTATGACACCGAGCCATCCTCCAAATCTCTCCACCACGGTTCGATGACCCGTCCTACCATGATTCTTGCAACATATCATTTTTTACTCCACGGACTTTATTTAATTAAAATCGAGGCGGTAGACTTTGCAATGTTACATCGACATTGACATCACAACGTTGTCGAGCTCGCACTCTCTCAAACTTGATTCTTATGGTAGCCATGATGTAACAGAATCCACGCTGCTAATGCTCGTTCATCAATGCCATAAAATTCGCGACGTTGTTTTGAGCTAAACAACGTCGCTATTTGAACTCCCTTCCTCTCAAGTGATTTTGTCATGATGTATATCTTCGCCACATTGATGTTGGGATCTCGCAGTGTTGTTCATCGTTCACCTCGCGGCGACGTTGAGCTTGCAATCTCGGCCTTGATGGTCCACACTTGCAATATTGGTTCATTGTTTTTCTATACCTAACAACGGTGTTGCGGTACCTAACAACGTTGATGCCTAGCACCGCAGCACCGTTGTTGTTTGGTAGAATTTGTAACGAACTCTCAACCAAAACAAACTTGTTAAATGGCCCGAGTTCCTCGGCCACGTTTTCACAAGTCTCCAATGCTTATTGCGACGTGGTCTAATCAACATGCATCTTGTAGCCTTGCCATATTTCTATGTGGGACCGACCAATGTCAACGCGATGTTGTTTTGGACTAAACAACGTCGTTGCTAGTATCGCGGTGTCGTTTGGGTTTGACTTCTCGGCATTATTTGAATTTACTAAACAACGACGTTTCTAATTCCACGCCGGTGTTGGACACGCCATCCTTGCAACACCATTTTCTGTCAAGATTCATATTTCTCTCCACTTGCAACATTGTCGAGACCCAATACGATCTTGGTCAAATCCTCTCCTTCGTCGGTAAGGAATAAAGAGCACTCCTTTTCCAATCCCAACACCAACATTTGCAAAACCGAACCATGGCTCACGATATTGTTTTCTACTAAACAATGTCGTTTCAAATATCGCGGAGTTGTTGGGCTTGCTCGTGGTGTCGTTTTCTTCCCCAAACAACTATGTTGCTTTTTTACTCCACGACATTGTTTTATATTAAACAGTGTCGTTTTCTAATCCACAGTGTTGTTGATACCACTCGCGGCGTCGTTTTCAACTAAACGACACCATCCAAAATAATCATTAAAAATATTAATTAATTAAACCGACCATTCAGAAAACTTGGCCAACGCGACATTGTTTTCAATTAAACAATGTCTCTCTTGGTATTCTGGGCGACTTTGAATTCACGTTGGACTTGGTGGCCCGTGGGCCAAGCACTTAACCGATATTGTTTTTAACTAGACGACATCTCTTACCAATACCACGACATTGTTGATACTTCACGCGGTATCGTTTTTGGCCAAACAACACTGTTTCCCAGTCTCGTGATGCCATTGAGCTTTGAGCTTCGCCAAACCGTTTTACCTCTTCACGACGTTGCTTGACTCCAAACAGTGTCTTTTTTTATCACACGACATCGAATTAAATGTCGAGACTCAATGCGACATTGAATTCAGACGAAAATAATTTTAGGTGTCAACACTGCGCCATGGAAAAAAGAAACTACAGAGGACGACGCGTTCGCAGACGTCTTTGGTCAGATTGGAAAAGGCGGTGGTTAGGCTCCGACAGAGGACTCCTATATTATTATGGATTAATTAACCTAAATTTTATTAATTAATTATATTTTCATTTCATCAATTCATAAAAAATTCAGAATTAAAATAATTTCTCTCAGAATAAACTCCAAAACAATTTATTTGAAATTTCAGAAACAAACATATCTGCCTCTAAATATACTTTTAGAGACTAATATTTTTGTATTTAATATGAGAAATTGAGGCAAAATTATAGTCATCAAAAGGATATATTAGAGACTAAAATATCAGTTGCGATATCTCTAACCAGCAACCGAAAATATTTGTCTCCAAATCTGACTCGATAGAGTATTTGTGATAGCTATACAAGAGACAAATTTGTAATCTGCATCTAAAATAATACAGAGACAAATAAGTGGCTCAAGATAGGGTGCATAACCCATGGTTATGCACCCATCAATAACCAAATCTGGACCCTTCATTTAGAAAATCCAGATCTAAGGATGGAGAATTAAATGCTATTTTTATTTTCACTAGTTTTCTTAATTGACTCATATCTTTTTCGTTTTAACTCGGATTTTAATTTTTTTTTGCACAGATGGAACGTGTTCACCGTGCTCTACTAAATGAGATCAATTTTCAATATTTTTTTAGGAAAAAAAAATTCTGGCCTCTCGGTACCAACTGCATACCATATGGTATATTCTTCGTTTTTAATTCATTTTTGAAAATGTTTGCACAGCAGGGATGAGTTCATCATGATCTACTGGATCTACAAATTTCTGGGTGAACAAATTACAGGACCAAAAAATACCACACGATACCATACAATACCACCGTGGTACGGGGTGGTATTGTATGGTATCTTCTTCGTTTTTAATTCGTTTTTGAAAACGTTTGCACAGAAGGGACGAGTTCATCATGATCTATTAGATCTACAAATTTCTGGGTGAACAAATTACAGGACCAGAAAATACCACACAATACCATACAATACCACCCTGGTACGGGGTGGTATTGTGTGGTATACAATGTTAAAAGTCGTAAATTACAATTAATATACTTCTACTATCATGTATTCAACCATCCTACAGTATTGGTTTGTTCATACCACCATTGTACGTTTTTCAAAACATAGGTATGCTTTTATTTCAATACTAGTCAATACCATATGGTATAGGCTGGTAAAAAATGGCTCAATTTTTTTTGTTCGAAAAATATATTAAAGTGGATATCATTTTGAAGAGCATAATCAATTTGATCTAACTGTGCAAAAAAAATTAAATTTTGACTTAAAATGAGCGAGAAATCGTCCATCAAAGATTAAAGAGGGAAAAATTAAAGGCTTTCCATGAGAGAGAGGATGCTGATGTCATGCTGATGTGGACGGGTTACTCATGGTTACTCACCATAAGGTTACTGACCTGATCCATTCCCCAAATAAGTAGCTTATAGAGACGCATTTCCTTTGTCATTATATCTAGATTTTCTTATTGTAAAAAAAAAATCTGAATTTTCTTGTAGTGATTGTAACAATTAATGTTATTAAGTTTGGTCTCATAGATCTTAACTTTGAAACCAAAGCCATTAAGCCATTTACTAGCAATGACATGAGTCAAGAGGGACGTGACCCTCTACTGAGAGGCCATTTCAGGCCACGAACGACATGTCAAAAGAGAAAAAATGACTAGGGGTCGTTTGGAAGTTGCGATTGTTAAATAGATGTATTGTTGAGAATGCATGTATAATATTATACATGTATTGTCGAATTTGATGCATTGTAGAATACAACGTTTGGTATGTGTGATTGTGTATGTCGCATCAGCTAAAAGCTGAGACAAAACAATCTCAACTCAACTATCTCAACAATCACAACGAAAAGTTGAGATATAACAATCACTCAAAATGAGTGATAGTTTCTGTCACATCACAGAAACAATCCATGTATTGTTTCTGCTAAAAAAATAAAAAAAACGATGCATTGTAAACAATACATGCATAATGACAATCTCAACAAAACTATCGCAACTTCCAAACGACCCCTAAGTATGAGAAGTCTCAGGGCGCAAGTCGACAAGCCTCTAGGCACGAGTTGCCAAGGCTTAGGGAACGAACAAGAGGTCCTTGACCGAGAAAGCAGGCCACGTTTCGACAAACCTGAGGACTCAAGTCGACAAGCCTCAGAGTGTGAGCTGAGAAGGCCCAGGGCACAAACAAGAGGGCTAAGAATAAGGTTGTCAAACCGGTTTGTGCCAGTGTACCGGTTTAGCAAGTGTAATGATTCGACCGGTGGTACATACCAATTTGTGCCGGTTCATGCCAGTTAATATTACACTTTTTTATCAAATACATAATACTTAGTATTTGATTGCCAAATAGATCACTCAAATCCTACAAGTAAACTCTAACCATTTTTCTTTTAGATCAAATTCAATCTAGCCGGCGATTTTTGTGGATTCTATCGATGTCGAACGGCGGCGGAGGAAACCGGTGCTTGTTAATTTCTTCTCCCTCCTCACGTCTCTCTGGTATGATTGAGAATGCAATCTGATCCGATTTACAGCCTCATCGGATGCAATTCACCGTGAGGAAGTTTCTTGACGAGATCCATTAGGCAGGAGAGTACTTGCCCAGCCGGCTTCTTTCTCCGTAGAATTTCCGGGAAAGCCTCTGTCTTTACCTTAGCGAAGGCCAAGTAAGTTCTGAAGTTCGGTTACTTCCTTTGCTTGATAGATACCATATACTGTTCTCTTTAGTAATCCTTCCCATTATCTGCAATGGGCGTTTGAATTTGCTAGCGATTGGAGATTTCGTTCGTTGTAAGTTTCAATTTTGCTTGTATTCGGATGCGCGTCGATTGGGTAGTTCGAAAGTTTCACTCTACAAACAGTTTTTTTGCTGCCCAGCTTTTGTAGCTTGTTACATGTGCTAATGAATGTTTGCTGCTTTCCTGCGACCGCTGAAGCCCAATTTGAAACCAAGTCTTTGCTTGTTACTATTCTTCTGCTGCTCCTTGCGACTTGGGAGCATGAACTTTGATGCTCCTTCATTTACATATTGGTTCTTCTGCAATCTTATGAATTGATCCTGCAAGTAATTGGTTGGTGAAGCTTCAAGGTCACTTAGGACATGATATGGCATTGTATTTCATTGCAAGCATCTTTATCCTGCATAAGAAATCAATGCTTATTCATTTGCATACTTACCTGCACATTTAGACTGATGATTGCCTTATGTAGTGGTTTCTAAATGTTTGTAGTTGTCATTTCATTCAGTGTAGTACCATAATTTGATATCGGACGTTCCTATGTGGTGATATCTGATGTGATATTATGCTGCAGATACCGGATGCTGGGTTACCATCCACCAAGGTGTTAACAAAGGTCATGCTCTTGCAACCGGAATTCAACAGACCAACCAGTATCTTGCTGTGTCAAATATGCTTCCCAAGAACATCGCACCCACCACATTTGCTATCAGAAGAGCTCAGTTTTCGTGTTCCATTGTGTCTATCTTCCTCGCGTTTGTAATTATTTCCCTTCTCTCATCTATTTCCTTCCACTTTTACTCAACCCCATCCCAGCCGTTTCTGAAATCCCAAACCCATATTAACACTGCCCAAACTTCCCTCAAGGTCTATGTAGCAAACCTCCCTAGATCTCTTAACTATGGTCTCTTGGAGAAATACTGGGCTTCCCCTGTACCTGATTCACGCATTAGCTCTGATCCAGATCATCCCAAGGACCAAACGAAAGCCATGGCATTCACTAGAGGCACCAAGTTTCCTCCATACCATGAAAATCCAGTAACAAACAGTACAGTGCTGAGTACTGGATCTTAGGGGACTTGATGACACCAGAAGCTTCACGAACCAACTCATTTGCCAAAAGGGTGTTTGATGAGAGCGAGGCTGCTGTCTTCTTTGTACCGTTCTTTGCTATGTTGAGTGCAGAAATGGAGCTAGGAAGAGGGAAGGGCACGTTTAGGAAGAAGGAAGGCAATGAGGATTACCAAAGGCAGAAGGAGGTACTTGATTTTGTTATGAACTCAGAAGCATGGAAACAATCTGGGGGTAGAGATCATGTTTTCGTTCTTACAGGTAATGTTTATTCATGTTCTTGATAAACTCTTTTAGCTTTTGTTATTTGACTTATTTAATCTGGACTGGGGTGATTGCTAAGCTTCAGGTTTTTGTTTACCATGTATATGCTAAACCTACATATACAATAGTTCATTTTGTGTATAGGGTATTGCAGACCCAGTAGCAATGTGGCATGTGAAAGCCGAGATAGCCCCAGCTGTTCTCCTGGTTGTTGATTTTGGTGGTTGGTACAGGCTAGACTCGAAATCTTCTAATGGCAGCCTGCCAGGGCGGATTCAACATACTCAAGTTTCTGTGCTCAAAGATGTGATAGTTCCTTACACACATCTTCTTCCTCCATTGCCCTTATCTGAAAATATGAAGCGCCACACTCTTCTATATTTCAAAGGAGCCAAGCATCGGCAAAGGGTGAGTGAGTATTTTGTTTCTTTCATTCACAACATTAGCAAGGTGTTTGGTATAGCTCCTTGTTTGATCTTCTGGCACTCAATTGCAGTTTCATTTGAAAACTTATATACGGTACTTGGTCATCATTAGTCATATTGAGAGTAAAGATCCAAATACTATTTCTGAACCAAATTAAATCATATCATTTGCAGTTCCTCTCGTTCTTCTGCGTTTTTCAATTCGTTTGTTCATCTAAAGAATTTTTTTTTTGGCAATTCATCATCTGATGTTTGAAGCATAGTACTGTAGGAGGTTTTAGATTCATATATAACATATCATACAGCGCCCAGATAGATATCTCTGGCATATTGATCATACATCTAATCAGCTATCAAATGCTATCTATCGACAGGGAGGGGCAGTTCGAGAAAAATTGTGGGATTTGCTGGTTAATGAGCCTGAGGTGATTATGGAAGAAGGCTTTCCTAATGCAACTGGAAGGGAGCAATCAATCAAAGGGATGAGAACATCAGAGTTCTGTCTTCACCCAGCTGGAGACACCCCAACTTCTTGCCGGCTCTTCGACGCAATTCAAAGCCTATGCATACCGGTCATAGTCAGTGACAGCATCGAGCTTCCGTTCGAAGGGATGGTGGATTACTCCGAATTCTCCATCTTCGTAGCAACCAGCGACGCCTTGACACCAAACTGGCTCGTGCATCACCTGCGAAGCATCTCCGAGAGACAGAAGGATGGATTTCGGCGGAAGATGTCCATGATTCGCCAATGTTTTGGTTGGACAATGGCCAGCCCGGTGGCATCGGGCCTGTTCATCCAGATGGTGCGGTGAACCACAAATGGAGAAAGGTACACCAAAAATTACCCATGATTAGGGAAGCTATTGTTAGGGAGAAGAGGAGACCGCCCGGTGTATCTGTTCCTTTGCGTTGTCAATGTACTTGATTGAAGAAGAGCCTTAACAAGCTAGGTACTGCTGATGTTTTGTTCTGTGCTTTAATTTCTGGATGTGGATGAAATGGTCTAGCTAGCGACTTGCCGGTCACACGAGGTTTTTGTTTTCTTCGATTCGCCATGGCTTAATTGTTTCATTGATTACCATATGCTGTGGAAGAGATACATAAGTACTGTTGTGCTATTCATCTAGTCTACTCTTCTTCTAGTATCTTTTCCCATCAAGTATGACCTTTTTTTTGGCAACCACGGTTCTAGACCCTTTTTCTCCCCGCTTATACGCCATCGTTTGTGTAGATAGAACTCCATATTGGACATTTCGCTTCAACAAATGCTGCAAAAAGCTGTATTAGCAAAAGAAGAAAGCTTCCTGTTGCCGGCAAGAAACAGAGGAAACGCGAAAAGCAAACGTAAAAGGCGAAAGCCGAACCTCCGCCGCAGCAGCAGCTCACTGACTGCGGTTCCCTTCACCCAAATCCACAATCCAAGTCTCGCGCGCTGCATTCTGTTCTGTTCTGGTAAATGGTAATGTATGAGCAAATGGTCCAAGTAAAGAAATAGCGGATACGTTATCTTTAGTTGTCTAAAAGTTGTGTACTCTTTTGTCTCTACCTTCCTTCCTTATTCTGCCGTTGCCAGATCCGCTGCTCGGTCGCGTGGCTGTCATTTTCCTTTTCTTTTGGGTCCCTTTTTCCGACCTCATATTAAAGTCGAGCACTTTTTAACAATCTATCTAGTTCTACCCATAAAAATCTGAAACCGAATCGCGTATTCTTCTCTGTTTTCGTTACAGTGGAGAAAGTATGGCTAAGTTATGGGCTCTTCTTCTTCTCGCCGTTTTAGCTTCTTCCACTGCCGGCAGGGTGATCTCCAGGACGACCAAAGATGGATCGGAAGTGTGGGGTTACGAGAAAGTCCGACCCAGTAAGCCCAATTTTGAAAATTTCTACCCCCATTGGTATCCGTTTTCCTTTTCTCTGCAGCCAAACAGAGCAATTAGAAAATGGAAAAATGGAGATCCCCACCTCTAAAGTTGTTGTCTTTTTTGCTGTAAATCAGAAGCTCACATGTTCTGGTGGCTGTACAAGAGCCCCTACAGGGTGGAAGATCCTTCGAAGCCATGGCCAACCATTCTCTGGCTCCAAGGTGGACCTGTGAGTTCAAATTTTTTACTCTGTTCTGTTCCCTTTTCAATTTCCCCCCATTTTTGCCCGGAAATGTGTTTGGTTGAAGTAATTGATAATAATGAATCTGATTCAGGGAGCTTCAGGAGTAGCGATTGGGAATTTCCAGGAAGTCGGCCCACTTGACACCAATCTCAAACCCAGGAACTCAACCTGGCTCGCCGTCGCCGATCTGCTCTTCGTGGTAGCTAATTACTCACCTAATCAATTCACTCAAGCCAGAAAAAAATTTTGAATGCAATTCTGAATCTTTCTTTTTTGCAGGATTCGCCGGTGGGGACGGGCTACAGTTTCGTGGAAGAAGACGGGGCACTGGTGAAGACGGACGTCGAAGCGGCGGCCGATCTGACGGTGCTGCTGCAGAACTTGTGCAACAGAGACGAGAAGTTGCAGAGAAGTCCTCTGTACATCGTGGCGGAATCTTACGGCGGCAAATTCGCCGTCACGTTGGGATTGTCTGCTCTGAAAGCCATTGAAGCCGGGAAATTGAAGGCCAAGCTCGGCGGAATAGCGCTGGGAGACAGCTGGATCTCCCCTGAAGATTTCGTGCTCTCTTGGGGTCCCCTGTTGGGCTCTGTTTCTCGCCTCGACACCAATGGCGTCAAATTAGTCAACAAGTAAGCCAGCTTGCTTCCACTCTAACAAAGTTAAGATCTTTGAACTGTGTAGCATTGACCCAAGAATTAATAATGGAAAACCCAGATTGGCGGAGGGGATAAAGCAGCAGATTAGCGAGGAAAAGTTCTTGGAAGCGACGGATGCTTGGGGTCGCCTAGAAGGAGTGGTTTCTGATAACTCCAACAATGTGGTAAAATCTTCATCGCCATCATTAACTTGAAGAACACCCACACTTTACTGATCAATTGAGTGTGCTAATAATACTTAGTTGTGGGATTAACCAGGATTTCTATAATTTCATGCTGGATTCCGGTATGGATCCGGTGTCGATGATGTCGACGACGACCACCACGACGGCGGCTGAGCTTTTGCTGGGGAAGACGAGGAGGAGCTACGCCAGGTACTTGAGCTCGCCGGGGGAAGATGGGGTCGACATTGACACATTGATGAATGGTGTCATCAAGAAGAAGCTTGGGATTATCCCTGAAAAGCTTCAGTAAGTATAATTAATTATTTATTAATTAATATCAATATATTTGTAAGTGAACTAATGACATTTTTCATTCAGATTATTTATTTCATGATTGGGTTTTTGGCCGGGAAATGAATTTTGCAGATGGGGAGGGCAGTCGGGATCTGTGTTCAATAGCATGGCGGGTGATTTTATGAACCCAAGGATTAACGAGGTTGCTAATTGTTCTTTCTTAATGAACTAAAAATCTAAAATATGATAAAAGAGGATTTGATCTATCATTTAGCTTGAACGTTTTAGATTCGAATTTGAACGTAACTATTCATCTGCGGTAGAACTTTGTTTCTCATAACCATTATTCCGATAAATTGATTCCTTTCTGATTTGGTAGGTGGATGAACTCTTGGCCAAAGGTGTCAACGTGACTATATACAATGGGCAGGTAAGACAGTTTATTTTTTTTTTTTTTTGGAAATTTTAATAAATTTTTCTCCCTTAGAATATGTTTATTTACATATTTATAAGTAGAATTAACATGTTTTTTCCTCAATAAACAATTTTTTTGATTGGACCCAATCTTATCATGTGCACCCCAAACTAGGCAACCAAATAATGTGGAAAGTTCATCATGGGCCTCGCCCAACTGTTCTTTTGGTTTCTAGTTCAGTATTTTTTTATACAATTAGTTGGACCACATGGAATGGAAGTAATAACTTAAAACTATTACCATTTTATTATGTAGCAAATTTGCTGATCCATTAACCCTTAGTTTTGTTAGTAACTCTTGGGTTTTATGTGGTTGTAGCTGGACGTAATCTGTGCAACAAAAGGGACAGAAGCTTGGGTGCAAAAGCTCAAGTAGGTGAATCACTTATTGGTTTGCAGTTACAGAATTACAGGCAATTGTATATTGTTTTTCTGATGATAAATGGGCCTGAAATTGCATGCACAGGTGGAAAGAGCTTTCGAACTTCACAGCCACAAGGAGAAGTGCTCTGTACTGTGGCGAAGGTGGGACGAAGGGATTCCTCAAATCCTACAAGAACCTTCACTTCTATTGGATCCTTGGAGCCGGCCATTTCGTAAGTCCCCCTGTTGTTTCGCCTTCAAATTAGAGTGTGTAGCTAGCTAGACAAAGAAGATCGATTTATTGCGCGCTTAAATTGTGTTTCTTTCGATGTGCAGATTCCAGTGGACCAACCTTGCGTTGCGCTGAACATGGCTCGTGAGATCACGCAGTCGCCGGCGTCTACCGTGGTTGGAGTCCCGATCCGCAGACTGTAAGAAGGGAAGTGATGGGATCGTCGGAAAAGGGCGGGATCATGGGGAGAAAAAAACACATGTAAATAAGGATACAAGGAAATTATTGAAATCCGGCTACTGTCGTCGCGTTGTCCTTTCAATTCTTCGGCAGAATAGCCATTCATGATCATATCTGTATTCTATTCATTAATCGAATAAATATCGTTCTCTTATTATTACATCAAACAGTGAGGTGGACCGTCAAACTAACATTTCTCAGTCGGCAGAGTCTTGAGACTTTGACTTTCAGAAGACTCCTTTCTTTCAAAAGGGTCCTGTCCTATCAATTGAGGGGGGGAACTGGGAAGTATTATCGTAGGGTCAAAGATTTGCTTTGGGAGGAGAATTACAGTGTACTAATTGTTCAGTCACTTCAGAAGCAACATGTAATTGTCACATGCACAATGTCTACGTTAACCCAAACTACAGGCAGAGATCGTGGCGGCAACACATAGGAGCTTTTAATGCGGAAAATACTTATCCGTATACAGCAACCCGAAAAACTAAATAATAACAAAAACGAAGGATAGTTCACATCGTTTGTGAAAATTACACTTCAAAACATGGTAAAGGAAACCGTACCGGAAGTCATACCGGATCTGTCTGTGGTAGGGTATTTTGTGGTACGACCGTGGTTTAACCGTTGTGTACCGGTAAAATATCGTTTCTGTAATTAAATAATTTTTTTTTGTAAAAAAACCGTATCGGCAGATTCAGGATACCGTTTCGGAGTAATATCGGAATAAAACCGGAATATACCGGATAACAAACCTGAATAAACTAAGGGGTCGTTTGGATGCATCTTTTCCAAAATGAGTCAATTTGGCCCAAAAGACTCATTTCAGAAAATGATCCAATTGGTTGAGTAAATCCGTTCAAAATATACCGTTTGGGCTGGATGGTGGAATGAGTAACTATGGGTAAGTCATTTTGATTAATTACTAATGTAGCCTCACTCACTCACAAACAAACAAACTTCTTCCTCCTCACCCTCTGCTCGCCCACTAATTTTCAATTTCTCCTTCTTCTCTCCCTCAACTCTCGCACTCTTCTCCCCGGCGGACCAAATGTTCTCCCCGGCGGACCAAATGCTCATTTCCCTACTATGCATGTCGTCTTTGACTGTTGAGATCAACCAAAAAAATCATCATCGAGATCTTTCGGCGCCTCGATTCAGCTCCACTCCTGACACTAGCTCCCTCGTCTGCAAGTACCTCAGTCGGACTCGGGAAATTTGAGAGACAGATATGGAATGAGGTCGGAAAGAGGAATCAATTTGGGAAAGAATCTAACTAGGGATTTCATAGTTGGGAGGGGGTCGATTTGGGACGATGAGGAAGACGTCACTGTTGACTTGAACGAAAGTGGTGGTGAAGGCTTCGGGATTTGAGGTACGGCGCACCTTCTGTAAAGAATTTCAATGGCGGTTTCTTGTTTCTTCTCTTTCTCCTTCTCCTATAATCCCACATGCAATGAACTAATCTCCCCCTCCAACTATTTGTCATCGCCGGAAAACACCTAATAGGCGCAGGTCGCCGATCGAGGGTTGCGAATCACCAGAGGACGAGGAGAGGAGAAGATGAGCGGCGAGGCGGGGCTGGGAAGAAAGAAACAATGAAAGGCTCCCTCCTCCAGATTTGCTTCGTTCAATTAGATATTAGGGTTTCACGATGAATGGCGATTTTTTTTTAATTTTAACTCAATTAAACGGCGACATTTCTCTCAGTTTGAGTCTACCGCCGGTTAGAATGAAACCGAACGGTATGTCGGTTTGGACCGGTTAAGCCGGAAAAACCGGCCGGCACGGTGAATTCCTTCAGCTAGCTTACCGTATCGTTTCTAGTCCGGTTCCCGGTTGAACCGGTTGAACCGGCCGATACGATCCGGTTTCCTGGTCCATGCTTCAAAATGGAAATTGTATTGGAATAGTTAGGGGAATGATAATCGTATAACCAATTTCTTAACATATAGTATATTGAGATAGTGTCGTTATTAAAATAAGATTTTGTGGTTAACCGGCAGTTGAACAACTTAATACCGATCAAAATCGAAAAAGTTGATTAGTTTATCATTTTATTGCATTGTACCAATCCATACCGAGTTGTCTTTCTATGTGTACTGTATCTCCCTAGCCGAAGTATAGTTGGGTTTTGTGGTCCAATGGTAGTGATGACTGATGACAATTGACAAACCATGAAATGAATTAGGAAGTTACTGGTGAACTGGTGGTTGCCTTTCACTCGAGGTCAACTGCTCAGAGGTTCAGGAACCCAACCAGAAAAAAGCCTGGCCCAGTTATGGCTTTACGTATTACCGACCCATCACATTTGCCCACACGCAATCTCAATTTCAGACATACAGGACCGTAACAGGGCCCATACACCCAGTTGGAAAGGGAGAAAAATACAGTTCAATTGATGTACAATATTGCCACATATCCATTTCTCTGCTCTAACGCCCATTTGAATTGAAGACCTAACCGTTAAGCGTATCGATGGTAATGGCAGTTTGAATTCATTTCGCAGGGTATTATGCGACTGATCTGCGCTGGGTGAATAATGTTGGGATTTTTAGTGGTCTGAATGGAAATAAAAGGGGAAAGTTTCAATAGAATCTCTTTTTTTTTTTTTGAAGAAAACATTCATTCATTCATTCCCTTAGAGATTGGTACAATTACAGGAAAGCAGAGATGATATTAAGGACAACAAGCCAGTCCTGGTGGAGGGTGTTTAATCTAGCATTTCGGGCAATCCAGTCTGCTTCTTTGTTGTTCCGTCGGCAAGTGAAGGCAATGTTGATCCAATTGGACACCTGGATAATACGTTGAATGGAGGAGAGGATAGCGTAGCAATTCCAGGGCCACAAATCCGAGTGGTTCTTCAGAGCATCCACTAGAGCTTTACAATCTGAAAATATAGTTGATGGGACATGCTCTCTCATCGCCAACTTGCATGCTTCCAACAAAGCGTAGGCTTCAGTCTCTATAGGGGATGAACAAACAACCCGTCCAGCCTTACCATCCACAAACTGTCCATGAGGGTTAGTAATAACCACCCCATAAGCCGCCTCTCTTGAAATAGGATCGAAAGAACCATCACAATAAATCCTTCTTGTGAGTGTTGTTGGCGGTGGACACGGTTGTTGATGATCGTCCCTAGGCTGTGAAACGGGAGACGAGGAAGTGATCATCGTCTGAGGCTCAGCTGCCTCTCGAAAAGCTTGAAAGGAGGAGGACATCGGGGACACTGTCTCACTCCGAAAGATGAAGTTATTTCGGGCCTTCCAAATATTCCAAAGACAGAAAACCTTTCTCCTTGTGATCGCAAGATCTGGTTCTTCTCGCAGGCCACAGATCCAATTAGCCAAGTTAGGAGGAGGGGAAGTAGATGGAGAGACGATTTCCCAAGTCGCCGCTGCATGGGGGCAAACAAAGAGGCAATGGATAGCCGATTCAACCTGAGCTCCGCAGATCTGGCATTTCTTATCGGGGGAGCATCTCCGGTTATGCAGCTTTTCTTTGGTAGCAAGCGCTCCTCGAATGCATCTCCAAAGGAAAAAGCGGATCTTTGGGGGTAAATTGATCGCCCAAAGCCATTTCCACACCTCGTCACTTGTCGGTATATTGAGGTCCACTTGAGCTGGGTCGGCCTCTCGCAAATGTGCACGAAGACCATGATATGCTGTTCTTACTGAGAAGGCACCATTGGAAGTAGGTCGCCATGCCCATTTATCATTCGTATTGAGAGGGCCAATAGGAACTCGAGAAATAGCATCAACTTCCTGGGGAGAGCACTGTTGTTGGATTTGGTCAAGGTTCCATCGTCGCTCCTCAACATTAATCCAATCACTGACTCTAAGAGAAGGGTCAACAGCAGTAGAAAGGCAGAGGTCATCCAGGTTTGGAATCCAAGGATCCATATTAATCCAAGTTCCGTCTCCATCTCCAATAACCCGAATTAAGCCGATGTCGAGGGCTTGACGTGCATCACAAAGACTTGCCCAAATCCATGACGGAGAGCTCCCTTTCCTCGCCGAGCGGAAATCGCCATTGTTGAAATACAATCCTCGAAGTAGACGTGCCCACAGAGATTCTGGCTCATTCAACAACCTCCATCCTTGCTTAGCAATAAGAGCTAAATTGAAGATATGGAAATTGCGAAATCCCAGGCCACCATCTGCTTTTGGATCGCAAAGGATTTGGCCCTTACACCAATGGAGGCCCTTCTTCTGCATCTTCCCAGACCAAAAGAAATTACGCACCAGAGAGTCCATCTTCCTAGTCAGACACAATGGTAGCAGGAAGACACTCATAATGAAGGTGGGGATTGCTTGTATGACTGACTTGAGCAGAGTCTCCTTCCCCCCCTGAGACAACAACAAGCTCTTCCAAGATTCTCCTCTCTTCTCCATTCGACTGATGAGGAAGCTGAAAGTCTCTTTCTTGGACCGTCCCCACTCCTTCGGAACCCCTAAATATTTGTCATGAGTAATAGTCGGCGGAAATCCAATATGGGCAGTGATCTGGGTTCTCAAAGAATCCGGAGTGTTCTTGCTGAAAAAGACCGAGGACTTCTCCAAGTTCACCTCTTGCCCGGTAATATGACTGTATCCATTGATTATGCTCATAATCTTAGCTGCCTCCTCCACTGAAGCCTCCCCAAAGATGACTGTATCTTCGGCAAATAAGCAATGGGAAAGCCTTGGGCAGCTCGGCTTTAGTTTCAGGCCATGAATCGCTCCTTGCGAAGTTTCTTTATCCAACAAAAAAGACAAAGCATTAGCCATAAGGATGAAGAGAAAGGGGGAGATAGGATCACCTTGGCGGATACCCCTCGAGGGTGTGAAGAACTCCGTTGGACCTCCATTTATGAGGATGGAAAACCTCACAGTTCTAACACATTCTATAATCCATTCACACCATGTTTGATTAAAGCCATACGCTTGAAGGAGGGAAGTGAGGCACTCCCAATCCACCAAGTCATAAGCCTTCCGCATATCCATTTTCAGCATCATGTCGTACTTTCTACCCTGGCGGCGATTTTTGAGATGGTGCAAGACCTCATGAACAATGATGATGTTATCCTGAATCACTCGACCTCCAGTAAATGCAGCCTGCATTTCTGAAACAAGCTCCGGTAAAAATGGTTTCAGCCTGCTTGCCATGATCTTGGAAATCACCTTATACTTGAAATTGCAGCAACTTATCGGCCGAAATTGGCTAATCATCTCTGGAGATGAGATTTTTGGAATAAGAGCGATATGAGTATCATTCCAACCCGATGGGAGAGAGGACTCCATGAAGAAAGATTTGACCTCTTCACAAAAAATTTCCTCAATTGATCCCCAATAGTTCCTGTAGAATTGTCCTGAAAAACCGTCTGGACCTGGTGATTTGTGAGGTCCAAGGGAGAACACAGCTTGTTTAATCTCCCCATTTGTAACCGGTCTGCACAAGATATCATTCATTTCCTGAGAAACAAGTTGTGGGAAGCCTTGCAGGAGGTGTCCATCAAAATCCATGCCTCTGCCAGTGAATAGATTTTGATAGAAACCCTTAATGTGGTTAGCAAGGTCAAGTGGTCGCTTGATCCATGTACCCCTTTCATTCTTCAATCCCACAATCCGGTTAAAATGTCGACGCAAAACAGTGGTAGAGTGAAAGAATTTAGTGTTCCGATCCCCTTCTGCAAGCCACTGAATCCTGGACCTCTGCCTCCACATTTTCTCTTCATCCCTCCAAAGAGAGTCCAGTTCCTCCAATAATATCCTCTCCTCTTCTTCTGTTTCTTCAGTTCTAATCAGATTCTCTAGGGCCTCCAACCTGTCTTTGATTTCTGTTTCACGTTTTTGTTGATCCTGAATCATCCTTCTTGCCCAGTCTTTGAGCTCACCAGCACATCTCTTCTGTCTTTGTTCTATGTTTCCCTCCGCAGCCCAAGCTGCAAGAACAATGGCGTCACATTCATCCTTACCGATCCAGCGAGAGTCAAACCGAAAGGGTGGCTTATTCCAATTTCCTCGTGAGTGTAATTCAATCCTCACAGCTCTATGGTCCGAGCCAATGTAACTCTCATGATAGATGGTAGCTTCCCCAAAGTTTTCTCTCCATTCAGGAGTACATAGTGCTTTGTCCAGCCTCCCTTTGATATTCCGATCACCTCTTCTTCTATTAGACCAAGTAAACTGAGGACCTTTGAATCCCATGTCTATGAGTCCATTGTCGAAGATGAAAGATTTGAATGGTTCAACTGATTCGCGTCGCAAAGGGCCGCCACCACTCTTCTCATAGTCATAAATCATTGCATTCATATCGCCTAACACAACCCATGGTACATTAGGAACATTACGAAATCTGGAAATCCTACCCCAAAACGCTCTCCTCTCATTAGCAACTGAGGGAGCGTGGACAAAGGTCATGAAAAACCCACACCCATAATTGGTAAGATGTGGGAAGGCATGGCCTCGAATTAGATCGATTTGATATAATATGTGGTTAATTGGTTAAATTGGTTTGTGTAACCAAATGAACCAAACCGAGTTGAACAAATTTGAACCGAACCGATATGGCGGTTGGAATAACCAAACCGGTCCAACTTCCATGAGGCCGAACCAATGCAATGGTTGAAATATTTTAAACGAACCAATGCAATGGTTGGGGTGTAACCACTCATATGAAGAGTTGCCTCCCTTCAATGCATCCCTTCATTTTCTATAAATAGCACCATACCCCCTCTTGTTTTAACTACGAGTTTTACATGGATTTTTCCCGGTACTGAAACTCTGAAAAAATCCAAAACTAGTTTTTCTGCATTCTTTTCAAAGAGAAAATAGAGTCAAGTGTGGTTCTCGCCGTTTCGCTGCGTTCGATGGTTTCCGGGGTTTGAGGTACCGCTACGCCGGAAAAGGTACGTCCTTTCTATCCTGGGAGGAATCATTCCACAACCTTGGGTACTTGAGGGGAATAAGATTCTTTAAGGAGAGATAGTGAATTCTATCGGCTAGGACGCTTGCATGTGTCTTTGCATGTTTTTCTTAATCTTATGTGTTTGCTTGTGTTGCAAGAAAATAGTATACATGGGTAGCTCAGACTCGGTTGACAAAAACGACAGGGATGGACTACTAGACTTAGAAAAGAATGGAAACTGCTAAAAAAAGGCCACATTACACGTTATTCTAATGCGTTTCAAGACTGGATCATAGCATAAATACCCTTTATGAACGTCACTGTAACCCAAGAAAGCACATCGAACAGTTTTAGATGACAACTTAGGACGCTCTTTCTTAGACAAAAGAACAAAACAAGTACACCCAAAGACCCTAAGACGAGAGTAATCTGGATGAGAAGAATATAACGCAAAATAAGGACTCTTTTGACTCAGGACAGGAGTGATCTGATAATTTATGAGACGAACAGCTGTAGCAACAGCCTCCGGCCAAAATGACACCGGGACATGAGAAGCCAACAAGAGAGCCCTCGTAAGATCAAGAACATGTCTATTCTTCCTTTCAACTAGACCGTTCTGCTGAGATATACCGGGACATGATTTTGGACTCAAGATGCCAAGGGACCGGTAAAGATCACGCAAAGGATGGGAACTGAATTCCCCGCCTGGGTCAGACCGAACAATCTTGACAGGACGCTCAAACTGAGTTCGGATCATGTTCAGGAACTCCGAAGCAGCAGCAAGCAAGTCAGATTTCAGGCGAAGGAAATACACCCAAGTAAACCGGGTGGCGTGATCAACAAACAAGGCAAAATAGCGAAAACCATGTCGTGATACGATCTGGGACGGTCCCCACAAATCGATGTGTATAAGATGAAATGGTTCAGAAATCACAGTCGTACTTGAGGGAAAAGGAATACTAGTAATCTTGGCCTTAATACAACTCGTACATAAATGTGAAGCAACACCATTCATCTTATTTTTTCCAAGAAGTTCTTGTTTAAACATAGCCAAAAGACGAGCAGAGTTGGGATGACCCAAACGAGCATGCCACAAATCCCATACATTATCAGACCGACTCGACAAAAAAGGAGACACTGGGAAAGAAACCGAACCACTAGACACCGACGAAACTACTTGACTGGAAGGACTACTGACAAGGGGTGAACTAACTGATGATGGTGTTGGTGACCCCGTACTCGAGAGCTCCTCGAGATGAAAGACCCGCCCCTTTTTACTCCCTCGCCCGATCTGCCTCCCCGTCTTCGTGTCCTGTATAACACAACCAGAAGGACCAAACAAAATGGATAAACCTTGCTCGGTAAGCTGGCCCACAGAAACCAAATTTGGAACTAAAGCAGGAACATGTAACGTATTTGGCAGCTTCATATGTGAACTACAAATACTCCCAACACCATTAACCTTTAAACTCTGACCATTTGCAACATGTAGAGCCATATCATGGATAGGAACTAAGTTTCGAATTTTGGTAGCATCTTGTGTCATGTGGTTGAAACAAGCTGAATCAATCAACCAAGGCTTAGGCGTACCTGTTCATGAGAAACTGGCAAAGGCGAGCATGTTGGCGCTCTTCCATGACCTCGACAGAGGCTTCCTCGGACCGCAGTGACGCTGTCAACAGGTCCTGCTCGATCCACAATTCTTGTGCAGCACTAAAGTAGGACGCAACGTCCTTGTTTCCTTGCTCCAATCGGCCCAATTCGATTTGGAGTTCGAACTGGCGAGCAGTGTTCACCATAGAGTAGGTAGAGGCGAGATGAGCCCACATACCATGAGAGGTCGAATGCATACGCAGCCCTAGAGTGATCGTCGGATCGACAGAGCCGAGTAGCCAGGAACGAATCCGGGCATCACTCTGAGCCCAGCGAGCGATCTCTTGCGTCGTAGCTGGCGACGTTGGCTTCTGGATCGTGCCATCAAGAATTTCCAGCAAGCCATGGCCTTCAACGAAGACACGAAACTGAATTTCCCATAGAGCATAGTTCTTGTGCGTCAATCGAACTGAGAGCCTCTGTGATTCCATAGCCGTAAGCTCTGATACCATGTTAGGAAACTTGTGAGCTGAAACGTAAAGACAATAGGTTTACGTGGTTTCCAGTATTGCAGAGAGTAATACCGACTAGTCCACGGAGTAACGGAGTCTCTTATTCAGCTTAATGATCAACGATGGAGTACAGGAGATATATATACAAGCTAAACCCTAATCCATGCTCTCAACAAGTCTACGTATGCATGGATTAATGGGCTAGGGTACCGAGCTTATGTACATAACTGGGCCGGGCCCTATATACACTAACAGCCGTGACCAAAAGAGTGACCAACGACGATAAAAACGTTTCGCCCAGGAAGAGTTATTGGACCGTGGTTCCGGAAACGGCCAGGACCGAGCTGGAGGCCTGAATCCGGATACCCACCAAGGGACCCGAGGAGCTGGTTAACCCGAACAAGAGAACCAGGAACGGGAACCCGAATGGGTACCGCTTGGTGCCCGGTCCAACCATAAACCCGCTCTTAACCGAGGATGACTACCCGCAAATCAGAGGTGCATTCACCAATTACAACGTCTGGGTTACTCCTTACAATAGGTCGGAACGTTGGGCGGGGGGTCGATTCGTGGACCAGAGCAGGGGACAGGACACGCTGGCGGTATGGACTCAGAGGTATGCATACTTCATAGTAAAATCGCAATTAAACCCGACTAGATTGGCTTATTAAGTATTTTAATTTAGTCGTAATCCATTTTATCCGAATTCAATAGATTAGATTGGATGATGTTATGCTCTTATACGTGTGCTTATTTTTGTTAGGGATCGGGAGATTGAGAATCGAGACATAGTGGTGTGGCATGTGATCGGATTTCGCCATATACCTTGCCAAGAAGATTTCCCGATGATGCCAACATTGAGCGGCGGATTTGAACTTCGGCCCAATAATTTTTTCGAGGCCAGCCGGGTTCTCAAGGTTGTTCCTCCGTCGCCGGTGACAATTGGTAACTGCACCGCCGCGGTTGCTAATCGGATTCAAATTTAATAGTCCATAATTGCATCTAAAAAAAAAATAAAGGACTGGTGTACTTAGTAGTTAGTACTATACATTGCGCCCAACTTGTAGTTTAGATATCAAATCTATGCTCTTTGAGATGCATCTATTTACTATTTTTTTTTTGTCATAGATAGAGTTAATAAAATATCCTCATAGAACAACAAGCAACAATGCGGCAGTCGGCCAATAGTCAAACTGTTGATGAGAGGGTCTTTTGAGTCACTAAATGGGTAGTCCTATTGAACATTAGTATCTAAAGGGACACCATTACATATTTCAGACATTTTTTACATGTAGTGACAGTGAACCATCTCTGATAGCATTTCACCAATCCCTCTATGACATAGATGGTTTGTGCTTCCTTGGCATGAATGTTTCTAAGCGATGTGATATCTAATCCAGAGCAACATGCATGTTCAAGTTCAACAATCTTCATTCCATGTCATGATGGGTTGTTATAAGTAGGGTTGGCAATTTCGACCTGACCCGATTTACCCGACCTGTTTGGCCTGTTTTGGAACAGGTCGGATCCGCCCCGTAGGCGGGGGCGGGGCGGGCATGGGTATCTCTCATCGACCCGACCTGCCTTGACCCACCCCATTCTTGACCCGTTCTTGCCTAAATTACATGTAATAGGGGTCGTTTGGATGTAGAAATTTTAAAACGTTGGAATTTGTCTGAATTTCCATGTTTTACAAAACCAAGGAATTGACTTGTGGAAATGGGGAAAAAAAATCACGTTTGGATAGGGTTTAGTTTTGTGGGAATTGATGGTGTGTAATTTGGAAAAAGAAGTAAGAAAACGTGGTAATGTCAAATTACTAGAGGGAGGTGTAGTATTCTCAATTACCATGAATGTGGTAATTGAAGCCAATTTCCATGGTCCAATTCTCATACCATTTTTGCTCTCCCAAACGTGGGTTTTTAACTCAATTACTGCATTATATGGTAATTGGGTCCAATTACTGCATTATATTTCCACATCCAAACGACCCCTAAAGTAAAATTACTTAGGATTCTCTTATTTAATTATATTTTAGCTATAATAAAGTTATAAATAAGTGAAAACATTAATTTCTTCAATAATTTAACTACATTTTATCATATTATGGTTAATTTTTTGGTCTTTTAGTGAAAATAACGAATAGTTCTAATATTTTTTGCATAAATTACGTACCCATTGGATCGACCTGCCCCGACCCAGTCCCCGTGATAAATTACCCGACCTGCCATGAGACAGGTATGGGTACCGAGAAACCTGTCCCGGACCTGCCCATTGTCATTGCTAGTTATCAGAGACTAATTAAATTTTGTTTTGTTCCCTCTTATGACCGGACTCATCACGGTGTTGAGTGTTGACGTTCTAGTTAGTACTTAGTACCAATGTACCACAGATGTCTAGTCTTACTAAAGACAGAAATCGGCTACTACGTTATATTATTCTCATTGCTAACAGGCAGAAAGTACTATCTCTTGTCCCATTGCCGGATTATAGCTTATTCGGGCCAAACGATGCCAACCAAGTCGCTAGAACCAAACGTATGCATCAAAACCTCTAGCTATGATACCAGCTCGCTCTTTCTAACTAGCCACCTTGCTGCGATAGATATATTAAGAGAAACGGAAGCAAGCTAAGTCATCCCATGGCGAAATTCCGGTTCCATATCCGCTACTTCCTCCTCCTCCTCACTGCGGCTGCCACTGCATCGTCGTTCAAAGTCCCCAGGCTCAGCATCTACGACCCACGGCACCATCTTGCCGGCGGCCAGACTTCGACATTAACGGCGGCCGCGGAAGGTTTCGAGCCCCATTTCTACAACCAAACGCTGGACCACTTCAACTACCTCCCGGAGAGCTACCTCACTTTCCGGCAGCGATACTTCGCAAACTCCAAGCACTGGGGCGGGCCCGGCGCTCCCATTTTCGTCTATCTCGGCGCCGAGGCAGCCTTTCCTCACAATTTCTCCGGAGGCAAAAGTTTCCTCATTGAAATCGCGCCAAGCTTCAATGCGCTCTTGATGTACATTGAGGTACTTGATTGCTCCCTTCTTTTAACTCTATAAATACTCGAAGAACTCATGGGAACGGACGGTTGAATATGTTCCGTCACGACGGTTTCTCTGCTGAACGGGAAATTGGAGTATTCGATAATGTAATAAAACAAAAGCAAATCATATTCTTAAGTCTCACCAACCACAGATTTACATGGTTCACTAATACATTTGTGTGTTAGTTCACGGGTAGGATAGATCCCATTTGGTAAAAGAAAACGGTTACAGACCGTATCCAGAACGGAAACTGAAATAACATTAACTCCATACACCGTGAATTGAGGGCGTTGCCAGATAATCCGATTCAAGTCATATCAACATGTTTAATGTGGATTTTTTTGATAGTTATATATATATGATGATCATTCGTGTTAACTTGCATGTGATGAAATGTTTTCTTGGTGGGTTAATTAATCAGCATCGATACTATGGGGAATCAATCCCATTCAGATCGAGCGAAGAAGCGTTCAGTAACTCGAGCATGCTTGGCTACATGAACTCTCAACAAGCTATCGCAGACTACGCGGAGATCATCTCTCACACAAAGGAGCAGTTCAACGCTGGCGATTCTCCCGTGATAGTTGTCGGGGAATCCTATGGAGGAAGTAAGTAAACCAAAGATAATATACACTACGTAACATGGAAATTTTTGGACTCCTTTGTTCTTTAATCGGAAGTTGAAGGACTAGAATGAAACTTTTTGCTCCATAAATTCTCCAAAGATAATACTTTACGTTATTGTAAATTTTCAGTGCTGGCAGCGTGGTTCCGATTGAAGTACCCGCACCTGGCAATTGGAGCACTGGCTTCATCGGCCCCAATTCTTTACTTCGACGACATTACGCCGCAGGATGCATATTTCAATGTTGTCACCAAAGATTTCAGAGTAATTCTCTTCATTATTAGCTAATTTCCTCCCTTATATATTAAGCGTACAATATACGTAATTATCACTTTTTATGTACATATCGTGTATGGTGAGTACAGGATGCTAGCGAGACGTGTTACCTAACAATAAAGAAGTCGTGGGCAGAAATAGACGAAATGGCTTCCAAACCATATGGTCTCTCTATGCTCAGTCAAAAATTCAAGACCTGTGTGTAAGTTACCGTTTTTAGCCTTGTTTGTAAATACTATAAGATCTAAATTAAATCTTTTCAAAACTTGAGTTAATGGAATCGGCCAGTGTTTAAACGGGTATCAGAGCTTTCGATAATCGAGCAGTCTTGTTCGAATCGAGACGATTCTACACCGCTCCTAAACTACTTTGTCGCGTTGAAAACATGCATGATTTAGGCCGTTGAAGAATTCGACATCTCTGACGGACGAACTGGAAGACCTCTACGCTTCAGCAGCCCAATATAATGCACCACCAAGTTATCCAGTGACCCAGATATGCACCGCAATAGATGGATTTGGGCCCAACAACGATACTCTTGGGCGCATATTTGCTGGCGTCGTTGCTTACTACGGAGAGAAGCCTTGTTACATCAACGAACCAACTCAGCCCTCTGAAACCGACGGCGGATGGGATTGGCAGGTATTCAATTTGGGCTTCGTTTTGTTCTTGGTTTTTTTTTTTTGGTTCAAATGGTTTAGTTGGTCTAAGTGGAGACCATCAAGGTGAAAAATGTCTTTCATTGACTCAGCTCAATGGTTTTCTTGTAGACGTGCAGTGAGATGGTGATGCCGATCGGGTTTGGGAATGACACGATGTTTGGATCCGATAAACCTTTTAACCTCACCAAATTCTCAGATGACTGCAGAGCTCGTTACGGCGTCGCGCCTCGACCTCATTGGATCACCACCTACTATGGTGGACATGTACATTCTCGATCATCTTTCCCCTCAATCTATTTGTGAAGAGAGTATTAGGGTTTCTTGATTCTTGGAAAGAATTTCTTAATGGTGGTGAAGTCACGATTCAAAATGGGAGAGTTTAAATTAGAAAGTCACAACAAGCTATAGAAGTTTAACTCGGATCTTAGATGGAGAGTGGAGTTGATAGTATACCATCCTATCACCTTTCAAAGTCTGATTATCATATGATCCACATTTTATAATATAAATCAAATGTTGAAGAGGAGAGGAGTGAGGATTTTGGATCCATCATATACTACGCGTACCTCCACCGCTCGTTCTTAACATTGATGGAATTAATCACCTAATTGTGCAGAGCATAAAAAGGATTCTTAAGAGATTCGGAAGCAACATTATCTTTTCAAATGGTCTGAAAGATCCCTATAGCAGGGGAGGGTAAGCTACAATTTCAATAACCGTAGCTCTTTCTTTTAGGAATAATGAGAGCCGAGTTGGTTTCAACTATTCAAACAAATTCAATGCACAAATCTTACAGGGTGCTAGAGAATATATCGGACTCTATCCATGCCATCTATACAACTAACGGTATGTTCTATTCTACTAGTAAATTATGTCTATTTTACTTTTTTTTTCTCTCTCGAAGCTCATGATGTTTAGCTAACTTGTAGGGTCACATTGCTTGGATTTAAGAGCATCAAATGTAACTGATCCAGAATGGTTGACTGCGCAACGTGAAGAAGAGATCCACATTGTGCATGGCTGGCTAACGACTTACTATAAGGATCTTCAGATCATTTAATCTTTTGTATTGTTGGGTGGATTAATGAAACTGATTACAATGCAATATGTATAGATAAGGGAACAAGTACTATGAAAATTGTGTATCCGCCAATTTGGATTGATTGAAATCATTATTGGACTATTAAGTGGGCCGAAAGCACAAAAGACAAGCAATCGCCTTCCTTCCAAAATGTTCCTTCGATCCAAAGTCAAAAGTTCAATACTTGCAAGTAATTACTACTGATACATTTCGTCTCTGGTTAATACCACATTTCATTTCTGAACAGAAAAGTCATTTTCTTTTTCAAGTAGTGTTCGATCAATTATGTATTAATCAATATTCGATTGGTTAATTTGAGGTTATTAACAAAAAAGATTTGGCTAAGTCCCTTCGCTTCCTTTTGTCCAAGTTACTTATTTTTTTTATCCAAGTTTCTTCTCTTTTTGTCTAACTCACTTCCTTTTTTCTTTGGGAGTTTCGGGAATATCCTCATTCATAGGTCCGAGATCCACATCCATTTTCAATAGTTTTTTAGAGGAAAAAAATTTTATACCTCTCATTACCAACTACATACCATATAAAAATCGCTAATATATATCAGTTGTTATATATCAGTACACAAATATTAAGAAAATTGTTTATCCGCGCCAATTTGGATTGATGGTAATTAATCACAGTTGAACTATTAAGTGGTATTCTATTAACTTATGTGATAACTGATATGACACAGTGTGGGAAGTAAAATGATTAGGCATTAATGATCTAAGTGATCGAGATGCAAGAGAAAGTTCTGTCTGGGGTTCTGGTTTTGTTCCTCATACTCCTTTCCTCAAGAGTTGGCTTGAGGTCGCTTGATGGGAGGTTTTCCATCCATTTGGAGCAAAACAAATCAAACCATTTTTTTTTTGTTGTTGAAGGAATTAATGGAAAAAACTAAAAATAAATACTAAAAGTATGAACTAATTTAAGGTAGTAACAAGACTTTCTACCGAGAAAAGAACAATTAATCAGAAATAGCTACTACCACACTTTTAAAAGCAGTACCGGTCGTGCGAAAGTAGTACTAAGATGGGTGACCTCTTGAGAAGTCCTCGTGTTGCACACTTTTCCCTAAAAAAAGCAGTACCGGCCGTACGTAGTAATAAACTTCGTCATTACTTACTAAATACTAATTAAATTCTATTATATATCTGATTGGTACCGGCTACGATTATTGCTAAGGATTATTAACTTGTAGTGGTGTCTTATCTTTCTCTTCCCATTACTATTTGATAATGGCACGAAGAATGGGGCACTAATCACATAAGACAAGAAGCAATGGTACACTAATTAGCTAGGTCTCTTGTTCTCGTTGCTAACGGGCACAAAGTACTATCTCTTGTCCCCATTGCCGGATATAGCAAATCGGCGGTATAAATCTTCTATATATATCGTCGGAGACAGATTGGTAATTGTTCATCACGTCCAGCTTATTCGGGACAAGCTGGGCCGGCAAATCGATGCATCAAAAGTTCAAAACCTATGATACTACCAGCTCGCTCTTTCTAACTAACAACTTCGCTGCAATATATATATATATATATGGTGACTTCTACGGTACCTCGGACCCGGGTAAAATCCGGGGTACCGCATACCTTGAGTATGAAAACGCTATCTAGACCTCGAATTAGCATGATTTTTGGGCATGATACTATACCCTAACCCTTAATGAGTGAACCGTAGGTCCTATTTATCTAAATCATAAACTATAAACCCTAAGATGGTGCATTACTTTTTTTTGCCTATATTTGGATGAATCATAACCGTCGATTATTGTTTCTAATTAAATTGATCTTGGGGTATAAGATTTAGAGAATTAAGACCTAGGTTTTGATCTTTATGGGTTAGAGTATAGTATAATGTCCGAAAGATCAGTCAATTCAAGTTCTAGATAGCGTTTTCTTACTTAAGATATGCGGTACCCCGGATTTCACCCGGGGTACCGTAGAACTTCCCATATATATATATATACCACAAGTATTAAGTAGAAGCTGGTAAGAGAACGGGAAGCTAGCAAAGCAAATAATCCCATGGCGAACCTCCGGTTCCATATCCTCTACTTCTTCCTAGCCGCGGCTACGACGGCGTCGTTTGAGGTCCCCAGGCTGACCATGTACGACCCGCGTTACGCATCCCACCATCTTGCCGGCGGCCTGCAAACTTTGGCCTTGCCGGCGGCCATGGAAGATTTCGAGTCCCATTTCTACGACCAAACGCTGGACCACTTCAACTACCTCGCGGAGAGCTACGTCACTTTCCATCAGCGATACGTCGTCAACTCCAAGCACTGGGGCGGGCCCGGCGCTCCCATTTTCGCCTATCTCGGCGCCGAAGCACCCTTGACCCACAATTTCTCGGCAGCCGGAAGTTTCATCATTGACATCGCGCCAAGCTTCAATGCGCTCTTGGTGTACATTGAGGTACTTAATTACTCCATCCTTAATTCCTTTTTTACTTGACCCAAACTCTATAAATACTCCACGAACTCATGGGAACGGATAGTTGAATATGTTTAGTGATCAGCAAGGAATTTTTTGATAGTTATGATGATTCGTGTTAATTAATGTGCATGTGACGAAATGGGTTTTTTTTTTTATGTTTGATTAATCAGCATCGATATTATGGAGACTCGATCCCGTTCGGATCGTGGGAAGAAGTGTTAAGAAACTCGAGCACGCTTGGCTACATGAACTCTCAACAAGCTATCGCGGACTACGCGGAGATCATCCTTCACATAAAGGAGCGGTTCAATGCCAGCGATTCACCTGTGATAGTTGTGGGAGGATCCTACGGAGGAAGTACGTAAACCAGAGATAATACGTTACCTAGAATGGAAATTTTTTGAACTCCTTTGTTCTTAATCGGAAGTTTGAGGACTAGAATGAAACTTTTTTTGCTCCCTAAATTCTCCGAATATAATACGTTACTGTGATTTTTCAGTGCTGGCGACATGGTTCCGATTGAAGTACCCGCACCTAGCGATTGGAGCATTGGCTTCATCGGCCCCAATCCTTTACTTCGACGACATTACCCCACATGATGCATATGTCAATGCTGTCACCAAAGATTTTAGAGTAATGCTCTCTAACATTAGTTAATTCCCTCAATTATAGATAGCTTACAATATACTTATTAATTTTTATGTACATATTGTATATGGTGAGTACAGGATGCTAGCGAGACGTGCTACCAGACAATAAAGAAGTCGTGGGCAGAAATAGACGAAATAGCTTCCAAACCAGATGGTCTCTCTACTCTCGCCCAAAGGTTCAAGACCTGCGCGTAAGTTATCGTTAATAACATTGTTTGTAAATAGTATAAGATTCGTAATTAAATCTTTTCAAACAACTTGAATTATTGGGATCGACTGGTTTTTAAGATGGTTTTTTTTATAATGTGGTTTTTAAGATGGTATTAGAGCTTTTGATGATCGAGCGATCTTGTTCGAATCGAGATGACCTTTATTAAACACCTGATATTCAGATTTATTATACAAACTTTATGGACATGAATCAATTTTCATACGAAATGACATGTTAGTAAATGGTATATCTACGACTATAGCTCTCCTAAACTACTTTGTCACGTTGAAAACATGCATGATTTAGGCCATTGAAGGATTCGACATCTCTGACGGACCAATTGGAAGGGCTCTACGCTTCAGCAGCCCAATATAACGCACCACCAAGTTATCCAGTGACACAGGTATGCACCGCAATAGATGGATCTGGGCCCAACAATGATACTCTTGGGCCCATATTTGCTGGCGTCGTTGCTTACTACGGAGATATGCCTTGTTACATCAACGAACCTACTAATAATAAGCCCTCTGAAACCTACGGTGGATGGGATTGGCAGGTATTCAATCTGGGCTTCTTTTTGTTCTCGGCCTTTTCTTTTATTTGGGTTCAAATGGTTTAGTTGGGCTAAGCGGAGACCATTCAGGTGAAAAATGTCTTTCACTGACTCAGCCCAATGGCTTTCATGTAGACGTGCAGCGAGATGGTGATACCGATCGGGTATGGGAATGACACGATGTTTGGATCGGAAGAAGCTTTCAACCTCACCAAATTCTCAAATGAATGCAGAGAAAAATACGGCGTCGCACCTCGACCTCATTGGGTCACCACCTACTATGGTGGACATGTACATTCTCGATTATCTTTCCCCTCCAATCTTTTTGTTAAGAGAGTATTAGGTTTCTTAATTATTTGAATGAATTTCTTAATGGTGGTATTTAAAATGAGAGGGTTGTAATTAATAAGTCACAACAATCGATAAGAATTTAACTCGGATCGTAGATGTGGGCGGAAGTTGATAGTCTACTATCCTACCACTTTTCAATGTCTGATAATTATATGATCCCCCAATCATTTTATTAAATAAATCAAATGTTGTAGATGAGGAGAAAGCGTTTTCAGTCAGTGATATACTACGAATAATTACACCGTTCATTCTTAACCTTGACAAAATTGGTTATCTGATTTTGCAGAGCATAAAAATGGTTCTCAAGAGATTCGGAAGCAACATTATTTTTTCAAATGGTCTGAAAGATCCCTATAGCAGGGGAGGGTAAGCTACTATTTCACACACTCTGTAGCTCTTTCTTTTAGGGATAATGAGTGCCCAGTTGTTTTCATCTATTCAAACAAATTCGATGCACAAATTTTACAGGGTGCTAGAGAATATATCGGACTCTATCCACGCCATCTATACAGCTAACGGTATGTTCTAATTGTGTATGTTTTACTTGTTCTTTTCTTTTTGTTTCTCTTGAAGCTCATGATGTCTAGTTAACTTGCAGGGTCACATTGCTTGGATTTACAGGCATCAAATGTTACCGATCCAGAATGGTTGATTGCGCAACGTAAAGAAGAGATCCATATCGTGCATGACTGGCTAACGACTTATTATAAGGATCTTCAGGCCGTTTAGTCTTTTGTATTGTTGGGTGGATTAATGAAACTGAGTATAATGCAATAAATATAGTGGTGACTGACATGCTGTTGTTTCTCACACCTATAAAGAAGGGAACAAGCGTGTTGACTTTCTTGCTAATAGGGGGTACTTTGTTCCCTCTTGGTTGCATCCTTTCCATGTTCCAATCCTGTGATGTATCAGTGAATTTTGTATGATATTAAGAGACTTTCGTGATTGGTTTTGAATGAAGGTTAGAACACCCTATGTTCATGTTTTTTTAATGTAGTGGCAATGGTGGATAAAAGACATACCAAAGTGGATCTTTGGACCCTCTTTGGTTCTGAAGAAAATATAAATACAATAATTAAGTGTTGTTGAGATCTTTTTTTACCTAAACCTCACCAAGATTAATAATCAATATATCTACCACCAAATAACTATTAGATAATTGATTTAGTTATCATTGTTATATAATACATTCTAGTTTCTGCGTAAATAATAAGCAAAATATAACTACATACTTCAGGTCTCAAATTCTTAACTACTCGTCATATATCACCCAAAACCTTCTCTTGTTGAAACTCGCTATAGCTTATATTCATCATAATTAATGAATTCTTTGAAAATAATACCTCGGGTTTTGAACGTCAACTACATTATTGTGTGTATATTTGATGTGAAAATAGACTAGATGTTGTCTAAAACTAGATAGTAAGGTTGTCAACCCCCGGGTTGACCCGGACCCGGTCGAGCTAGTGGGTCAAGGGTTAATGGGTCGACCGTTTTAGCCCGGTTTGGCCCGAAAATATGGAAAGAGTCATTATATTGTACTTATCCTCATAAATTATATCAAATCCTATCTAACATATGAGTTATAACATATAATATTACACCAAAATAACATATCGTACTTAGATCCAGCAGATAGTGAAAATTCACACACACTTATATAACATAAATATTCAAATGTTCAACTTAGGATTTCAAAAATTGAGTTAGGCGAAAAGAAAAATCGGAAAATAGGCGTATTTCGCAAATCAAAGAAAAAAATGAAACAATTTGACCTCCAACCCGGTACCTTGTAGCGGTCAACCCGGCGGGTGCGTGCGGCCCGTTTTTCTCACCGGGTCAGGGTCAAATTGGATCGACCCGCGGGTTGACAACCTTGCTAGATAGAATTTTTGAGTTTTTTTAGAATCATGGTCGTTAAAAGAAGTAACTTAGCATTGCTGCTACCTAAACTTCAACTGCAAGTGTTAAAAAAGACATTTGCAATGGTCACGTAACAAACACTCTTTGATATTTAATGGGTGACAAAATCATAAATCATTATTTGATAGGATATATTGAGATTGATAGCATATGAATGCATTTAAAAAAAAAATTCGAAATATTGAAACCAACAACCAACGAAGATAAATACATTTTATGTTAGCTATAATCATAAAATAAAAAAGATGGACTTAAAATTTGAAAAAACACTAAATGCC
The DNA here is from genome assembly GCA_946122785.1 of Linum tenue. Classification (NCBI taxonomy): domain Eukaryota; kingdom Viridiplantae; phylum Streptophyta; class Magnoliopsida; order Malpighiales; family Linaceae; genus Linum; species Linum tenue. The sequence goes on along the minus strand of CAMGYJ010000007.1, from coordinate 63,207,124 downwards.
CAAAGCGCAGGTTTAAGCTAGTACCAATCAAAGAGATCAAAAGGGTACTGGTCATTTATAAAGGCAATTAAGAAGCCAGCAAGGCATGCAGTTAGCAACTAGATCATAAAAAAAAACTAATGGGCTGAAATCCCAAAAGACAAGAAAATCGCCTTTCCTTCCAAAATGGTCCTTCGATCCCAAGCCAAAAAATTTCAATACTTGCAAGCAATTACAAATACATTTCGTCACTCCTTACTAATTAAATCCTTATCATAATTGGTATTCTCGGCTTGCCGTTATTCTTTGTGTTTGATAAATGAGTACCAATTAAGCTTAAAAGAAGACCAAATTTATTTTGTCACCTCTAACTTGCAGTGGTGTCTTGTCTTTCTCTTCCTATTTGTTCCATCCCCATTGATAATGGCACATATAGTGGAGCACTACTACATAAGATAAGAAGACAATAACCATATAATGTGGGTAGGTTCTGTTGGTTCAATTAGGATCACAAATGAGTTCCATGTAGTCCTTGTAGTCCACTACTTAGGGGAGCATACTTGTTGAACTTCTGATCGATATCGCTTTTTTCTCACTAGTATTTAGACGGCTCTATCCAAAAAAACGAGATTTAACTATCTATTTTCGATATATTTCACTTTTACATTTGATTGCCCATGAAAAAAATTCAAGAAACAAATCATTATCTAGCAGTGCAACGAACTAGCGTAGTATATATCTTTCTAAGGCAAATGAAGATAACCAAATAGAGCCAAATACCGAAGCAAGGAATCATTAAAATTACTGAAAGTGGTTCAAAGCCAACCGATGGAATGAGTTTCCTTTTCAGAAGAAAAAAACAGAGCAAGAAGAAAGAAAGAAAGAGAAGCATCCTTGCTAGCTAAGGGTCGATCAAACAAACAAATAATGTGCCAACTTCTCCAAGTTGTTGTGCACGAAATATAACTAAGGTGAATATTATCACTCTCAAAGTCTGCAAGGAACAATAATCATAATTGCAACAATAATTGAAAATGTTGCATAAAATAGATCAATAACACCACTTTTTCTAATATTAATTAAAGTTTAGTGTGATAAAATTAGAAATTTAACCATTAGAATATGTCACATTAATCTCTTTTAGTATATGCAACGCTTCTAGATATCATGTTGTTTATACATTTAAGCAACATTGCGTTTTCAATCGTGAGTAGCAATTACGCTTCAACAAGATCATTTCAAATGGTCGTGGCAGTGTAGATCGACGATTGCAAGTATGATTTCGCTCCTCCATCTGGCTCCATTGATCAAGATCAAGTTCATCCCTTGACATTTGAATTCCATGGTTGATTAGGTTGCTTGCCAAGCCAGGATGAACACATTACTACCAGTGGACTGGGTTGTTATTTGTGATATCATTGCTCTTGTTTCCCTTGTTTGGGGTCGAAATAGTAGGATTCATATTTGTAAAAAAAAAAAGCAAAAGGTTGCAAATGATGGTCGAAGAAGGCCACCACAATTAGGGATGGCAATGGGTCGGGTTGGAGCGGGTTTTGCCAAACCCAAACCCAAACTCATGGGTTTATCCGCCAAAAAAACCCGGGGTAAAACCCGTTGGGTTTGAAAAACTCAAACCCAACCCAACCCGCTGAGTATCCGTGGGTTTTTGTGGTAAAAATTTACAATAACAAGTTTCTTTCAAAATAAAAGTTTTAACATCAATTTTCTCATACAAATTAATCATACAAAAAACACCAATCTAGAGCATACAAACAAACCGCAAATGGTCAATACAAATTGTTCGAAATTAAAGATAAACATATATAAACAATAAAATTAATTGAAAGCCTCTTCCTCGTCAACTAAGTTTCTTCACTCTCCACTTCATAATATCAACTTCATTTTAAACAATTAGAAAGAACAAATTATACATGTCTCCACAAACATATAGAATATTAGTTGTTTAAGGAAGATATATTATTTAGAATATTAAATATACCGGGAAAGTAATTATATGTGTGTGGGCGGGTACCCATGGGGCGGGTTTACCTAAACCCAAACCCAACCCAACCCGGTGAATAGTGTAGCTGGTTTAAACCCGAACCCGGCCCAAAACCCGTCAACACGAGTTTTACCCACGTTGACCGGGTTGGGTCGGGTGGATACCCTTGGGTTCGGGTTTTGTTGCCATCCCTAACCACAATAAAAACTCAAACCCATTGTTGCCTAAGTGCCTCTCCCATTTACAAACACATTTGTTGGTCAAAAGAAAAGTCATATCTCTCTTTCAACTAGCACCTTATTGCGATATATATACATCTCCCACAAGTATTGAGGAAAATATCAGAAAACAGCTTACTAATTAGACGCAAGTCATCCCCATGGCCAAATTCCGGTTCCATATCCTCTACTTCTTCCTCTTCTTCCTAGCAGCGGCTTTGCCGGCTACGACGTCGTCGTTTGAGGTCCCCAGGCTGACCATGTACGACCCACGGTACGTATCCCGCCACGATCTCGCCGGCGGCCAGACTCTGACCTTAACGGCGGCCATGGAAGATTTCGAGTCCCATTTCTACAACCAAACGCTGGACCACTTCAACTACCGCCCGGAGAGCTACGTCACTTTCCGGCAGCGATACGTCGTCAACTCCAAGCACTGGGCCGGGCCCGGCGCTCCCATTTTCGTCTATCTCGGCGCCGAAGCACCCTTGACCCACAATTTCTCGGGATACAAAAGTTTCCTCACTGACATCGCACCAAGCTTCAATGCGCTCTTGCTGTACATTGAGGTACTTAAATTACTCCCCTCGATCTTTTATTAACTTCTTCCATTTTATGATGTGGCCTCCGTACCATGATATATCTCTCACTATATATCCAAACTCTTACAGATATTCGACGAATTCATAAGAATGAATGGTTTTATCTGTTTGGTGGTCCACAATTGATAAATTCCAAAGGTTCGATTAAATATTTTTCTTGGTGGTTAATGTATCAGCATCGATACTATGGGGAATCCATTCCATACGGATCGAGGGAAGAAGCGTTCAGGAATTCGAGCACACTTGGGTATATGAGCTCTCAGCAAGCTATTGCGGACTACGCAGAGATCATCCTTAACGTAAAGGAGCAGTTCAACACCGACAATTCACCGGTGATCGTTGTCGGAGGATCCTACGGAGGAAGTACGTAAACAAAACAATAATACATTAAATTGTGCGCGTATGGACTTCTTTGTTCCTTATAAGAAGTTGAAGAGTTAGAATGAATTTTTATTTATTTATTTATTTATTTATTTATTTATTTATTTATTATTATTATTATTATTATTGTGTTGATTGGGCTTTGGTAAGTGCTGGCAACGTGGTTCCGATTGAAGTACCCGCATCTAGCTATTGGAGCATTGACTTCATCGGCTCCAATTCTTTACTTCGACGATATTACTCCACAGGATGCATATTACAATGTCGTCACCAAAGATTTCAGGGTATAATACTCTTTCAATCATAAAATTACTCTTTCTATTGTAGCACACTCTTATAACTATTTAGGTGTTTACTTGCATGTACGCCGAGTAACAGGAGGCTAGCGAGACGTGCTATCAGACAATAAAGAAATCGTGGGTAGAAATAGACGAAACCGCTTCTAAACTAGATGGTCTTTCTACTCTTGGTAAAAAATTCAGGACTTGCGCGTAAGTTACTACTGATTAATCTTACTAGTTCCGATTCTAATTTGCATCTAGAATAAACCCATCGTGTTTAGAGGTAAAATAATTAGCATGTCCTAATTAAGCATACACAAAGCCTTATAGAATCTTATAACGTTGAAAATGACCGTAAAATGCATGGTTTTAGGCCGTTGAAGAATTCGACATATCTGACGAACAGTTTGGGCGGGCTGTACGCTAGAGCGGCCCAATATAATGCGCCACCAAATTATCCAGTGACCCAGATATGCACCGCAATAGATGGATCCGGGCCCGATAAAAGTACTCTCGACCGAATATTTGCTGGGGTCGTTGCTTATTACGGGGAGAAGCCTTGTTATATCAACGAACCAGCTCAGCCCTCTGAAACCGACGTCGGATGGGAATGGCAGGTATTCTGTTTGGGCTTTTTCTTGTTATGGACTTGTTTTTTTATCTGGACTCGGACGGTTTAGTTGGGCTAAGTGGAGACCACCCAGGTTAAAAAAGGCCTTCACTGACTCAGCCCAATGGTTTTTCTTGTAGACGTGCAGCGAGTTGGTGATACCAATCGGGTTTGGGAATGACACGATGTTTTGGTCGGAAGATGCTTTCAACCTCACCGGATTCTCACATGACTGTAAAGAAAAATACGGCGTCGCACCGCGACCTCATTGGGTCACCACCTACTATGGCGGACATGTATATTCCCATCTTCCCCTAAATCTCCTTGCGAAGGGAGTTGAGGTTTCTTGATTCTTGGATGACTTTTTTATAATCTAGACGAAATCACCTAATTTTGCAGAGCATAAAAAGGGTGCTTAAGAGATTCGGAAGTAACATCATCTTTTCCAATGGTCTGAAAGATCCCTACAGTAGAGGAGGGTAAGCTAATTCTTTTAACAATAACGAGAGCTCGACTATTTTCATCGTTACAGGAAACCAAATCGATTCACAAATTTTTCAGGGTGCTAGAAAACATATCGGATACCATTCATGTCGTTTATACAACAAACGGTATGTCATATTCAACTAGTAGAATTGGCATTCCATGCTTTCTTTTTTCATTTTTTTTCGTGTTGAATCTCATGATGTTTTGTTAATTTGCAGGGTCGCATTGCTTGGACTTGTACGGATCAAGGGTAACTGATCCAAAATGGTTGACTGCTCAACGTGAAGAAGAGATCGACATTATGCATGGATGGCTTACAACTTACTATAAGGATCTTCAGGTGGATTAATGAAATTGATTTCAAGAACTACTGTTAGCTAGAGGTGATTATATTTCAATGGTTCACCCCAATGTACTTAGAGACACTCCAGAAAGAGAAGTACACAAGAACCATACAGCACGTTACACAAACCACCTATCTATATGCATGACTACTACTAAACTTGGACAACAGACAATACAACGATTTATATACTTCAAAAAACAGCAGGACTCAGAGTCTGATCAGGACACCAAACAGTCTCCTGATCAGGACATCCTGACACCGTCCAGATCGGGTCGTCATCAATCCAACGATCATAAGCGAACAACTCATTGACATATTCATACAACACACTAAAAGCATTTACGTGGGAATATGCTTAACACGTCGCTTATGACTATGCTTTAACGTGTGTTGTGAATATTCATAACACGTGTAATGTTCTTACAGAGCACATATGTTGGAATTTGGTCCGGTTGCATGAAAATGGTTGAACCACTAATGCATCGGTTGTGTTGCCTGTTTAGTAATTACAGTTTTTTTATTAAAGCAACACGTCCCTCCAATTCCATTTGCATGAAACAATGCAATGCTTGGAATTGCAACTTGAATTCCCAGAGACACGTTGCATGGATAATGGCAGTTATGGAGCAAAGTTTATCCATATTCTTGTCAAATAATTGCAACGTTTTATATGAAGCAAAGCAATGCTTCGTCCCCAAGCATTATATCCGTTTGGACTCTATAAATAGAGGTGGTCGGATGAGAGAAAAATACACCAAAAAAATTCTTTCTTCTTCCTACTAAAAAGTTCTAAGTATGCTTTAGGTACTTAAGCCTGGAACCTAAAGTGGTGATAGTTTTATCCTCGGGAGAAATTTCCTGTAACCCTAGGCTTGTTGAGGGTGGAAATATTCTTTTCGGAAAGTGAACGTAGTTCACGACTCTATCATAATCCTAGTCACCCGGTCTCGGGCTATCGTACGTATACCCTCGTCCTTAAAAGTCCCAACATTCGAAAAGAATATTTCTCCGGTACGATGACTCGAACCGCTCTTTACAAGAAACTAAATCTGGTCTATGGAATTATGAGAATGTTCGATGATGGGTTTTTCATCGATGGCAGTAGAAGATGGGTTTTCTTCGTACTTATCTCATGGTGTATTCCATATCCGGAAGGTAACTTGGAAGAGGGATGATTCGAAGATGAGGAAGAAGGAGAATGATTCGTAAAATGGAGAAATAGAAGAATGAAAATTGCCTTTGGGTAGGTCACATACTCAATGGTTAATTAGTCTAATTCTCTATTCGACATTTACGAAGTTCTAGATAAACTTGGATTTGTCTAGTGGTTTGGTGGTGTGGTTTTGTCTAATGGTTTATGTTATTTTAAACCAAGGAGACAAAATTGTATATACAATGTTTGATGATTCTGGTAATAGAGTCGTTGTGTTTGTATGTAGATGACATATTTATCTTTGGGACCAATCAAAGATACGTGATTTTGTCAAGTGGTTTATGTTATTTTAAACCAAAGAGACAAAATGTGTACACAATTTATGATGATTCTGGTAATGAAGTCATCGTACATTTGTATGTATAAGATATGCTTATCTTTGGAGCCAATAAAAGATAAGTGAACTTTGATAAAAAGTTGTTATTTCAATTCTCCATGTAGGACATGGGGGAGGCAAATGCAATTCTGTGTATTGAATCAAGCGGAACGACAAGAAATAGTCCTTCTCTCAATTTTTCTGCATGAGAAGGTACTTGCATAAATTCCATGTCAAATTGGGGATTCGATGTATGCATGACTTACATGATACTAGATATTGCATATGCAATAGAACAATTAAGTTGGTACGTGATGAATCCTAGTTCTCATCATTTGAAAATAAAATGAGGCGTGTACTAGGATATGCCAAATGCACACTGTATTGACTTATAGTGGCTTTCCATCAATTTTGGAAGGATTTGTTGATGTTTGGTGGATTTCTCATGTTAAAGGTGATACTTCAACATTGAGATGAGTCCTCTTGCTTGGGAGAGGTGCCATATTTTGGGCCTCTAGAAAGCAAACTTGCATCACTAAGTTTCACTATGGAATCAAAGTTTGTGTGGTCTTGGTTTCTCTTAGAGAAGAGACATAATTGTTGAGAGGTTTGGTTTATGACATATATTTATGGCCTAAACCAATCTCACCTATTACTATCTTTTGTGATAGTAATGCTAGTTTGGCTAAGGCATATAGTCAAGTGAAAATGACAAGTATGGTCATGTGGGAGTAAGAAACGGTAAAATCTGTGAACTGATAATTCATAGAGTTGTGTCTAGACAGTAAGACCAGACTTGAAATAATTTGGTTGATCATTTGACGAAGTGGTTAACTAGTGACTTGGTGATCAAGTCTGTGAAAGGGATGGTTTAAAGTCCATATAATTTCTGGTAATGGGACACCCAATTCCCCTCTAATACAACGTTAGAGGCTGAATTCAATGTGGAAAGCTTATTATCAGAAATTGGAAGCACGAAATTTGTCATCCCGAGGTATGTGCTTGTTATCCTGCATGAGAGAAGAGGATGAAGTTCAAAACTTCTTAATTGAATCTTTGAAAAAGTGTATTATGCGGGTACATGAATAAGAGATTCAACCTATGTAAGCATGAAGTGTAGCCGCTTCAAGAAACCCGGACTTTGGTTTCGTGTGCGCTTATGAGAAGGATTGGACACATGGCGGATAATAGTGTCAAGGCGCTTAGAAGTTTTGAAAACTTAAGTGTATATTATCTTCGAATATTCATATGAGTCAATGGGTTCAATCGTTACCGACACCCTTTGTATTCGAGTATTCGTCAAGTGTAATATACTAAGGTGAAAATTCAATCGTCACGATATTTTCATTTATGCTTAAGTTTTGTTGGAAGAATGTTGTGATTTTAGTGAATTTGTAGAATACACTAAAATGGGGGAGGATTGTTGGAATTTGGTCCGGTTGCATGAAAATGGTTGAACCACTAATGCATCGGTTGTGTTGCCTGTTTAGTAATTACAGTTTTTTTATTAAAGCAACACGTCCCTCCAATTCCATTTGCATGAAACAATGCAATGCTTGGAATTGCAACTTGAATTCCCAGAGACACGTTGCATGGATAATGGCAGTTATGGAGCAAAGTTTATCCATATTCTTGTCAAATAATTGCAACGTTTTATATGAAGCAAAGCAATGCTTCGTCCCCAAGCATTATATCCGTTTGGACTCTATAAATAGAGGTGGTCGGATGAGAGAAAAATACACCAAAAAAATTCTTTCTTCTTCCTACTAAAAAGTTCTAAGTATGCTTTAGGTACTTAAGCCTGGAACCTAAAGTGGTGATAGTTTTATCCTCGGGAGAAATTTCCTGTAACCCTAGGCTTGTTGAGGGTGGAAATATTCTTTTCGAAAAGTGAACGTAGTTCACGACTCTATCATAATCCTAGTCACCCGGTCTCGGGCTATCGTACGTATACCCTCGTCCTTAAAAGTCCCAACAACATATTCATCAACCCTTTAGTTGTCTTTAATTTTGCACTAAAATGACGTGACCGAATCATCATACCATTTGATCATTGCGCTGTCCAGGAACCTGGTGACAGCATTTGTCTTTTAATTTTCCTTCTCCTCTTCATTTCCCCACCACAGACAATGGGAATAAGAAACCGGAATCAATCATCACCATCATATTCATTTTGATGGTGCACTGATACGTCATGGATTTGGATAGCTCCCTTTTCTTAGCGGGAGTAGACCAGTTTCTCCTTTCTTGACAAGAATGGCCAGAGATTTCTTATTTTCTGAAATATTGCTTGCCTTCTATTCCGTTCATTCCTACCTTAAATACATGAATTAGAAAGACCCTATCTATGTGGAACCAACTCCACGTTTTGCTCTACTTCAACGACACTTCCTCCACTAACTCTAACAACTTGCACGTAATCACGGTAGCAACTCTTGGGTTGGGCTGCTTGTGCCTAGTGATGGTTGGGCCTATGAATAGTCGTATCATGCACGTCCTATATATAATGCACATATTTTCACGATTTCACCATTACATATAGCATGTAGCGTAAAATTACGAAAAATGTACGTTACTGTACGTACGCGATCTAATGGTTGAGATCGGGAAGATCCTTGATTCAAACTGATATTACATTACGCAGCACACAATTAGCTAGCTATCCATCACTCTTCATGATTATTCGGGCGAGGCAATCCATTATAGCTAGTGATCACCATGGAACAAAAACACACGTATAGGGCAAAATTTGGTTGCTAGATATGTATTACTAGCTAGCTTCATATAGACGCATCACGCATGCATGCACAAACACTATATAACCTAATCTTGGTAACTATTTCAACTGCACTAGATCTGTGTAGTACTTCGAAAGCCACCTCCCGATAATTTCCAGCTCAGTCTTGCGCTGCTTGATTAACCAATCGGGGTCACTTGGCCTTGATGTCAGTATATCCAGACTATGAGATCCTGAAATACGTGCAAGAACACAAAAATTCAATCTATTAATTTATGGAAGTTTATTGGTACAAGTTGTAACACAAAAAAGCAGGCATGATTTTCATTATCTAATTAGATATAAGTAGAGAATTGATGGTTACATTAAGATAATCGCGATCCATAGCAATCGCATAATGGTTTGACGATGGAGTTAGGTTGAAACTAGAAGGGGCGCTGTAGCTGTACTCAATTTTGAAATATAGATAAAGTTACATGTAAAATTTGCACAAATTTAGTAATTAGAACAGTCAGGTGAGGTTTTAGCCCCCGCCTCCCACAATTACGACAATTTAAGTCAGCCCCACATTCGTTCGAATTTCTGGTTTCGCCACTGTAATTAGGGGTGGCTGTACGGTCCGGTCGGGTTAAATTGGCTCAAATTGATCCGGTCCAGTCCGGTCTTTTCGAAAATATAAGGACTAAAGATTGGATTGGATACAGTCCGGTTTTGATCCGGTCCGGTCCCAATTCGGTCTTGATTTTATATTGAGTTTGTGGGGATTTGAGTGGTCTAAGGCCTGAAAAGGTGAGGAGTTGGTAAAGTTTTGTACTAAGTGCAAAGGTTTGTGACCGTTTATGCTAATTACCCTTAAGTTTTGGGTGTTGAGCTCTCTTATCCGGCTTATCCAGTTTTTTATCCGGTCCCGAACGGTTTTTTACCTCAAATCTAAGCCCAAACATTGGATTGGATTGTTTACTATCCGGTCCCGATCCGGGTTATACGGTCCGGTTACGGGTAAAATCAAAAAACCCGGACCAAATAGCCAGCCCTAACTGTAATGGTTGATACATGATTGTGTGATTGCAGTCTTTTTTCTATTCTCTTTCATTTTCTTATTACTAATAATATTCACCTTTATAATAAAAATAGGGTTGTGTGATTGATTTATGAGATGCGTAAAAGAATGATTTTGATATGTTTACGAGATTGAGTAAAAAAAAATCATATAAACAAATAAAAAAATAGAAGCTAATTATTTACATGAATGCGCCATCCTTAATTTATATAGGTTGGTGTGGGATGGGGAGCGCAGAAGCAGGGTTTTGGTTCCACTTTTTTCAGACATGTATGTCTTCATTGTCATATAACTTTGCATCCACTGACCAAAATTGTGTGCATGCATCCACCACTTAATTAATCAACTTAATCAATAAACAAATGGATAATTAATTAGTATGTAAAACGTGGTAATGTGTACCATTAACGGTAGACAATGCGATAATGCTATCTGATATGTCCTTCAACACCCTGTGAAACATTATTGGTGGCCAAAATCAACATCATCATCAATTCATCATCAATTCATCATCATTATCAAATACTCCAAAAAAATTGTTCAAAGAAGAGAAGGATATAGCCCACGAAGATTCATCGTGCCCTATTCGGGGAAAAAATTGTAAATTACGTACCCGCCGCTGCTGTAAGGATCTCTCATCCCATTTGAGAAGATGATGTTGCTAGCAAATCTACGCAGAGCCAGCTTCAAGTCCTGCTCAACGGGTAACATATGCTTGATCAATATATGTAACGAAGAATTTACGAATAACGTTACATCATGTAGTGACGATTATTTAACGTACGTGGCCTCCATAAAAGGTGGTGACCCAGTGAGGCTGTGGAAGGATTCCAAATCGGCTCTCGCAATTCTTGGTGAAGCTGTTGATGTTGAAAGGCTCCGGCGGGAACATCGTGTCGCTATCGTGCCCTATTCGGAATACTAGCTCGCTGCACGTCTGTGTCATCGACCATATATATATAAGTTCACTAAACCATTCGATTTGTTTACTTTTAGCAACCGTTTCTTGGTCGCAAAAGATCCTTTTTTTTTTATAGTGAATTCGCTTCAGTAACATTAATACAGTTATATATATACCTGCCATTTCCATGCACTGTCTGAAGCCGTAGGAGGAGAGGAGTCGTAGACATCGTAGCAGGAGCTGTCTCCCTTGTAAGCAACCACGCCGGCGAGTATCTGCCCCAGAACGTCGCCGTCCGGGGCTCCGTCGATGGCACGGCAGACTATGCTGACGGGATACTCCGGCGGCTCGTTGTACTGCGCCGCCTCCGCGTACATGGAGTCCAAGTAATCCTTCAAATCGAATGTCCTTCTCAAAGGACTGCCACACATGCACATATAAAATAACACGTACGAGAAGAGATAAATATTTAACAACTACATAAACGAACTAATGGATAATTTTACGTTTTTTCTCTCTCCAAATGTCTTGTAATGTTGATAGACATGTGGTTCGTCATTGATTGGTTTAGTCATATAAACATATAAACCACTTAATTGTGGCATAATGTAATAACGTGTACGAGTACGAACTCTTAGTATCGGGTCCAAATTGTACAATAAGGTGGATTTGCACTCCAAATGTCTTATAATGTTGATAGGCATGTGATTCATTGATTGGTTTAGTCATATAAAGTAATTAAACATGTTACTTTTACCGGCAAGTTTTGAATTTCTTGCCGAGGAGTGAAAGGCCGTCGGGCTTGGAAGCCACTCTTTCGATTTCAACCCACGACCTGCGAATCGTCTCGTAGCAGCTCTTGCTATCTTCCTGCATGGGACGACGACATCACTAGGACGTTACGTTACATATATATCGAAAGTGCGCGTGTGAGACCGATATTATAACTGATTTGGTGTTTGAACGATTCGATGTTACTTTGAAATCCTTTGTGACGACGGAGTAGTAGCCATCTCCAGGCGCGACTCCATCGAAATAGAGAATTGGAGCCGACGAAGCCAGCGCTCCAATCGCTACGTGTGGGTACTTCAGCCTGAACCAGGACGCCAGCACTGCAGGATTGTTGTGTCCCCAGTCCCACCTTATCAGATCTATCGAGCGTATCATAGAATTTTCCAATAAAATAATATCCTATATATGTAAGAAACTTACTTCCACCGTAGGATCCTCCAACGACGATGACGGGGGAGTTCTTGGCCGAGTAAGTCTGCTTGACGTGGAGGATGATGGCGGCATAATCCGCAATCGCCTGAGCAGAGTTCAAGTAGCCGAGGGAAGTGGCGTTTCTCGAAGCTTTCTCCCACGACCCAAACGGGACGGACTCCCCGTAGTACCGATGCTTTTTACGTGGATGGCAGATTAGTAACACGTTCATGACATACAAATATCGGAGAAATTTTAAAAATCATAATAACTACTCTTAACGTTAATACGTAAATTATCTAACTTCTATCCCTCTGCGCGATGAAGAATATAACTCGCGCGGTGAACAAAAATAAACCGTTTAATTTTGTACCTCGATATATAAGAGGAGGGCCTTGAAATGGGGAGCATTCTCAGTGAGGAAGCCAATATCGGTCCAGGCGTAGTCGATCCTGTCTTCGGGCCCAAAGTAGACCAAAATGGGAGCGTTGGTATCGGCGCCACCCCAGTGTTTGACGTTGACGATGTACCTCTGCCGGAAAGTGGTGTAACTTTCCGGCTTGTAGTTGAAGTGGTCAAGCGTCTGGTTGTAGTAAAACGTCACGAAATCACCACTCTCGTCATCGTGGGCGGCGGAGGCAGCGAGCTGCCTTGCTTGCTTTGGGCTATTTGGTCTGTGGATGCCAAGTCCGGCGAACTTGGCTTGTGTTGGAGGGAAGTGAAGCGTTAGGAAGAGGAGTGATAATGAAAGGATTAATAGCGTTGGTTGGCTGAGAGTTTTCATACTAAGGGAATGGAAGTTTTGTGTGTTGGGAATTAGGATGTTTTGTTATTTTATTTGTGGCGATGATTCACTGTCCTGGGCTCAGGCCTATTTATAGTACTTGATCAACGTGCTGGGCCCATTAGGTTGGAATTTTGATGAGGGAGGAATAGAAACGTGGAGGGCCCATGTGCATGAAACAACAAGGAAAAGGCCAAAAAGGGGGAAGAAAGAAAAGCAAACAACACTAACACCCCCCAGTTGACTCGTTGACTTGAATGGGGAGGGACAGACCCACAAATGAGGATTGCACTAAGTTCGATTTCTAGGTAATCCAAAACAAAATTCAGCGGATGTACCGTCGAAATTATTTGGCAGAATATTGATCCTGAAATTTTAACCTCGAACCAAACTCAGCTAGTTTTTGGGTAGGTATATTGAGTAAAAATGTCCTCCAAACACTCAAATTCGTATATTATCAAAATTCTTGGTACAACTATATTGTCATAAATGCTAATACATAAATAAGTTTTACCCACATCCAATTTTAAACATGTCATCACTGAGTATTTTTCATCTTTGACTCGATCGACCATTACTGTTTTGGTTTTGAATTTAATATTTTGTGAAAATTTTTCAGTGGCAATTCGACCCATCCATGGTGGGAGTGAGAGGGAGATAACATGGTCTTCATCTAAACTAAAGTTTGTTTGTTAAACTTACTTGGTTGATTTGTCACTTTTGACTAGTTTGAGTGTTGAATCTGGGTGTGTCATTTTGATATATATAATTCCTACACATAGGTTTTATTTAAAATCATTATTTGGACTCTTAGTTTTTAGCTAGGTATAGGTCTTACTGATGTGTAATCGTCAAATTCATATTTTTATACTATTTTGTTAATATTTCCCAAATCTAATATAAGCCAAATTCTTTAAAAGAAAAGAACAAAATTGAAACTCCCGATTAGCTAAATTTTTCAATCATTCACTAATTCTTCTACTCACACTGTATTTTTCAAATCCTAACATCCAAATTAGACCAACCCCTTATTCGAGAAAAATAATCCCCTTCTGATTATTATCATGAATTAGGTCTATAGACACTAATTGGATATAGAACGGACCTCAGTTTAATTATACGCTCCATTAGAAAAGGAGAAGTCTTTTTTGATCATTAATTGACGGCAATATATATTGGGATAACTTTAGCTGTAGTGTAAGGTGAGTCATGGAGCTACTCCTCATATAGAGTGTAAACTAATGGCCATATGAAGCGCTCGTGAAGGCCTACGGGTCGCCAAACAAGACCTTCAAGGATAAAGACACATCTTCAAAGCAAAACAAACAAACAAACAACAAAAAATGTCGCTAGAGCTGAGAACTATTATTGGCCACCATTATTAATTCGAATGGACACCACTCAATTACAGATCGTAATGATGTTTTTACCCTCGATGGACACTTTGGCCATTAGGACTCCGCACTTATCCAAAAATATGCCTTGCTCTCGTCACTCTTTTCTCTTCTAAATTCTAATCCTTCGATATCCCTTTAATTAGATCTTTCTCTTGGCATCTCATAGGGTAGAGAAGAACTGCGATATCCCTTGTCTTTTGGAATGACCATCTTGTCTTGAAAGGAGCAGTCAGCAGAGAAAAGGAGAAAAAAATGAATAGCTTGAATTTTTGCTTTACAAAGGAGTTTAATTTGTTGTCATGGTAATGCACTATCTGAAAATCAAAACGAAAGGCAAGAAAGGGTACATGGCTCTGAAGGTTGACATGGAAAAGACTTATGATAGAGTTGAATGGCCCTTTCTACTTGCGGTTTTGGAGAAGATGAGATTTAGTTCTAAGTGGCGAGGATGGGTTCTGGAATGCCTCAAATCCACTTCGTTTTCAGTTATGATGAATGGCACGCCGGCAGGCTACTTCACCCCGTCAAGGGGGCTGCGGCAGGGAGATCCTCTCTCTCCACTTCTTTTTGTGCTTTGCACTGAAGGATTTGCGGCACTCCTTAATAAGGCAATTGCGGAAAGAAAACTTCAAGGGGTGAAAGTAGCCCCTCGGGCACCTAGGATTACCCACCTGTTCTTTGCGGATGATTCATATCTATTCCTCCGTGGGTCCCTACAGGAATGTGAGAATCTGATTGAAGTGTTGAATGAATATGAGGAACTTAGTGGTCAAAGGGTGAATTTGGACAAGTCTGCGGTTTGCTTTAGTAAAAACATTACTGTGCCCGACCAGGAGTTTCTGGCTCAGATCTTGGGGGTGGGAGCGGTTGGTGTCCATGACAAATACCTAGGACTACCTTCTCTGATAGCCCGATCTAAAATGGCTACTTTTCGATACCTCGAAGAAAAACTCCTTGAGCGGCTGCAGGGGTGGAAGCAAAGGACATTGTCATGGGCTGCCAAGGAGGTCTTGATTAAATCAGTTGCATTGGCGCTTCCGTTACATGTCATGTCCTGTTTCAAACTTCCCCTTTCCCTGTGTAGGCTCTTGGATAAACACGTGGCACGGTTTTGGTGGAATGTGGTGGAGGGCCATTCTAAAATTCGTTGGTTATCGTGAAGGAATATGTGCCGAAGCAAGCACGATGGGGGAATGGGGTTCCGTCGGTTTGAGCTGTTCAATCAGGCCTTGTTAGCCAAGATTGGGTGGCAGATCATTACCGAACCCCAATCCCTGCTAGCTCAAGTCTATAAGGGTAAGTACTTCCCTACTGGTACGTTCCTTACGGCTACTGCAAGATCCCGGCCATCTTGGGGCTGGCAGAGTATTCTGTATGGCAGGCAATTGCTGGAGCAAGGGTTAAGATGGCAAATAGGTAATGGGCGGAAGGCATCCCTTCTCTCTTCGAATTGGATTCCTCAGCTTCACCCCTCCCCCGGTACAATCCCCTGGTACTCCCGGATGGGAACGACCTTCGAGTGGAGGAAGTTCTTTGTCCTGGGGAGGGACGTTGGAATGATTCGAAGCTCAGTCAATGGTTTGATCCCCCTACCTGTCGTGCCATAAAGACTATCCCGCTTCCGAGGCATTGCATTGAGGATCGTCTTGTCTGGCAGAACTCTGCGGATGGAATTTTCTCGGTTAAATCGGCCTATCACCTTGCCGTCCGGTTGGATCAGCAAAGCAGTCGTTGTAAAGATACAGTTAGTTGGATGGATAAACCCAATTGGATCCGGGTTTGGGAGGCCAACATACCGCCCAAACTTAAGGTGTTTGTCTGGCAAGTCTTAAATCGGATTCTCCCCACAACTGAGGCGCTTAGAAATAAGGATGTGGTGGTCCATCCTAGGTGCCCTGTCTGTTGGGAGGCAGAGGAAACCATGGAACATTTATTTCTGGATTGCCCGGTGGCTAGGGCGCTTTGGGATTATTCTGGCCTGGAATACCTGGGTCAGGGCCTGCCTCGCCATACTTTTCCGCTTTTTCTGAAACGACTGTTAGCTCTCATTCGACAACCGGAGTTGGTTATGATGGTGGTTGCTGTCCTATGGAGGATCTGGCGCTCTCGGAATTGGGTTGTTTTCAAAGGCAAGCAATTCGTGATCCCGGCCTTGTTGCGCCAGTTAAATCAACAGGTGGATGAGTGGTTGCGTGTGCCGATTGAGAAGGAAAACCCTGCTTGTGTTCCTAGGACTCCTATTATTTTCACAGGGGGTGGTAGTCAGGTTATATGCAGTTGGGATGGGGCGACTCGGCAGGGATCCCACTCGGCGGGAGGAGTGGTGATAATGACTCCATCAAGAGAAATTTTGTTGGCCCGCGGGTTCCAAGTCCAGTGCATTGATGACCCGATAACGGTGGAGGTCCTGGCACTCCGTGAGGCCTTATATTGGTGTCTGGAGATTGGGTTCTATGAGGTTTGCTTTGAAGGCGACGCCAAGGTTGTCATTGATAAGATCATTCGGGCGGAGGTTGGTGACATTCGGATGGGGGCGGTATTGGAAGAGGTGGTATCTTGTTTTGCCTTGCATCCGGGGTTTAGTGTTCGATTTGTAGGTCGTCGTAACAATAGGGTAGCCCACTTGGTGGCTAGAAAGGCCCTTTCATTGTCTTCGACTGCGAGTCGTTTGTTTGATTTTCAGACCTGGCTGTTTTCCAGGGTGTAACTATCTTTTTGGTGATTCAATATATATGAATATCTTTTGTAAAAAAAAAAAAATTTGTTGTCATGCTATCAGGTTGTTTAATCTTGATCGTAGCTATATATCCCGATGCTGTTTACAAAGGTTGGAACATAATTTGTTCTCAACAAAAGGGATGAAATGCCTCTCATTGTATAGCAAAACCTAGCTAACATATTATTTTCCTCTTTATGAGAGAGAGAGGACGAGCAAGAAAGTTTTTGATTTCATAGAAATTTATAGCTGGAACCTACACTGAACTAATCGGGTGATTTTGTATAATTGATATCTATCATGAAATTTAAAAACAAGTTTGGATTTATCAACGGTAGGATCCAAGAACTAGAATCAACAAATCTCAATGTTTTGCATAGACTCACTGCAACAAGATCGATGGTCAAGAGTTGTTATAATTGTGTGTCGCCTAAATCACTCAATAATTTTTTTCTCTCACTCAAGAACCGAGAGAAACTTAAATCATTCCCCGTGGTATATCTGATCGCGTTTAACACCCGGTCTACTAAAAATATCATGCTAATGACAAAACCTTAATTCTCTACCAAAATAATATGGTAAATATATCTCACTAAATGAAAAAAATAGAAAGAGTTAGTAATTATTTTTATATGCATATCCAAATTAACATTTATACCTCCAATTGCAATTCAAACCATTCATTTACATTCCAAAAATACTTTCACAACTTGCACCCAAAAAAAAAAACTTTCACAACTTCATAATTAGACCACCAAAACATATTTTTCTTTTTTTTCCCCCCTTCATACTCCTTCCAAAATTAAAATTTCCCGTAAATAAAAATTCAATTTTCCATTTACCCTTCTTCACTCCCTCCCCCTATATAAACCGTTCTTTTGGTCTCACATTTTCCCCACAATTACCAATCCAAAACAAAACAATGGCTAGAAGGAGGCTGAGGCTCGCGTGGATCCCAAACGAAGCCGCCAGAAGAGCCACGATGAGAAAGCGCCGCCAAAGCCTGGTCAAGAAAGTGAAAGAGCTCTCCGTCCTCTGCGGCGTCCCAGCTTTCATCGTCGTTTACTGTCCGGACGAACCGGAACCAACGGTCTGGCCACCCGAGAGGGAAGAGGCCGAAAAGCTGCTGGCCCGGTTCCTAGCCGCGCCGCCGTTCGAGCAGACCAAGAGAACGACCAACCAAGAAACCTACCTCGTGGACCAGGTGGGCAAGCTCCAAGAAGCCCGGGGGAACCAGGAGAAGGTCCTGAACCAGCTCGAGCTCGCCTACCTTATGGACCAGGTTTTTTCTGAAATAAACGTGACCATTTTTCGATTTAATTGCTATTTGATTATTTATTTTCTCTGTTTTAATTAATTAACGATACGTTTGATTCTTGGAATTGATATCTTAACCAGGTTCACTACACAAGGAGGGGGCTGGGCGGGTTGGACCTACATGGGTTGAACCGGCTGTCGGTTCTGCTGGAGGAGAGGCTGATTGAGATCAGGAAGAAGGCTGAGTTCTTTGAAGTTGAACTGAATGGATCGTCGTCACTAGGGAGAAATAATGTAACCAACGTTAACAATGACAACGTTGTTGTTCCCGAAAACATTAATGATTTGTTGTGGCAGGAGGACTTCATGAATAACATTATCAATCAGGATGGTGGCGGCGACGACGGCAATGGCAATTAACGGTGGACGGCGGAGTGGTAGTAGTTTGAATTTCATATTTATTAGAGTTTCTTTTCAATGGTGGTGGGTGGGTGACATGGTTTTTTTTCTTTTCTGTTTCATCGTTGTAGTGATGAACACAGTTATTTCAGTTGTGTAAGGTCGTTTAATTCTGGTCTGATCAATAAAAAGGGAAACAACCTCTTAATTTCATGCATATTAGCATTATGTACCCAAAAAGAAAAAACGCTAGCTAGCGTGTGCATGGAAGAGTAGATCGAGCAGTGTGATGACAAAC
This sequence comes from Linum tenue, assembly GCA_946122785.1. Lineage (NCBI taxonomy): Eukaryota > Viridiplantae > Streptophyta > Magnoliopsida > Malpighiales > Linaceae > Linum > Linum tenue. The sequence continues at coordinate 63,187,938 of CAMGYJ010000007.1, read as the reverse complement.
AAAGAATAAATTATTTAAATAAAATTATCGCTAAAATGATTTAGATGATCGTTCAAACTGAGATTTCGATTTTTATCTAACACAAGATAACAAAAGCAATTGTACTTGCTATACGTTGTCATATTACATGAACTCTATATACTCAAATGTCAAGCATGTATGATCTGATTTGAAACTCGTTTGATGTATATGGATTGTGAATCATATTCGATCGAGTAATCATCCATATGTATCCCTAACATATTCGATTTAAAAATTGTTTGGTGCATGAACTATGGAATTGTATCGATAATCAACTCAGCAAGACAGGTGTTAGGAGGAATTTATATTAGACGTAGAATGAAAAATTATTATCGCGGTATGTTGCAATATATCGTGATAAAATCGTATCGATTTGATAATTTGTGTGTGGTTTAACCGATACAGTGCAACTGACCGTCAGTGTAGCATGACCAGAAACCCTGCATACATCCCTTGAAAGGAAAGGCAATATTCCCCCCTTCCTCCCCGAGATAAACACACCCTCCGGCTAAAGTCATATGCCCGATACGCGCCAACGGATATATCTTAACAACTGTATTAATGATCTAATATAGGAAACAGAATTAAAATATGAATCTACCACTTTTTTTCTCTTGATATTCATGCTTCTCCAGCTCTCAGACAACTGTCTTTTTCTGTTCAGATTATATTTGTATCACGTAAGTATCACGTCACTTTACGTCAACTCTCTAACGACCACTACTATATATAATAATATAATAATAGTACCATAGCATAAGTTTTTCAAAAATTCGCATCACATGGTTATAAATTATAATCACATGCATGATGTAAAGATGATAAGCATGAAGAATTTTTTTTGTCCACATGCCCCAAAGAGGAAATGGGAATATTTTTACCTTTACCATAGAAGCATAGTAACCAAAATGGAATTCAAGCATGCCCTCATTAACACATCTCCATTATCACATCCAAACCCAAATCCTCTAACTCTCCAATATAGATAATAAAAAAAAACAAAATTCGTTATTTTCTTTTTTCCTATTACGTCCATGCATGCACTCAAAACACCCTCCACTTCCTCCCCTATATAAAACCCTCACCCCAAAACCTCCCTTCCACTACACAACAAAAAAAAAAAAAAAAAGAAGGAAGAAAAAATGGCGAGGAAGAAGGTGACCGTCGCCTGGATAACCAACGCCGCCGCCAGGAAAGCCTGCATGAAGAAGCGCCGCCTCAGCCTGATGAAGAAAGTCCACGAGCTCTCCACCCTCTGCGGCGTCCAAACTTTCTGCATCGTCCGCAGCCCCGACGACGACGAGCAACTCGCCCCCGTGGTCTTCCCTCCCGACGGCGACGGAGCAGCCAGCCGGGTGCTGACGAGGTTCCTCGCCATGCCGGCGTACGAGCGGACCAAGAGGACGACAAGCCAAGAGAGCTACCTCGAGAACCAGATCGAAAAGCTCGAAAGTCGACAGAAGCACGTCTTGGAGCGGGTGAACAAGCTGGAGCTGGCGTATCTTATGGACGAGGTTTTCTACGGGGAAGGGGTTGGTGGGCTTGGGCTTGATGGGCTGGATCGCTTGTCGTTGTTGCTGAAGGAGAAGCTGAGGGAGATTAGGGAGAAGGCTGAGTTCTACGGCGGGGAAGGCGAACGAGGTAAGAGGGAACAGCAGGGTCCCAAGAAGAAGGCTAGAAGAGGAGATCGTCAGGGAGGAGTGGAGGGAAACGGTGTCGTTGCGGCTCAAAGTTCTGTTGCGAATAATTATGTGCCGCCGGTGGTGTCGGGCGGCGACGGTGGCGGCGATTTGTACGACGTGGTTGCGGGGTTTCTTGGGGACTTTGGCGGCGATTTCCAGATCCAGTCAGGTGATGATGAGAGCATTAATGGTAATATGTGGCCGTTTGATGGTGTTTTCCCTCCGATGGAGTAGTAGTTTGTTTCAATTTCTAGTTATGGTTTTGTTAACTTGGAGTGGGTTTGTTGTGGTTTGGTTAATTTTTGTTTGTGCTTTAATACAGTCATTAGTAATGGAGTGTGAGTTAACAGAGTTGTTGGATTTATGATCTTTATGATGTTGGGGTTTTTTTTATTTCCCAATTTCAGCGTAAGTTTATCGATAAAAATGGATATTGTTAGATTCATAAACAAAGAAAAAAAAATTGATGTTATATATTGAATTACGAATTAAATTCATCCAATAAGTGTACTAAATACGTTCATTTCAATTCCGTAAAATATACATACGGAATTGAAAATGGATGATCCGTGTATTTTAAGGGATTGAGATTCCATTTTGTGATCTAATTTATGGTAGCACAATGCAAATTCAAATTCACTTCCAACAATTTTTTAAGCTAAATTCTTTTTTTTTGTTATCATGTTTCCATAAATTGTGTTTCTGTTATTGGATTGACAATTAAATTCATTGAATACATGTATTGTACATATTATACATCTTATATACATACTTAGTACGCGAGATACCGAGCAGATAAGAAAAATTAGACGGTCAAATAAAAATTAGAGAACAACTTGAACTTTTAAATGCATAAAATAGTATTAAAATGGATAATTCAATGTACTTGAATCCATTCTATGGAAAACAAAATACAAATTCGGAATTCGCTTCCTACAATTTTGAAACTTGAATTGTTTTCTCGACTTATCGTATCTCCATAAAATTTGCTCATATACTATATTAATCTATTTTGATGAGCAACGTCATCTACAGTATCATTTATAGTGGAAACATAAAACTGCACCCTCAATTTAAAATTCTCTGTCCATAAAGTGATTTGCGGGGAGCTTATGTGGCAGGGTATTTAGCGGGCATTTTTATCTCTCCCCTTTTGGAATCACCAACGACTTTCCAGTTTTCTTTTTCTTTCGCCATCAAATTGCAGCCCCCTCTTGGCCTTTGTTACTTGTTATATAGTATCGATAATCTTCATTTGGTTATCCAACATGACGTTTTTTGCTCTAACTCTTTTTTTTTTCCTTTCCCCCTCTCTTTCTTATTGTTTGTGGCTAGCTAGCTACAACCTCCTTCTACCCTTTTGCTTGTTCCGTTCACTCCATATTACTGTCCATCCAATTCGCTAGCTAGCTAAGTCGAATCTTTTCAGATTTTCTCTTCACTAGATAGCTGATCTTGCAAAGTATTTTCCTGCATCCTTTAGGCATCAAACACTTTTCGACAACGAATAAGCCAACCTGAGAGTGGCTACATCGATTAAATTACGAATTAATATGTGAAATCAAACTGATCATGAATAGAGATGACTGGCCCCTCGCATGTTACTCAGGCTCACACTGTATTCCTTACTACAACTTACACATAGTCTTGCGTCATTCTTCAAGTAGAAAACCCATATATAAGAGATTCACTGATCTTAACAATCTATCTCATCCACCAAACAAACTTTCATCTCATTTTCTCAATTCTCAATTCATTGATCTTGAATGACAAAATTTTCAATTAGAGAGGGAGACAACAAATCATGACATTAAGATGAGATATACCTTCTTTTTTCTTGCTTTATTACAGTGTTGAAGTGAGATAAGAAAAATTACTTATGAGTTTGATCCTTTTTAGTCTTATATAAAAGCTTAGTGGCCAATGTGAATACAAAAGTTCGATGACCAGATATTTACTGAATCGCTATTCGTCGCTCTAAAATTAAAAAAAAATCGCCCTAAAATACACTTAATTGACACATTTACCCCTAACATCAATTCTAACCTAAACCGGGGAAAATGTCGTCGCCGGCCACCCAAGTATTGCTCTCGTTCGGTCCCTGCTGCCAACAAAGGAGGATGACGAAGAAGGTCATTAGTCGCCGCCGGAGTCGCTCCCCGCCACCGCGGATATTTGTCGTTGCTGTCGACCAGGAGGAGGGCGAAGAAGAAGGAAGGAGAGAGCGATTTATCTAAAACAGAGAATGATGCAGCTGGGAACGTGAAAGTGGAGTCGGGGAAACTTGGCCGGAAAATTTAGCGAAGTGATGGCTTGGGATTCCCAGACACTGGCGAGAGAATCGGTCAATGAATAAGAGATATTGAGAGAATCAATTATGCACAATTAAGATGGGAATTGTAGTTGGTTAAGGAAATGACAAGGAATGGAGGTCGGAGCAGATGTCTCGACAAGAAGAGGGCAACCAAAGAGAGAAATTGAACTCAGGACCAACGATTTCTAAATGGGTTTATTCACCTGCACGGATCGCCGCCTGAAGGAAGAAAAAGACGCAGCACAGCAGAGGATTGCATTTTTTGTGTTTTTTTTTATTGGTCGGCGTCGGACAGGTTGAAATCCCGTCGCCGGCGAGCTGGGACGAGTACCTGACCAGCTGACCTGTCGCTTGCAGTCGCTGACGGATTATGAAACAAAACTTAAACAAAGGACATTAGAGTTATTTTAACAAAAGTTAGGGCGACAAATAAGATATTTTAGGGCGACGAATAGCAATGCCGGATAGTTAACCATTTTTTTTTTTTTTTTTCCTGCATTTGAGTTAAGTCCTTTCACTTTTTTTTCCTTACACTTTACCTGTCTCAGGTCAAACCCCTGTCACCACCGTTAGGCCTTCTGTTTAGTGTTATCTTCTACTCGTCCTCAGCCGCTTCGCCCTCAACCTTCCGTCAGCCCCTCCTCCGTCGACCTAGCTCTACCCTCCACCGTTTCTTTTACCAGCTTCCCGATTTGATTAGGACGACGTTGATCCGGCTATCGACGCCAAGCTGCCTGAATCCTCGTGAGCTGTCGACGGGTAGCGACTCGATCGCCACTGACCGCGAGCTGAATCAGAGGCAGGGTAGGACGTCTTACTGATTCTTTGTTAGTTTGTGGGCAAAGATCAAATCTTTGAATTTCTTTCAGTTCCTTTGAATCGCGAATTTAAGTAGATCATTCTTCTGCTCTCTGAAATTTTGGCATAATTAGGATTTGCTCAGCGGTTTTGATGGCGTAGTTGGGGTTTGCTAATTAAGCGGCTCTAATAGATTTGAATGTCGAAAGATGTGTACTAGACATAATCATGGAGAATGCTGGCATTGGTATCTGTTAGGCATTAGTGTGACTACTGATTCTGGTTGGTAATTAGCTGATGATTATATCAGAATGGATCTCTGGGGATGGCACCTAGCACATTAGTTGGTTCTGCCTCTTTCGAGTTTCGGCGCATAACTTCCTGATATTGCTTACTAGGGAATATGTGCTAATTTGAAGTTGTTGGTTCTTTGCTGTTTCATGTTCAAGGAAGGACCTTAATAATTTTTACTTGTCAACCCCAGTTGACCATTCATTTTGTGATGTCTTCTTCAGTATTTTGTTGGTGAGGGGTGTTATTGAGTCCTTGGAATATAGTGAAACCGTGAGTTAGTTGTTGCACCAGTTCACAGTTCTTCATGTGATAGTATTAGTCCCTTTCATATTGTACATTCTGGTTCGAAATGGTATACTTCGGATCAAAGTATCAGATGTTTTTCTCCCTCCAGTTTCCTGGGTTATGTGATATCTATATTTTAGCTTCCCATTTGTCTTGCCATGATTAAATATTTCTGGCATAGTAAAGAACCTGAAACTGAGAACATGGTTTACGTTTTGACCAGAATTTTCCTGGCATAGGATAAACGCATCCCAAGTGTGAAAACCAGGAGCTTCAAAATCTAATCCAAGAAAATGCTTAGAGCAAATCGGTTCACAAATGTCGCCCGTTCAACCAGAGCTTCATTGTTCTCATGTGAAGTCCAAGAAGCTCGAGCTGAACACCGTATCATCATCGACCTGAGGAGCCGGCCTCAGCTGGCTTCCGTTCGCTTCCTTGACTTCTATCAGGTACTCATACCCCTCTTCCTTAAAGAAAATTATGAAGAATTCCAACTCTCCTTTTTCTGTAATATCTTGCTTTTGGAATTTGTTGTTTGCTTAATGGAGTCCAAAACAATGTGAACTGCAGCTTGGTAACAAAGCAGCTATTGAGAAAGAGCGTGCCAGGATGTAAGTTTTTCAACTTCTTACACTTCACTGGTGCTTTCTCACCACTACAGTGTTGGGTTTCAATTGATACTGGATACCACGTGATTTAGGGCAGTACAGATGAGATGAATAGAGGGTACTTTGCTGATATGTCAGAGTTCAAGAAGCATGGTGGAAAGGTACAAAGGTACTTTGTGGTTGAGTTTTTTGAATGGTTTGGGATGACTGCGTATTATTCAACAGTTTGAATCTTGTCATTGTAGATTGCTCGGGCAAATAAGATAATAATTCCTGCAGAGACGGCAGCTAAGTTTCCAGACTTCGATGTGAACTTCTCTGATGGTAGAGCCTTAAAGCTCCCTACTAGATTCGGTGGGAGTATCACCAAATCTGATGCTTCTGATTTTCCGAATGCGACTCTGCTTTGTCTTTCGTTTAGAGCAAGCTCTCAGGTAAATTGAAAAGTTGGAATATAATTTACATTTTCGACTCTTGAGTGTACTTTTGATTATTCCGCTGCAAATGTGCTAATCATAGCACAAACAATGACAAGGCATGCAATTTGATGGTTCTGTGAAAATGTCTTAAATGAACGTCCTCTCTCTTGATAGGGAATGATCGACTCTTGGACTGTTCCTTTCCTTGATGCATATCGTGATGGCAAAAATATTCAGCTCTATCAGGTACTGAATTTTATTCTATTATTTATTAGTGTTTTTTGTATGGTACTTGGAAGTTGGAACTATAATCTCAGATCATATTATTGTGCTTCAGTTTTGTTTTACAAAATTTATATTCCCCTTTCTATTTGTTGCAGCTAATTTCTTGAAAACTCTGTCTGTCCCTTAATTTCTTGTGCTTCAGTGTATTAGATTAGATTAGATGTACTTCAGTTGGCAAAGAGAACCATCTCAAAAGTCACCTTCCATATCTGATTCCTCTCAGTTTTCGCCATTCTTTTAGCCCCCATAATTTTAGATATGTCTGACGAGAGACTGTTCCTGTAGTAAGCAGTACCCTAGGCAGAGATATCGTTTCATTCATCATTTTGGTTGAATTGGCAACTTGATTGTTGCTCATCAACCTTAACTCGCAGATGGATTAGTCCTTTCAATTGTTGACAAAAATTTAGTAGCAGGAGCTTGTATCTCCATTGATTTATCGTGCTTCAGTCTATTAGATTAGATATCCTAGAAGTAGCTAAGAGAAACAAGATGGTTGTGAGTCTCCTGCAACAAATGGTTGTAGCATCTCTGTCTCATAATAGTCTGTTTCCCTCATTGAGTTTTAGATATAGATGACTACAGACTATTATGTAGCATCTCTGGCCAGAGTAAACTGATGGAGGTTTGACAGTAAACAGTACCTGAGGCCGAGATATCGTTTCAGTCGTCATTTGTTTGGATTGATGATTCGATTGTTGCTCGTCCACATTTGCTTGTTATTGGATTTCTTTTTCTTTTCTCTGCAGAAAGTTCTCTTAGCCTTTATTATTCTAGCCCCTATTATTCAGTTTTAGATATGTCTGACTAGAGACTGTTCGGGAGTGTCCCTGGCCAGATGGAACGAGTGGGGTTTAACAGTACGCTTTACCTGAGTCCAAGATGTTGTTTCAGTCCTCACTTATTTTGGTTTGATGATTTGATTATTGCTCGTCCACAATGGCTCTTTACTGTTTTAAATACTTTTTCTTTGTCTGGAATCTTAACATCTTGGAAACTTGTTTCTCCTTTGATTTATTGTGCTTCACTGTATTTTATTAGACATCCCTGAAGTAGGAAAGAGAAACAATCATGGTTGCAATTCTCTGCTACAAGCCTACAATTGAGACTGAGAACGTTATCAGCATGCATCTCAACCCTCATCTTCTGTCTCTGATTCTCTCAATTGCCCTTGTTAAGTTTGAGACGTGTCTGACTAGAGACTTTTCTGTAGTATCTCTGGCCAGACTGAACTAATGAGGGTTTGACTGTAAACTAAGGTCGAGAGATCATTTCAGTCATCATCCATTGATGATTCTCCCGTCCACATTGTGCTCGTTATTGGATTTATCTTTTTTTTTTCTTCTTCTTTCTTGGCAGAAAATCTGTTATCGCCTTGTAGGATTTATCCTTCATTCCTTTTCTGGTATAGTTGAACAACTGGATTTCTCATTTTTGGTGGCTCTCGTTATGTTTGTATATTTGGGATACAGGGCTTTGGTTCATATACAATTTATGGCTAGGACTTAGGATCCACCCCCTAACTGGCTTACCTGTCAGTCTGTTTTTTCAAGTAAAGTAAGCTCCTTCTTTGATGAATGTTTATGAAGGGGTTCTTCATTTTGCAGGTGTCATTCATAGACTCATGGCTCCTATGTCGGAGTCCAATCAAGCGTCTGCTGCTCCGTACTATGAAGAAATCCACCATTGATGAGAGTCGAGCACTTCAAAAGCAAATTGCTTATTCCTTTGGCGACAATTACTACTTCAGAAAAGAACTCAAGATACTGAACCTTCTCACAGGGTAAGCTTAGTCTTCTCTTGTTTTCTCCCCCAAGTTGTAATATTAGCATTGAACAGAATTAACTCTGATGCCTAAATTCTCTTTTGCAACACTTGGCAGGTACATTTACTTGCTGGACAAATTTGGTAGAATTAGATGGCAGGGATCCGGCTCGGCCACCGAAGAAGAGCTCTCCTCCCTCCTCTCATGCACATCGTTACTCTTACAAGATTGAAGCTTCCTTCCTCTTCACACATTCATCCTCGGCATAGACAAAATTTCGAATAACTGAGATGAGAGCCTCTGCTCGCTTTAGAAGACCAGGTAATAAGCTTTCAGAAACCAAACCAACAATGATCACGATACGATACATGTCCATAAACCGACTATGGTCGAATATGGGTTTCGGTTTCGAAACCGAACCATCTTTCAAGCTCATTATTCGCTGTCCGACCTTTCGTTCTCCTCCCTCCTTCAAGGCCTTTACAGTCCTATGCATCACATGCATGACCTTGTCCTGTTTCTCACAAATGGTTCCAAGCCTCTGATATCCCAGTCTTTGGAGTCTAACTTATGGCCACATATATGTACTACAAGTTCTATAAGGACAAAGGCAGGCTCCTACACTACAGCAAGAATGGCTATGATTCCAGAACTACCCATAAATTAGAATGTGCCAAAATGTGTTGTATTCAATGAAAGAAGATACAAGAAAGATAAAGCCAACTCATCAATCAATGAAAGAAAGGAAAAGGATGAAGCTTTTATAGAAAAATGGTTTGTGACGTAAATGTCAAGATTTGTGAGGAGGAGGTTGGTGACCTAGTTTCCTGATTTTGGTAGAGAAAGAGGGCGAGATTGGGTTCCTTAACAACAAAGCAAGGCCATGTGTTAATGTGTCCCTTCTGGTTTAGGGTTCCTGCTGATTCTCATGGCTGATACCCACAGTTCACAGCGACAGCGGGGATGGACTGATAATTTTCTTGGATGTAATGACACGTTTCAAGTAATTTAATCTTCTGGCTTCTTTTAAAAACTAGCGCAGGGCCCGGCCCGTTGGGCGGGTAAACTAACCATAAGCGGCGCATTTGACAAACGTTGGAATCATAAGTTAAACCTGAATTGAAGTTCATATAAATCAATCAAATATTTCTGGGAATACTATGTTCACCATTGAAGTGCCTTCCTCTCCATTCTCATTGCCACTCAAAATCTTCAATCCTTGCCTTGTAGTAACTCTTGACAATGCAACATATAGCTGACCATGACTAAAAACTTGTCTTTGAAGACATAAACCAACATTGGCTAGTGTTTGACCCTGACTTTTGTTAATAGTCATGGCAAAACAAAGAGCCACAGGGTATTGCCTTCTAATGAGGGTGAAATTAAGACTCTTGTAATGGGTTGATAATGTCAATCTGGGAAGGAAGACGCGATCACCGATGTTGGTACCTGTCAAAATCTCCACCTCAATGAACCATTTACCCAAAGTCTTCACAACCATTCTAGTACCATTACAAAGGCCAACAGTTTGATCCATATTCCGTAATAGAATGACTGGACACCCAACTTTTAGTTCCAACTGATGGTCTGGAAAGTTTCCAATCCGGAGGTTGTTCAAAAACTCGGTTGAATAATCAGCATCCACAACTCCCTCCTTCCCAGGGTCCATCTCAATAGAATCTGCGCTGTAATATGCCACTACATCTCCTGGGAATTGACTTAGAATATACTCATTCACTGCAGAAACCATATCATGGTGTGGAGCCAAGATAGCTCGATTGACTAAATAATTATGATCTCCTGCATGACTACTAAGATCACTGTATATAGAGGCGACAATATCAATGACAGGATCACTCTGTCGAGGAATTACTAATTCCTGAGGTATGCGAATCAAAGACTCACCAAACACATCTGAATCTACTCCGTCTCCTACTTGCAAGAGCCAGTTCTGGAAAGTAGTTATCTCAACAGTTTCCTCCGGAGAGCAATTAGATCGTGCTAGCCGCATATTTTCAACTAACTTAATTACCCTCAAATGGGGCCACAGGTAAGACCTCTTTATAGATGAGTTCACAATATCACCTCGTGAAGCTTTCAATACTATAGGCAAAGTTTGCCGGAAATCTCCTCCAAAAACAACTGTAAGACCTCCAAATGGCTTGCCTTGACTGTTTTCATACCGAAACCGCAAAATATCCCGCAATGATTTATCTACAGCTTCCACTGCATGCTTGTGTGACATAACAACTTCATCCCAAATAATCAATGAAGCACGCTGAATGAGCTCTGCTAATTCACTACCCTGGTCAATATGACATGTCGATCTACCATCAAGGTCTACTGGAATGTGAAATCGAGAATGAGCCGTTCGACCCCCATCCATTAAAAGGGCTGCAATCCCAGAAGAAGCTACACATAGAACAATCTTATTTTCCGATCGCAATTTCAAGCAAATGACTTTCCATAAGAAGGTCTTTCCTGTCCCACCACATCCATCAATAAAGAATGCATTTCCCTTATCTGCATACACCGATTCAGTAATTTCATCAAAAGCTTTTTTTTGTTGGGCATTGAGCTTGGAAATCATACCTTCAAATTGCTCAAGAAGACTTGCAACATTGTAATTAAGTTCTGCAGTGATCAATCGATTAGATGAAGATGACATGTTACCAGTATCAATAACTGGTAATCCAGGAAAATCAGATAGAGTTTTGCAATTTCTTGCAAGCAATTTATCTATCTCCAGCAAACAACATTCCTGTAACTGAAGATCAGACATTTCTAAAGTAGGCATATTTAGTTCCTTCCGACGGGCATACAAAATATCATCAGATAACAGTGCCCAATTCCGCTCCCATAGTTTCCCAATGTCTGAAACTTGACAGAGGCTGATGATAGTAACAAATAAAGTTCTAAGCTTTTTACCGGATGCCCAAAGAGCCGCTTCGGACAAACAGTCATTCCATTCATTATCTTCTGCCAACAGACCATGCGCATAACATGCTTCCTTAAAAGATTTATGCAAAACTCCATTCACTGTCCTGATGTCCTCAAAACTTTGAGCACCACGAACAATATGTAGAAGCATACGCAGATAGAACCTATCATTTGTAGGCGAAGGATGACAATAATACAACCGCCCAATACTGAACATGGATTTCCTCTTGTGCCACGCCTGCTTTGTTTTATCCCAAACATAATGTTGCGGAAATTCTACAAATGTATATTTCCTTGCTTCTGGAAATAACTTATTCATTTTCATCCATTCCAACAGCATAGAGGTTTGAGCACGCTTAGACTGGAGCACACCTTGAGGATTTGAATGCTGCCTTGAGACAACTACATTCTGCCCAGGAAGATGATAAGACATGCGCAACACTGATGGGTACTGTGAGTAGACATCAAACTTGAACAACCTCCAGCATGCTTCACCAGATGTGATATACCGACAATCAAGATATGCTTTTATCTCATCAACCCGTGGTGTGGGATTTGAACTTGATGCACCAGATTCAATTCCAGTATTAGTTTCATTGTCAACTAATGAAGCTTTTGCTCGATCTTGTGGTTTGTTGATATACTTGAACAAATATTTGATTGCCCTACCATGTCAAACAAAAATTGGACACAACAAAACTAATGAGTAGTCATGCAACAACCAAACTGATACGTTTAAACCAATAAAAAAAACACACCAAAAGCTACCAAAGTTGGCACTTTCCATGGAAGGGAATAAAAAAGTAGTGTCGAGCATAAATATTATATGTGATATGAAAAACATACCTGGATTTATTGCAAAACTCAACATTTATATGTGCATCAAATCGCAATAATAAATAGCGATTGTACGGCACGACAAAACGATTGTCCAATGACACAGAGTTAACTGTAAAAGATATTCCACTGTCACGTCGTCGATATTTGGCAAACCCATTATCATCAATCGTCGTTTGCTCACAAAACGGCTTTGGAAAATGTTTAGTACACACACCACCTTCTGTGCAAGGAGCATTACGGCCCAAAAGACCACATGGACCATGCAGCATAAAAGCAGTTACAGCCCTATAGCCTTCTGGATCAATATCAGAGTTTGGAATTTCTGCGGATATGACGGAATCAATGGCCGTCGGCCCAGTTAGTTTACATTCCGAAGCTAGGAAGACCAGCAAATGAGCATGGGGAAGGCCACGCTTTTGAAACTCAATTGCCAGCACAACTGCAAACAAATACAATATGTATTAAGTTGGAGCCTGTCAAAACCTTATTATGTAAAGGACAACCTACATAAAATAATTCAAACATATGAAACAAAAGTATTGCTCAAAACTAAAATAACACTTATGGAGCATGTACGACTTACATCCAGTGGTAGTCCCAAATATTTTCTTATCTCTTATCTCAAACATTAATTGCTGCAGTTTAAGCTTGAAGACCCGAGCAATAATATCAGATCTATTGACATCTTTCCGACCATCTGCGGTTACCAAATCAACCATAAACTGGATTTCCGGCCAATTTGCATTACAGGTGAAGGTAATAAATAAATCTGGGTAGCCCAACCACCTACAAATAGCCATAGCATCCTGGAAGTTTTCATACTTGTACCGTGGACTTCCTGTGTGGGAAGCAGCCAAAATAACATGTTTTCCAGTCATTTCTAAATCAGAATCACCACGGAGGAATGCATCCACTAACCCACTCAGATAATGGGAACGAAGTTTTGTTTGGTTATTTCGGATCCAATCAAGCCATTGTGCCTCTACTAATGCATACGCATTCACAACATACTGCTGGAATAATTTCCCAGATAATAAAACCGAATTTGACTCCTGAAATCTACTCTGTAGGCGGTATGCATAATAATCACACTGGGACAGTGTCTTGTCATTCCAAAGATTATCATCATCATCATCATCACAGCTTATGTCCGGATGCCATCCATCCTCTCCATAAGGAAATAAAATTGGGTATTGTAAAGCCATTAATGATGGATGATAATAATTAATTCTCTCCAATTCAGAACTCTTATACTGAACAATAATATCTGGCTCAAATGTATCTTGCCCTGTTTCATCAACAATCAAGGCTGCTATGTCATTCCCCGTCGGTAAATCATATTCTCTCCCATCATGAGCACGCTTGGCAATTAATTTGATCTTCACCTCTTTCACATTGCCTTCCTGTATCTTTTGCCTAGCCATCCGAAAGGTTTGAACCAGAACATTATTCCTATCAAACATTTCTTGCAAGCGTTCAACAATATCTGGTCGCAATGAACTGGAGGCATCATCAACTGGAAATAGATGCATACGACTCTGTAGTTCAGAACTTGAGTCATGAATGTATAATTGGGCAAACCTCGGTGGCTGACCGTCTGCAGGTAATAAGCTGCCTATAGAGTGATAAATTTGTCCTCCTATAGAGTACACATAGACCCCTCGACCATCATTTATACCACGATCCACTTTCCCGCCCAGGGAGATAAAGCAAAACACAGCATTGTATCTACGAATGGCTTCCCGGAAATGACGGCTCATAGGTGTAGAAGAATGTAACAATTCATTCAAAAACTCTGGTGGAGCACGTCTAGGGGGTAGTTTTACCTTTCCAGCCTTACAACACAATGAGAAAGTGGGATTAACACGACTCCTAGTAGGAACCGTACTTTCTTGCACCCACATAATTGCTGCACAGTATTGACAAATGCTTGTAGGCTCGCCGAGACTAAAAAATTCCACAACAGGATATCCTACAATCAAAGTAGTCACATAAGATCACTCACACATGATGCATACATATTTACAATATACAAATATAAAATATGATGCCACAAACCATGGGAACGGGAGAACCCCCTCGGTACAGCATTAACCATCCGCCTTTTGTACAAATGAATCGCTCGCATTAAACGTGCCCTTTTTGTCCGAAGGTTGGAGATACATGAACTATAATCTGTGGTAACAAAGTTAATTATGCATGAACTAAATCCATTAGTACGACGTGGAATCCTGCTCCGCGATATATACAACGCAATGCACATATGGACTATGGTATGCATAATAAAAGCGTTTAAAAGATGCTAAGCTTACCATGTGGAATATATTGAACAGTACGTCGCAAGCGCGCGTTCAAGATCTCCCGTCGTCGTTTTCGATAGAATTTAGCTATCAAGCGATCAATATGCTCAACTTGTGATTGAAGGGTGAGTATTTCTGCAATTGAAATATACAAATCAAATTATTTTGCTTTTGTGCCAAAGTAAACTTTAATTAAATGTACCAAAAAATAAATCGCGGAACTACGTTGCTTAAGACGATCCCTTTCAGCAGCGGTTTGTTTATTGGAAGGAGGTTTCGGCGGGTTGAATATAGCTCGCATGAACCCTGCAAAATACGACAGAATTAAGTCAGCAAGTATATGTGGTGTCCATTTTGAATACGTACAATACCAGCGGAACATGAAAAAAACCAAAGAAATCAACTTACATTTGCCCTTTGAATTGCGACGGTTGGGAGCACTGGTTTGCACTGAAGAGGTTCCACCAGTTTGTTGATTTCCGGACATTATCTTGATTGCAATCACACTTAATCATGAACCAGCAAGCGCTAATTGATCAAAAATAAAGGTTTACTTAGGCCACCACGACAGGCTGTAGAAGCTCTCTCCTCCCACGCATCTCCAATCCCTCCCCTCTTGACACACACCCTTCACACTTACAGCTGGGGAGGAGTTGGGGAATTCAATTGGAGGAGTAGCAACTCCCTCCGCCCACGCGTCCCTCACAATTGCATATGTAGTATTGAAGTGCAGGGCTTGAGATCGAAAGCGATATGGAGATGTAGTATTGAACTGCAGAGCTTGAGACCGAAAGCGATATGGAGAAAGAAGTAAACACGGCATGGACTGCCACAACAGCTGACTATGGGTTCCGAGAGATTTCGATGGAATCATTTCACCAGCAGTCTTTGGGCCTACTACGTCAGGGGGGAATAGTTTGGGCCGGATACTTCAGGGGGCAACAGCCCGGCCCGACTATATAATAAACTGCCCAGGTCCACCCGCAGAAAGTGTTGGAGGTGAAACGCACAGCTTTATTTAAGTGTGAAATGCCTATAGTGCCCTTCCGACAAACCCTCTGCTGGCTGGAAATTTGAATCCCTGCAAACTAAACACTTGTTTTGGCTTCATATATCTTATAGAAGTGGAAAATGCCAAAAAAAAATTAATGGGTACATTGGGTCCTGCAAAAAGAAGCTGATTTTGTGCTTAGTGGCGAAGTTGGAGGATCTTTTTAGCCGTCCTTTGTTTTTCTCCAACAATTCCTTTTAAGCAGATTTCGCTGCGATCCACGGTGGCGCTTGCGGTGGCGAACTGGTAGTGGCGGTGGTTGCACTAATGAAATCTACTATTTACCCTCTTTTGTTAGCTGGGTAGGGTCGTTGATGCTTCTTTCTGTAGCTATCTTTCACTTCTTTCTTTGCATTTGATGGATGCAAAAGGAATTCACAATGAAACATTCCACGACTATGGTTGATGATGTGACCCAAACCGGTCACAGCTGTTGGGGAAAAATGCATGTTGATGGTATTTTGGAGGTGGTCACATGATAGGATGATCCACACATACGAATTGAGCATATGCAAAACATATTACAAATAGGATAGAGACAGGGAACGGCAAACGCAACTCAAGATACTGAATAGAATCATCGTAGAGGAACTAGAACGCATCATTATCCCAAAACCGTACAATGAATTTCTCTTAAAGCAGTCGAATCTACGACAAAAAGATCATATATGAATAGAAATAGTAACAAGACGACTTATGTCAATCCAGCTTCTCATCATAATAATTATACTCACACCATTTCTAACGAATAATTCATCGTTAACGATACATACATGAAAGATATCTAAAAAAAATTCAAGTGCTCATCAAACACACGAAGTTCAAAGGACCTAATTGTATAAGTAGGAAAGTTAAATGACCACAAGAGCAATACATAATAAGTTCAGAAATAAACGCGTTATCCAGTATCGGGGAAAAATGAAAATGGCGGAAATAATTGCGGAAATATCCTCTGCTTATCGCCCTCCTCTGCTAAAGTTCCAAGCTTTTTCCCGTCTCTCTCTCTCTCTCCCTCTCTTCCCAACTTTCTCCCTCTGTTTCCTTCTGGTTCGCTGTTCCTTACCCGCCGTATTTTATTTATTCATTTTTCATTCTCCATTTTGGCTGCCTGACCGTTGCGGTGACCAAACAAACCGTATTCCTTCCTTGTTCTTTTCTTCTTCGTCGCCTTCTTTTCCCCCTCTCAGTAGCCAGAGAGAAACAGAATAGACTCTGTTACAGAGATTATCCGTTACAGAGACCTGACAAAGAGAACAATAATAATACTAATATGTCGGCGTCGGTCTTTCCGGCGGTTGTCGTGTTAGTCTCCGCCCTGCTGGTTCAGTCAGCGCTGACGGTGGTCGGAGTAACTGGCGGCGATGGTGATTATTTCCCGGCGGCGTTGAGTCTGGAGCGGGGAATTCCGCAGCCGAGTCGTAGAGTGGGTCTGGGTCAGCTGAGTGCGCGGGACAGTGTCCGACATCGGAGAATGTTGCAGTCTACCTCCGGTGGCGTCGTCGATTTCCCTGTTCAGGGGACCTTCGATCCTTTCCTCGTTGGGTAAATAAAATCGATCATCAGAAAGCTTTATTTCTTCCTGTTAATTTGGGATTTGCCAATCGCGTGATTTTTGGGGAGTTTGATAAGTTTAAGCTTCTTGGTATGATATGCTTGAATTTGCTTGTTATAGCTTTCCATTTTTGGAATTAGATCGATTAATTGACTTCGAGTTCCTGTTTTCCCGCTACCAAAGTTTCCTTCTTTAGAATTCCGAGTAACTACCCCTCTTATTTTGTTCAATGGGTACATCTGTAAAAGGGGTCCTGAGTGGCCTGGGAATAATCTTCATTTGGTGGCGCTCTTCACTCTGGCTTTTCCTTTTCCTTTTTGTTCATGTGATGGAACATATTCCATTGATATTCTCGCTTATTCCAGGCTGTATTACACGAGATTGCAATTGGGTTCTCCACCAAAGGACTTCTATGTACAGATAGATACAGGCAGTGATGTTCTGTGGGTGAGCTGCAACAATTGCGATGGTTGCCCTGTTTCAAGTGGCCTTCAGGTGATCTTGATTTTCATTTATTGTCTAGGTTTGGAGTCTTTTTGTTACCATAAGTTCTCCACTTTATTTGAAAACCATTGGTGTATTGATCTTATCTATTTGTATGGCAGATTCCAATGAATTTCTATGACTCTGGTAGCTCATCAACTGCTTCGTTGATATCTTGTTCGGACCAACGATGTGTCGTAGGACTGGAAGCTGCAGATTCCGGGTGCTTACAGAACAAGAATCAATGTGGTTACACTTTCCAATATGGCGATGGCAGTGGCACATCAGGGTATTATGTAGCAGACATGTTACATCTTGATACGATTGTTGGGGGTTCCGTGACTACTAACTCAACCGTTCCTATAGTATTTGGGTGAGCTAAAGCTTAACTTCCCTCTAGACTAGTCTTTCCAGTTTGTGTGTGTAGTGGAATGTGCTAGCATTGGCCAGCTTATGGATCGATAAGTGGTTCTATTGAGCAGGTGTAGCACTTTGCAAACTGGGGACTTGAAAAAGCCAGATAGAGCAGTTGATGGGATCTTTGGTTTTGGACAGCAAGGGATGTCTGTGATCTCCCAACTTGCTTCACAAGGAGTAGCACCAAGAGTGTTCTCTCACTGTTTGAAAGGTGATGATGCAGGTGGGGGCATATTGGTTCTTGGAGAAATCGTGGAACCTAATATTGTCTATACTCCACTTGTCGCTTCACAGTAAGTTTTTGCTCTTCTAGTTTCATGTCTCAAAATGTGTTGTTCCACTGGTGAATGTCAAATCCCTTTTCTCGAGCTTTGTTCTTCAGTATATGGAGAATTTGTAGGTATGGTCATGACAGTTTGCTTGAATATGTTTCCAAGTTGAAGATTTGGGCTGTAAAATATGGATAGCTTGTCAATAGGTTCATAAGAATGAAGCTTGAACCCTGTTACATTAGGTTAGTTGGAATTTGTATATGTATAGATTAGTCATGTGTAATTAGCCGGAAGATGTAGGCTTGTGAAGTGATCCTTTTGATCAACTGCTTAGATGATGATGGGCTTCCCAGCTGCCATCTTGCTTGTACTCTCTTGCAGCTTACTTCTTCAATTTCAGCGAGTCTGGTTGGCATCATGCTTACTAACTACTAAGAGTCCATTGTCCCTACTCCACTGGTGCCTGACTATCAAATATTTAGGACTTCAAATCGTTCTTTGATTTGACAGTTGTTTTGTGTTAGTTTCCCCTAAAATGCTATGCATTTCTTAGTGCAGAATATCTAGTTACAGCAGCTTTAACTGACTGGTATATCTGAATTTCCAGGCCTCACTACAATGTGAATCTGCAGAGCATATCTGTGGGCGGCCAAACTTTATCGATCGATCCATCTGTTTTTGGCACATCAGACAATAAAGGCACTATAGTTGATTCCGGGACAACCTTGGCGTACCTTGCAGATGCAGCCTACGATCCTTTTATTAGTGCCGTAGGTTCCCAAAATCGATACTTTATAAGTGACATTGGCAAGAACAATTATTCTTCAATTGGAAATTCACTCTGTAGGACTCTTCTCATGCAGATAAATAGTGATGTTTCACAGACTGTGCGGCCAGTTGTTTCAAAGGGGCAACAGTGTTACTTGATAACCACAAGGTTCACTTCCTAAATCTAGGCCTCCTTTATTTCTGAGTTGATTGTGTTGACTTTAACCATAGGCCTAACCTAGAATCAATTGTTTTGATTGTGCTTTTTAGTGTCAACGACCTCTTTCCTCAAGTTAGTTTACACTTCTCTGGTGGTGCATCCATGCTTTTGAATCCTCAAGACTACCTTGTGCAGCAAAATTCTGTTGTGAGTATTGAGCTTATTGTACTTGTTTCGGTTCAATCTACCTTGGAAGCTTTTAACAATATTTACTTCACTTTGCATGATAGAATGGTGCTTCGGTGTGGTGCATTGGTTTCCAGAAAATGCAAGGTCAATCAATAACAATCTTAGGAGGTATTAACCTGATAAACGATTCTTTAATGGTCCTTAGTTCTAATAAGTGATACCTACCACCATACGAGATGATAAATGGTTTCACTCTTTATCTCTCTTTCCTTTGCAGATCTCATTCTGAAAGACAAAATCTTTGTTTATGACCTAGCCAATCAACGGATTGGATGGGCTAATTATGACTGTAAGTTGAACTTACTTGCTTAAACTAGCTTTGAGTAATGTCTCAATATTAAGTTCTCATCTAGTAACTTCTAAATTCTTAACCCGTTTATCAACCGCACCAGGTTCAACGTCGGTAAATGTATCTACAACCGAAAACACAGGCAGAACAGAATTCGTGGACCCAGGGCAGCTGGGCAACAGCGGTTCACAGCAAAATGCACGTCTAGACAGACTTATACTACCAACTGTGATGATCGGTTTACTTCATTTGCTCTTGCTTGGAAGCTGCCTGTTCTTGTAGCACATACCCTGGTAACATGTTAGTATTCTTTCTTCCACTCATCATCGCTCAGGCCGGTCTTATATTTAGTGTGGACCGGCTGCAGTAAGCCCTCACTGATTGATTTGTCTTGGCAATGGCTACATCTAAACTGCTGGGATGGAAAACTGGAAATATATGTATAGGTCTTTTCTTCAGTTTCCCTCTTGTTTAAAGATCTTGTTCTGTTATCTTTGTAAATTTGGTATTCAATACGTACAGAGTAGGTCAGTAGGCCCATGATTTACTATACATCAGGTGAGTTTGATGTATCCATTCCACTCAATTTGAAACCGTTGGATTGATCCATTCATATGTATCCCACAGTTTCATGATTTCATCTCAACGTAATCACCATGATAGTGCCAACAACCTAGCTTTCAATAGCTTCCAGATTATAATAGGGCCCGGAGGGCGACACTTCCTTTGACAATATCCTCAAGAACAAGCGTGCTTTGTCAACGGTTTAGGTGAATGGTTTTTGCTTTGCTGACTGCACTAGGTCTCAGCAGGCAAGTTAAAGGTCCTCCCCCTCTTTACATATTCCACCCAGGTGTTGCTTCAAGAACAGGCGACTTCCAGACATGAACTAACACACGAATCAGGCAACAGTTTGCTATACCGCGTATTCTGCTGTTGTTGTCTTGTACAGCTGCTCAGGATCGATGAATTTTGTTACATTGACAGACATTGAACGCGGTAAGATCGATACCCTGATTAAGACTGAGTTGGAACTTATTTAGTACCTTTGAACCACTAGCTAAATGAAAGAGCAACATTTTGGTGCAATTTAGAGGGCAGTTATAAAGCTTGAGGCTTTAGCTCAGCTAGTATCAAGATGCAAACATTCGATGTGGGGGGAAAGGAAAATCCTCGCCGCGGAATTCCCCCGTTCAAGCCTCAACGCCGGCGGGAAGCTAACCCACCACCGCCGGGAATCTCCATATTACACGTAGACAAGAACAAAACAAATGATGGGCCCCTCTTCCCCTCCTCCTCCAACTCAATCGGCTGATCTGTTCAAGATAACTAGCCGTTAGCCCGCTCCTTCCCTGCATCGAAGAAAAAACCCTTTAAATGCTTCATTAGCTCCTCCCCCTGACAACTGTGTCTCTCCCCCGAAAAAACAATAATTCAAATAACGAAAATTCAAATGCAAAGATTCCCAATCTCCCATCTCTCTCTCCCTTCCTGCCTTCCACTCCTTCACTTCACGTGGTCCATCATATTCATCAGAGACCAGAGCGCAGCCACTTAACACCACCACCACCAACAGTACAAAAACCCAAACTTTTCTTTCCCCCTCACACTTGCCCTGTTCCATTCAATAACCCACCATAAACCCACCTCCTCCTCCTCCTCTCTACTTCCTCCCACCTTTCTTCTTAAATCTCACATCCATGGTGGTAGCTGGGGGGATCAACAACAAGCACTTACCCACCACTAAGAAGAAGGAGAAATGGAAGTTCCCCTTCTTCTTGCTCTTCTTCATCCGCCTTTTTCTGATTCAATCCGTATTGGGTCAGGACTGGGACGGCGTGGTGGTAACTCAAGCTGATTTCCAGGTGCTACAAGCTTTCAAGCAGGAGCTGATTGACCCAAGGGGGTTTTTGAGGAGCTGGAACGATTCCGGCTATGGAGCTTGCTCGGGGGGTTGGGCTGGGATCAAATGTGCGCAGGGGCAAGTCATTGTGATCCAGCTTCCGTGGAAAGGGTTAGGTGGGAAGCTCACTGACAAGATTGGGCAGCTGCAAGCGCTAAGAAAGCTTAGCCTTCACGACAATGTCGTCACTGGGACAATTCCTCAAACACTTGGCGTGCTCCCTGACCTGAGAGGGCTCCAGCTGTTCAACAACAGGTTCTCTGGCTCTATCCCTCCCACTTTAGGTTCTTGCCCACTGCTTCAAAACCTAGACCTGGGTAATAACTCGCTCGCTGGTAGAATCCCAGATAGGTTAGCCAATGCGACCAAGTTGTTTAGAATCAATTTGAGTTACAACTCGTTGTCAGGTCCAATCCCAGCTAGCTTAACCCACTCCCCTTCCCTCGTTTACCTTGATCTTCAGCACAATAACCTCTCTGGTTCGATTCCTGACTCTTGGGGTTCCAGTTTTAGCCCAAAGAACGGAACTTTTCCCCCACCCGTGCTTCAGTACTTAGCCATTGCCCACAACTCCCTCTCTGGACCCATCCCACTTACCATTTCAAATCTTTCCTCGCTCCAAGTTCTGGACTTTGAGAGCAATTTACTTGATGGGCAAATCCCAGAAGGAATCGTTAATCTGAAGAACCTTTCTGTCCTCAACTTTAGGAGAAATCAGTTAGATGGTCCAATCCCTGAGACAATAGGAGGGATCCCCACATTAACTAGGCTAGATTTGTCTGAGAATAAGTTG
The DNA here is from genome assembly GCA_946122785.1 of Linum tenue. Taxonomy (NCBI): domain Eukaryota; kingdom Viridiplantae; phylum Streptophyta; class Magnoliopsida; order Malpighiales; family Linaceae; genus Linum; species Linum tenue. Next base: position 63,165,450 of record CAMGYJ010000007.1, on the reverse strand, counting down.
AGTGGAGAAATCCCACTTTCACTTGCAAACTTATCAAGGCTTAGCTCATTCAACGTCTCCTATAACAATCTATCTGGCCCTGTACCCACTGAACTCTCTAGCAAGTTCAACTCAACTTCCTTTGTGGGCAACATTCAGTTGTGTGGTTATTCTGGAGCAACTCCATGCCCATCTCCACCTTCACAGACTGTCCCAACTCAACCACCAGAAAAGAAGAAGAAGCTGAGTACCAAAGACATTATCCTGATTGCAGCTGGGGCACTTCTCATTGTGCTGCTGATACTCGTGTGTGTACTCCTCTGTTGCTTGGCGAGGAAGAGAACAGCAGCAAAGGCCAAAGAAGGCCAACCATCGACGACATCAAGAGCTGCTGCTGGCGTGGCTGGAGGCGAAAAGGGTGCCCCTCCAACTGCTGCTGAAGTCGAGGCAGGAGGAGAAGCTGGAGGAAAACTAGTTCATTTCGATGGGCCGATGATGTTCACTGCTGATGACCTTCTCTGTGCTACTGCTGAAATCATGGGGAAGAGCACTTATGGAACTGTTTATAAGGCCACATTGGAAGATGGGAGTCAAGTTGCTGTGAAGAGGTTGAGAGAAAAGATTGCCAAAGGTCAAAGGGAGTTCGAAGCTGAAGTCAATGTGCTTGGCAAGATCAGGCACCCTAACCTTCTTGCACTCAGGGCTTACTATTTAGGGCCAAAGGGGGAAAAGCTTCTTGTGTTTGATTACATGTCAAAGGGAAGTCTGGCAACTTTCCTCCATGGTAAGAACCTTTACAAACACAGTTCACATATTCGAAATCACATCAAAGCTCATATCTTTCCATTGTCTAATAATGCAGCTAGAGGACCCGAGACCCCAATCGATTGGCCAACTCGAATGGAAATAGCTCAAGGCATGACTAGGGGACTGATCTATCTACACAACAACGAGAACATCATCCATGGCAACCTCACATCAAGCAACGTGCTCCTCGACGAGAGGAACGAATCCAAAATCGCAGACTACGGTCTGTCTCGGCTAATGACAGCAGCAGCAAACACCAACGTGATTGCAACAGCTGGTGCATTGGGCTACAGAGCACCCGAGCTTTCCAAGCTCAAGAAAGCCAACACCAAGACTGATGTTTACAGCCTCGGAGTGATCATCCTGGAGCTTCTGACTGGGAAGTCACCAGGCGAGGCGATGAATGGAGTGGATTTGCCACAATGGGTTGCCTCCATTGTCAAAGAAGAGTGGACCAATGAAGTGTTTGATGTGGAGTTGATGAAGGATTCTACTGAGATTGGTGACGAACTGCTCAATACGTTGAAGCTGGCTCTGCATTGTGTTGATCCTACGCCTTCTGCAAGGCCGGAAGTTCAGCAAGTGCTTCAGCAGCTGGAAGAGATTAGGCCGGTGGCTGGTGGTCGTAGTTCAGGAGCGTCTGGTGATGATAGAGCTGCAGTTCCTTCATCGAGTGAGTAGAGGATGATGGGTGGTGGGGAAGAGTGACTTAGTGAGTGAGTGAGTGATTATTAGGAAAGTCCAATTCTTTCATTCTTGTTGGTTTCCTAGCTGGGGTTTTGACTTTTGATTTAGTTAGTATTTCTGTAAATACCACGTTTGGTTTGAGCTTTTAGTTCGAGGATGTCTAGTCGTTTGCTTTTTTCAAGCTTTCCCATTAATAATTTTGGGTTCTGGGTCTGATTTCTTTCAGCATATGGGGAGTGCGTGATTTCTACAGTTGTAAAATTGAGTGCTATTGAAGGCATGGCCATTGTTGTCAAGCACTACTACTCGATGACATGTTGAGTTCAACTTGTGAGTTAAGTCATTTTGATCTCATGAGTTGGCTCGACATTGTGGCTAACAAGCACAACTCGACTAACATCTTTTGAGTGAATCGGTCTATATCTTATGAGTAGGCTTGTTGAAAATTCGGGATCAATCAATGATGGAAAATTTTGTTATGATTCTTTTTTTCATCGTAACATTTAACACATGTATCTGTTGTTGTTGAAGGCTGTGCTGTGAAGGTTGGGTCTAATCCGAATCCAGATCGGAGAAGGAAAAGAAGTGCTGAGCGTCTATTTTTAAGTAGTCTTAACAATAAAGGTCAAAACTGCGTCGTTTGCTGTTTTATTGTTTTAGTCCTTTGAGTTTTTGTTTTATGCCAGTAGGGTCATTTAGCCGTTGTGGCTGTTAGCAGAAGCAGGGTAATTGGTTCTACTTTTCTGGGATCGTGGGGATTGCATTGTTGAGACGAAGCCGAGGTTAATGGCTTCTGTTAGAGAGTCCTGTATTTATATTTCTTCTCCATCAATGAATAAGATGTCAGTTTGCAATACATCTTTGTGATAACAAAGTGGTATCAGAGCTTGTTTGCGAGCTGTAACCAAGGAGAGTTGTGTGATTCGTGAGCGCAAAAGAAAGTAATCGAGTGATTATCTGGGTTGGGAAACACGAGTGAACAATTGCAGCGAGGAAACTTTGTTTGGTGAGTGAAATCATGAGTGAAAGCAGTTTTGCGTAGGTCTGCATACCCAAATTTGATGGGGATTTCGACCACTGGAGCCTGCTAATGGAGAATCTACTGCGATCCAAAGAGTATTGGACAGTGGTTCAAGATGGAATAAGGGAGCCTGCACAAGGAGAACAGCTGACTGAGGCTCAACAAAAGGGGCTGGATGAGAGGAGACTGAAGGACCTCAAAGCGAAGAACTATCTCTTTAGTTCTATTGACAAGAGTATACTGAAGAATATCACACAGAAGGCAACAGCGAAGGAACTATGGGATTCCATGAAGACAAGGTACCAGGGCAGTGAAAGGGTGAAGAAATCACAGCTTCAGAGTCTTAGAAGAAGCTTTGAATTACTACAAATGAAGGAGGGAGAGTATGTTGCAGACTACTTTGGCAGAGTGATGACAGTGGCTAATTCCATGAGGAATTGTGGAGAGGAGATGCCAGATGTGAAGATTGTGGAGAAGGTATTAAGAACTCTGTCCACCAAATTTAATTATGTTGTTTGCTCGATTGAAGAGTCTAAGGATATAGAAGAACTCAGTGTTGAAGCCCTGCAAAGTTCTTTACTAGTTCATGAGCAAAAGTTTACCAGGCCTCCAGTAGAGGAAGAACATGCATTAAAAATGACATTTGAATATGGAGGCAGAGGTGGAAGAGGTACTGGGAGAGGCATGTTTCAAGGTAGAGGAAGGGGGAGAGGAAGAGGGATGAATCGTGACTTGGTGGAATGCTTTAAATGTCATAAACTGGGCCATTTCAAAGCAGATTGTCCTGAGTGGTATGGCAACCAGCAAGCATACTACACAAGCCATGGTTCTCGTCCCAATGATTCCAATAATTCCTACCCTGATATGACTGAAGATGTGCTGCTGATGGCATTTGTGGAACAACAGCAGGAGAAGGTGCAGGAAAAGGTTGTGCAGAACTCCATGGCACACCTGAATACACAGCCTGATGAAAGGAAGGACACCTGGTGGTTTCTGGATTCTGGATGCAGCAATCATATGTGTGGTGAGAAGCAGTGGTTCATCACAATGGAAGCCAGCAGTGATTGTAATGTGAAGCTAGGGAATGGAACTAAGATGGCAGTGGCTGGTACAGGCACAGTGAGATTGATAGTTGATGGAGTCTCATTATCCATCAGAGATGTGTTCTATGTCCCAGGTCTTACAACAAACCTACTCAGTGTAGGACAACTACAGGAAAGGCAGCTGAGCTTTGTGATTAAAGGTGGACTCTGCAAGATTTATCATGAGGAGAAGGGCCTTCTACTGCAAACAAAAATGAAAACCAACAGGATGTTTGTTCTGCACTCTCAAAAGCAGTCAAACTACTCTAAAGGGGATCATTTGTGTCTGCAGAAGGAAGCCAGTATCAATACACTGGATCTTTGGCATAGAAGATTTGGTCACCTCAATTGCCAAAGTCTAATGCAAATGCAGAAGAAGAATGATGTGCAAGGGTTACCACAACTGCAAGGAAACCTGGGAATCTGTTCCACCTGCCAGATTGGGAAGCAACACAGAGGAAGTTTTCCAAAGAAAAGTACATGGAGAGCCACCAAGAAGCTTCAATTGATCCACGCTGACCTATGTGGACCAATCACCCCAGCCTCGAATGGAGGCAAGAGGTATATTCTGACAATCACTGATGATTTCAGCAGGAAATTGTGGGTATATTTCTTAGAAGCAAAATCAGAAACTTTGAATTGCTTTAAGAAATACAAGGCTCAAGTAGAGAAGGAGACAGGAGAATCCATTATCTGCCTCAGAACAGATAGAGGAGGAGAGTTCCTCTTGAATGAGTTTAAAGAACTTTGTGAAGCTGCTGGGATAAGAAGGCAGATAACTGCTGCATTGACTCCCCAACAAAATGGGGTTGCAGAGAGAAGAAATAGGACCATAATGAATATGGTCAGGTGTTCTCTAGCTGACATGAAGGTTCCTGTTGTGTTCTGGCCAGAAGCAGTGGCATGGACTGGTCATGTACTGAACAGAAGTCCAACCTCAGCCAATTCTGGAAAAACACCACAAGAACTTTGGACAGGTAAACCCCCAGCTGTTGGCCACTTTAAGATTTTTGGATGCGTGGCATATGTGCATGTGAATGATCATTTGAGGAAAAAGCTCGATGACAAGAGTATGCAGTGCTATTTCATAGGCCTGTCTATTGAATCTAAGGCCTATAAACTGTATAATCCTGTCACCAAGAAGGTACTCATCAGCAGAGATGTGGTTTTTGATGAGACCAAGGGCTGGAACTGGGATTCTGAAACACAACCAGAGCTGACCAAGATTGTGTGGGATGGAAGTGATGAGCCATGGTATGATTCTGAAGGAGAAGAAGAAGAATCTGGCACTCCAGATGCACCAGAACCAGTCACTCCCATCACACCAGCAACTCCACCACCAGCTGCAGCACATCAGGATGAAGGGGAGGAAGAAGAAGATGATGCAGCTAATCCTGATGTGCTTGGACTTCCTAGTGGAGGTTTAGGCCCTAGGGTCAGACATCCACCTCAGCATCTGTCAATCTATGACTGTACCTACTTTGCAGGATTAGATTGTCTGGCAATGGTGACTATCAGTGATGATCCCACTACGTTTGAAGAAGCTGTGCAGGATGAGAAATGGAGGAATGCTATGAAACAAGAGATGGTCAGTATTGAAAGGAATGACACATGGATACTGGTGGAACTTCCTGCAGGAGTGACTCCAATTGGAGTCAAATGGATCTTTAAAACCAAGCTGAATGAAGATGGAACTGTGGATAAGTTTAAAGCTAGACTGGTGGCAAAGGGATATGCTCAGAAGCAAGGCATAGACTACACTGAAGTCTTTGCACCAGTTGCCAGATGGGACACCATCAGAACTCTGATTGCTTTGGCTGCATACCATGGATTTCCAGTATATCAGCTCGATGTAAAAAGTGCATTCTTGCATGGTGAGCTGACAGAAGAGGTGTATGTCATGCAGCCTCAAGGCTTTGAAGTTCCTGGGGAAGAGCAGAAGGTATACAAGCTTAAGAAGGCTCTTTATGGACTGAAACAAGCTCCAAGAGCTTGGTACAGCAGGATCGAGGCTTACTTCCTTAAAACTGGATTTAAGAGGAGTGATTATGAACACACTTTGTTCATAAAAAGGGCTGGAAGTGACATACTACTGGTCAGTCTCTATGTTGATGACCTTATGTATGCAAGCAACAGTTCTAAACTCATAGAAGACTTCAAGAAATCTATGGAGTCAGAGTTTGAAATGACTGACTTGGGAAGGATGAAGTACTTCCTGGGAGTTGAAGTACATCAGAGTAATGCAGGAATTTTCATTAACCAGCAGAAGTATGTGAAGGAAGTTCTGGACAAGTTTGGTCTCTCAAGCTGCAATTTTGCAAAAAATCCCATTGCTCCTGGAGATAAGTTGACCAAAGCAGGAGATGGGATTCAAGTTGATGCTACAGAGTATAAGAGGCTGATTGGGAGCCTGCTCTACACCTGTGCTACCAGACCAGACATCATGTATGTTGTATGCATGTTGAGCAGGTTCATGGAAGCTCCCACCAGGCAACACATGTTTGCAGCAAAAAGGGTTCTGAGATACTTAAAAGGGACAAGCACTCATGGCATCTGGTATAAGAGGAAAGATAAGAATGACAAGCTTCTTGGCTATACAGACAGTGACTATGCAGGGGACCTGGATGATCGAAAATCTACCAGTGGTTATGTGTTCTTTATTGCATGAGGAGCCATATCCTGGGCTTCAAAGAAGCAACCAGTTGTCACCCTGTCTACAACAGAAGCTGAGTTTGTTGCTGGTTCTTACTGTGCTGCACAGTGTGTATGGTTGAGAAAGATACTCGCACAAATGGGATGGGAAGACAGTGTGTCTACTGCTACCAAGGTTCTTTGTGAAAGTAGTTCAGCCATTAAACTGTCCAAGAATCCTGTCTTTCATGGTAGGAGTAAGCACATTGATGTGCGTTTTCATTTCCTAAGGGATTTGGCTAAGGAGGAGGTGATCGAGATGGAGCATTGCAGGAGCCATGAAAAAGTGGCTGATATTATGACCAAAGCCCTCAATCTGGATGCATTTCAGAATTTGAGGTACCAACTGGGAGTGTGTGCAGAAGAGGAATTCAAGCTGGGAGAATGAACAATGATGATGCTGTGAACTGAAGTCAGAAGAATTGTCAGAAGGGGACTTCAGTTCAGGGGAGGAAGATGTTGCTGTTGAAGGCTGTGATGTGAAGGTTGGGTCTAATCCGAATCCAGATCGGAGAAGGAAAAGAAGTGCTGAGCGTCTGTTTTTAAGTAGTCTTAACAATAAAGGTCAAAACTGCGTCGTTTGATGTTTTATTGTTTTAGTCCTTTGAGTTTTTGTTTTATGCCAGTAGGGTCATTTAGCCGTTGTGGCTGTTAGCAGAAGCAGGGTAATTGGTTCTACTTGGGATCGTGGGGATTGGATTGTTGAGACGAAGCCGAGGTTAATGGCTTCTGTTAGAGAGTCCTGTATTTATATTTCTTCTCCATCAATGAATAAGATGTCAGTTTGCAATACATCTTTGTGATAACAGTATCATCGTGACATAAATATTAGAATATTTCATTTACAAATTATTTGAGTTTGATTTAGGGGTTCAACTATTTAGAATGAAAATGAATTGAGCTCGAACCGAGCTTACGAGTTGATCGAGGATTCGGACTCGTGAATTCAATAATGAGACGAACTCGAATGGAGCTCGAATCAAACACGAGCTATGATTTTAATAGTAACGAGCCGAACTCAAACTAAGTAAACCTCGACTCTAACTTATTTATTAACTCTTATACTAAGTGGCTAAATGTCTAACCCTAAGTAGTAGTACCACCCCAAAAAAAGGAAGAAGAAAAAATTACTTGGTTCTTAAATATAAATTTCCTAGACAGAACAGGAAAAAAGAGTTCCAGTTGTAAACGAAGTCTTTTTTTCTTCCTTTATCTATATTCCTATTTAATTCCGAAACTCGGGATTATTAATACGTGCTCATTAAGAAGGCGAAATCCTTGCTGCCGCGACTACACGACACACTCTCTCGAGTCTCGGCACTACCTGTATACGTTCGTAGCATTGACACCGATGGCGGCGGCGGCGGCGGGAGCTGGGATATTCGAGCCACCGACGGCGGCTCTATACGTCGGCGACGTCGAGGCACAAGTCACGGAAGCGCAGCTGATCGACATATTTTCAGGCTTCCATGGCTACCTCTCGGCTTCTCTGGTCCGTAATAGCAGCTCCCTCACCAACAATGGAGGTCCTCGCTGCTATGCCTACGTCAATTTCTCTACTCTTGAACAAGGTTTGTATGTTTCTCCTAGCGCTTGATCCGAGATTTTGAACGTGTAATAGTCATGTTTCTTCAACCCTAGGTTATAAAAACGAGATAGTACTTCAAAGCATGGTAGAAAACTTTATGAATGAATAGTAGTAAAATTTGATATATGAAATACTAATGATCGATTTATTAACGGACTTATTCAAAAGTTATGGTATTGGAAATTAGTATATGATGATTTTCCATTGAACAAAACTGTGGTAATGGCAAACATGAGACTGAGTGATGTGTAATTGCTAGTATTCAACTAATCATGTACATTTGTATGGTGCTGGACGACTAAATTCGTGAATATGAGTCGAATAATTTTTCTAGCGTCAATCTTTTTGTAATTGTTAGTGGTCTTGATATCATATTAGTTAGATGACACAACACTGGTTAAATTGCGTATCAGCTACAATGCGTAGCATTTGTTTGGCACTAAGTCATTGACTATGGCGACCATGAGAGAAAATAATCGTCGAAAATTCTTATTGTTTCGGATACTCGTGAAATCATCATATTTTAATAATCAAATCGATATGATTCTAGTAAAACAAAAACAAAATTAATGATAAATCACTAAATCAATATCTTTCATGCTATGTTTATTGTTTTGATGAGCTAAGCCTTGTTTGATTTTTATCATTTGGGCCTCCATCCCATCCTTCTGGGCCTTACGCACTTGTTTGTCTCCTCTCTTGCAGCAAGGCAGGCCATGGAAGCAACTAATCACAGAGTTGTCAATGGAAAAGCAATTAGAGTGATGGAGGCCCAATCCAACGCCGAAACACGAACCAGTGGGATTGGCAACATTTTTGTCAAGGTAAATTCATTTACATAATAATTGGCACTTTATTTTCCAATAACTATATCTTATGATGATAACAATAATTCCATTGATATATAATTAATTATCAAAATTCTCTCTTAAACCTACAGAATCTACACGATTCCATTGACAATGCAAAGCTGGAGGAAATATTCTCCAAGTACGGGAGGATCCTGTCCTGCAAAGTGACCGTCTCTGAAGATGGCAACAGCAAAGGCTATGGCTTTGTTCAGTTCGAGTCACCAGAATCTGCCTCCCTTGCAATTGAATCCGCCGATGGCTCCATCGTCGAAGGCAAAAAATTGTACGTCTGAATTTAAAGTCTTCTGCATCGCTCAATTCCTCATTGCTTGTGATAATCTTATTCTCCTTACATATTTCCATTTCGGTTTACTCAGATCCGTGAGTAAGTTCATGAGAAAGGAAGAGCGATTCAATCCGGAGAATCCCGAGGAGTACCGCAACCTTTACTTCAAGAACTTGGACGACAATGTGAGCGAGGAGATCTTGCGAGAGAGATTCTCAAAATTCGGGGAGATCACCAGTCTCCTCGTCTCCAAAGATGAGGATGGTAGATCCAAAGGGTTTGGCTTTGTCAATTTTAAGGAAACAGCCGCGGCACAACAAGCGCAACGGTCCATGAACATGATCCAATTTGGTAATATTACGTCAATCAAAACCATTTAAATTTCTCACTCTCCCGTCCATCAAAATACTCTAGTAATTTAACGTGAATTGTATACATACTATAACACCATATTTTCATCGTGCTAGGTTCTAAGGTGTTGTACGTAGCAAGGGCTCAAAAGAAGAGTGAGCGACAACAGTCACTGCGACAGCAATCTGAGCAGCGAAGTGAGTGGTTACAGAAATACAAGGTATGCATTATTCTCATGTTCAATATATGGAGAGAAAAATTAACAACATGTCATTCTAATACGTGAATTGTCCGTTCTCATAGACTTTGTCGGATATTCATTCGGGTCCCTTTTCATACAAGAAAATACCTTTCGAATCCTAAACATGTATAGATTGAAAAAAACTTTTAATTTGTTTATATGGAAAAATCTAACTACATGTCATTCTAATGTAAATTGTCCGTTCTCATAGACTTGTCAGATATTCATTCGGGTCTCTTTTCATACAAGAAAATACCTTTCGAACACTAAACATGTCTAGATTGAAAAAAGTTTTAATCTGTTTATATCGCCAAAACTTTTTACAGAACTGCAACTTGTACGTGAAGAACATCAACGACGGTGTGGACGATGCCCAACTGCGCGACCACTTCAGCAAAATCGGCAGTGTCGTCGCAACCAGAATCATGAGAACGGAGAACGGCGTAAGCAAAGGCTTTGGGTTCGTCTGTCTGTCCACCGTCGATGAAGCCGCCAAATCTGTCACCCTTCTCAACGGTAAATTAAGAAATAAACCTGATCACATGTTCAGTTGTTCACCCATTTCCTCACATTTTTTTTCACGTCAAACTAAAATCATACGCTGTCACGTTTGCCAGGGAGTCTGTTCCATGGGAAGCCTCTGTACGTCGCCATAGCCCAAACCAAAGAAGAAAGGAGACGGTTCCTTGAAGCCGTCCACGCCAAAAGAAACGCTGCAGCTCCCCCGTTCCCCATTCCACCATTCGCCTTTCCTCCTTTCCTTCCGCCGCCGCCGCCGTTTCTCCATCAACCACCGTTCCCATTCCCTCCCCGGTTCCCTCCAATGCCGGGCTTCACCTTCCCTCCGCCTCTGGTAAGCAACAACTGACATGTCCTCTGTTTCAGCTTTTCGCGCAACGGTCTATAGCGTAATGTCGTGGTGGTGTTGGTGGTGTTCGCTGTTTTCAGCTACCAAATCACATTGCCAACTGCATGGGCCGTCCTCCATTGCCATTCCGTCGACAAGGCCGCTTCGGTAACGCCGGTGCGATGTTCCGGAGACCGGGTTTTGCACCGATGGCTGCAAACCGGGTGCTACCACCACAGGGAAAGCCAGATGAAAAGAGCAGGAGGGACTCTAATCTGAGCGAAGAAGAAGATTGGAGCAGCCATCTTGCTGCTGCAACGCCACAACGACGAGAAGAAATGATTTGGGATCGTCTCTTACCCTTGGTTCAGAAGCTCAAGGTACAAAATTTGTTCTAACCAAAATGCAGAGCTTGATAAAATATCAACGGATCAGCAGAGACTAACTTATGCCATATGATTTTGGGTATACGGTTGTATGCAGGGCGAACTAGCGCCTCGAATTACTCGGATTCTGATGGAGTTGGACCATGCAGAGCAGCTGGTGCTGCTCGAATCTGCAGAATCGCTGGCTGCTAAAGTCGAGGAAGCAGAGAACACTATCAACCAGACAAGCAACAACTAGCTAGTAACTGTTGCAGTTTTGAAGCTTTGCAAGAGCATTAGACATTCAGTAGTCGTCGGCTATATATTTAACTGCTGTTTTGGACCTTTACAAGCATTGCATAATAGATGGGATAATATCATATATATCTATAAGATTTAAGGATCCCTTTCCTTTCAGAAACTGCTTAGAACTTCGACTGTTTCCCTTCTAGCAAAAATATATACTTAGTAGAGTTATGATAATTGGAACTGTTCAGGTCAGCCTATCATACTCACAAAAGTAGTCAAAATGAGAGAGCTTTTCCTATGTAATTACGAGCTCCCCTAGCCATCTACAACCTCAGCGAACTAGCAGTAGAACATGACGTTCTTCACGTTGTCCTTGATCTTCGGAAGCGGCTGGACTTCTCTCGGCATCCCAGTTGCGCTCCTTTCGCCTGATGAACTGCCATCAGAAGCATTTCCTTCTATGTAGTACCGAGCGCGAAATGCTGTCAGATGGGCATAATAGGCAGGCGGCACTGCAATGGTGAAGTGAACGGAGAAGCTCTTAGTCATGTAAGTGGGGGGTAATAACAGACAAGCCTACTTGCAATGTTAAGAAATTCGGTCACCAAGCGCTAACAGTTTGAAGATAAATTACTTACCAACAGAGACAGAGCGAGTGCACCTAGCATATCTGGAAAAAACACATGAGAAAGACATGAGTTTATATACAATCAACAGAGTTGTAATTACAAGGATAACATAAAGAGGAGTTAGAAGACTTCTAGGTCTGAAGCTGCTTACGTGTAGCATAGGTTGTTCGTCAGAACTTGCAGTCCATCAGCGGTGAACCCATTCTCGTCGAACAGAACATGGTAGTGAGAAGGTTTGCTAGTTCCCTGCAGCAGCGGTAATAGAGGAAATCAGCATCTCCTCAAAGGTACCAAAGCGAGATTGGAGTAGGAAGTTTGACGTGGGTGGGGTATAGAACACATGTATATACCTGAATTCCAGCATGGCTATTAAGGTAGAAGTCGAATTCAGTTGGGTGGCAGATTTTAGTATCAACCACGGTGCCTGTACAGGTAATAAAAAAATCAAGTTACCTAACATGAACAAAAGGAAACCGAACAGATTACAGAACGTTATATTGAGATAACTGATCAGAAACCTGGAAGAATGTTGCCACTCCTGTCTGTCATGCTACGATTCTGATGATCTTCCGGGAAGAAACGAGTGTGGTGCCTCTTTTGCACCACCACAAAGGTGATCCGAGGAAGATAGCCTTGCTCCAATGACATACAAGCCTGGGGGAAAAGAGAGACCATAGCTTAGACATAAACTTGCATCAGCATCAACATCTTTGACCTTGAAGAAGTTTACATAATTGAAAATATGTGACACATTACCTTTCGTATGGCATCCACCTCATGTAGCAAAACCTGGCTGAATTGGCCCTCACTGACACCATCTCTGCAATTTTTTCAAATAAAAGTCAGTTTAGTTTAGCAATTCTGGAAAAATGGAAAATGAAAAATAAGTACAATGGCAGAGCATGCCACAATCATATAAGTCTTACCTGTAGAATAAGATCCTATCAGGTTTAACTCCAGTTGATCTTCTAAAAGCTATGAGAAGTTCTCTGCAAAGAAGCAAATATCGAACAGGATGAGAAACCAAGACAATTATCAATCACAAAGTAGTTGTACATTTAAATTCTTAGTTGCAAACCTGATCATTCCACCATGAACCACACCCCTGGTTGGATCTTCATAGGTCTTGTAAAGGTCCAAGATGATTTCCTCTCGACTAGTTTGTGCAGAAACTAGTCCCCTGTACTTGGTTACCTCTGGCCAATCCATTGAAGCGACAACCTGAAAACGAATGGTTTAGTTGTTCAGTAAAAAGACAGAACACGGCTTTTACGATGGGAAGTGACCTGGGCTTACAGCAGCAATAGATGGGGTTGAATCCTCTCCAGGCTGTGCGTGTGTAACATCAGCACCAAAAACAATGGTTGGACGATCAGTGAGAAGAGGAATCCTCCTTTGGACTGCATCATTCAGCACAGTGTTCCGCCCACCAACCTAGTAGGACAACCATCATTCAGCACAGCATTATCAATTGTTATACAAAAATTTAGTTCAAATCAATAGAAAAAGCAAAACAAACCAACCTTAACATTGATCTTCAATGACACATTCTCCATATATTGCTTGGAAAATTTTGAGGCTTGCTTGGGCTGACAGCACTGCGTCACAATCCCCAGCTCTGTTTCACAGATTCGCTTGATTGTACCTAGAAAGAGACAAAAGGACAAAGGAGAATTTTTCAGGTCATCTCACAACCAAGTGCTCTACGAAAACATAAATTTCAGGTTATATACAAACCATAGGAGCCGGAAAAATCAGGCAGAATAATAATTAGCAACTGAAGTTCTTTGCCCTGTTGAGTGGCCTGATAGTGAACATCTGAAAGAGCTTTCTCGATATGCTGGGGCCTTTCTGATCGAATAGGAACTAGAGGATTTTTGTTAAAAACCTGTAAATTAAAGAACAAAAGAGAGAAAGCGGAAGAGAAAAACAAGTAAATCAACTGGCCATAACCTATTCAAACCATACAGCACAATCGAGTGTTCAACTTATACCATCCCCTTGCTGATGCACATGTCAATCAATTGTCCACAAAAGTCAATTGGGAAATCATTGTTGAAAGAAGAGAAGTTCAGACAAGTCCAGTAGTCTACTGTTCCACCATTGACCATTTTCTGTAAAATGAACAATATGTTATATGCGGGCATTTCTGACAATGTCTTCATACTACACCAATGAAATAGCAATTTCAACAAACAGCAGATATTTCGATTGAAAAATCTTGATTGCCAGCATCCATGAGCCTGTGACAGATGCAACAAAGTACATACTGATACATCCACTCACAATCCGCATTAGTGAGATAACGTATACTGAATAAATATCTGTATCTTAGGAAGGAACAAACGAAAATCCCTGTGGAATCAAGCTAAGCCTACTGCTCACCTTGTTAATCATGTTCCATTGACCCATCTGAGGACTCACGCTTGCTTCTCTCCCAGAACCATGATACTTAAGCTGGAAAGAACCAGAAGCATATAGTTAACATCAATTCCAGGCCATAGGCAAAGAAGAGATTAACAAAAATAAAATCAACACCAACCATTGGAGGATTAAGGACTCTAGCCTCAATTAGCTCAGGCTGTGGCTTAACTTGAATGCCAAACTGCTGTACAATCTCACTGTCCTTGAAGCTTTTCTCAGCCACAACCTAAAGAAGACGTTAGTCAGCAAGAGATTCACTCCCAAGCAACACGCTTATGTATATGCATTATTACTGTCCTAAAAAATTTACCTTCGCAATGTTCCTTTCCCTTTCATGTGGACGTTGACAGGTCGCCCTTAACAAAGCAGTAACTTGTCGCTCATTGAGCTTCTTTGTATACCTTTGACCTTCAACAATCTTGCACAGCTGTAGCAAAATAACAAAGGTTTTCAGGTTACTATCAAAAGTAAAGACACTGTTCCCCTCCAAACTCTAGTACTACAAGATGAATACCTCGATTGGGAGGTAAAAAAGCTTGGGTGCATGACCAGCTTGAAGAGCAGGCAAAGAAGGATATTGGAGACGAATTTTGTATTTTTGTTGAAAATATTGAGCTACAGAGATCGTAGTATTCTGCTCATCAAGAAGAAACCTGCAAATAACAAAAACAAAGAAATTAGCACAGATTAGTAACTCCCATATATGTCCCACATACATACTAACTATAGTTGCAAAGTACATATTCAATGCATATCAAAGAAGAAACTGCTCACATTGTGTGGCTTGCCGGCTTGCTAGAGATGCCAGTGATCTTGTAGGTTTTGGTAAACTCCCCATTGTTCATTTGTACCTTAACACCTCTCATGGCCTTTTTCAGCTGTGCAATTCAAAGGGGAAAATGTGACAAAGCAGTCAAATGAAAACTATAATCCAACGTGAAGCAAAAAACACAGGCCATAGCCTAAAAATCCTATATCACTAGTATAAAACAAAATCCTTCAATGAACATAACCGTATGTTCCTTCCACCTCTGATACTAATTTATGTCCATTTAAATTCCAAAATAATATCGTAACACAGTATTTAGTAAAGTGGCAATTCCATCATACACTTCCCAATGGAACCAATTGACCCTTTCAGGACCCAGAAAATGGAATTCGACAAATGAGTGTGGACAGATTACTAGAATGGATGTAACTACCTTGATACAATCTTGTTCAGATAGAGGCTTGGATGGGTTCTGAATCCGGAAGTTCTTGGAAATGAAATCCATGACAGGAACTGGCTCATAGAAAGATCTGGCAGAAACATCTACAATAAAACAATCACACAAGTCAATTCGCTGAGATAACATAAAATGTTTAACAATGTAAGAGCAACAGACCAAAATTAGAACCAAAAGCTAGATACCAATATTAAGGGACAGTCCCATCTGGGTTGGCCTCAGACTTTGGTAATATCCTCTCCAGTACTCCACACCATCCCCCAGGGTGCCTTTTGGCCCAAGTGAAGTGGAGCACAATGATCTCCCAACCACAGTATAGCTACATTACAAGCATTTTGAATCAGTTATACTGTCCACTTAGACACACAGCTTAACCCACTTGTAAGTTTACAGAAACAAGTCGATAAGACAGAGAATAAAACATCAGTTATCTCTAGAGAATAGGCAAGTGAGCAGAGAGTACTGTGCGGAAGGGTTGTGTCTTAGAACCACATCCAGAACTTGAATGGTCTCCTGTGGTATATCCCGCTGCCTGCCATCTAAGAACCGTCGCAGATGGTCAATATCAGGTCGGGAAGCAAACTTGATTGCCACCTTAAACACTCTTTCCCTCCTGGAAAAAATCACAAAGCACAAACAGCAATGCCATATAGAGAATCATTCATTTAACAGCAAGGAAGATAAACAAACAACCCAATAAGTACTCATCCAAACAGGAAGCAGCATTTTACCTAGGGGCAGCAGAAGTCGACCCAGCTTGGTTATCAGACTCCAACTTCACCTCGAACTCTCTCGACTCAAATGGCAGAGCCCCAGCAGTGAACAGACTTTTCCTACCATCATAGGCCACCATTTTGTTCCCCAAATGAGATTGACGGTATAACTTGTCCAGTGTAGAAATGACATCTCTGTTGACCTTCTTCGAAGTAACCTCCGGGGTAATAGTGACCTAAAACCAAGCACATTCGTGAATTAATCATCCGCACAATAGCATATTCAAGCATATAAATCCAGATCCCCCCTCAATGCACAACCCTAGGAGTTTTTTTTTACAGCCGGCTCTTCTTCGCAATCCTCATGAGATTGGGGAAACAGTAAGGAAGAGTAAGACAGAATCATAACACAGCAAATGTGTGAGCCACCACACCGTGTTAGACTGTTAGGTAGGTGGTCCAGCACCAGTCACCAGAATGTCAGTTTTGAAACCCTAGCAATTAAGAACGTATTCTAACCCCACCCTTCATCGTCAGCAAACGAAAGAATACGCAGAATGCACATGAAACACAGAGAGCAAACGCGTTTGAAATTTCTTTTTTACAAAAATAATCAAAAACGAAACAACCAAGAGGACGAAACTTACGTCGTAATGGCGGAGATCGGTGTCCTGAATCTTGACGAGGAAATGATTCGCACGAACCATACACTTCCTCCCCACAGTCCCGTACCCGGGCCTCCTCGGCAGAGCGATGGCCTTCGAGGACACCGGCGCCGCAGCTCTGGACGCCGTTGACTCGGAGACAACAAGTTTACCCTGAACATCCGCAGCCAGCTGCTGTACGGAAGACGAACTCGACGCCGACGCCGACGCCGCCGGAGGAGGAGCAGCCGCAACTCCTTGCGGTCGAGCTGACGGTTGCGCGCTGGCAGGCGGCGGAGCAGGGCGGGAAGAGGAAGGATTCCCCAGGGCAGGGAAAGCAGAGGCAGGGGAAGGTGCCTGAGCGCCGATCGAACCAAAAACTTGAACCGGCGGCGGAATGGCGGCGCTATCTCCGCCTCCCCGTCCCCGACCGCCGCGACCACGGCCGCCACCGCCAGACTGTGCAGGGGACGGCGGCTGCTGATCGCGGCCGGTATCCGGACGCCGGCCACCACCGCGACGCGACATTGTCGTAACTGGTATAGCAGAGAGTGGGTGCGGGTGGTTCAGGAAGCGTCTCCGAGGAGGAGTTTGCAGGAAGGGGAAATAGGAATATGGAAAGTTCGAAAGAAAGAGAGAGAGAAAAGGGGAGCAAGAAGGATTTTTGGGAACGGGCGCGGTTACTGTGTGATGAGAGTGGAGTGAGGTGTGGGGGAGGTTAGAGGCAGAGTGTGTGTATTTATGTTAAGAGAATATTATCCTGGCGAAGTAAGAAGGGAAGGAAAAGCGTAAAAGACCATTTAGCCCACACTGTGGAATTGCAAAATAAAAATTCGGAAATTAAATTGATTTACTTGAGACTTGAGAGATAAGTAGATAACTATCTCTTCGTTAATGTACCGGTAAGTCATCACATTATTTTGTTTGGCATCGAAGCTACTTACAAATTATGTTCAGTACCAATTAGTCCATTTACTATTAATGGGCCACTATTAAATCGATGTCATTAATGTATTGTGAGATACCACTCGGTAAAGCGGTAACCAAATTATTTCTCGACTAGTTCGTAAATATTTTTATTCACCGTTGTAACACCAAAGTGAGAGAAATGGACAAGATCAGAAATATAGCTCGATTACAAATTTGGATAAAGTGAGTTAGCGTTTATGATAACTAACGGCAAATTGCAAGGGTCCAATTATTATTACAAGGCAAAACTTGAGCAAGATCACGAGCACGGAGGAGGTTGGAGTGAAGTAAAAATCTAGAACATGAATCCTTGTTGTGAAAGACTTCTAGTGGTAATTTTTTCATGGTAAAAACACTCCTCTTGGACTACGAATGTAGTGGTGGAAAACAAAAGTAACCTCGCCTTTTTCTTTAAAGATGGCGACAAATGTATTGAAGCGTACAGAAAATGTAACAAGAATATCGATGTACAATTTACCGTTTCCACCCATTTGGGTTAGGTCAGTAAGAATTTCTAACCTGAGGGACTAAATCCTAACAATATTTCTAGATAAAGGGCTGATTAGTCATCTCAGGCAAAAACAGAGGACCAGCTGGAAATGACGTGGGCCGATTTCGCAGGGCCAGGACGTCAGGCGAGGCGCATGTCAGAGTAGGGACGGCGCGTGGCTCTATGCGTGGGCGACGGTTTCGCCTTCAGGACGATCATGCCCTTGCACAATCGTCTTAATACCCAAACTACCCTCACAAAGAAACTGGAGAAACGGGAACAGCCAATGGGGTGGAAGGAAGAGAAAATTTGGACCTTTGTGGAATTTCTCGGGCTTGGGGCTGGTAGTAGGGTAGGTGGCCCACGGGGATTGAGGAGGAAGGCGAAGAGTTAGTTTTTTTTTTTAACCGATAAAAGCAATCATTATTTTATTTCATGGGCGAATTATTAATTAACTGGTTTTACCACGTGGCATATCCGTACCCGGCTGGATGATAACTATTGATTAATTAACCAAACTGAATCATTATCGGGACCAATTACGTAATTAATTACCATTTGTTCCAAAAAAAACACGGCATTGTTAGTTTCTTAAGCTTGTTAAATTCCATGGACGTTGTGTGGGGGCATATACGACAGCGTTCTCGACAACTTCAATTGTTGTTTAAGTTTGTCATCAATTGTTTAAAATATAGTTAGATTGGAGGAGAAGTCGCTTTTTTTTAATAAGGGAAAACTTGCTTGGAAGGGCCAAGCAGAATCAGCTGGCTAGGAAAGGAAGCAATGGGCGAAAGAAGGAACTTGGAAAGGACGAAGAAGAAAGTAACTGATTAGTGAAGAAGTAATGTCGAGAAAGGAAGGAATGCCAAAATAAAGTGATAAATGGGCTTAATGGCTAACTTTAGCTCCAAGATGGTACTACGAACTACTCTCAGACAAAAAAAAAAATGGTATTGCCTCATGTCGAATACTTTAAATCAGTGTTATCAAAGCCGAGTCGTTCGGTCCGACCGGTAAAACCGCCACCTGATCACAAAACCGGCTCGGAACAGTCTAAAAGTTGCTCCGGTTTTATGTAGCGGTTGACGAGCGGCCGAGACGGTTAACCATTCGAGCCGATCGAGCCGCTCGTCCGGTTTTTTCCATTCAGCCGTTAAATTTAATTAAAAAAATTGCAGAAAATTAAAAATTGAAATAAACCCAAAACGTCGAGCTCTAAAACTGAATCCTTATTTCCATTTCACAATTTCGAAGGAAAGAGATGAGCTCTGATTAAGAAAATGTCCACTATCTATATTGATAACGTTTATTAAGTATCGATTTTCTAACGATTTTTAAACGGTCTAATGCCGGTTGGACCACTAAAGTGCGAGTCGTTCGAATTATCGGCTCGTGCTCCTGTTCGGTTCTGACAACATTGCTTTCAATGATGATAAAGTGGATAAAACATATGGATCCATGTGGGACATAATGGAAAATTCATATCAAGCTCTTCTTTGTGTATTATAAATACGATAAAAAATAACGTTTATGACACGGTGATTAAATTATATCAATTCGCTCGATAATACTTGATTTAATCGATATAATAGTTAAGTAATGTTCAACATTATCATGATGAATGATGTGTCAACGCCATAGCAGCTTAATTACCCTATTCAAGTGGATTACAAAGTTAATATTCACGTTAAAGTTTGCTTAACTTATCTGATTCTTCCTCTTCAGTGCCATAGTTCATGGAGATTGAAAGTTGCAGCTTCGCCATCTTGTTCCGCCCGCAGCTAAACCCTCCTCCAGCGCATAGGGGAAGGTAGGTCCGATTAACAATGCCCGAAAAGAGAACAAGAGAATGTTGATTTTGATGGATGGGCCTGAAGTTGAACCCAATGAAGTGACCGGCGAGCTCACCCAGATTAGACAAAGGCCCAACTGTGGACTCTTTTTTTCTTTTTTGTCGAAAGATAACTCGTATTACTGAGACAAAAGAGTTACACTAGATTCACCTAACCGCGCGCAGCCTTGACGAAAAATCAAAACCTACCAGACTAGGAAACAATGAGAGGGTTTTTCTGACCACCAAATGGGCCACCCTATTCTCAAACTGTCCTACAAAGCAGATAGAAAATCAATGCAGACATCAGAGCAACATATGAATCTCCTCAAAGATCGCCCCGCCACGAAGATCTTGGCCCAACCGCCGACTCTTCCTTTTATGTACCGTAGATCTGTCATAACTCATAACTCATTAAGAACTATTTAGGCTAAATTGGAAGTTTGGTCACTTGAATTACTAGAAAAGTCCACGTTTGTCACTATAATTATTTTATTTCATCCATAGTCACTCAAATTAGTTACACAATCCAAGTTCGGTCACTCCCATTAACCTCCATTAGACTCCATTAACGAAGACCATCAAGTGATGGCGTTCCTAACTTAATGTTGAGTCACTTAATTTTAACCCAAAAAATAAAAATAAAAACCGATATGCCACCTCAGCAAACCTGCCATGTCATTAAATCTAACCCATCATACTGAACCCAATAACCCAACCATTTTAGTTACCCCCTCCTCCATTTTCTTCCTCACCAAGAATCGTCGCCGCCACATAATCATCCTCCATCCCTCCCCACTGCATTCTTCCCCCTCCCCTCCACTCCTCATTTTCGCCAGCTCCCCCACTCACCGTTACCTCCCAACGAGTCCCCAACCACCTCCTCCGTCAGCTCAATATCATACGCGCCACCGTCAACCACCTCACCCGCCACCAGCCTCCTCCTCCACGCCCACCACCACCGACGACTCCGAGGCGACAATCCATCCCGCCGGATCTGCTCCTCTACGCTAGCCTCCCCCAAAATCGCCTCTGCATGTAGACTTTCTATAGCATCTCTTAATTCATTCATAAAGGAACACAAGGACATCATCCATTGAGGCTCATTATTCCAACAAGGTTATTCTGCTTACTGCATAAGTTGTTAGTCAGTGGCGGATCCAGAACACAGAAGAGCACTGGACCACATTTTATTGGAAAATTAGAACCGTAAAAAAATATAATGATTATAGTTTTTTGCACTGTAAATTGTACACGACTGTATTTTAATTTAGGGAATGCAACAATAATGGAGTTTACATCCATACCAATAGTATACACTGTTTCAAATAAAATACTTGAGCAATCGGCGAGAAATTCATCGCTCATTTTGTTGAGCAAATCAGTTCTCACATGTTTCATTGTTGAAAAGGTTCACTTCGTAGTAGCTGTTGAAACAAGCAGCATCAACACTAGATAAATCAATCGACTAATCAATTTGCATTGTTTTTCTAGCCCTGCACACCAGCTGCTCTAGTAAATTTTGAAGGGAACAAACCTCATATTTCTTTTAGTCTTTTACGTTTTAAACTTTGTAGAGTTTTAGGTTTCATTGTTTTTTTTAGACACATAATCTTTGGGGCTAAAATTTCTAGGCTAAATTGAGAGTAGTGATTTGAATATGTTCAACAATATAATTTTTCTAGTTAAACCCAATCTTATCATAAAATAACACTGGGTCGAATATCTAAAATCGAAAATTTCATAAGGACTATACTAACTACGGATCCGGATGAGGGCTAGGCCGGGGCCGGGGTGGCCGGATAAAGTTAATCTGCTAACTTGAAAATTCGTTAGCAGATACTAACTGATATCCAAAATACATGAACTAGTATCCAAGTACTAAAGTATATAGAGAGCACAGACTAGTATTCAAAATTTAATAACTAATATCCATCATGAATCAACTATTATCCCAAATTCACAAACTAATATCTAGACAACACAAAATAGTATTCATACAACACATAATTAGTATCCAGATAACACATAAGAGTATCCAAATAACACATAAGAGTATCCATATTGAATACTAGTTGGTTGATTGTGGATATTAGTTGGTATCTGCTATCTGGATACTAGTTTGTGATGTTTTGAATACTACTCTGTGCTATCTAGATACTCAGCAGACTTGAATATTAGTTCATACATTTTGGATATTAGTTAGTATATACTAACGAATATTCAAGTTAGCAGAATAGGTCACCCCTGGATCCGCCAGTGTTGTTAGTATATACTAACTAATATCCAAAATGTATAAACTAGTATCCAAGTCTGTTGATTTTACCTACTAATATCCACAATCAAACCAACTAGTATTCAGCCAATCAATTACCAACTAATATTCACAATCATTAGTTGCACTGATCTATACGTTGAAAGAAATATCTTTCAATATATAACCATTACACAATTATTCATAAAATTAATCACCTATTCTATAAGAAATTTGTTCTTGATTCAAGTCAAAGTTGAAAAAAATTCTTGCAGTGTTTTTGGGTTGCAACTAGTACACTTGTTTAGAGTTTGCATGAAGTATGGATATATTGGGTTTCATTGCACTTTGTTTTAGTGTTACACATTTCATAAGAAATTACTAGTCTGTAGTGATAAATTGATAATACAAAAATCTTTTGGAAAATTGCAAACTACTTTTTGCTTTTGGATGCTGGTAAAAAAAAATTCAGAGTCTCTTTTACACACACTATGCGAAGCTAATGCTACTGCAGATGCAGTGGCAAAAATTGGGCCTGAATTTGGATATGGATAACGAATTCGGCCATCACCTGCTACGTTCTCCAACCAGGCACGTCCAGAAAATCACCATATATCTCTGGACCCATGCCAGTCCTTGCCAAATTGGGTAGCCCCAAGACCCATGTGTAATATAGAGAGAAAGCCCAAAATTCATCATTCTTCTGGCCCAGATCCATATAAACTCAATAGTCAATAGTAGTACACCAAATCTTAAAAGATAAGTACAACACCTACTAAAATTATGGGTGATGTATATTTTTTATAAAAAATTTTATAGATTTTTTTATATCATCCAAACATATTAAAATGCTATTAATTACTCAAATATTTTGCAACGCATGAAAATATTTGTCATATTTACGTTGTCAATAATTTTGTTAACTCTTTTCTTAGTTTAAATACTAAAATTTGGAATGTTGACCTTAATGTGTCTCTTTCAAGTCAGTATCATGTTGCCAAGTCAATATTATTAACAAAATTGTTAACTGAAAGTAACATTTGGCTAATTTTTAGTATTTCGATAGGTTTGGTTAATAAAAAAGAATTCGAAAAGGTTCGTTAATAAATAGTTATTACTCTAAAATTATCAAGGAGACAATTCATTGATTCAGCTCTGTAGAGTGTAGACCCTCTAGTTATGGTCATTTGGATGAGTTAATTGTCAATGTGGTATTTGTAGAGTCAAATACCTCATTTATTGTTCATGTGGTATTTCAGTGGTAACTGAAATAAAGTATCTTGTTTGGTTGAACCATGTAAATGTGGTATTTGACATGTGATATTTGGTAAAAGTATAATGGTAAAAATAGTTATTTCCAAAAAAAACACACACACATGGGTATGAGTTATTTTAAATAACTCGTTTTTACAAATAACTCATGGTACAAAGAACTAATTCCAGTAAAATGGTGTCAAACGAGTTATTCGTGTCCAAATCTTAACATATATTATGGCCGTTGTGGAGAAAGTTTTTGTCACGTAAGACAAAGAAAGCGCCACAATTTTCCATGTCATTTACGATTTTAAGATTTAAGTTATTAATTACATTAAAATAAAACTAAATAAACATGTGTATCAATCATCATGACCACAATTTGAACCATGACCTATGAGCTCAAACTATCATCATTTCAAGTGTTCAACTAGTAACTCAGTATGAATTATTTGAACTCAAATAACTCACAAACAACTCATACAAATACTCCATCCAACCGGCTCTAATTTCATGTTCATACCCTCATATTGACAGGATAACCTATATAATAGAGTTTAGAGCAAGGACATCATTTCAGTCTCAACTTCACCTCATAATTAATAACGAAGTCAAAAGCGTTGAATCATTATATTGCCGTTTTCTTTCACCAAAAATCATCACTTTCAAATTTACTATACATTCTTAATCATGATATAAACGTTGAAGTCCATCATCGACCATATATGAACAACTCCTTCAGGGGCCACTCTACAACCTGAATCAAGATACAAAAAGATAAATTTTCTTTTATTTTTGGTAAGTAAACACGTACGAACCATGAACAGTTAAAGTTGGCAGCTAAACACGTGGTAATTGGACTCGCCGTATTATTTGAAAACGATAGTAAAGGAGGGTTTACTGCTTTTGATATAACAACAATAACATAGAATTGCTATACAATTTGACCACCGCTTCTACTTCATTGCTGCTACTTAAAAACGAACCGACTTCCCACATCGCGATCGACCGGTGACAAATTGTCCACTTCCATTAATTAGTTCGCTACCTGTTTTCCACTTCTCGCCGGCCCTTTTAATTTTTTTTGGATGATAACAACAGCACTACGACTGTCCATCGTTCCCCCGTTTTCAAACTGAGTTGTCGACTTTTTATGGCTTATCTATGGGCAATTTTCAACTTGCACGCACATATCAGAAATCTGAAATTATTCAGTTTTAACTTTTAAGAAAATGGTGTTGAAATTGGCAAACTCGAGAAGCCGCATGCAGTTTCTAAATCACCAGAAACTTCAATGACATGTTTTTTGGATAGGCATGAGTCATGACCGGACTGTGGTGGTATAAGTACCGTTGTGTCGTAAATCTCAGAGTAAAGTTATTTGGATTGGGTTCCTGAATGTCATGGCAGGAACTATTTAGTTATGATAACTCGAATTGTTAGAAGATGTTCAATTACAAATCTTTTATTATTTACTAAAATTTGATTTACAATGAAATTGCTTTGAATTTGTCAAAAAAAAAAAATGAAATTGCTTTGAATTTCGAGTAAGAGTAAAAGGACCTCATAGTAAATCATCTCATCCAACATACTAAAGCTTCTCATATATATATATATATATATATATATATGGTGGCTACTTCGGTGCACCCACAAAAATGAGTGCATTCAATGCACCCAACTCTAAAAGTAGCCTTAAGACAACAAATTTTGGATTTTAATTGGTAACATTAGTCTGAAATGATGATAGAATATATGATCACAACTAATTAATCTATTAACCTAACCCCTAAGCCTTCAATTTTGAACACAAACCCAAATCCGGGGTACCGTATACCTTGAGTATGAAAACGCTATCTAGACCTCGAATTAGCAGGATTTTTGGGCATGATACTATACCCTAACCCTTAATGAGTGAACCCTAGGTCCTAATTATCTAAATCATAAACTATAAACCCTAAGATGGTGCATTGATTTTTTGCCTATATTTAGATGAATCATAACCGTCGATTATTGTTTCTAATTAAATTATCTTGGAGTATAAGATTTAGAGAATTAAGACTTAGATTTTGATCTTTATGGGTTATATTATAGTATCATGTCCGAAAGATCAGTCAATTCAAGCTCTAGATTGCGTTTTCTTACTTAAGGTGTGCGGTACCCCGGATTTCACCTTGGGTACCGTAGAACTCCCCATATATATCTTCACCTTGACTCCGATGTATCTCAGTCATCCAGGACTCCACTCAAGTTCAAGTATGACTACGCCTAATCGAAGTCGTTTTTCCTTCCTCGGCTGGCTTTAGTATCTCCGTATCGCCGACCACTATGTATTCAGTCTTGATTATATTTAATTATTAATGGGTCATGTATACTTTTTTTAAAAACATATATTGAAGAATTCAATTACATAATTTCAAAACCGAAAACCTTATACCATGTCGAAATATTATTCCTCGATATTGTAGAATGCACCATATGATATAAAAAAAAATGAATATAAATTACTCAAAAAGAAGAAAAAGATGGATGGGAAATCAATCAATTATGAAAGAAAACGAACCACAACAACTCTGGTTGACTTAAACAAACCGAGCTTAATTAGAGGGCACCTAATACTTTCAACGGGATATGTTTCCACCACAAATGCATACGGCTCACCGAACCAAACAAAAAAAAAAAACCCCCACCAAAAATATATGCTAGCTAGCTATTTGGTGGATGTGTATATTTAGGGACCAAAGATCACCTTTTCGAAAAAATACAAATATTAGGTGAATAATGTAAACGGAGACCCACCACCAATCACCATCGCAAACCACTACTAATTACCACACAAATTGTGCAAAACCACCAAAACGACACATTAATAGATAATCATACCGACACCTTTGCACCCATTACCCAAAAAAATGGCGGTGAGATAGACGCACAAAGCATCCACACCACCACAACCATTATCCATAAATACAAGCATCCATGTCCAACATTGGAGAGTATTAACACAAAAATTACCAACCAACCTCCAAATCCACATTCCTCACTCTCCACATAACAACTTTCCTTCCTTTAGCATCACGAAAAAGAAAGATATGAAGGTGAAAGTAGAGTCCACCACCACTCTCAAACCAACTTACGAATCCACCACACGTTCTCCTCCTCCTTCAACCCAAATCCCACTCAGCGTCTTCGACAAGGTCACCTACGCCACCCACATCGCCGTCATCTACGCCTACCGTCCACCCACGCCGTCAAACTCCAAGATCAAGCTCGGCCTCCAGAAGGCTCTAGCCGAGTACCGCGAGTGGGCAGGACGGCTAGGGCACGACGAGAACGGAAACCCCGTCATCCTCCTCAACGATTACGGCGTCAAGCTCGTCGAAGCCAGCACCGACACTCGTCTCGATGAGGTCATGCCCTTGAAGCCATCTCCTCTCGTTCTCAGCCTCCACCCTGCCTTAAACGACGTCGTGGAGCTCGTCCAGGTCCAGCTCACGAGGTTCAGCTGCGGCTCCCTCGTGGTCGGATTCACCGCTCATCATCTTGTCGCGGACGGTCATTCCACCAGCAACTTCCTCGTTGCATGGGGAAGAGCGTCTCGCGGGCTCGACGTGGGCCCACGACCTTTCCATGACCGTACCATCTTCACTCCTCGAAATCCCCCCATGTTCGAGTACGAACACAGAGGAGTGGAGTACTACGGTCATGATCATCGTTCTCGTTGCAGAACGATCTGCAACGAGAACGATCATGATTCTCTCGTGGACGATATCGTCATCCACAAGGTTCATTTCACGCTGGATTTTTTATCCAGGCTGAAAACGAGGTGCGCGACCAGCAACAACAAGGCGTACAGCACGTTCGTGTCGCTGGTGGCGCACCTCTGGAGGGCGGTGACCAAGGCTCGGGGCCTGGGCGGGTTCGAGACGACCCGGATCCGGATCTCGGTCGACGGTCGGGCCAGGATGGTCAACCCTAGGGTTCCCAACGAGTACTTCGGCAACTTGGTGCTGTGGGCGTTTCCCACGTCGCGGGTGAAGGATTTGCTGAGGGAGCCGCTGCCCTACGCGGCGAAGCTGATACACGACGCCGTGGCGGGGGTCAACGACGGGTACTTCAAGTCGTTCGTTGACTTCGCGAGTCATAGGGTTGACGAGGAAGGGTTGACCCCCACGGCGGAGATGAACAAGGCCGTGCTGTCCCCGGATCTGGAGGTGGACAGCTGGCTGAGGTTCCCTTTTTATGACCTGGATTTCGGCGGCGGGTGTCCGTACGTGTTCATGCCGTCGTTTTTTCCGACGGAAGGGATGATGTTCCTGCTGCCGTCGTTCATCGGCGACGGGAGCGTTGACGCGTTCGTGCCGCTTTTCAGGGATAGTTTGGACACGTTTAAGGAGGTCTGCTACTTGCTGGAATAAAGGTCAATTGAATTAATTACCACGCGGGCGGAAGGTCGACGTGTTTTATTCCGCGCCATGCATATTTTGTCGTTGTGTTTTTGTCGTCATGTGGTCTTTTTTCGGACATGTTTCTATACGTCTATATATATATATATACTTGTATGTAATTTTTGTTTTCATTATGTTAGCTGTGGTGGGAGAAATTAGAGCCGACTGTAGCATGGGAACAGAATGAAAATACGCGCATTCAAGTTGTTACTTACATGAGTGATATATAGAAGGTCTCTTTTCAATTCGATTGAAGAGACCATTGCAATACTGTAGTGTGGAGAAAAGGTGGTGATGATTAGAGAACATTACAGAAGAAACTTGTATTAGGTATGGATTGTGTTTTATATTTGCATATGGTGCACCATTATTTTTTTTTTGTTTTTGATAATGGTGAAAAAATTAATAAAATTAATGGTGGTGCACCAATAATTTTTTATATATATATTTTGAAACGAAAATGTCAGTATTTGTTAGTATGCAGCATAAGATTTATAGTTGAACTTCTCCCAACAACTTGAGTAATTGAGACCGACGGTTTCTTGATATGGTATCAGAGCCTTTTGTGATCGAGAGATCTTATTTTTGAATTTTGA
Organism: Linum tenue; assembly: GCA_946122785.1. Classification (NCBI taxonomy): domain Eukaryota; kingdom Viridiplantae; phylum Streptophyta; class Magnoliopsida; order Malpighiales; family Linaceae; genus Linum; species Linum tenue. The sequence goes on along the minus strand of CAMGYJ010000007.1, from coordinate 63,136,927 downwards.
TGACACCAGTTTATAAAGTATTATACAATTTGATGTTTGTGCAAATTTCAAACTCGTGTAAGGATTTGAGTTTAATAAAAATATATGATTGGAGTGGACATTGGTGGTACTATGGGAGAGAGTCGGTCAATTGGAAGAAATAACTAGGAAAAGTCTTATTTAGAGCTCTCAACAAATTTTCATAGAAGTAGGAATAACTTAGTGGGGTCATTTGGATGCAGGTTTTGGGTGTGGGATTTGGGCACAATCCCACATAGTGCAGGATTTTAATCAAAATCACTCATTTGGAAAGCCTTAATACGATGAGAGATTTTAAACATTAGGGATTTCAGAAACCCACAATTGTAGGATTGTGAAATAGCTGATGGCCATCAGCTATTTTGAAATCCCACAATATTTGGTCATTTTGTTCCGTAAATGCCCATGCTCTTTTTGTGCTAATCCAACTTTACCCTCCTCATTCTATTAACCTATCCATCAACCCATTTGCCTGTCGTCACTCTCAACAGAAGACAGGAAGCTCAACGAGCTTGTGGCAGCTGAAGCGACCACATCGGCGGCAACGAAGCAGCAGTCCGACGATCGAGTAGCAGAGGCGGTGGGTCTGCTAGCTCAACTCGTTTCAGGTTAGTTGCTCTTCTTCGGGTTACAATCTGGATATTTAGGGTTCTGTTCTTGCGTGCTGTCGGCTTGGGTTTGTGGGTTCTGCTTGGGTTTTTGCGTGCTGTCGGCTTCTTCTCCCATCAATTTGTACTGCTGGTTTGTGGGTTACCTGTGTAGAACCCATACCCTCGTCGGAGCCATGTTGGGACGGGAAAGTAACGGAATACACCCAAATTTATAAATGGGCTTTCAATTACGATCAGTTCTATTTGGCTGGGATGGGCAAAGAAAGCATGTTCATATATTTGTGCGCAGGTTGTTGTCTTGCTGACCATACCCATTAATTCATCCAAACCTACAATGAGCCAAATAATCTGATCAAACAAATAAACCATTTCATTTACCCTTTCTCTTCTTTGAATTAATTTGTTGTTGTTTGATTCCATTTCATTTACCATTTCATTTGCATGTTGGCTTTGGAGATGACGAATGTAGAACGGCGCCCTACCGACGATGAACCTGTGACCGACGAACGGCGGCAGCTGCTGTCCTCCAGAGCGCAGTGAAGGAAAGAATCGACAATGGTGAGAAGAAACCCTAGTTGTGATCGAGAAAGAAGAAATAGCAGCAGTGAACGGCCAAATTTGGGCCCTTGTACAAATAAATAGGGAAGGTTAATTATGTAATCTTGCATTCTCATTTTATAAATGCCACGTATGTTCCCAAATGTGTGATTTGCCTAAAATTCCACACCAAATTCCACAAATTAAAAACCTGGGTTTTTTAATCAGTCATTTGAGCCAAAATCCCACAAATTAAAAACCTGCATCCAAATGACCCCAGTATAGTTTTAATTTTTAGAATTATTCACAAATCAAATATGTTCGTTTGAACTGTGTTTATAAGAGACTTGAGTCATATCTTAAGATTGTTGTGCAAAGGAATCAAGTCAAAGTGTATTAAGCATGTGTTGGATTTGGCTCTTCGCGTGGCTGGGAGGCGGGACTAACCAGAATACACCATATGGACTTATATATATCGAGAATACACGATTTTATAATAAGTTTCAGAAGAAAGCAGAAGACTTCGTAGTCTTATTTAATTTCTCCCCCAGATAGCTCTAATTAAAGGTTCCTTTTTCCCCCGTTGAATTGTTCCTTATTTCTCCCCCAGATATCTCGAAGGTTCCTTATTTTATATATACTAGGTAGATTATGTACCGCACTTCATTGTCGCTTTTCATAGAATTAGAAGTATTGTTTGCTAACCTGTATTTGATTTTTGACTGTGTTTGGTAGTCGTATAATATAAACTCCTAACGAAATATAACTTGATAGGTGATTTTAGCTATATGTAATGATTTAACCACGACTGAACTACAATTTTAGGATAAAATGTCCTCAGTCTATCTTTACTGGTACGACTTTCGGTATGGTTTTACAATTTTTGGTATTTTCTCAATACACATCAAGGCTCGGGTTGGAGCAACGTGTAAAGCCTGATTTAACTACGAATGAACTATGATTTTAGCACAAAATATCATAATGCTAACTTTATGGGTACGAACTTCGGTGTGGTTTACAATTTTTGGATTTTCTATGTACATCGAGGCTCGGGTTGGAGCAACATTTCAAGCCTGATTTTAACCATGGTTAAACTACGATTTTAGCACAAAGTACTCTAATGCTAACTTTTTCGGTATGATCTAAGGAATGGTTTTACAATTTTTGGTTTTCTGAACATAAATTGATGCTCGGGTAGGAGCAACTGGTCAAGTCTGATTTAACCATAGTTGACTTACAGTTTTAGCACAAAATACCTTAATTCTAACTTTTTTGGTATGACATTCAGTATGGTTGTACCATTTTAGGTTTTTTCTGAATATAAATCGAGGCTTGGGTTGGAGCAATGTGTCTAGCCTGATTTAACCATGGTTGAACTACGATCGTACCGTAATGCTAGTCCAATAGAAAAACTACTAACGGAATCTAAATCGGTAGGTGATTTTAGCTGTATGAAATGATTTAACTGTGACTGAAGTACGATTTTAGCACAAAATGACATAATGCTAATTTTTTTGGTACGACCTTGGGTATGATTTTACAATTTTTCTATTTTTTTTATGAAAATGCATCGAGTCTCGGGTTGGAGCAACGTGTCTAGCCTGATTTAACCACTATTTTAGCACAAAACACCTTAATGTTAACTTTACCTGTACGACCTTTATTATGATTTTACAATTTTTTTTCTTTTCTCAACATAAATCGGGGCCCGGGTTTGAACAACGTGTCAAGCCTAATTTTAATTTTTAACCATGATTGAATTACGATTTTAGTACAAAATACTCTAATACTAACTTTTCCGATAAGATTTAGATTACTTTTGATAAAACTCTAAAACATGGCCAACTCTCATCATCAATTAGCCAAAACTAAGAAGAAGAAATAATAATTATCACTGATTATAATATATCCATAAACATAAAAATTCTAAAATCCCCAAACCTCCCTTAGACCGCCGACTTCCCCAAACCTAAACATATTTTATGTAAAAATCCCACCGGAAATGCCATGCTACGGTGATAAGTCCCGCAGGTCATTAAAAAAAGAATGACAGTGGTGCAAAATATAAAAGCTCTTAAACAACAGTGTGATAATCACACTGTAGCTTTAATTATATTTAGGACAGTAACACAGCATTGCTTCAAATAAGATTGACAAAATTATGTTATTACTAAACTGATCAGTGGCACTTATAAATTAAAAGAAAATAACCGACAACATGCCAGTCTAGCTAGTTCTAGTCACACATATCTAATATCCTATAGGCATGTCAACTTTTTGGTCGACTGTTTGGTCGATAAAGATCATTCCCGACCCGATTGCTTGGTATATATCCATCAGACTTAATTATTTGATCGTCATTCGTAATTTTTCCATTTTTAGCTTCGTAAGAAGTTTTACCGTCGTCTATTTGATTGTGGAATAAGAGGCAACGATACTTGCACTCATTTTATCACACACACACACACAAAAAAAACAAACAAATCTTTTCAATCTTATGATTCGTGTTTCTTCCCAAACATATAATACGGACATGACCAGCAGAACATGGAAAAGAGTCGACAACCGTATATAAATATATGCTTAATTATCAGCTTATGTATAGCTAGGTAGTTTCCAACTTTCCATATAATATATATAATGCAAGGGAAATGACAGAGCTTATATATAATTTCAAACTAACCACTACATTTTTTTCTATTGAGTACTACAACCCACGATCTAACCACTAGCTTAATTTATAGTAAACGTATATATGTGTACTATTATGAGCTCGCTAGCTAGCAAGTACTATTATTATCCTCATCACTCTCTCTCTCTCTCTCTTTCTCTCCGTATAATACCTCCTCACCAAACACGTATACGTACCCTAAACAAACCCTAAACAATAATATCATCATAGAAACACCGCTTGAACGCCTCCATATGGTCAACCCTCAGGCAAATGGCGAGCACGATGGAACCATCCCCATCCTGACTTTGCAACAGCATCGTGTCGCCGTCGAACTCATGGGTCGAACCCATGTACACCTCCTTCCCGAACCCGAAATCCAGCCCTAGCAACGGCAGCCTCAGCCAGCTGATCACACCCAGGTTCGGCATCCCGAAGAACGGCCCCTCGTCGTCGTCCTCCTCCTCGCCATCGTGGAAGTCCTGGTATCAGAAGGGATATTACAAGTTATCGTCAAGACTCAAACCAGCGACAATGAATGTCAAAGTGAATCGACAAAATCTAAAGAAAATTATCATCGTCATCATCCAGTTTAGTTTAATGTCGATGTTCAGTTTCAGACTTTAATTTGAGTTGTTAAAGTGACTCAAACCCAAACGTCTAGGGTTTCAATTTCACAACTCATCATCTTTGTCGTTACCTGGAACTCGGTCAAGTCTGGTTGGTTCTTCAGGTAGTCGATGGCCGAGGTCAGGAACTCGCCGTCGGCCTTCTCCACTGCCCTCCTTATCTTCCCGGCCGCGTAACCTAGAGGTTTTGTGATTAGGTCGGCGGAACGGCTCACGGCCTTGATGTCGAGCACCGCGTTGCCGAAGTAGGCGTTGGGTAGAGGAGGGTTCATGCGCCGGCGTGAGTCGACGCAGACGCCGACGGAGGTGAGTTGTTCGGGTTTGAGTTTTCTGGCCTTGCATGCGCACCTCCAGATGTGGGCGGTTAGGGTTTCGTAGGTGGAGTATGGGCGGTGGTCGAAGGTGGTCTCGTTGGCCATGTCTTTCAGCATCTGGACTTTGGTCTTGGTCATCTTCAGTTTCGCCACCTTCGTTTCGTAGTGTGGTTTGTTTCCTGCAGAAAAATAATGGGAAAACTTTAGGTTATGTTTGTTCTACTATTTAAATTATGAAACTTAATTTTATGTAGGAAAATTGCAAAACAATATATTTTGTATTCAACTATCATTTGTTCGTAACAACTCAAATGGTTGTGATCTTTTCACGAGATAAAGATATAGATTTTGCAACGTATTAACATAATGAAGAAGAAGAAAAAAAATCCTTGCTTTATCCCTTTTTTCTTTTGATAAGTCGAAAAACCCTTTGTTAGTTGTCACTCATGGTAATACTATATACCTTTGTTATTGGAGCAGCCGGCCTCGGGGAGAAGCGCCGGCGGGCGCTGGAACTCAGCCGGATCAAACCTCGGATGCCTACTCACCGCCGCCGGCTGGCCGGCTCGGAGAACCTTCCGATCGAGAAACGGCACCATCCCGATCCCCTTGCCACGTGCCACCCGGGCCCACTCGTTGAAGAAATGGAGCGCGCTGAGCCCGTCCACGACAGCATGGGAGATGTTGAACCCGAGCCCGATCCCGCCGCACCTGAACTTTGTCACCTGCACCAACAACAGCGGCCACTCGCCGATCGGGCGCGTGTAGTCAACCTCAGGGATCAGCGGCTGGAAATCCGTGCAGCTGGACAGGTCCTCGTCGCCGCCTAGCTCGTCAAGCGACGTCGTCTTAGCTTCCGCCTCGATGAACCGCACCCCTAGCCCGTTGCAGTCCAGGTCGAACCGGCCTCCATGGATTGGTTCGAGCCGGCCCGCCAGCGGGTAGAAGGTGACCAGGGTTCGGGCTAGCGAGTCCTTGAGGTGGTCGAGGAGGTTCGGGTGGGAGGTGGAGGGGGTTGATTTGTAGAAGTAGACCGTCGGGACGTGGGTTATGGCTCCAATCATGTCCCATTCGGAGAGGGACATCCGGCCGGACCAAGTCCGTTCGGCCGGTTTGACCATAATGGAACGGTTTATAGTAATACTAGTAGGAGTAGCCATTGGTTTGGTTTGGTTTGGTTTGGTTTGGTTTCTTTGGGTGGGAGGGAGAGGAGAATTGGGTAGCTAAGAAAGAGATGGATGTGATGTTGTGAAGCTGCGAATGGGAAGTGGGTGTTTGGGGTGTTTGTCTATTTATAACGATGGTTATACGTTAAGAAATTGGGTTGTTGAGTGGCAATATTTTTAATGGACTAATAATGCAATTAAGTCATCTAAACCGAGTAAATTGAATTGAATTGAATTATGAGGAAAATGGAATTGTTGTTTACTAATATAGTCAAGTTTGAGAAATTAATTATTAATTTTGGGGATGGTGGACTGACTGAGGTTAACATATAGGATTTTGGGTTGAGGTCTTTCATTACCTTGAGAAAGGAATTCAAATGCCAGTTTGACTCCTGTCACATGTAAAGTGATAAAGGGCCAAAATTGGCAAGGACAAATAATAATAATAATTAATAGAGATATAACAGGGGGAAAGTTAGGCTTGAGTGGGGTTTTGATTGTATAGTGTGGTTTGTAATTTACATGACATGAATTTTAAGGTTCATAATTTATATTATAAATCAACTTGTATTTATTTTATATAACATAAAACCGTGCATAAAATCTTCCATGGGTTGGTTGTTGTGGAAACTTTGGCTGTGGTCCATTTAGGACTTATAATTTCAAGTAAATACAACAGTTTATGTCCAATTTGGATCCTTTTAACTTTATCAAAACTGGAGGATCCAAGAGATTAAAAGCACCTATACATGTTGGAACATAACCAGCTACCTTATGCCCATGATTTCCGTTTAATGTTGAACTTTTCTGAACAAGAAGTTGATCTAGTGATACTACTACTGGTATTGAACTTAAAGGTTTTATGTTCGAAACTCATGAGTAATACCTTATAATGAAAAATAAACCAATAACACTCTTAACTTTAAAACAAATTCTGAACCTTGATGAAATCAATCTTGGAGATTTCAGACTGTACTAGATTGGAAAATTCAACCCGGTAGAAATTTCAACTTTTAACATTTGATAATTGTATACAAGTGCATCAAATCTCTATATATATTGGCCCTTTGTTCTCTATTACACATAGTGTAGTTCATCCAAACCTTGCTTAATTATAGGTTATGGTTGAGTCAGATGTTCAAAAAATTCAAGTTCGAAATATTTCAACGTGACAACTGAAGAGAGGACTAAGACCTCACTAACTACTTTGTTTATGAAATTTATAACTAAATTTTACAGTACTTCATTAATTCACCTAGAGGTACATATCTAGTCCGGTCAAATTATAATTTATAACATACAATTCAATATTAGCCGTTGATTCGAATGCCATATTAGATTGTTTATTAAATCATAACAGGTGGACAATCTTTCATAATATATAATGTGTAAAACAGAAGTATAACACTCATAACACGACTCAAATTAATCGATCAATTATTCAGTCACCCATTGCACTATTTTGCATAACATAGTGGCGCGAAACCATAATTTAGAGTGAGCAGAGACTAAAAATAACTAATGAAAATAATTTCCCACGGTTGAACCTAAATCCGGCTAATAGCTCATATCCTAAAATTTTTTCTTTTCAAAATACGAATACACAAATTATACTCTTACATAAAAAAATTGAAAGAAAATTGTAGCCTCTTTTGAACTACACGTAGCTCTACCGCAAACTTAACAAATAATTATTGGGGACTTCCTACGGTAACTTTAATATAATTTCCATTATAAAAAAAACCTTAATATAATTTCAATTTATGTAACTTGCATTGGATGTATTTGCACTGTTAAAATAAACTAAAATACTATAGTCATTAGGACCGGATACTTTGGAAATATCGTGCATGTAGAATATTAATTAGGACCTAATTTTACTGAGTAGCTGGTAAAGGCCGCCACTCTGGCTAATTGCCATGCCCATGCATGCACGATATTGCCACATTTTGGTGGAATAAAGCCCAAAAGTATATGCACACGTTGCCTAATTCCGGCCGCCCACAATCACTTAATCATTTATCTCATCCACTTCGGTGGATTAATATATATCTTAATAATGTTAGCTTCACGTTTCTATTTTCAGTGGGATTATTACGGCGTCTACGTATAATTTATAGGATTTACCGTTGCAAAAGGCAGGTATATATATATATACATGCTCCAATGCTATAATATATATGCCGCCGGCCGCCGCCGGGGGCCTTAATTGATTGCCAGTCACGACCATTAATTTTCCGGTGCATGCATATACATGCACTTGAAGCTGCATCAGTACTTGCCTTTAGTCTTTAGTCTTTACTCTGGCCGCCCACGGGCCACGACTATTTGTTCTTATAATTTATCTAGCTACTTCACTTTTCTCTTGCTTTAGTACTACGTTTTTCTAGTGATTATCTCTTGCGAATAGATTCGCCACGTTTTTATTTGGAAGTGCGGTTTGGATATTAAGATACATTAACTACTGTAACAAGTTGAGGGTAACGGGGACACAATGGGTCAATTCTCAAAAGGAATATTCCCGTGGTGTAATTCGGGATGGTGGAAAACGACAAAAGTTAAAAGGGGTAGTTGATATATTATGTTATCCAAGTTGGTAACCTTTTTTTTTGTTTCTTCTTCTTTCTGATCAATTGGTTAGGAGGCTGGCTGATGCCTAATTACTAATTAGAGTACTAAGGTTGGAGTGCATAACCTAGTTTCACATTTCTATGGAAATAATTGAAATTTGATAGGATTATTTTGTGAATACTCTTTGCCATCGTCAACTAATCTTGTAAAATTACAGCAATTCGAATATACATTTAATAATTAACAAGGATTAAAAAATGATAGATCGGCGCGAATCAGTCTGTATTACAATATTCAGTTCTATACCTCCTTCTTAACATGAAGGTCGATAATGTAGATGATCATCGTAAGTTGATGATCAACATGGTGAGTCATGGAAAGTTGTAGCCAGACCATGTTTCTCTCTTAGATTTATATTTATGGGGGAAAACAAGATATGGTCGGTAGCATCCCATTTTCTTCTACCAATATCGATTCTTTTAGGCTAACTAATACCCAATAGAAAGTGTTTATTATTTTAGCGTAGCTAGCCAACTCTTCTTTTTAATCTCCCAAAATTTGAAAAGATCGGCATTGAATTGGGATAAGGCCGGCTACAGAGTTGATATACTCGGTTCTTTCTTTCCCAATTTATTTAGCCAATAATTGAACTGGAGCAAGTGGAATATAATTCTCTCTGTTTGAAATTTAGGTTGGAATGGATCTAATAATCCTTACAGTTGCTATGTAGCACAGCAGCAAGCAGAAAGAAAGATGGAATTTGTATTTCCCCTGCTGCAGCTGGGACAATTTTTTTCCTAGCCTTGCTCTTCGATTGTCTTTGCATGGAATTATTAGTAATAATATGCATGTTTTTATTTTAGATATCTTGCAAGTTTGATTTAGTCTACCGTTTCTGGCAGAAGGTTCTTCCAGAGATGAAACACATGCACGCACTTAATTGAGAGGAAGGTCGTTGCATGTTGTTGTAGAGAAGTTTCCTCAGTATAGATAGATAGCCAGAGCATGGACAAAAATAGATGACATCACTGCTGATGTGCTGATTATTATTATTATTATTTTGTTAAAAGATATTCCGAAATCGAAATGGAACAAAAATTGTATCTAAATGATAGTGTGTAGGGCTGCAAATGAGCCGAGCTGTTCGCGAGCGGCTCGGCGTTCGACTCGAGAAAAGCTCGTTCGAAACTCGACTCGTTAATAGACAAGCCGAACACGAGCTCGCCTTTGTTCAGCTCGTGAAGCTCGCGAGCTAGCTCGACTCGGTGGCTTGTTGAACTAAACTCGTGAGCTGGCTCGTTTAGAGCTCATGATATGTCTTAACATGTGGTTAGAGAGCCAACTCGATTACCAACTTATGGACGAATCAATCTATATCTTATGATTTTAATTCATATGGTTGTTAAATTATATATCTTGCCATATATAAACTTTAACACGTTGAGTATGTGAGAAAATATATCTTAGTTTTATACTTTAAAAAGAAATTATGCATCATAGATTGCTTCGATACTATGAAATAACATGATTTGGAGTAGTTAAAATTTATTAACTAAATGATATATGATATCAACAAAGTATAATATGAGATTAGCTAACAAAATAGATCATATGTATCATGATATACAAAATGAAGTACCAAATAAAATTTAAGGTTTTAATAAACAAGCTAGCTCGAACTCGACTCGGCTCGTTAATAAACGAGATGAGCTCGAAATAGACTCGTTTATTAACGAGCCGAGCTCAATCTAAGTAAAACTCGACTCGGCTCGGCTCATTTGCAGCCCTATAGTGTGTAGATATTACCTACAGTAGAATAAATGGAATGAGGCACAAAATAAAAAATAAACGGGTTGGGTTGGCAAAGATCCAAACGGCGAGTATTAGTAAATGTGGCCCAGTAGAAGAGCTGAAGACGTATATGAGTACCAGCAAAGGGCCTATCCGAAACTGAAAATTATGGGCCAGCCCAGAAAATTTATCCGGCCCGTAGCAAATTGATTAGGTATTCGAGTGTGATCATTCGCGACGAAAAATCTGCCACTGAAAACGGCCGAATGTGCACACACTGGTACTTCATAACGTAAACTTAATATTAGCAATCAACAAGATACATTAACTTGCAAAACATTATTGCAAGCTAAGTTATTAAGATAATTTCACATTACAAACACTTAAAACGATCGTTTATCGACCCACATTTAAAATCATTAGAGAATCCAATCACGACTCACACAATTTTCCCTTTCAACTCATATCACTGAATCGACTTCTCAGACGATTATGTCATCATAAAACAACCGCTCAAACTCGTCCACATGGTCCGATCTGAAACAGATCGCGAGCACAACCGACCCATCTCCATCCTGACTGTGTGACAGAGTAGCGTCGCCGTCGAAATCAAACGTCGTGTCCATATAAACCTCCTTCCCGAACCCGAAATCCAGCCCAAGCAACGGCAGCCTCAGCCAGCTACTCACCACCAGATTCGGCATCCCGTAAAACGGCTCCTCGTGATGCTCACCGTCATCCCTAACGCCGTCAACTTCATGGGAGTCCTGGAACTTGGTCAAGTCCGGCTGGTGCTTCAAGTACTCAACGGCAGAGCTCAAGAACTCGCCGTCCACCTTCTCCACCGCCTCCCTTATCGTCTCCGCCGCGTATCCTAGCGGCTTGTTCACGAGGTCGCCGGAGAGGCTTATCGCCTTTACCCCGAAAACGGCGTCGCCCAAGTAGGCATCGGGCAACGGCGGGTTCAAACGTCGGCGCACGTCCACGTAGACGCCAACGGCGGTGGGTTGGTTGGGTTTGAGTTTTCTTGCTTTGCAAGCACACCTCCATGTGTGTGCGGTTAGGGTTTCGTAGGTGGAGTACGGTCGATTAGGGTTTCCTTTGTTCGCCATTTCCTTCAAGAGCAGTAGTTTCGTTTTGCTTAGCTTCAGTCTCGCCACCGTGATCTCGTCGGACGGGCCTCCGGCTCCGTTACCTGATTCATGCAATTCAGCACAAGCGAAATTTTTAATGAATTGTCGTGAAAACTTGGATAATCGAATGGTCTTATTATTGTTTTTGGAAAATGTTAGAATATGTAATATTCTATTGAGAAATGTATAATACGTTTTTAAGTACTTTACATGCAATTAGTGACTCCAATTCTATCACCTTGGCTACTACCATTGATGTTTTCGATAATAAAAAATTCCTATTATGCTACAAACAAAATTAGTACCTTTACCTTTAACGTTTTGGTAGAAACTCGATTTGTACAAACCGAACTTCTTTATGATACAAACAGATTTTGTGCATTTAACGTTTTGTTACAAACTCAGTTTGTACAAACCGAACTTCTTTATGATACAAACAGATTTTGTACCTTTTACGTTCTAGAACAATTTCAAATTGTATTTATACATTTTTGACAAACTTCTTTATGATACAAAATGAATTTTGTATCTTTGACGTTATGATACAAACTCAATTTGTATCGAAATTAAATAACCGCTTGAGCATTGTAACATTTATTGACATAGAAAGATGCATATATTGGTTTAGCTATCAATTAACAATTAAATAGAGAAGAGGCTACATCAAAGACCGAGTCTAATCCATCCATCATCCTCAATCGATCGTCATAATCTACAATCAGCCACAATTAATCATTCTTGTGCTGGTTGCAACTAACCAATACATGTTACAGACGCCAAGTCATACAGTGCAGCTAGCAAGATGAGATATAATGGACGTCGTTGTTGTAATGTACGCAACATGCAGTCCGTAGATAATCAACTGATTAAACTATGCATTTAAGATTCTAACACGAAATTAGAACAAATACTAGGTATTTATTAGCCAACCTATTCCAACAACCAGGTTTAAGGCGTACGTAGAGCTATTTTTAGCTACGTGAATTAATAATGCATTAATATATAATGAAGTTTCTCGTGGAGGACACCAACTACAAGGACAATCGAAGATTAGTGACTAATGAGGCTCCTTAGCAAATAAGTACAAGATTATAGTATACCTTCCCGGTATCGATATGTACTAATCTACCTTGACCCCGTATATATACTGCACGATAAATAATTATCGCCCTACGTAACAATTAGTTTTGTATCAGAATCTTTACCGGACGAAATAGACTGATATATAATATAGTTTCTCATTTGAGTATAACTCCATATTCAATACTAGTAACGATAAATAACAATGGCTGGATTTCTACCTTGGATATTTTGTTAAACGAGTGAAGTCTGCACAGATTAAAGTTGAAAAAACACAAATAATAAAACAATTTAACCATTATAAAAAAAGTAAGTTTTAGATTTTTCCCTTTTACGTATTAGATTCAGACTGATGTTATCGACGTCAACTTACCATTGTCATCGGTGCAACCTACGTTAGGAAGCATCACCGGCGGGCGCTGGAACTCCGCCGGATCGAAGCTCGGCTGCCTCCCAAGCGGCGGCTCCCCAGCTCTCAAAACCTTCCGGTCATGAAACGGCATCGTACCTATCCCTTCCCCACGGGCCACGCGGGCCCACTCGTTCAAAAAATGAAGCCCACTGAGCCCATCCGCAGGAATATGTGACATGTTGAAACAAAGACACATCCCGCCGCAACCGAACTTGGTGAGCTGGACAAGCAGCAGCGGCCACTCCTTCATCGGAAGCGCGTAGTTCACCTCGGGAACCAAGGGCTGGAACTTGGTCCCGCTGCTACGCGCCAAATCGCCAACCCCTAACCCTTCCAACGACGCCGTTTCGGCTTCCGCCACGATGAACTCGACTCCCATGGCGTTGCAGTCCAGCTCCAGCCGGCCGCCTCCTATGGGGTCGAGCCGGCCAGCCAGCGGGTAGAACGGGACCAGCGTCTGGCTCAAGGCGTGGCGGAGGCGGTCCACGAGGACGGCGTCGTTTTGTGGGACGGTGGGCTTGGCGTAGAAGTAGAGGGTGTCCACGTGGCTTATGGCTCCGGTCATGTCCAGCTCGGAGAGGGACATTCGGCCCGTCCAGGTTTGGGCCGACGGTTTCACGATTGTCGAGCTCTTGATCGTAATGGCGAACTTGGCCATTTTTTTGATTTGGTTTGGTTTTTAGTATTGATGGTTTATGAAAGATGTGAATATGAAAGGAAATGGGTTTTTGGGTATATATAGGCAGAGAGGTGGGTTTGCTTCTGTTCGATTCCCGACACAAATTTCCTTTTCATATATAAAAAGAAAGGAGATACGAAATTACGAATAATCTAAATAAGCTGATGTTCAACTGATCTTCTCCTGAGTTGACCAAGCGCAAGTACGCAACCACATAATTAATACGCCACTACTTTGTAGTGTGTATAGCTCAATTTGCGTCTTCAAAATCAATTTCTCAATCAAATTTTATAAGAGAAGGGTCGTGATATGATCATATTCATATATCTTCGAGTTTATTGGGATCTTTAGAAAAATTTAATAATTCTAAACTTGTATTTAATAAATTTTGGGTTTATTGGGGTCCTTACATGATCTAAGATCAACGAGAGTATGAGATCCTATACTTGAAAATCATACTAAACCCTGTCTATTTAAAGGATTTTATAGCCCAATTTTTTACCAAGGACCCCGCGCCCCACTCATCACTATCTCCCTCCGCCACTGGATGTGAATGCGAAGTTGGAAATGGGTTTGGACAGAATTATCGTCTCGAGATGGAGGGTTAGTACTATAGATGCGTATCCTTTTATTTGTTGATTTTCGTATAGTTTTTTTTTTTTTGGTAAGGCGAGCGAGGGATCATTTTCGATTAAAGTTATGTAAATTGTAATAACCATGGTTAAGGACGGTATAAGTGTGGATTACGGTATACAACTTGGCTATTATACTACTAGTCGTGAATTTGAAGATTTTAAATTCTAATCTTTTCAGTAGCACCTAACTATAAAATTCAACTCATATCATCCTTATAAAAAAAAAGTTATTTCTGTATAGATATAATATAATATGTCTCATTATTATGTATATTTTTCAAACATGTTTCTATATTCTATTTTACATCAATCATTAACATATACCAATATACGGTAGAAAAATAACCAAACACGCCCAAATACCAAACAACACCTTAGCTTCCCTCTCTTGGGCACATACGTTATCAAGTACACATTTTCTAAACCTGATTTACAAAAATATTTCAGTAAATAATCTATTGTAGTTAGCAAGCGAGACGATCGCCTCTAGAACAGAGCAAAAACGAAGGATCAGTATATAGTATATACTATGCTATATAATACGAAACGGCGGTTACGAAACTGCAACTGATTAGTACCTTAATTTAACTTCAACGGCTTATTAATATATCATCAACGACTTGATCTCACGGCCGATGGGAATGGTTAAGCGACTCGAGTTCATCTAGAGGGTCTGCTACCGCCCATGGTTTTAGAAAGTTTTCAAGCTACCATGAACCCTTGCATTATCATGAAATTGACAGTTTTCTAACTACGCGGACAGTGGGGTAATTAAGATTTTTTTTTTTTAATTTTATAAATCACCTGTATTATTTCATTATTGGGATATAGTACAGGAATTTGTTTGTAATTGAGAAACTGGAAATATAGGTGGTCTGGATTGCCACATCTCAGTTGCATCCACTTTATTCTAGTCAATTGAATATTGCTTCCCCTTCATCAAAAAAAAAAAAAAAAAAAAAACCCCAAGTAATTGTAGACAGATCAAGGTACTGATTCATCGAACAACCACATGGAATTTTGGATAAATTTACAAATACAGATTGGTCAAGCCTCTATGAACAAAAAAAATTGAGAAATCTCCACCAAGTAACAATTAAGTTAACCAGCAAGCAAGGGCCTGAAAAGGACAGCGTACATTAGTTAGACCAAATCTTATTAACAAAAACATTAATTAAATGTGTCATTGATATGTAATTGGCCAGCTGCTATGGATAATTGGATATTCCAACATACACTCCTTCCAATAATTAATATTCAGAGTTTTCCCAGCTACTTAATTAATAACCCAACAAGAAACTTTATCCACTATTTTGATGAAACATTTTAATAATAGTAATAATTCAGCCATTCGAAAACGTTTGGCAATGGTCTTGTTGAATGTTGACTTCATTAGAAAGCGTTTATTAGCCGCCGTTTGCGTAATTAGTTTTCCATGAGCCTTTGTTACACAGGCCATCTGCCTCAGTACTTGGTGGTGTTCGTTGTTTTTTTTTTTTTTGACAAAAGATAATCATATATTGATCGGAAAAAAAGATAGTTACACCCTGAAAATCAGCCAGGCCTGAAAATCAAAGACACGACTCATGGTCGGGTACAAAGAGAGGCCTTTACTCTTAACTGGTGTTCGTTCTTAACTGGTTTGCTCTTATGCTTTTGCCTTTAGGTTTACGCTATGTCAAAGTGATGAGAAACCAATTGTATTTTTTTACCCGTAATCGTGGGTAACCGATTTTTCACGATCCAATGAGTAAAATCTCTACATTGATTGTATGCTGTGTGAGTATCTAGACCATTGTATCAATATGTAATTTTGTAAAGTTTAGGTACTTAAATTCCATAATAAAAATATTAGCTACCAAAATATAATTTTTCAAATAATACTTTTTACAAAAAATTAAAGTTTAGGTATCAAATTGTAAACATTAAAAATATAGGTATAATCTGTAATTTGCCAACAATTCCTAAATCCACCAATCCCATAGATTTGAACCAAATATATTAAATGAATTAGAATTGGTAAATTACATTAAAAAATTATCAACTCCATTACTCCAATCATCATCCACAATTTTCATGTGGAAAATTTTCTCTCTGTACACTATAGCCACTAGGGTCCAAGTCCAACATGTTAAGTGTTAACGATGGGAAATCTAGAAATGGGCTTTCAAAAGCTGGGTTGTCATTGATGCAATCAAATGGGCTTTATCTCCCTGAGAAATGGAGGTATGCGAATAAGCCCATCGTCCACATGGAAACCCAAACTACTTCATATGAACAAAATCTTGGATTCACAACAATCACGTCGAATACTTCTATGAAATTACGGGTTGGTCAGTTTTAGTGTGCCATGGAAAAATAAATTAGATGCACGAAAAAAAGGAGCTAATTTACCTAAATAATAGTTAACCTATGTGAAAATTAAAATAAGAATGAAAAATGTTATACCAAAATTTTATGACACAAATACTTATGCCAAGCAACATCATCCTCTTTCTTACATGTAATGGTGTGCAACAATTTGATATGTATTTGATCACATTGGAGCAAATCGACAAATGAATAGAACCATAATAAACAGAACATAATGCGATCTGGTCTTTGGTTCCATGAATTTCATAAATATTGAAGAAAAATGGATAGAGTTTGACATTTGAAACTAACCAAATACAATAACGGTCCGATCCGTCATTTTGCTACTGTATCGCTATACTAATAAATTTGGTTCGCTAAGTAGCACCCCTACTTATACGTTATGAACTTATGATGCACACCTTTTTGCGAATCACTTCACTCCACTAGAGAGCGGATCTGGTGACTAAGGGGGGGTGCTTAGTCACTTGGCTAAGCCCCTCCTAGCCATTAGATCTGGACACTTCAATCCAATGGTTCAAAAGTGGAAAGGGCTATTTAATTAATGACAGGGGTAGTTTGGGTATTATGGAAAATTACGAAGTATACAAACCGGATTTACAATCAGTACAAACCATACAAACATACGAACAGTACAAACTAGAGCGACAAAACATACAAACAGATTTACAAACATTACAAACGTATGAACTGTACAAACAATACAAACTAGACTGACAAACAATACAAACCATACAAAAAGAAAAAACACCCGGGTTGACTTTGGAGGCTCCATCCCTATATAGAGAGGGGCTCCTTCCCAAAGTCAACCCGGGTGTTTTTTAGACATACAAACATTACGAACATGGTGGACAAAAATGACAAACTAGACCGACAATCCATACGAATTAGAAAAAACACCCGGGTTGACTTTGGAGGCTTCATCCCTATATAGAGGAGTTTCATCCAAAAGTCAACCAGGTTGTTTTTTAGACATAAAAAACATTACAAACATGGTTGACAAAAATAACAAAGTTTACAAACATTACAAAAAAATTAGCATTGTCGCCGGGAACTTCTGCCGAAGGCGATGAGGAAGCAGCAGGTGCACTTCACTCAAGTAAGGTATCTCCCCCAGTAAGATCTTAGATCTCCTGTTACAAGCAAGGAAAACAGTATAGGAATAATATTAGGGGGTTTACCCTGAGAGATAGACCGGTTCTTAAGAGCTCGCATATCACCTTTCATGAATGGCATTTCCCGATGCTCTCTCTCTCTCTCTCTCTCTCTCTCTCACAAAGGCGCTTGGGAAATTCCCCTAGAATTAATTCCAATGGCGCTTCATCTCTTAGGGGCGGCAGGCGACGCAAAAGGGACGGGTTCCGCGCTAGGTTAATTTTGTTTATTCCTTTTATAATTAAAATTAAATAAATATGTAATTACTACATTGCCCTTCATTAAATAGGATTAATAGGAGCCCTTGGATTTTAATGAGGTAAAGTGGCTGAGATTCACTTAGTCACCTGATCCCAGCCCACTCCACTATTGATGTACACAACAAGTTTGCTAATAAAATTGCTAAAAAAAACAAGACGACGTGATAAAAGAAAATGCAAATCATGCACAAAACAACGCTTTTAATTATTTAATCCTCAAATTGGATTCCGAATCGTCGAAGATAATATATCAAAGTCTTCCACGTTCCACATGGCTCTGCATAAAATTAACAATTATCTCCCAACTCTGGGAAAGAGCATGCTCTGGCATTGGCAATAATGGCAATGGTTTCCCACAGCTTTTGCAGACCTCCATTCCCAATTCCCTGGTAACTTACCCACTGCCCAAAAGGGTCCTTTTCGAGATTGCCAAACAAAAATTTCCTGGTAATTAACTTGGGAAATGGATTCGCTGCCGCCGCCGCCTTCCGCCACAAGATTGGTCGAGATCTGCCGGGTCACTCCGCCGCCGGAGTACTCCTCCACCGAAATCTCCCTACCCCTCACTTTCTTCGACACCATCTGGCTCAAGTTCCACCCCGTGGAGCGCATCTTCTTCTACAGGCTCTCCTCCTCCGCCACGTCATCGCCGTCCGAATTCCACGCCGCCGTCGTCCCCCGCCTCAAGCGCTCCCTCTCCCTCGCCCTCCACCGCTTCCTCCCTCTCGCCGGCAACCTCACCTGGCCGGCCGACGCCGACGTCCCCCTCATCCTCTACTCCCCTGGCGACGGCGTCTCCCTCACGATCGCCGAGTCCGCCGCCGACGAGTTTGACCCGCTCGCCGGGGACGGGCCCCGCGACGCGATTCTGTCACGCGCCTACTTGCCAAAACTCTGCGTTTCGAAGTCGAACGGCGCCGTTTTGGCGCTGCAGATAACGCTGTTCCCGAGCAAGGGATTCTGCATCGGGGTGGCGGCTCATCACGCCGTCTTGGACGGGAAGAGCACCGTGATGTTCCTCAAAGCCTGGGCGCACATCAGCAGCAAGCTGGGATCGTGCGATGACGGCGACGGAAGCTTGACGGAGGAATTGACGCCGTTTCTTGATCGGACGGTTGTAAAGGATCCGGAAGGGATAGCGTTGGAGGATGTGCAGGCGTGGATGTGTCTCTGTGGAGGTCAGAAAAGCTTGGAGCTTTGGCCGGAGGCTGTGCCTACTGATTCCGAATCCAATCAGGTAAAAAAAAAAATAATAACTAGTTTGATTCTTTCTGTTTACTTGGCCGCTTGCTTTCTAATTGCTCTAGCGGCAAGACATTAGAAATTGTTTTCCGGTCAAACAGAAAACGGTATCGTTTAAATTGTTTCGATTGTCACCATTGCATTTAACATCACGATTCTGTATAAGAGCATTTGGCGATCTAAAAGTATAATAATAATATTGTAAGGTTTTAGTTTTAAAACATAAATATTTTTTTTTTATAGAAATACCTGTATTATTTCATTTAACTAGTAGATGACTACACTTATAAGCAAAAAATATGATTTTACGTAGAAACATTTTGAATATTTGAAAGTGTAAGAACATAAATTGTTGAATTTTTTTTTTTTTGATAATGGTGAATAGCATTGAACCAAAAAGATTCTTACAATCAAACCAGAAAGGGATAACAATAAAGGTTCACAAGGGATGAACCTCCCCCTACTGAACTGACAGAGAAAGGAAAAATAAAGAGCAAAATAAAAAGGCAATCCCTATGCCCAAACCAAATTTACCAACCACAAATCTCAGTGGCTTACCAACTAACATAATGGTCTTCCACCAGAGACAATGACAGTACACAAAAACCAGCAGTGCCAGGCCACCCCCTCTCCACCACACCACTACTGCAACAGGAAGCTATAAAGCAACAACTGAACCATGGCAGCAACTATGTCCTCTCCATGACTGTTGTCCATTGAATATCACTTTGCAAGTTCAGCCCCTACACAAATTCACAACCAAGTTCTGGATTCCATCCCAATCCAGGAGATGGTTGTCTGAAAAGTTCAACCTGGCCGCCCCCTCACCAGCCCACCACTACTGCAGCTGCGTCCAAACCCTTAGCCTCCTCATGGTCGTATGCATTCAGATGATCCCATTTTCTCTAAGCCATCTCGACCCCGAAGCTGCCTGTACCTTGCCATGTGCCACTACCCACTCCATCGCGATTTTGGCAGCTTTCTTGGCCACCACTGACACCGGCAAAGCCTTCTCTTCGAACACCCTCTGATTCCTTTCCAGCCATGTACACCACCACACCGCATGTAACACACACGAGGAAAACCATTTCTCAGTGCAACCGAAAAAACAGTTACCGTCTATCCATTCCAATTGTCGGTCACAGAAGATGCTTAAAAAAATGTACAGTTCGATCCATTTAAAAACCGGAAAAATCGGATAGTAAAACTCACAAGTCCAACCCAATCCCTGCTTGTTGGATTTGGGTCATGGATTTGGTATCCAAATCCCAAACTTGATGGATTTAACATAAGTCCATTGTTTGTTGAAGGATGCTAAATCTGTGGGGTCCACGAATTTGGTCTTTATTTTGAAACCAAATCCGTGGACCCCACGGACTTGTAAATCCCACATATTGATTTGGGATTTGCAAATTCTTGATGATTAGTTATTTATTTAACAAATCCATCATCAAATCTATCATGCAAACATTAGACTCTTCAAATCCATAATCCAATAAATCCAACATAAATCCCAAGGTTTTTGTTGGCCAAAACCCTCATTTTTTCAAATCCAACAAGCAAACGACCCCTAAAAGCCCACTACAAGTCTACAACCCAGCCCTACACGTCTAGCCGCCCACACCAACGTCGTTTGAGGGAAATGGGGCTTTTCGGTTTTTAGGTCAAATCCGAACCGGACCGTTTTCAATCCGATCACAATTCAAACTATTTTCAATTCAATTCAATCTCCAATTACAAATATGGAAAAAAAAATCAAATCCGGTTAACCAAATCAATATGATCCAATTTGGCCGGACCGTATCTCAGTCCTACTACTATCCGTTATGGTCATACTAACGAGTTAATTAAGTCCAAGTTAATTGATTTCCTATGTGCAGGTACGCGCAACATTCAAGCTATCAAAACAAGACATACTGAGACTCAAGCAAAGCGTAATGCTTCAGTTGGAAAGCAACGATAGCAAGCTGGAGATCCGTCCTCGTAATTTATCGACGTTCGTCGTCACATCCACATACGCCCTTGTCTGCATGGTAAAAGCTAAAGGATTAGTGCTTGAGGAAGATAAGAAGGCATTGCTTATTTTCTCAGCGGATTGCAGATCCAGATTAGAACCGCCACTGCCTTCGAACTACTTTGGCAACTGCGTCATGCCCTTCAACGCCGATCTAACTATTGGAAATCTGATCGATCACGAGGCTGGGATCACATACGCTGCTCACAAGCTTGTTGAGGTACGTACGTAGTTGAAAAATGGTTGATGATGAGATTGATTATATGATTAATCAATATATTATTCATTAATTATATGATTAATCAATATATTATTCATGATTTTTACAAATTTGATGGATAGAGCTGCCAAACTATCTCGTCAAATTTGTAAAAATGAATTGTACGTTACCATTATTAAATCCGATCCGGACCGGTTCAAATTGTTTCAAATCGTCCATATCATGATCGGTTTGAGCGGGTAACCACCCAAATCTGTCGGCTCAAACCACCGGTTTGTGCCCGAATGTCTTTTATTTAATATTTTTTTATTGCAATTGTAAGTAACAGACTTTCTAAACTGTTTTATATTGATTTAACGTTGAATTTTAAACCTTTTACTAATTCGAGTTGACATCGGATCAGGTTTTGACAAATGACAACGTTGTTGTTTTATTCGTGAAACCAGGTGATAAGAGAGTTAGAGAAAGGTGTGCTTGTCGGGGCGAAGGGGAGGCTAGCGAGGTTCTTCGGTGAGATGGAGGAAAGGAAAGACGAAGTAGTTATTGGAGTTGGCGTGGCCGGGTCGCCCCGGTTTGGGGTTTACGGTGTGGATTTCGGGTACGGGCGACCCGAGAAGGTGGAGATCACGTCTATAGATGGATCGTCGGCTATGTCCATGGCGGAGAGTGGTGATGGAAGCGGCGGCGTTGAGGTCGGCGTTGTTATGCGGAGGCACGAAATGGAGAAGTTTACTTCTTTTTTCACTGATGGGCTTAAACATATTTGAGCTGAAAACAAAAAAATTTGTCGTGTAATATTGTTGATTTTATCCTCCTAGTGATCAATAAACTTCAACCTAGCTGAGAGATTTTCTACTTTGATCATGGAAAAAAGAAATGAAGGTTTTATTTTTTACCCTCCATGGTTGATTTTTGTATCAAACATTGGTTATGCGGTACAGGTTTGTTTGTAATCCCTAATCCCTTTCACCCTTTTCTCGTTTTCCCCCTCTACACTATTTATTAACAAAAATTCCACAGACACTGCTAATAAAGTTTTCCAATCAGAAATTAGGGAACCAAGAGTGAGAAAGTAGAGCGTCGGGCGATTAGGGTTTGTGTTGTGCGATCTAGTCGTCGCGCCGGCGCCTGAGCCGGTGCCAATCTATTCCCCCTCTTCTCTTTTCTGTGGTATTTGTTCTTCCTAATTCGTCATGGCTTCATCATCGACTTCAGCTCCTGAGTTGATTTCGACGAAGCCATGGGCGAGCTTATTCGGCATTGCTGAGGCAAATCGCCTCTGTTACATCAAACCTGAGGTCGTGAATGGTGGATTGAGGATGCCAAAGTCGGTAAGAGAGGAAGGTGCGGCGAGGTGGAAACACTGTCTGGTGGGCCAATTTTTGCAAGACATTCCTCCATTGGTGGTATTGAGGCGTTGGGCTAACAAGATTTGGGGAAGGGATGGTCAGGTAAGGGTCTCGCTTCTCTGTGACAAGCTGGTTCTCATTCAATTGCCGTCGCAAGCAACCTGTGACTGGATTCTGGAGAGCGGACCATGGTTTTACAACGATAACTTGCTGTATCTCCGTCCCTGGGCTCCGGGAATTAGTGCTGAAGATTTGGGCAGGAAGGCTCTACCGATCTGGCTGAAGCTGTCGAATGTTCCGCTCGAGTATGTGAACTATCAGGGATTGAGCAGCATTGGTAGCTGGGTGGGGATTCCCTTGGGGGTTGATCATACTACGAGGATGGGGCGTCGGATGGGGCGTCGGATGGTCCTGGTTGAGTTGAAAGCAGAAGGGCCATTTCCGGATGCAGTGACTATCTGGCCTGATGATGATGTTCCAATTCAGGTTCGGGTTGAATACTGTCATCTTCCTGCAGTTTGCCCGGTTTGCAAGTTGTTTGGAACGGGCTGTTGTGAGGTCGTGTCGGGGCAGCAGGTGTGGATGCCTAAGTCTAAGTCTGGGCAGAATGAGCAAGCTGGTGAACAGGTGGCTGTCGAGATCCCCTTGATCCCATCTATCCCACAGGTAGAGGCAGAGCATACAGTGGTACAGCAGGACTCAGGTTTGGTTGCTGGCTCTCCATCAATGGTTCATTCTGCTTCCAGAATTACTATTGGTGGGATCAATCTGGATGTCGCTTTCTCGGAGGTTTCTTCTCCTTCGCCTGCTGCAGGGTTGTCTCCACAGTTACCCTCTGAGGCGGAGTTTCAAAGGGTTATTCATGGTGCCAAACCGCGTCTCTGGTCTCCTGCACCTAGTCCTACTAGTGTGCTGCATGTTTCTCCCTCTTCTTTCAATATTCTGGCGGATCAGGGTGAGGAGGTAGTTCGTTTGCAGGATGCTCCTAAACGAGGTAGTAAGAAGTTGGGGCTTCAGCCCCAGACTTCAGCATGAATTGCTTAATCTGGAATGTTCGAGGATTTAACAACTCCTCGAAGAGACAGGACTTCTCTCAAGTCCTGAGGCGTCTCAATATTAGTTTGGTAGCTATCCTGGAAACTCGAGTGAGGCAAGCTAAGTCAGAGGAAATTGCAGAGGGTTTTCTTGTTGGTTGGGAAAGATATTTGAGTTATTGTGAATCGGATTTGGGTCGGATATGGCTGTTCTGGAAGCCGGAAGTTAAGGTGACGATATTGAAACCAGGCAGGAATTTTGTACATACTATGATTCAGGAGCTGGGAGGGGATTTGTTCTTTTTCACCGCTGTTTATGGTGCTAATGATGAAGTGGAGCGTCGAGATACATATATTGCTATAGGGCAAGTAAAAGTGACCGGTGCACCTTGGTTAGTTGGAGGCGATTTTAATGCAATTATGAAGCCAGAAGAAGCCTCAAATCAGGTTCAGGTGTCCTCTAGTATGACAGAGTTTGATGAATGGCGGAATAACATGGAATTGGAGAATGTTAACACTCTAGGGCCTTTATTTACGTGGGTTAACAATCAACAACGAAATCCTATAGCTAAAAGATTAGATAGGGCTTTGGTAAATGTTGATTGGATCTCTATTTTTCCTTACTGTGTTACTGAGGCTATTCCAGGTACCTTCTCTGATCACTGTGGTATTTTGATTAAGGCTAAAGGTTCTGAGAAAACATTGCCGAAGCCTTTCAAATATTTTGATTTTTGGGGGGATCATCCTGAGTTTCTACCATTGGTGGAGAAAGCGTGGTCAGCAAGAATTTCTGGGCATCCCTGGGTTATTGTTTAGAGGAAACTTCGTGAAGTCAAAAGGGTCCTAATTCAGCTGAATAGGGATCATTTTGCAAATCTTCCTACTCAGGTAAAGGAGATGGAAAAGAAGTTGATTTTGATAAAGGCTGAATGTTTTTCAGCTCCGACTGAGTCTAATTTACAGCTGAAGAAAGAGCTTGAAGCTCAATTAGAGGATGCAAAAAAGGCTGAGGAGGGATTGTTTTGGCAAAAATCAAGGGAGGCAGGGCTTAAAAGAGGTGACAAGAGTACTAGATATTTTCATCAATCAGTGAAAATCAGAACAGCAAAAAGAGTAATCCGACGAATTAGAACAGAAGATGGAGTGGTGGTTGAGGATGTGGAGCAGGTGGCTGATGCTGCGGTTGAGTTTTATCATAAATTGTTTGGGGTGGCTAACATAGACATCAAGCCAGATCAGCAGGTTTTGTCAGGGGTGATTCATAAGCAGCTTTCTCAACAGAGCAAAGAGTGGTTATGTCAGGATGTATCAGTTGAGGAAATCAGAGAAACTGTATTTCATATGAATATCCACAAGGCGCCAGGCCCTGATGGATTTTCATCTGGCTTCTTCAGGCGTACATGGCACATTGTTGGGGAGGACATAACAAAAGGAATACAGGCTTTCTTTGAGAATAACCGTCTTACAAGTGGTGTAAATGCCACTGCTGTGGCCCTGCTTCCAAAGGTACTTAATGCTGAGACTTTTAAAGAATTCCGTCCAATTTCATGCATTAATGTTCTGTATAAGGTGATTGCAAAAATTTTAGCCAAGAGGCTTAGTGAGGTGTTGCCTAGTGTTATCAGTCTAAATCAAACTGCCTTCATCAAGGGTAGACAGATTGTAGACAATATCATGTTAGCTCAAGATCTTGTTAGTGGATATCATAGGGAGAAGCTGTCTTCTAGGTGTGCAGTTAAAATAGACATTATGAAGGCCTTCGATTCGGTTAATTGGGATTACTTATTCATGATTATGAGGCTGATGGAGTTCCCTTCTCAATTTCTGGATTGGATTTATACTTGTTTATCAACTGCTCACTTCAGCATCTGTGTTAATGGTGGAATGAAGGGGTTTTTTTAATGCTAAGAAGGGGGTGAGGCAGGGGGATCCCCTCTACCCCTATCTGTTTGCACTAGCAATTGAGGGGCTCTCTGGTATGCTAATTAAAGCCTCAGAGCAGGGTTTAATTCCTTTTCATCCGCTGTGCAGCAAGATATCTCTAAATCATCTTTGTTTTGCGGACGATTTGTTGATTTTCACAGTGGGATCAGCTAGAGCAATTCTGGCAGTGAAGCAGGTATTAGATCAGTTTTATTGGCAATCAGGGTTAAGGTGTAATCCAGCTAAATGTTCAGTATTCTTTGGGGGGGAATCAGTCAAATACAAGAGGAATGCCCTGGAATTATCAGGGTTTGCTGAGGGCTGCTTACCTGTGAAATACCTGGGACTGCCCCTCATCTCAGGTAAGTTGACTGATAGGGATTGTGATGCATTGGCATCAGCAATCACAAAGAAAGTACGGTCGTGGAGAGCTAAAAAGCTCACATTTGCTGGAAGATTACAACTGATAAACTCGGTGGTGACAGGGCTGATTCAATACTGGCTACAGGTTTTCATCTTGCCCAAGAAGATCTTAAAGAGGGTTCAGAAGATTTGTATGGATTTTTTATGGCATGGGAGTGAGTCAGGAAGAGCAAAAATTGCTTGGGAAAGGGTGGCAAGGCCCAAGAAAGAAGGTGGGTTAGGGATTAGGGATTTTAGCTCCTGGAATACAGCTTGTTCTCTTGGCTTGTTGTGGTTATTGATGATGAAATCAGGAGCTATTTGGGTTGCTTGGATGCTTAGGTATCGCTGTAAGACTAGAGATATCTGGACCATGAAGGAGAATGCTAATAGCTGCTGGGCTTGGCGAAGAATTCTGAAGAAACGCTCACAGGTGCAGTCTTTTCTTAGCAGGCAGGGGGATTGTGCCTTGTGGGATGGGAAACCTATGGAAAAGTACTCGGTTAAGCGGGTCTGGGATACTCTACGTCCAAAAAACAGCGCTGTGGAGTGGTATAAGGTTGTCTGGGGGCCGAATCATGTGCCTCGTTTTAGTTTTATAGTCTGGCTGGTTTTGCTTGATGGAATTACTACGAAAAGTAAGCTGTTGCGTTGGGGAAAGGTGAGTGAGGATAAGTGTGTCCTTTGTGGCATGGCAAGTGAAACACGGGATCACCTGTTTGTCACTTGTGAGTATACTCGTCTGTTGTTGCAGGGGTTTTTGCAGGATGGTCTGGTTCGAGGATCTTGGGTGGAGACTGTGCAGACGCTCTGTGTAGCAGTGCAGCGAGCTCCGCAACGAGGAACTAATGTTAAATGGTGCCTCTTTATCACGTATATATGGCAAGAACGCTGCAGGAGATGTCATGATGAGGTTCCACAAGGGGTTGATGTAGTTAGGGAGATAATGCAGAGGGATTTACACATATTAGGTCTGCAGTAGTCGTGCGAGTGCTGTAAATGGGCTGCTGGGTTTTTTTAGTTGTTGTCACTGTTGTTTCTTTTTGCGTTGGGATGCCGCTTTGGTGTCCCTGCTTTCGTTGTATCTTGGATTGCTGATTTGGCAATTCGTTACTTAATACAAAGGGGTAACTGATTCAACGAAAAAAAAAGTTTTCCAATCTATGCAAGTTAGGACAAAAACATTTAGAACTTCAGCGATTCGTGTCAAGATCATTGTCGCATTCGCAAAAATCTCTATCATTTCAAGAGATTTAGCAAAATCGTTGTGGACCCCAACAGTTTTACTACAAAATTGTTGCGGATCGTTGCGGTTTCCACAAAATACATAGCAATAGACTATCCAAAACAATATGTGTTCAAAATTTGAAAAATATCTACAAATTAAACTTATCCTCAAAACATAGACAATCCAAAAAAGTAATTCCATATCGAAGACCAGGCATATAGAACTAGGGTGGGCATTCGGTCGATTCGGTTTCGACCGAATTGAAATTAGGAATACCGGGTCCCCGAATTCTCCCAAACCTCAAACTGAATTATAATTCGGTTCGGTCGGTTTACCGAATCATAATTTGGTTTGGTTCAGTTTTTCAAACAAAACCGAATTTGTGAAGCTACTTGTATCTTCTCACTTTTAAATTATTTTTCATCCCTAATATAAACAATAAATATGCAATTATATGCATCATCAATGATAAAATCAAATTTTCAACACATAAGTCATAAAATATTTCAAATATTTAAGTCTGAAAACAACTTCAAACATTAAAAAACCACCATTTCGAGCTTGCAATTATAGTATTTCGGTTTTTCAGTCGAAAATTCGGAAATTCGGTTCGGTTGAAAGAACCCTAATTTCCGAACTATCCATATTTTCCTTCCGAATTCTAAAACAAATAGCATTAATTCGATTTCGGTTCGAGTTTACAGAACCGGTTGCCCACCTCTTAGAACTGAACCCGAACCGGTTGCCCACCCATTAGAACTCTTAGACTTCAGTGAGACCAAATGTTTATCTGTAGGTTCCACTACTACTTTCAATTTCCCCAACCACTAGTCTTTATAGGCCTTTCCCCAAAATTTCCAACTTTTTATTTCAAAACTTTGTCGGCTGTGGTTGTGGTGGGACTGCAAATGGAAACTTCAGCTGAAAAGCCTGAAATGCTTTCCCCGCCGCCGCCGGCCGCCACAAGGTTGCTCGAGATCTGCCGCGTCACTCCGTCCCCGCCACCTTCCGCCCAGTACACCCTACCCCTCACTTTCTTCGACACCCTCTGGCTGAAATTCCCCCCCGTGGAGCGAATCTTCTTCTACAAGCTCTCCGCCACGTCGTCATCATCGCCGCCGCCCGAATTCCACGCCGCCGTCGTCCCCCGCCTGAAGCGCTCCCTCTCCCTCGCCCTCTCCCGCTTCCTCCCCCTCGCCGGGACCCTCACCTGGCCGGCCGACACCGACATCCCCTTCGTCCTCCACACCCCGGGCGACGGCGTCTCCCTCGCAGTCGCCGAGTCCACGTCATCCGACGGCGGCGACTTCGACCTGCTCTCCGGGGACGGGCCGCGCGACGCGGCTCTCTCGCGCGCTTACTTGCCGAAACTCGCCGTTTCGGGGTCGAACGCTGCCGTTTTGGCGCTGCAGGTGACACTGTTCCCGAGCAAGGGATTCTGCGTCGGGGCGGCGTGTCATCACGCCGTTATGGACGGGAAGAGCTCGGCGATGTTCCTCAAGGCTTGGGCTCATATTAGCATGTGTGATGACGGCGACGGGACCTTGACGGAGGAATTGACGCCGTTTCTCGATCGGACGGTGGTTAAGGACCCGGATGGGATAGCGTTGGAAGACGTGAAGACGTGGATGGATATCTGCGGTGCAGAGGATGACACGAGAAGCTTGGAGTTTATGCCGGAGACCGTGCTTAATGTTACCAAGTCCAATAAGGTAATTACTAGCTAGATTATCGATACACTCATCTTTTTACTGCTTTACACCATGCAAATGCTTGCATTTTTTTCCTCTCCATAGATAGTCATGTAAAAAGAGAGACATAACTATAAAGAACGGAGTAATTAACCAGTGAGTAACCACGGATAATCGAACTATTCTATGTTTTTATATTGTTAGATGAGCAACCCTATTTTAAGTGTATAATAGCTTAGTTTGGCCCTGCTATAACTTTTGCAGAAACCGCTTCTGGCTGGAGCTTTTAGATAAGTATTTTTCAAAAAAAAAAGTTTAGTGTTTGGCTGTAAAACTATTAGAAGTGCTTTTTAATATGAGCGGTTGTGTAAAATGACTATAAAGGACTTATAATATAAAATATTAATAAAAATTCTAAACAATAAAAAGTAGTAAAAATTGATCTTGTTAGATTTCTTTTATATTAAATAATATGATTTTATAATTTATTTTATTTTTAAAATGATATAAATGAAGAAAAATTATATTTTCTGAAATAAAATTAAAATATGGTAAGGATAATCTTGTATTTTTAAAATAGCTAGCTTCTGCTTTTATGTTATACAAAAGCGCTTTTCGACTTTTCAAAAGCCGAGCTTTTAGAGGTGTTTGGCCCCTGCTTTCGCTTTTGAAGCCGAAAAGCACTCGGGCCGGCAATAAATAGAAAGACAGCAAAATCACGGAATTGGGCTTAATTTGTCTTAACTTCTTGGCAGATCTGGAAGGCTACACCGACAATTTGGTTTTGTACTTTTGTTTTCTTCCATTACAATTTATTTTTCAGTACTAATATTCATATTTCTGGCCATCTCCTAGTGACGGGTCTATTGAGCTTCTTTTGTGGACCTTTGGATGATAGGACAATGGATCGGATCAGTAATGTAGGGTTATACAAGTTTGTACAGTAATTTCTTTATTATTAATATGGGTTAAAGACACATTTGGTCACTGAGATTACAAAATCGGGACATGTTTAGTCACTAGAAAAAATTAATATCAAATTTGGTCACTACAATTACTAAAACTGGACACATTTAGTCACTCGCCGTTAGTCTCCGTCCAACTCCGTTAATGAAGTCCGTTAAGTGATGATGTGGCAAACAGAAATGCCTAATCAGCCGGATATAACCCAACAAAAATAAAACCCGACCCGCCACGTCATTAAAACCAACCCAACCCATGACCCAACCCCACCCAACCCTTCTTCCTCCTTCCTCTCACCTCCTTCTTTCCCCAAAACCCTTCTTCCTCCTTCCTCTGCACACATCTGGATGATACTGTTGTCTATAAAATAATGCCAACTTTAATATATTTTGAAACAAAGAAATCGAGTTAGCTTTTACCATAGAATCTCTTGATATACAATAATGATGTAGTAGATTGTGCTGGACATAATTGGCAAGACTGTGGTGGACGTAATTGGCCTGAATTTTTTTTTACTAAAATCATGGATAGGTTCGAGCAACGTTCAAGCTGTCCAGACAAGACATCCAAAACCTCAAACAAAGCACGATGCGTCAGTTGGAAAGCAATAAGGATACTTGTCTGGAAATCAAGCCGAACAATTTATCAACGTTCGTCATCACGTACGCATACACACTTGTCTGCATGGCAAAAGCCAAAGGGTTGGAGGACGACAAGAAGGCATTCTTCGGTTTCACGGCGGATTGCAGATTCCGATTGGAGCCGCCACTGCCTTCCAATTACTTCGGCAACTGTGTATTTGGCTTTGCCGCTGACATTGCCATTGGAGATTTGGTGCATGAAGCTGGGATCGCATCTGCCGCTCACAAACTTGTCGAGGTACATATATATGAATTTTGTTTTCGGTGCATCGCATCATCTATCTTTCCGAGCAGGCAACTCATATCAAAACGATGCTAATCGTCATTTGTGATATGATGGATAAGCAAATGAAGGAATTTTTACAAAAATCGTTAAACATAAACTTTGATTTGAGAGGTTCAAGTATTTAAAATTAGGTTTAGGGTTAGGGATAAGAGTTTAAGGTTTAACATATGGAGTAATACATGGATTAATTGCTATTCTATGTTGTATCATTATATTAAATTGATGATGCCAATTAAAACTAAAAAATTTATGTCACTTAAAGCTAGTATTAGAATTGGGTTACAATATAAATATATATTTTTTTAGTACTGCACCATTGTGAAGTCACATATGCATAGTTGATAAATTAATAGTACTTTTGGCAGAGCGATTCAATTTTTAATTTTTTATCAATAAAATGAAAGAAAAAAAAAATAATGATACGTGTGACTTTCATTGCTAAGATCTTATACAAAAATCTGTTGGGTACGTGATTAATAACTAGATTAGAGGAATTCACAATTTTTTTTTTTATTTGTCAGTGACGTGAAATTGTACCGGCGGTCTGATCGTTAAATTTTTCTATTGGAGTTCAAACAGTCATATGGCAGTTTGAACGATATAAAACAGCCTCCACTAATTTTAAACTCAAAATACTCTATATTTAATTACTGTTTACTTATTCAACACAACCTCCGGTATAGTTTTACGGTAGCTTTGTATTAATATTCTATACATGTAAACAGGTGATAAGGGAGATAGATAAAGGTGTACCTAAGGATGCCAAGGGGAGGCTAGGGAGGATGTTCCGTATGTTGGCGACAAGCTTAGAGGGCGGACTGATCGGGGTCGGGGTAGCCGGGTCGACCCGGTTAGGGGTTTACGGAGTGGATTTCGGGTACGGGCGGCCCGAAAAGGTGGAGATCACGTCGATTGACAGAACGTTGGGTATGTCGATGGCGGAGAGTGGCGATGGAAGCGGCGGCGTTGAGGTTGGCGTTGCTATGGAGACGCAGGAGATGGCGGGCTTCACCTCTGCTTTCATCGACGGGCTTAATAAAGTTGCCTGAGCTAGGGAAAAATAAAATAAATTCTGGTGTAATATTTGTTAAAAGCATGGTCCATTAAACCGTACCGTATCGACGGTTCAACCACAAAATACCAGTATTGGAGGCAAAATCGATAGGCGGTATTTAACGGTACTAACGGTTGAACTACGGTTAAACCACGGTTTTGTCATAAAATACCCTATTGCTGACTTTTCCGGTACGGTCTCCGGTACGGTTTCATGGACCATGGTTAAAAGATTGATGAATATGTGGTGGGAGCAAGGACCAGGAAACCGGATCGTACCGGCCGGCCCAACCGGTCCAACCGGGAATTGGACCAAAAACGAAACGACATGCATTTAGTGGTAGAATTATCGTATCAGCCGGTTTTTTCGATTTAACCGGTCTGAAACGAAATACCGTCCGGTTTTGTTCCAACCGGCGGTAGACTATTCCCAATGAAACACGACTGTTTTTGCAACAAAAATGAAGAAAATAAAAAATAAACCCCACTGCCAACCCTAATCCCTAATCGAGGTCGGTTCTTTTCCAGTTTCACGCCATGCCTTGCCGTTCTTCTTCTTTTCTCTAGCTCACCCCTGGCTCTAGCGACGAGCTCGACTTCTCAAGAACGCTGTCGCATCGAGTTCCGTAACCTGGATGAGTTTCCTTCTTCCATCGAGTCTCCTCCCCTGCTCGAGATCGACCAGATCTGTGAGATCAATAAAAAATCCGGCAAAATCTCCGGCGGCAGCGAAGGAAAAAGGGAGGATTCGGTAAGATTTGTGAGATCGACCAGGAATCCGAGGCCCGAGCTATCCCCTTCCTCTCCGTCCTCCGGCGGTCTCTTTCCCCGCAGTCACTCTTGAGCCTCCATTCTTATTATTGATTTGGAGCTCCATTTGTTTGGAAGGCAGAGGATGGTGAATTGGTGATGAAGGGGGTATGAAATTGATTTTGATAGTGAGAGCATGCAGGGAGAAGAAGCAGAGAGAGGGAGATAGAATGGGGGTGTGAAATTGATTGAGGGAGAAGGAGCCGAGAGAGGGAGATAGAATGGGGGTGTGAACTGTGAAATTGATTGATGGTGAGGGGCTGAGGGCGGTGGGAAAAAGAAGGAGAGAGAGGAGGCAGAATATGGGAGGGCATGGGGATTTCTTTTCTTTTTTTTTAGGTTTAATACATCTCTATAGCCATAACTTTCACGATTTTGACAATTATAGCCACTTTTCAAAAAATACACAAACATAGCCACAATTTTCAAACTACGTTGCCAACTTTAGCCATTTCCGTTACAAACTTTAACGTCGTTAAGTACATCGTCAGTTAAGTGGATGTTAAGTTGACGTGGATGCCACCGGAACGACACATCATCTCCAACTAGACACACGTGGATGCCACATCGTATTTTAAACAATAAAAATAAAATTCAAAAATTAAATAAGTATTATTTCAATAACTTTTACTTTTCTTTAATATTTCCTTCTCTCTTTTAGATCTGAGGCACTAGGCCTTCATCTTCTCAAGCAAAGGCTCCGAACGGCGGCCACAGTGTCGTCCCCACAGCACCTCCCAAGCCACAGCCTTCCTTTTGCAATTCCTCTCCCAATTCACCCTCTCCTTCCCTTCATCTCCCATTACCTAAAGAATTCTGCCGCTTCTTTACTCATTTTCACATAAAATGTAACAAAGTAGATCTGGAATTCTGGGTTTTTCGGGATGAAGCTTGAAATTAAGATCTGGGCTTTCTTTCATCAAGGCTCGAAAAGAAGAAACGATTTATAGCGGCCGGAGTTGGATGCAAACCTTCTGAGCTCTGCCAATGGAACCGGCAGGAGCAAGCTCTTGGCCCCCTCTTCTTCGCGTCGTCGGTCGAGGTCGATGTCGAGCTCCGCCAACATCGAGCAGATCTTGCATTTCGTTATCGTTCTAATTCCCTTTAGTCATGGTGGTCGACGGGAAGGATGTTTCCTCGTCGAACCCGTAGGTGACGCTGACTAGCTGCTCGACGGCGGTGATGCCAGAGGTCACCACATCCTGGTTACTGATAGGGGAAGGGACCGACGAAAACGCGGGCGAGGTAGTGGTAATGGTCGGCGGGCAAAGTGGGCGGCGAACCTAGGTGTAGCTCGCTTCTTCGTTCCTCCTTCTCCACTGTGTTTGTCGATTGAAAGAGACAAGGGTCTGGGTCTGAAAATCAGAATTGGAATGGAGGATAGGCGGAGGATTTGGGGAATTTTTTCCCATGGTAGAGGGTTTTGCGAGAGATATGTCCTTTTTAACTTTTATTTTTATTTTTATTTATTCATTAATTATAAAAATATGGATGTTTTCCACCTGGCAAGGATGCAAAATAAAACACGCCACATCAGCCGCTGCTGTTAGTCTAGTCAGCGGGTTAAGTGAACCGTTAAAGAATTGGACGAAATTGGCTATATCTGTGTATTTTTTAAAAAGTGGCTATAATTGTCAAAATCGTGAAAGTTATGGCTATGCAGGTGAATTAAGTCTTTTTTTTAAAGGGGCATGGGAATTTCTGGTGAGTTTGGTTTTATTAGTGGGACAATTTATTTTGGGAAAATTATATAATGTTTTGTTTGGTATAATTTAGGAAAAATATTTTATTATTACAAAAACGGTATTTACCGGTACAAAACGATTGAACCACGGTCGTACCACAAAATACCATACCGGAGAGAAATCCGGTATGATGTCCGGTACGGTTTCCTTTACCATGGGTGGGAGGGAGGTAGCTGAAACGAGCGGAGATGGAGTATTTTTAGTACCCAATGATAAAGGAGAGCAAAGTGGGCCGCCGGCTGCGGGCGAGTTACTTGAGGGTTGGATGGGAAGTTACCGATTGTTTTGTTGAGATTTTTTGGTGACTTCTATGGTATCCCGAGTAAAATTTGGGGTACCGCATACCTTGAGTATGAAAATGATATTTAAACCTCGAATTAGCAGGATTTTTGGGCATGATACTATACCCCAACCCTTAATGAGTGAACCCTATGTCCTAATTATCTAAATCGTAAACTATAAACCCTAAGATGGTGCATTGATTTTTTGTCTATATTTGGACGAATCATAACCGTCGATTATTGTTTCTAATTAAATTGATCTTGGGGTATAAGATTTAGAGAATTAAGACCTAGATTTTGATCTTTAAGGGTTAGAACATAGTATCATGTCCGAAAGATTAGTCAATTCAAGTTCTAGATAGCGTTTTCTTACTCAAGGTATGCGGTACCCCGGATTTCACCCTGGGTACCGTAGAACTCCCCAGATTTTTTCTATATATGTATTGTTTAGAATATATCGTTGTTTTGATTTTTTGGCAGAAATAATATATGGATTGTTTTTCTGCTGTGATTGAAACTATTACTAAAAATGAGTGATTGTTATATCTCAATTTTTGGTTGTGGTTGTTGAGATAGTTGAGTTGAGATTGTTTTGTCGAAACTTTTAGCTATTTGTGACATACACAGTCACACATACTAAACGTTGTATTTTAGAATACACCAAATTCGATAATACAAGTATAATATTATACATACATTCACAACAAAAAAACATCTATTTAACAATCACAACTTCCAAAACACCCCTGAATGTCCAGCAAACCTGCTGCAGAATGGGGCCATCACCGGTTGATCGTAGAAATTGTCACACCAGATAAACCACCCTGTGATAACAACGAAAACGAGTGTGGATCAGCATGTGTATTTTCAATGTAGGCTAAATTACATGTTTGGTCACTCAAATTACATAAATATTTCACGTTTGCCATCCAAATCACTTTTCTTTCTTACTCGCCACTAACTTTACGAATCGTTTCACCGTTAGTCATTGGTCATCAGGATCCGTTAACACCGTCAACTTTTGATGACGTGGCAAACGAAACTGCTGACTGTGTCATTAATTAATGAAGTGTCAATTTAAAAAAAAACTTTTAAATGATATTTTTTCTTTCCATTTTCCACCTCTTCTTTAAACCTCACCATCAAGAAAATGCCCCCCGCGCCGGCAACGATGACGTCGAGGAAGGAGGAGACAGCGCCGTTGGGGTTGTTGGATTTGAGGCGGAGGGAGGACTCAAGGCGGAGGAGGGAAGCGGCGACGACTTGCAGCGAACAAGGGAAGATCTCCCTGGTGATCTCGCATGTCCATTTTCCACCTTCAAACTCTATTCTTCTTCTTCTTCGTCTTCGTCTTCTTCTTCATTTTCTATTGCCGAAAGACTCCCCACTATACAGCTTGTAATCGTTGAGGGGTTTTATAGAGGAAGTGAGGGGAATGCCTCAGCCAACCCCAAATAACATCAAATCAAATCCAAATTCACATCCTTTCATGGTCTATTGGAATGCACATAACCTGTTTGATCTATTTCCCCAAAGAAACTAAAAGGTAAAAACTAAAAACAGAGACATCACACCCCTGGATATAAACCAAAAGGACGAGATCTACAAAAGAGTCACTCTACTAGCGAGTGAAAGCGTAGAGAACTAGGGAATAGCAGATCAAGATACCAACGAGAATAAAAATAACCAGCAGGATGACTGCGACGTACTCGTAAGTGCGGGAGCTGCCGCCTC
Organism: Linum tenue; assembly: GCA_946122785.1. Lineage (NCBI taxonomy): Eukaryota > Viridiplantae > Streptophyta > Magnoliopsida > Malpighiales > Linaceae > Linum > Linum tenue. The sequence continues at coordinate 63,100,276 of CAMGYJ010000007.1, read as the reverse complement.
CCTAGGTCCCGACCTCGAATTGAACAACGTTGACTAGAGCCAGCATAAAAAACATCCACCCAAAATCAGGTCCGATGCCGGAGATGAGCATTCGGATCTGGAGGAGGTTCTTGTTCACCTGGCCAGGAACTCGGCGGGGAGATGAAAATGATTGTTTTGGGTGATCGAGTAACCGGGGGGTCCGAGAGATCCGAATGGGCTGCTTGAGAGTGAGCACGAACAAACTGGAGAAGAGGAAACAACTGAAGGAGTAGATGTGGGAGGAGATGAGAGCCTCACCGATGTTGTGGCTGGAGGTGGAAGCTGAGACGGTGATTGTTGTTCTCTCAGTGAGGCATTTTCAGCAATGGTGAGGTGTAAAGAAGAGGTCGAAAATGGAAAGAAAAAAGAGTTGTTTAATTTTTTTTAAATTGACACGTCATCGATTAACCGTCTAGTCAGCAGTTCCGTTTGCCTAGTCATGAAAAAGTTGACGGTGTTAATGGAGCCTGATGGCTAGTGACTAATGGTGAAACCATTCGTAAAATTAGTGGCGAATAAGAAAAAAAAGTGATTTTGGTGGCAAACATATTTTTTTTTTTTTTTTTGTAATTTGAGTGACCAAATATGTAATTTAGCCTTTCAGTGTGTATATGAATTTGGAATGCTTGCATTTGTAATATATGAAATTCCAATTCATTGATTGGATTTGTAACTTTTTGATTTTTCACCCTAATCATATTTAAATACAACCAGTAACTTGGTTAATACTACTGATATAACTTGGTTAACATGTTGATGATTGTGTAGCACCAGCACAGATATTAATTATTGAGGTTGCCTGGCAATAGGTACTCAAGATTCAAATTATATAAAACACACAAAATAACATTTTTGTAGTAATAACAACATGTCATTCAACAATCCCATTGCAAGCAGCTTTGGTTAATATGTTGATAGCATACTCTAGCTAGGCTCATCAATTAACACAATGATAATAACGGTGGAGATAAACATAGTTCGTGGATTTAATTTTATACTTTGTAAAAATTGGAGATAAGAGCTACACGTTTATAATTACATTCACGATAATACTACAACAACATATTCAATGTAGTGAAATATAAAATATATTCGTTAATAACTATCATATTATAGATTCAACTCATATATACTATAATTTATTGTTTTTTTTTCTCCATATTTTCATACTCAAACTATTATAGAATATTCATTAAAAAAGAAATCGAAGAAGATAATAATCAAATGTGAAATTTGTATGGACTTTTTCTATAGATACGGTCTTACGGAAATCAATATTCAGTTTTCTTTGGTATTCCCGGTAAAAAAAGTCATAAATAAAAACTAACTACCGTGAAGAAATTGGTTAAGAAAAGAGCCAATAGGTTAAGCCGGTTTTGGTTAAGTAGTGGTTTTAAATCTAAGGCCGTGATTTAAAGTAGAACATCTGACGGCTGCATATATGCCGGCACCCGTGCAGGTACAACTATTAACCTATCTTTCAACGTGGGAATAGGACGCGCCCATGACTTTTCGTCCTTTTATAGGCTCTCCCCCGCACACTGATTTCCAGTCCGTACTGGAATCGAAAACTGAAAAATCCAGCCGAAATGCCGTCGCCGACGCCCTCCACAAAATCGCTCGAGATCTGCCGCGTCACTCCGCCGCCGGACTCACCGGAATCCTCCGCCCAATTTCCCCTGCTCCTCACTTTCTTCGACACCTTCTGGCTGAAATTCCCTCCCGTGGAGCGCATCTTCTTCTACAGGCTCTCCTCCTCCGCCACCTCATCACCGTCCGAGTTCCAATCCACCGTCGTCCCCCGCCTGAAGCGCTCCCTCTCCGTCGCCCTCCTCCGCTTCCTCCCTCTCGCCGGCAACCTCACCTGGCCGGCCGACGCCGACGTCCCCTTCATCCTCTACACCCCAGGGGACGGCGTGTCCCTCACGGTCGCCGAGTCCACGTCAGCCGAAGGCGACGACTTTGACCGGCTCTCTGGAGATGGACCCCGCGACGCGATTCTGTCGCGCGCCTACGTGCCGAAACTCGCCGTTTCGGGGCCGAACGCTGCCGTTTTGGCGCTGCAGGTGACGCTGTTCCCGAAAAAGGGATTCTGCATCGGGGTGACGTGTCATCACGCCGTGTTGGACGGGAAGAGCACCGTGATGTTCCTCAAGGCTTGGGCGCATATTAGCTGCTACGATGACGGTGAAGGAACGTTGCCGGACGAACTAACGCCGTCTCTTGATCGGACGGCGGTTAAGGACCCGGACGGAATCGTGTTGGAAGACGTGAAGACGTGGACGGCTCTCTGCGGCGAAGAGGACGGCACGAGAAGCTTGGAGCTCTTGCCGGAGGCCATGCCTACTGCTGACAAATCTAGTCAGGTAATTACTAATTATTACTTATTAGTAGATTAATTCTTCACGTAACTATGATCTGATTTTTGAAGACATGTTATTAGAATTAGGTTTAATACTATCTATATTTTTTTTACCGTAATTTATATCTTCTCAAGTATAGCTACGTAGATATTTATTGTCCGTGAATTAACTAATACATTTCGTATTGGTAGTCCGTATTTCTACATGGATTAACATTTGGTGTAATTAATGGAATTGTCTGTGTAGTTACGAGGAACGTTCAAGCTGTCGAGGCAAGATATTCAAAAGCTCAAACAAAGCGTAATACGCTACTTGGAAAAGGACGACGACGACGAAAAGCGATTGGAAATGAAACCCAATTATAACCTGTCAACTTTCGTCATCACGTACGCATACACCCTTGTCTGCATGGCAAAAGCCAAAGGGTCGGAGGACGACAAGAAGAAGGCATTCTTCGGGTTCACGGCGGATTGCAGATCCAGATTGGACCCACCGTTGCCTTCCAACTACTTCGGCAACTGCGTCATGTCTTTCGCCGCCGGCAAAATCACTGTCCGAGATCTGGTTCACGAGGGTGGAATCGCGGCTGCTGCTCACAAGCTTGTCGAGGTAATCATTTAAAATGTTGTAATACTATTTTCTACATATAGTTTAGTTTTCTCCAATGAAGATATTCTATCCGAATTCATTTGAATATATTTAATTAGTTAAAAAAAATTCTCTCTCTTTTTTTCCTTAAAAAAAAAAAGCTAATTATTTCCCCTTCGTGACAAACTGGCAATTGACTGGGTTGTAAGGCCAAATCACATGCTACAATATATAGGTTGGGCACAGTACGTAATCCTGCACTTGCCAGCATATGCTTGTGTCGGATCCTACTGAACGATCTGTATCAGTCATATGCATGAATGAATTTCTCCCACGATATCTTATTCATTGGCGTAGTGAGAGATATAATTTAGTGGATTCCAAACATAACCAAATACGAAGTTTGTCTCGATAGTAAAATCATTGTCTCGGGAAGATGGGGTTCGTGGTTCTAAATTTATTAACCCCACCTTAAAAATCCACCATTTTTAATGTATATTCATTTTCCAAGTGGGGTCAATGGACCCCACAACCCCTCACCTAGCTCCGCCAGTGATCTTATTATTATATAGGGTAAATACAATATATTAGCCATAACTATTATGTAACAGGAAATTATAGCCACAACTATCAAAATACGAATTATTAGCCATAACTATTATTGCGGGTCAAGATTTGGCTAATAGCCCTTTACTGTTTTCAAATTTTTAAAAGAGAAGGCCATGTCAGCATCGAAAATATATGATATGATGACTGCCACGTGAGAGCTAGCTCAACATCATAAAAGTTTAGTCATCATTACTAACATAAGTGTTAACGAAGACTTAACGATTGACTAATAATTTGTATTTGGATAGTTGTGACTATAATTCTCCCCTGTTTAATAGTTATGACTAATATATTATATATTTGCCCTATAATCTATTATATTCATCAATCTTAATTCTTATTATTATTCAAATCATGAAAATACAAGTTAATTATGTCAGTGAAATGAATTGTGTACAAATCATGGCAATGATGCAAAACAGGTGATAAGGCCGTTAGAGAAAGGCGTCCTCGTAGGGGCCAAGGGGAAGCTGGCGAGGCTGTTCGGTGAGGTGGCGGCAATGAAAGAGGTCGGGCTGATCGGTGTCGGCGTGGCCGGGTCGCCCCGGTTCGGGGTTTACGGTGTGGATTTCGGGTACGGGCGGCCCGAGAAGGTGGAGATCACGTCCATAGATAGAACGTCGGCTATGTCGATGGCGGAGAGTGGAGATGGAAGCGGCGGCGTCGAGGTTGGCGTTGTTATGGAGAGGCATGAGATGGAGGAGTTCACCTCTGCCTTCTTTGATGGGCTTAAACATATTTGAGCAATGGTGTGTAATTTTCCAGCTTGTCTTTTTGCTTTTGGACGATGTTTGCTTTGTTTGGGAATTCTGTAAGGTCGCGCCATTTGGTCCAAACAAAAAATAAAAGGTCTCCTATTAGACGATAATATATAAAATATGTGCCGTAGCCCGTATGTATTCTTCTGTTACATGATTGGCGCAGCCAGCTTAGCTGCATGGAAACGTGTCGAAGTTTGCCACAACCCAAAACACCATTAGACCTAGAAGCATGCATTTTGGCAAAAATATCGACATTCTCACTTCCGTTCCCATTTCAAATTGTTCTTCCTAGCGCCGGTCCTCTTCCCCTTTTTCTCCCCTGCGACTTATCCATTCAAATGTGTCGTACGTTCAGTCAGTCGTTGCATATGTCTCAATCTTAATTCCAAACAAAACATCACTCTCTAATTTGAGAGAGGATCCGGTGATTAAGGGGGTGCTAGTCACTTGACTAAGCCCCTCCTAGCCCTTAGATTTGGATATAGCAATCTGATGGTTAAAAAGTGGGAAGGGCTATTTAATTAATGACAGGGGTTGTTTGGGTATTATGAAAAATTACGAAGTATACAAACCGGACTTACAATGAGTATAAACCATACAAACATACGAACAGTACAAACTAGAGCGACAAAACATACAAGCAGATTTACAAACATTACAAACATATGAACTGTACAAAAAATACAAACTAGACCGACAAACAATACAAAACATACAAAAAGAAAAAACAACCAGGTTGACTTTGGAGGCTCCATCCCTATATAGAGGGGCTCCTTCCCAAAGTCAACCCGGGTGTTTTTTCAGTTTGTATGAATTTTTGATCTAGTTTGTCATTTTTGTCCAGCATGTTTGTATGTCTAAAAAACACCCGGGTTGACTTTGGAGGCTTCATCTCTATATAGAGGGCTCTGTCTCAAAGTCAACTCAGTTGTTTTTTAGACATACAAACATTACGAACATGGTGGACAAAAATGACAAACTAGACCGACAATCCATACAAACTAGAAAAAACACCCGGGTTGACTTTGGAGGCTCCATCCCTATATAGAGGAGTTCCATCCAAAAGTCAACCAGGTTGTTTTTTAGACATAAAAAACATTACAAACATGGTTGACAAAAATGATAAACATGGTGCACAAAAATAACAAAGTTTACAAACATTACAAAAAAACCCGACAAACATTACAAAATAACAAAGCGTGCAAACATTACAAAATAAACCGACAAACAGTACAAAGCATACTAACCATACAAAATGTCACTAAAAATGAAAAACAATACAAACCGAATCTATACAAACATTACAAAATAGGTCAGCAAACATCACAAATCCAACACTGTCATCGGGAAGTTTCCTCCGGTCGCCGGAAAACTCTCTCTCTATAGCATGCAATGCATGTTCCCACAAATTGGATCTCTCTCTCCTGCTGGGAATTAAAGGAAGCATGCATGTTCCCAAAATTGGACGGAACTGCCGCCGGACATTTGGCTGGCCGACGCAAACGGGGGAGGACGGTGACTAGCTGGAGACGTAGAGCTTGCATTTTTTTATTTTATAATTAAAAAATAAAAAATAAACATGCAATTATCATATTGCCCTTCATTAAATTGGATTAATTGGAACCCTTGAATTTTAATGAGCATGAGTGGCTAAGATTCACTTAGCCATATGACTAAGGAAGTCCCTAGTCATCTTTTTGGCCCCTCTAATTTTCCAATTTAGGAGTATTGGGCTTATTTGGAAGGTTTGCAGACGGGCACAGCGAACAAGAGGCCCTCTACTGAGGCCCAAGTCCAGAGGCGAAAATTAAAAGAGCCCATGAGTAGTAAATGCCAAGAGGTCCCGTTCGTTTCCCGCTTGTCACGGCACGTGATACAGTGACCGAACGCAGTCGTTGTAGACTGCAGTGAAATCATCAGCCAGCCCAGACTGCCAGAGACCGCTTGATTTGGCGGGGCCCACGCCTTTCCTCCTGTCCTGGGACCGAAGAGTGAATTTTCCGTCACGGCTGTCATTCAATCAAAACCCTAATAATTTCAATTATTCACTCTTCCTTCCACCCCCACCGCCAACCACCACTACCGCCAATTCGATTAGCCAGCAACCGCCGCCTTCTTCCACTTCCCGTTCCCGATTCAGATCCCAACCAATTCCGCGGCCGGTTTCCCCAACTTTACGAAGAGCTTCCAGCACCTGCGGCAATGGCGGAGGGCAGGAATAATGGGGAGCGCAGGGAGATGAGCGACTACTCGTCGTCGGAGGATGAGGGGACGGAGGATTACAGGAGAGGTGGCTACCACGCTGTGCTTATCGGCGACACATTCAAGAACGGCCGGTACGTGGTGCAGAGCAAGCTCGGCTGGGGCCATTTCTCCACCGTTTGGCTCGCTTGGGACACTCAGGGATCTGTACGTTTCGTCTTCCTTCATATGAACTGCCTTCTGGTTCTTTTGTCTTTCAGTTATAGATTCAGGACCTTTTGTTTTTTGATTGTGCTGTGTGAATTACTCTTTCTTGGCAATCCTGTTCAAAATTATGCCTGATTAGGGTGGTAGCTGCAAATCAGCCCAGTGCCGTGTTCCAAGCTCTTTAACCGTGCTTAGATATTCATGTGTTTGTAGCGTTATGTAGCTTTGAAAGTTCAAAAGAGCGCTCAGCACTACACCGAGGCGGCCATGGACGAGGTAAAGCTCCTGAAGCAGATCGCGGAGGGGGATCCCGAAGATAAGTATTATGTCGTCAAGCTTTTGGATCACTTCAAGCATTCGGGGCCGAATGGACAGCATGTGTGTATGGTCTTCGAGTATTTGGGGGATAATTTGTTGACCCTCATTAAGTTCAGTGATTACCGTGGCGTTCCTCTGATTATGGTGAAAGAATTGTGCTATCACATTTTGGTGGGATTGGATTACTTGCATCGGAAGCTGTCCATCATTCACACTGATTTGAAGCCGGAGAATGTCCTGCTCTGTTCGACGATTGACCCGTGTAAAGATCCTAGGAAGTCGGATGCCCCTCTGGTCCTCCCGAGGAGCAAGAGTAAAATTGTGGATGAATCTGTGTCTTCGAAAGATGGTAGTAAGAGTTTGAATTCGGGTTTAACGAAGAACCAGAAGAAGAAGATACGGAAAAAGGCTAAGAAGGTGACCACTAAGGATTGTGCAGGTGGAGAGGAAGACGTGGAAGAAGAAAACGAGAAGCAAGTTGGGAGCTCCGATGAAAAGGATAAGGATGATTCTGATACAAAGAAACAGGATCATAATAGGAGAAGCCCTTCTGTCAGGAAGAAGCTGTTGGCAACTGCTGATCCAAAGTGCAAGTTGGTTGATTTTGGGAATGCATGTTGGACGCACAAGCAATTCACGAGTGACATCCAGACAAGACAGTATAGATGCCCTGAGGTCATCCTTGGAGCTAAGTACTCTACTCCGGCAGATCTATGGTCGTTCGCTTGTATTTGCTTCGAGCTGGCTACCGGAGATGTCCTTTTTGATCCTCATAGTGGCGACAACTATGACCGGGATGAGGTATGCATGCTACTTGGAGTTCCATTGTGTTTTATTATTGGCTTTTGTGCTATCAAATGTCACTTTACGATGATGTTCGCAAGTGTAGCTTCTCACTTCTTTTGAGTTCGTACATTCTGTATCTCACCCTTGTCTGGGTGATGGTGACAGGATCATCTGGCATTGATGATGGAGCTTATTGGTGTTATTCCACGAAAGGTGAGACTTTGATTCAATATACATGGTAGCAGAAGTAAATTTAGTTGTCATTTACACTGATATGATCACTTCTGAAATTGAGTTCCAGATAGCTTTGGGTGGCAAATACTCGAAGGATTTCTTCAACAGATATGGAGATCTGAGGCACATCAGAAAGTTGCGGTTCTGGCCTCTCGACAAAGTGCTTGTAGAGAAGTATGGTTTCGGGGAGCAGGATGCACAAGAATTGTCCGACTTCTTAGTGCCCTTGCTTCAGTATGCACCAGAAAAGAGGTCTACTGCAGCTCAGTGCCTTAGTCATCCATGGATTACTTCAGGCCCTCGTTTCGTCAAGCCTTCTCCTCCGCCTCTTCAGTCACCGGGAGCCAGTGGAAGTAAGTTGGAAATTGAGGAAGATAAGGGCGAGAGGGAAGCCATGGCTGATGGGGTAGAGAAGATAGCAATCAATGGGACTTCAAAAGCCTCTCCACAACCCCAGAACGAAACCGTCCAGAAAATTTAATAGTGCCAAGAATTAGAGATTATTTCCCCGTTTCCCCACAGCTCCATTTTTGCAGCTCCATTTTGGACTTATTGCGCTTGCAGTTGGGTTTGTATCATTATTCTCAATAGATGTTAGCATGGGATACGTCTGTTGAACGTTTCAACTTGTACACTCAATTTGATTTATTGTTTCACCAAGTTCTTTCATCCATGCTAAGGGATGGTTATTATGTTGATAGCCTTAATCGACAATACACTAGTAACTAGGTAAACATGACTGCATGATGGAGATTGCCGCAACATTTCTAAGGTCCTGGCTGAGAATGTAGTGTTGGAGCGAATAGCTTCACACAACTTATGACACTATATCATAGCCCGACTCCTGCAGAAGGCTGAAGCCACTGGAGGTCCTCTTAAAACTTGTTGCCGTCAAATTCGAGCAACTATTTTATCTTCTCTTTCCTTTCAAGGATCTCTGGTGCTGATCTTCTATAACAGTTGAAGATGCTGCAGCAGCAGCAGCAGCAATAGGAGTCTACGTACGAGCAGCAGAAGCAACACCAGGTTCTGCCTACAAGTCTATAGGATGCTGCAGGTATGAGAATAGAGTTAAGTCATGGAAATTAACAGCAGAAATTAAGCTGTCAGAATACATAAAGCAACGATATTTACCAAAATGCTGTGTCAGTGTTTACAGAATTTTCTTAGTCCGGAGATAGGTGTACATGAGGAAGAAAGCCACGACAGCGCCGAATACTATTCCACCTGTTGTTAGCCAAAACGCAGCCTGCATCAACAAGGTGGGAGTAGTTACGTTAAGCAAACACTATTCTGTAGCAGATCTATCAAGATGTTCAATGTTGTTAACTTACCACATTCTCTTCCAGGTAAGACTTTAAGTTCATTCCAAAAATGCCTGTAACACCACCAGAATGATTTTATCAAGGCATAGCTTAAGAAAGCAGATTTCAGTTCAGTTTAAGGCGCACTGTACTTGCACAAGATATTAAGTTACATTGATTCTAGAAGCAAGGCATTTACCTGCAACAAGAGCGCCAACTCCCACACAAAACGTTCCAACCTGGAGTAGTAACTCCACTCTGCTCACTTCAAGCCTCCGTGAGCTGACAAAGAAAAGCCACATGAAATTTTAGTACCAGCTTCAAACATCACCATGCATCAGATTCAAATAACCCCTTCCATTTACAAACCTCAAGTGAACAGCAATTGAATCTTCCATTTCTTTTGCCGAGTCGAGAAGTCGTTCTGCCTGTCCATGACAAGATTCACATCTGGAAAAGCAACTTAGACTATTAATTTCAAGATTTCGAAGATGCTAACTTTGATTGCCATGTCAAAATTGTAGGTAATCCATGAACTGAATATGAAGGGAAATACCTTTGAAGATAATTCTCCAGTAGCATCTCAATTTCTTCCTCCTCCTCTGAATAGGATAACAGTTATCCTCCAAAATTAGCTATCAGTCCACAGAGAAACCAACACCACTTCAACCAAAAACCAACTCCACCATACAATTTTCTATAATTAGCTTACCCTCGGCAATCTGCTTCTCTAAAGGGACAGGGCATTCCATATCATCATTCCCCTTCTTAAGAGTGCAATTTCTTCCCATGATACACATACGCCGAATTTCATGAGTGTCCTCCAACAGATCAAGCAACATTTGTCTAAGAGCTCCTGCTCGAGAACCTAACTCGACCTTCAAATACGAGTGCTGATGTCAGCATGAGAACAAAATTTACTTCCCTACGGCAGCAGCTACAACAATTGCAACAATTCATACGATACCAAATTTTGCTTGCTGATCCGTAGCTCCTCCAATATATTAGCTGTTAAGCGGTTTGGAAGTACTTCAAGTAGAGCTTGAACCTAAGAGCCAAAGCAACAGAGCCATTCTTAATGGTTCCAAATTGATACTCAAATATTAAAGAACATTAAAAGCAGTTAGAAGAAATTTGTTTTTAGCAGAACCTTCCACTTTACAGAAGACTGGTGCAGCAAAAACAAAATAGAAAAAATCTGACCATATATACACTCACTAGGATTCCATACTCACACGGGGTTCAACTTGCATAAGCCTCTGCTCCAACCGCTGTACTCGTGATAGCAATGCTGCTTCAACCACCTGTAATTTAACACTTCAAGCAACTTCAGCAACCCAACAAATGTAGCAGAGAAGGCTTTATAACATCAGAAATGGCATCAAGTTCCAGTAGTGAGCTATTTCCAACACATCGAAACTAAAAAAAAAAAAATTGGGTTCGAAGTGCAGAAACTGCACACACAGACCCACCTCTAGCTCAAATGGCATGCATGGCCCTCCATTCATGCCTCTAGGATTTAATCGCGGCAACAATGTATCTAAAAATGCCTTCCCACCTCGCCTGCAAACAAGTTCACACATTGGAGGAAGAGAATTATTCATTCACCATCCCCATTGGTAGCTCAATCGAGAACCAGTAAATTTTTACTAACTGGGTTGCATGATGTATTACGTATTATAGTCAAATATGAGGACGCATTCTTGCATTGCGATCGCTCGCAGAGAGCCCAAGTTCAGCAATATAGCATGCTCCCGCACCTGGCAAGTAAGATCGCATATATAGTCAACAAGACGTTAGAGGTTTCATTGCACCATTAATGAGCAGACAAAACAATTTATGCGTAGTATATATCTGTCACATTGCACCAGCAAAAAGATGGGGAAACAGGAAGTAATTATACCAGCAAAGATGGCATCGAGTTGGTCAGGAACAGGGATGGATCAACACTACGAATGTCCCGGGGACGAAGACCTGGCATTGGCAAAGGATAAAGATGTCATTACCTCCGATTACAGCATATTGAATTAATTAATTTTCCATTAACAAGTGCCAATTTTCTTTATTTAGTATTTAATCCAATGATTATTGATTAAGAAACTTTGATTGAATCAAATCGAACATGCAAAATCAGTTACGACAGATAATATAAATTATTATTATTATTCACTAACCACTGGATTTCAGCAAGTGACGCCTGCTAATCTTCCTGGTAGACACCATCCCGCCGGCCTTCACTTCCACAACCTTCACAACCCAAAAAAACGGCTCGAGCAAATTCAAAATCAAAATCAAATCGCGAAATTGAGAAGGGGAAAATAATGATCAGTTGTTATGGTTTCAAGCTCGCGAACCTCATACACCGGCTCGCGAATACCGAGCGAGAGAGCGTCGCCATACGACGGCGCCGGCGGTGGAAGTCTCTCCTGTTTCGGCTCCTCCTCTGCTGCAACCACCGGATCGTCGCCGCCGTCGGGAAACAGAGTCCCCGGCTGGGTTGACTTGGTCAAACATCTTACTCTGGAGGAGACCTTGATACCTAAAGAAACCAACAGTACCGGGGGAATCTGTTGCTGGATAAGGAGCGAAGGCGGTTGCGGCGAGAGTAGTGAGGAGCGAGAGACGAAGATGAGATGTTGAGAAGGAGCCTGCAGAGTAGGAGAAAGCGACATTGCTGCAAGCGATCATGGACCAGCTGCAAAAACAGCGAGCGAGCGAGGCGGAAAAGAATTATTGGATTAGATTGGATTTCATTGCGGATTCTTTCAGTTCAAAGTTTTCACGCAGATAGAGCAGGTTTACTCGTGTTGGAGAGATGCGAGTGATTTCTGTGGCTCGCGTTTGCTTTGGGTCATTTTCTCCAGTTGTTGGTAAGGACGGAGTGAGGAAGCAAAATTTTACTTCTAGGACCTGACACTTGGTGGGGACACGTGGCTAGGTCTTTGTGGCAGGAGGAAACAAATTAATGATGGTCCCCATTACGTCAGGATGGGATTAGATTATGGATAAACCCGCTAAACGATGGACTAGTATATACGTTGCGATCCTATTTTTCGTCCGTGGCCCATGAAAAATGTATCAGCTACCGACATAAATGGGCCGAGGCCCAAACCGCTGGGCATCGCACTGACTCCATGGCCCGAAGATACACGGCAATTTTTTTCCACCGTATAAACCCCGCGAATCTCACCTGCGATTTCGGCTGTTAGGAAAAGCTTCCCGCCTTTTCATTCGCCATTTCCAAACACGGTGAACTCTTCCGGGACACACACCAGCCCAGCCAGTGTCATTATTTTGTCTAAACAGAAGCTGGGAATGGCGCTGAGTTCGAGGTTGAATCCCGCCGAGGAAGAAGAAAATGAATTGAACGATTTCGAACGCCCAGGAGAAGAAGAAGAGGAAGAGGAAGAAGCAGCAGCAGCCGGGGAAGAACCAGGCGACCAGCCTTCGCATAATCCTTCTGCTCCGCCTGACGAGGTCATACTCTAGCGATGCCCCCGTTACAATTCGATTTTGATGCTATTTTCTTCATTCGCTCTTTTGAGATTGAAAATTTGGCGTTCTTGTAGCAATCTCTTGCAGTCCAACAACGGAACTAGGGTTTTTTTTTTTAATGGATTTTGTTCTGGTAGTCTTATCGCCGTTCCTTTTGTCGAATTTTGCTACCGGAGATGGATATTTGCTCTGTGAAAATTTGTACGGGTTCCATTATGTTATTTAGGGGGTGAGCCATTAATCCATTCTCTGATTGCAAATTGCAATGAATTTTTGAATCGTCCTGGAAGTGTTAGCCAGCTTTGTTGATTTAATCCTGGGAGATAACACCTATGTTTTCTTTGTTCTCTTCTGCAGTTGTTTGATATTTCAACGACAGTTGATCCTGCGTACATAATCTCACTGATAAGAAAGCTTTTACCGATTAGTGCAAGTGAAGTGGTTAACTCTCGCGACAATGGTTTAAGTTGCAATGATGGTGTTAGAGGAGGTTCAACAAGCGGTAGCATGGATGATAGTGGAGCTTCGTTATCTAGGGAGCTAGTTTTGAATGAGTCCGACAAGAATGAGCCTGAAAACATGGACGTTGGTGATGACGACTCATCTTCCAGATCTCAAGTGACTCGTGTTTCACAGGCAGATGATGTCTGGGAAGAGCATGGTTGCGTTTTGTGGGATCTTGCTGCTAGTAAAATGCATGCTGAATTAATGGTGATGCAAATTTATCTTTGGAGATGCTTTACAGTATTTGTGGCTATTTGATGGGTGATTTTGTTGGAAGTTCTTTTTGGCACTTCGAGTACTTTTGTGGTTTGCTTAACAAATTTATCGGTTTATGCTTTTGTAAGTGCTTATGCATAGTTTTTGGCCCATGCCATGTCCTTGCTCTGCATATCAACTACATTTGAACTACTTTGCTGCATATTTGCTGTCTGTAGCAATACTAATAACAGTCCTTTGTCCATTTGTGCGTGAGCTTATACATGTTAACTTATGTAACCAGTCCCAATTTCAGTTACATCTAAAATACAGTTGCATATTTAGTCTTGAATGAATATCGGCTGAAAGATATTAACCTATGAGTCTGCAGGTGCAAAACCTTGTCCTTGAAGTGCTTTCCGCTAACCTGATAGTATCCCAGTCAGTACGTGTCAAGGTAAGTTCGTAGCTTCATATGTTGAATACCTAGGTTGTGAGTATTTTGTGTTTGTTAAATTAATTATCCTTGTCATTGTTGCGGAAATTGTTTCCATGCCTTTTAGTTTTCAGCGAACCAATCATTAGTAAGCTGCTGCTTCGCTGTTTTGCAGGAGATCTGCCTTGGAATTATCGGAAATTTGGGATGTCACGAACTCCCAATGATGCATATTGTCTCCAAGGAGGGGTTGATGAAAAGTATTATTGATCAATTGTTTCTAGATGATACTCAGTGCCTATGTGAAGTTTTCCGGTACGTCTTTGCTTTTATTTTTGGAAAAGAAGCTATTTGGTGTTTCAGTATAATAACTATCCACTAAGGGGTTTTACTTGAATATTTGTAAGCTTTCTTCCTGCTACTGTCATATTCTACAGTTTGATACTGTATTTCTTTTGAGTTACTTCTTGACTAATGCCCGTTTTAGTTCTACCCATTGCATCAACATTCTACACTTTTACCAAATAATAAGAAGTTATGATGATCAATCATCGTAGTTACATGTGTTGCTCCACACCTCGCAAAAATAGTCTCTTCTATTCCCTTTAGTATTTGTCTTCATTAAACAGTTCACTTATTGTTCTTTTGTCTCCTTTTTTCTCTCCTTCGTGATTTGTTTTGTGACACTGCAGGATCTTTACTTCGGGTCTTAAGAGTAAAGAATGTGGTACATGGGGCGAAGCACTTGAGGCTGATCATGTATTATCTCGTATTATGTGGGTTGCAGAAAACACCTTGAACTTGCAGCTTTTAGAAAAGGTGCAACTGTTGTTTTCCTCTCTATGTTATGTAATTGTCCACACTCCACCTATCAGTTCTTTATGTTGCTATTTCCACTAATCGAAAAACTTGTTTTGTGGGCAGAGTGTGGAATTCTTGATAGCTGTTCTTGAATGTAGAGAGGAGGTGTCAAGGGCTCTTATTCCACCTTTCATGAAGTTAGGATTGCCGAGTTTATTAATCCATCTCTTCAGCACTGAAATGAGTGTTGCAACTGGTGACAAGGTACCTGAAAGGTATTACCCAACTCCTACTTGTTATTCATATTGTTGGATATATGCATACCAGAACATATCCATGTTTGAACATGTATTTGTTTAATTTAAGTATCAGTGTCAGTGATGTTCACAATGATAATTCAGAGAAAGCTATATGATGCGGTTAGATGTTCCGGCTATGTCTGCCGGTATTAATGTTGCTTAAAATCTGGAGCGAACGTTTTATGTCCTAATAATTCCTTTTCCCCAACATGCTGGATGCATATCTAATTCTCAGACCCTGTATCTGTTACAGATTGCCTATTCTAGATGTAATTCTTCGGGCAATTGAGGCTCTTTCGTCATTAGATGGTCATTCCCAAGAAATTTCTTCCAACAAGACACTATTTCTACTTGTTTGTGATGTACTTAAGATTCCAGATAAAGCAGAGGTAAATTGAAACAATACCTGCACCAGTTGTAAGAAATCATTTGCACTGCTTGTTCTCCATTACTTAGGATTGGTAATGCACAGCTGCTATTTGCTCAAGTACTGGTCCATCTTTTGTATTCTAGTGATCTAGTTAGATGAGAGTAGTAAGAGCTAGTGGTAACGATTTCTGCAGGTTGCCAGTTCTTGTGTCACTGCTGCAGTTCTATTCGCAAATATGCTGGCTGATATACCTACTCTGTCGTCAGAGATATGGCAGGGTAAACTCTGTTTGTTCATTACCTTAAACTCCCTCCATTCATAATAGTGGAACATTTTTGCTAATTTGCTTGGGATCATATACACGATCTCAAGCTGGTATTTGATAATATTTTCAAAATGCTCAGATGTATCTTTGTTAGAGGGTCTACTGGATATATTATCATTCGCTTCGGACGATTTGGAAGCACAACATGCAATCTGGAACACCATTGCAATATTACTGGTGCATGTCAAGGAAACTGAGATGACCATCTCTAGTCTTCATCAATATGTTACGGTCCTCGTAAGCAAATCTGACTTGATTGAAGACAACCTTCTTGGCCAGCAAATAGATCATGTTACAATGGAAAATATTGATAGCAGCAGACGAAATGCTA
Source organism: Linum tenue (assembly GCA_946122785.1). NCBI lineage: Eukaryota > Viridiplantae > Streptophyta > Magnoliopsida > Malpighiales > Linaceae > Linum > Linum tenue. The sequence goes on along the minus strand of CAMGYJ010000007.1, from coordinate 63,084,127 downwards.
GAAGCATTGCCGTATCCTGGTTTCGAGTTAGTTTGATTGTGGCGAACTTTTACTACAAAATGTTTCATCACAAAAGTTCCACTGTGGCTTCTTTTCCTCTTAACTATTTTCACAGCTTCTGAGTATTGCCGGTATTTTAACCAAGTGGACTTCATCAAAAGATCGGCCCGAGAGAGATGGTACATCATCCGATGAACACGATGCAGAATACGAAAACATTCGTAGATTGATGAGATGCTGTCATAAACATCTTGGAGTAGGTGGGTTCTCTTTGTTAATCATGTTGGTTTTGGAACATCTCTTTCTTTCATCATTTAAAGACCAGTCTACCCACTAAGGAATGCATTTTGCAGAACTATCCCCATAGCAGCTAATCTTCTCGTCGGAGTAAGTGACTTCCAGTCATCCAATAAAAACCTTCAGCAGAGCGAGAGATTTCTCCCATGAACTCCAGTGTCAGAGAGAGGGTCACAGAAGCGACCACCAAGGAGTCACCATTTTGCGACGATGATATGGAACAGCACCCCCAAGCATGTTGGGCAGATATCCAGAAACAACTGGGGAATCTTCATGATGGCTTCTGATTTCTTGAGTGAGCACAGGCATATCAAAATCACATACAAGGCGCGTCAAGCTATAACCATCCCATTCAGCAAACTTTGTACGAATTGTTTCGAACGACTAAACACAGTTCTGGCTCGATCAACAGATCGCACAATATATTGTAACTGTTAATCCTTGATGACATTGAGAACAGTGTAGGTTAATTCTATCAGAAACTCAGAGGAAGTCCTCGATGAGCGGCTGGTAGAACAGCTTGTAGGCCTCCATGACTTCCAGATACCACATGGCTTCCCTGTCTGGAAATGGCGAGAGATCGACGATCTTATGTACCTGTATGTTCCAGAAACTACGTTACTGTAACAAAGCTCAATCAATACTGTGGTTACTGCAGCAAACCTTTAGGCAGGCTAATTACCTTGATCATGGCGGTCTCACCTGTACGGATGAAATACCCTCCCACCACCATTACATAAATCCCTGGACCGAAATCACGGGAATCAAAATGAGAACTAAAAAATTCACATAGAACAATGCAATCCCACAGAGCTAAAATGCGCCGGGGGAAACAGGTAGGGAAATGGTGGGGTGACTGGAGGGCGGAATAACGAACCGACGTCAAACTTGCGTTGGCGGAACTCGCCGGCGAGGGAGAGCTCGATGACGCCGGTTCCGTCGTCGAGAAGCAGACGGCCGTCGCCGTCGTTGGATACAATGATTCCCTGGTGGTAGGGGGAGTTAGAGCGTTGAAATGGGAATAACTAAAAGGGTTAAAGAGAAGGAGAGAGAGAGAGAGAGAGAGAGAGAGACCTGTAGCCAGGCGCGCTGGAAGAGAATGCCGCCGAGAGTCAAGGCGTTCTGAGTAGAGGTTTGGCGAGCATCTTTCAGTTGGACGCACAGAAGCTTCAGCGCCGCCAGACTGTAATCCATTCCTCTCTTTTCTTCTCCGTTCTCCCGCCGCTGCCCTTTTCAGTTTTCACCTAATACTTCTTCTATGGACGGCACAGCTATTTTGTGAGCCCGACTAACATTGCAAGTTTGTGGTATTTACTTTAGTTAATGTAATTACAGGAGTATATCAACAAATCAGAGTGGCGCAGCGGAAGCGTGGTGGGCCCATAACCCACAGGTCCCTGGATCGAAACCAGGCTCTGATAATTGGTTTCTACCGTTTTTTTTTTTTTTTTTTTTTTTGGCATGATGTAGTGTTGCTTGCTCTAGTACCCGGCCTTTCTGCAACTTCTGGATTCTGTTTACCAAATTGGTGGTTGGGGAGTTATGAAGTTCTAACCGATAACTGATACCGTCGAGTCTATTTCATTAGCTTGCAAATGCTCGTACAAGGAAGGCATTACCAGAGGAATAGGCTGGAAAGAAACAGAATGTTGACAGCATGTACAGTTTGTTGCTTCCCTTTGCTTGATTTGTGTAATGAAGATTATGTCCCCAGTTATCATCAACATAGCTTGGACAATGGTTGATCCAAAACCCTGAAACAGTATGTATCTGTTTGAGTTGCATTAAGCTGGACTCTATTGTAATATCACCTACAGGAGCATCAGAATAATGTAGCTCAAGGATTTAGGAAAGAGATGCCTCATGATAGGGATGTTAGTAGAAGTACAGAACAATTACAAAGCCTGGAAACTACGTACTCTCATTGATCAATCCTCTTTCATTGTGCTGAGTGCAATTACAAAACCATACATTCCCAAGATAAATCAAATTTACAGTACATGGTAGATACTAGATGCCATATGGTACAGGTACATAAGCACCATTATTGGGACGAACTGTTAGTGACTTTACGCACTACAAGCACAATACACTTATTACAAAAACCCTCTCTTTCTCCTCTCTGTCCTTCAGGAAACAACACTGGGAACTTACTAGTTACAACAACTGATATTGCTCACGCTACATATACACATAGATAAATAATGCCAACCATCTCCATTCCCGCCCCTTGCCAAAGCATGTTCGAGCATTTTATTTCAACTCCGTATGCCCATAAGTTTGCCTGGAACCCAAGAAAGCTCATTGTCGACAGATTTGGCTGGCTTTCTGCAGAATAACATAGTTTGCTCAGCGCAGTAGAAGGTCCAGGAGTTCATTGTCCGTCTCAAACTTGTAGTCGCATCGCAGGCTGTTGGCCAAGGACTTGAACTCATCCATCTCTGATGCTGCCACTTGGAAACCCACCAGCACATTGGCACCACTCTCCCCCTGTCCAAAAAAAACGAAAGAAAAAACCAGTGCATTTGTTAGGCAAGCTGCAGGAGTTATGAGTGGCAGGGTAACCTGCTCATGCAGTTCACTGGGAGATTAAGGATAATAATAATCACCTGATCTCGGTAGTGGAATAGTGTGATGTTCCAACGGACACTAAAAGAGTCCAGGAACTTTCCTAAAGCGCCTGGTCTCTCGGGGAAAATGAACCGGCATACAATCTCATTCTCAACATTAGACCGACCACCCACCTGAAATCATCAGATTACTAATTGTCATGATCAGAAACAGGGAGAAACGCTGCTCAACCATGATATGTGCTATTGTCAGGGAGTACCAGAAACTGGAGATGGTCTTTGACAAGGTCATTGTCAGTGAGATTAAGTGTATGGAGACTAGCAGATTTCATCCAGTCCTGCAATTTCTCGAGCTCGAAGGTTGTACCAAAGCTGACACTGCAGGTGCGAAGAACAAAGAAAAGGATAAGCAACCTATACTCACTGGTCAATTTATGATTAAGCTACATTGATCACTTGCCTGTAGAGAATGAGAGCTTGTTCTTTGTGAGCGTCGTATCTGTATCTGAACTCGGAAATATTCATGGGACCAACCTGTAATTCCCATGGTGAGCTGAATCTGTAAATAAACTATAGAGAAGTAGGAGGAAAAAAATGGTTTTGCCTTTAGCAAAAAATGGCTCACCAGTTTATAGAACTGGATGAAATTCCCCCACTTCTCAGGCACGAAAGTAGCAAGAACAGCCTCAGATCTCCTGCCTACATCTGCAAGCTGAGAAACCAAGCCAAGTCTGTCGAAATTCATGTTCGCTCCACTGGTAATCGCCACCACACTTTCGCCTTTGAGCCCGTAGTATTTACAGTAGGCTTCAGCTCCAGCCATGGCTAGAGCCCCTGCTGGCTCAAGTATGCTCCTGTTCTCTTCAAACATGTCCTGACACCAAAGAAACAAAAACGCTATTCTTTCAGGCATTTCATCGAACACTTGGAAGTCAACCAATCTTACATTTTAATTTTGTTACCTTTATTGAAGCACAAATGGCGTCGCGGCTCACTAGAACAACACCGTCGATCAGTTCTTTGCACAACCCGAAAGGTTCTTCCCCAACAGCTTTCACGGCGACCCCATCGGCGAAACCTCCCACCTGATCCAGCATTATCCTCTGTCCATGATACAGCGAGAGCGCCATCGCGTTGGCGTCAAACGGCTCCACTCCGATGACCTTGACCTCGGGGCGAACTCTCTTCACGTAGGCAGCGATTCCGGCGATGAGCCCGCCCCCACCGACGGGCACGAAGATCGCGTGCAGGGGACCGGGCATTTGCCTGACGATCTCCATCCCGACTGTTCCTTGTCCGGCGATGACATCGGGGTGATCAAACGGAGGAATGAAAATTCTCCCTTCCTCCTTGGCTCTCTGTTTCGCGTACGACTGAGTTTCGTCGTATGACTCCCCGACGAGCACCACCGTCGCGCCCATTCTCTCCACCGTCTTCCACTGTTTTTGTCCACGATTTTGAAGGAAATGAATTGAGAAATCGAGAAATCTAAAAATTGGTGTTAGGGTTACAGAAGAGATAAAGAAGGTTTACTGACTTTGATTTCTGGGGTGGTGACGGGCATGGCGATGACGGCGTTGCATCCCAGTTTCTGAGCGGATAAGGCAACGCCCTGAGCGTGGTTGCCGGCCGACGAACAAATCACTCCCTTGGCTAACTGTTCTCTGGTTAGCTTCGCCATCATGCTGTAAGCTCCCCGCAGCTTGAAGGAGAAAACCTGACCACCGCCAAGACATTTTTGGGTTTCGTTAGGTTCAGAGTAGCTCTTCTCGGCGACGAACGATTAGTCTCAGCCCGCCGGTCAATAGAGGAGAATGGAGATTACAAGATATGTCACAATGAGCTTTTCAAGTTCATCAATTCTAGTCCCCTTACTATTTTATTTAGACAAACGAGTCCACACACTATGAAGGATTGAAGGTTCCAAGGATATTATTGTCCTATAATCATGGTTGTCACGCCGGCCGGTGTGACACTGATTGAACCTGGTTCAACCTATACCAGTCATAAAATCGGCATAACAACGTCGGTATGACCGACATGATCGATATACGAATCTCCAAATAAAATGATCTCATTTTAGTGAATTTAATTGATAAAAAGTAATTTATTATTTGTTTTATGCGTTAAAAAGTTAAATGTTGATGTTATTTGTTGGATTCAAGTACAAATATTTAGGTATTTACGTTAAATGTCGTGTTTAAATATGAGTATTTGTAAATTATTTGTAATATTAACCGGTATAAACCAGCACAAACCGGTGTGTACCACCGGTCGAACCATTCCACTTGCTAAACCGGCATACTGGCATAAACCGGTTTGACAACCTTGCCTACAATCATATCCCTTCCTAGTTAGGGATGGCAACAAAACCCGAACCCACGGGTACCCACCCGACCCAACCCGGTCAATGCGGGTAAAATCCGTGTTGACGGGTTTTGGGCCGGGTTTGGGTTTAAACCCGTTCACTATTCACCGGGTTGGGTTTGGGTTTAGGTAAACCCGACCCATGGGTACCCGCCCATACTAATATAATTATTTTATTGACATATTTAATATTCTAAACATCTAATCTTATTTATGTTTGTGGAGACATGTCTAATTTTTTCTTTTTAGTTATGTAGAATGAAATTGATGTTATCAAGTGGAGAGTGAAAAATTTAATTGAAAGGAAGAAGTTTTCAATTACTCATGTTATTTATGGATAATTTGTGATTTGATTCAATTTTCTTGAGTTTTCTAGATTGGTGTTAAACAATTTGTATAGTTAATTTGTGGTTTGCTTGAATTTTCTAGAATGGTATATATGGATAATTTATAAATATGATATCGCATATTTACTGGGCATCATCCGACTATACTAGTAACTACTAACTAGTTTGCACTAAAAAAATGTTTACTTAGCAATGATTAAAAATCAAGTATTGAAATACCGTACCATAGGTTGTACCCGAAAAGTCAGCGGCAGGGTATTCTATGCTAAAACTGTGGTTTAACCTTGATTCAACCGCTTCACACCGCCTGCCAATTTAGCCTCCAATAGGAGGTTTTTTTCTGGTCGAATCACAAGTACGGTACGGTATTTCAATCCTTGCTAAAAACTTATGGCCTGTTTACTTTCATTTCTGTTTCCTGTTTTTGAGAAAACAGATGTTGAAAACAGGTGAAAACAACATTTTTTCGTTTCCAAAAACAGCAGGAAGTTGCCACTTTCTGTTTTCATAATTGGAAACGAATAGAAAACGGAATGAAAAGTAAACAAGTTTTCTCATTTCGGTTGCCAAATTTATGACATGAAAACAGAAAACAGGAAACGAAAATGAAAGTGAACAGGGCCTAAGAAGTAACAATTGTGTGCTTTAGTGGCTAGTGCTGACAGCTGAGAGGCGGGAAGTGGTAGCCACACATTTGGGCTCGGTGGAGATATGAGCCCAGTCGACTTGACGGTTGATGGACAAAAGATACCCATCCCGTGAATGGGAGGGAAGTAATGGGTCCTAATAATAATCCGCGCATTTTAGGGCCCATTGCGGTGGGCCCTATCTATGCCTACTACATTATCGCCGCATCCATACAAATGCACGAACAGGTGATTCGCGTTCCTAAAAACCTCAACTACATTTCCTTTCCTCGTAAGAAATGGAGAGAAGAAAGAAAGAAAGAAAGAAAAAAAAAGCCTCTCAACTACCTACTTTTATTGTTAAAAAAGAAACAGAACAAAACTTGTACTGGCGAGTTAGTTGTAAGGATTTGTCCAGCCTTAAAATGCAATATTATTGGACTATTATAGTTCTCGACTTCACAAGGACGGAATGAGTTTTGATATTTTCACGAGAAACGAGTTTTGATAAAAATAAAAAAAATTAATAAATTCTCATGTTTGCTTATGCAATGGATCAAGCTCATCATTTTGCGACGACGTAAGAGTATTTGTCACTCTATTAAACCTCATTTTTAGTTATTTGGTTACCATAACATTGGATCTATTGTACTAATAAAAAATTCTCAATTGAAATAATTTATATTCTAGAAAGAAAAAAAAAAGCGCATCTAGTTTCAGCTGCTGGTACACACTATTAAGATGATTGCTCTCGGGCATACATGGTGGATCTTGTACCTACTTATAATAATCTAAACCATAACTCTGTTTTTAGCATGTGTATCGGTCAAACTAAATAATCTGCTGATGCTAAATTAAGCCTAATTATTTAAATTATGGTCATTAATTAGCTGCATTTTTTTTAATGATTTGATGTCTGTCTCCTTGTTTTATTGATGAATGTAGGAATTGGTTTTGATCTAGAACTTCCAGACCATGAATGCCATGCACACCAGTGCCATTTTGCGATCTCCAAATTGGTGATTTAGTCACAGATCAACTGGTGACTCATAAAACGTTTTCATAACTCGAGTTACTGAAACATTCCGATATTACTCCATAATCGTTTGATCGATCGGGTCTTATTATTCAAATTCTCATAATTTTTAGAGATGATTTTAGTATACGACGGATCCATGTAAAATTTCCGCATTATTCGTTAATAATTCGCTTATTGTTTTAAAATCACGTGTAAGAAAGGAGAGCAAAAATTAAAGTTTGGGGAGAGAGCTCACTGGCTGGAGGTCTTCTCTCTTGAGCCAAACATGGACGCCGAGCCTCTCCGACAGCTTGGGAGCCGAATCCAACGGCGACTCTATCGCCACGTCGTACACTTTAGACGACAGTATCCTCGTCAGGTAGCTCATCGCATTGTGGACGCCGCCGTCTCCCGCCGCCTTCTGCTTCGGGACGGCGCCCAGCAGCCCGCTCTCGTACTGCAGCGACTCCGCCGCCACTCTCATCAGCGGCGGAGGAAACACCGGCGCCATCAGGGTGGACATCTCGATCCTCTCTTGTCGGATAACGGCGTCAGTGACGGCCGCAGCAGCTGCAGGGTTATTGGCGGCGGACTGGGCCGTTATCTTCAGCTGCTTACGTAAGCTTCTGGGTTTGGTGACGTCCTTGTTGGTTTGGCCGCCGAGGGGGAGTACTGGAGATACCGTGAAGCATAATGCCGCCATTGTTAATTGTTTGTGCCGACGAGTTGGGAGAAAGAGATAGATAGATAGAGAGAGAGAAAGCTGTGGAGTTTTCAGGCTTTCTCTGAGTTTCAAGTAGGAAATTAATGTTTTATTTATAGGAAGTTGAAGGGAAGTATATTGTTTTGTTGGAATATGGTTGAATGGAGTAATGTTTTTTTTTTTTCCTCAAGAATAAATTGGTAACAAGAAATGAGCTTATGTACGTCCAACCAACGTTCATGTCGGTATGGTTAAATGTGTTAATTCAAGTATAATTTTTTCTACAACATATTCCTAGATTGTTTTGGTGTTTTATGGACGTAAACGAAGTGGTAATAATGTATGTACTTGGGTTGTTTCAACTTTCAAGCATTAGCGGAACTACGTGTATAATGTGTGTATTTGGGTTGTTCCAAGAGTTAGCGTAACTACGTGTAATTCAGATCGAATTGGTTATAGTATACCTCATTGATATGAGTTTAGGTTATAAATTGTTGACCACGTAGTAAATATACATTGAAAAGTGGCAAAGGAGGAGTCGGTTATCAACTTCCATCATCCAACCCAGGTCTAATTTCAACAGATTATTCTTGTTTTTTATTTATAACTCTACTATGTTCACCGTATATGTTGAACTCGCCGTAATTTCCTTATTGAGACGATGCAGTTCTTGAAATTATGCCAAAGCATAATTTGAAAAAGAAAAATATCTTAACTTTAAATCGTCACGACCCAGATATTAACACAAAACAATAAACCCTTATATACATAGGGGTCTGGGATAGAGTCAGTAACCAATGGTTACTGACCTATCAGTAAATGCATGCACACCGTAGATCTAGGGGCGGATCAATCATGTGGCTGGGTTGAATGCGGGGTCCAGAAGGGCATTTTTGTCCATTTATGATTTATGATTTTTATTATATTCCAAGTTTAATAGCCGCTTTTTCAAAAAAGAAGACCACTTTTAATGGCTGCCTTTTCAAAGGAGGAGAGAGAATCATTACTCTGCAACTCTCCTTTCTCTTTCTCCCTTCCTTCTCTCTTCCTTTTTCTCTCTCAATCTCTTTTTCAGATAATTTCTCTTTCTCTGTTCCTTTTTTTTCTCTCCAATCTCTTTCTCCATATCTAGATCTGCTTCCTTCTCTTCTTTTTTCGTTTTTTTCTCTCCAACAATCGACGAAGAAAAATTGCAGCCACTCTCTTTCATTGCGTTTTTTTGTCTCTTCATCAACTCGTTGGCCTCAATTTCGGTCTTTCTCCCTTTTTGGCGTTTGATGTTCTTGAATGCGGAGGAAATGAGACGAAATAGAAGACGAGTTTTTTTCCTCTCCCTCCTTCAGTTTTTTTTCTTTTAGGTAATATATATTGATATTAACATGCTATACTATACGGTATTGTGTGGTAACGAAATATATATTGATATTACCACACTATACCATATGGTATTGTGTGGTAACGAAATATATATTGATATTACCGCACTATACCATATGATTTTGTGTGATATTACCACACTATACCATAAGGTATTGTGTGGTAACGAAATATATATTGATATTACCACACTATACCATATGGTATTGGGTGGTAACGAAATATATATTGATATTACCACACTATATCATATGGTAATGTATGGTATTGTGTGGTAACGAAATATATATTGATATTACCACACTATACCATATGATAATGTATGGTATTGGGTGGTAACGAAATATATATTGATATTACCACACTATACCATATGGTATTGGGTGGTAACGAGATATATATTGATATTACCACACTATACCATATGGTATTGGGTGGTATTACCAAATATATATTGATATTACCACACTATACCATATGGTATTGGGTTGTAACGTAATCTATATTGATGTGACAAATTTTTTCATACCATATGGTATGGTTAATACCAATCATTACCATATGGTATAGACTGGTAATAACTGACAAATTTTTTATGTCTAAAAAATATCAAAGTGGATATCATTTTGAAGAGCACAATTAATCTGATCTAACTGTGCAAAAAAAAAAATTCCGACTTAAAACGAGTGAGAAATCGTCCGTTAAAGATTAAGAGAAGGAAAATTAAAGGTTTTTTGAGGAGAGAGAAGGCGCTGATGTGATCTGGTCAGCGTCAGCGCGTCAGAGACATCATTAACTAGGGGGTGCAATTTTACCTTAGTGTCCCTCCGTGTTTAATTTAAATAAAAAGAAAAAGCTGACACGTGGGAACACATGATTGGATTACTGATAGTTACTAATATCAAAGATACTGACCTGATCTGGTCCCATACATAGGACCGATAAATAAACAACAAAGGATTGAGCATTGACAAATTTAGTTCCTTGGCCGACGCCATATATGTGCATGGGAAAGCATCGAACTCATTTTCAAAGAGAAAATGGGATGATCGAAGGGGGGGGAATTGTAGAATCTTTTCGGCAGAAAAGAATAGAAAGAAAAAGTAGTTTAGATTTGTTTCCCAATTAATTACTAGTATCCGATTTTAAATATGTCCTTATCGACGATTTTAATTACTCTTCCCCAATGTAGAAGATAAAAATGTCCAAGTGAGCACATAGTGGAGAATGAAACCGGGATTTTTGCCTTGTTATTATTAATAAGGATTGAAGAATGGTTAATGCATATATGGTAATTAGTCGACTAACAACTCCTAATCGTTCGTAAACATCGATATATAATTACTTGGTTAATTATTATTCCAACAATAATCAACAAACTTTTTCAGTCTTAGTATGTTAGATGATAACGTACAAGTTCGAGGTTGAACGAATTACGTACGAATATTGGTATTGAAATAGTAACTGGTGTTTTCCCGTTGTATATGAATGTGACCTTTTTTCAGGTACAAAGCAGCCAGCTATTCAATTTTCACATATGTATTAATTTCCATTCGTTCTTCCCATGATTGGGGTCTGTTAATGTTATACGGGAAATCTAAAACGCAATACATGGTTTGCGTTTAGAGAGAGGGATGGGTATACTATGGACTATGGTATAACAGTAGTTCCACAGTACTACTAGTCCATATTATCGATGATGATATGTCTGTTGGCATCTTGCTCTCAACAACTCGACCCGCAGCGGCAAAAATAATATGCTAAAAAACGTGCACCAAAATCTCACCCAACTACCTTTTCTATTTCAGGGACCAGGGTGCATGGCAAAATGATAAACCGCACTAGCAGTTAACAAAAGAAGGGAGGGAAAATCTAAAAAGCATTAACAGACCGTTTGGTACCAAATGAATCGAGAATTATCGTGTAGAATTTATTATCAAATGAAATTCTATGGTTAGTATGTTATATATTCAAATCATAGAAGTGTCGTGTAAAATTTCATTGTCAAATGAATTTATGTGTTTGGTATGTCATATGTATAAGTAATTTAGTTAATAAAAGAGGATAATCATGTCATTCTATTATAATTAGTAAATACTTGTGGAATTCATTTGGAAATTCAGTCTCAATTCCTCGGAATTGCTATAACTAGTTCCAATTCCGTAGAATTCAAAATTTAGAATTGAAAATGAATTCTTTTAAATACCAAACACAAAAATATTTCATTTCAAAATGAATTCCTCAAAACTTATGGAATTCATTTATACCAAACGGTATGTAAACGATATTTTGTTTCTGCTCATCATGGTTTTGTAAGACTTGGGTCGAGGCAGCGTATTAAACTCGGTTCGACCATAACCGAGCATCATATATCGGGTTTTATGCGCTCAGTTTAACTCTACATTACCGTATTCCGTATATGCAGTCAAGTCCCGGTAAATCGATCAAACCCGGCCGGTGTTAATTTAACGATGTGATTGAGCAGCCAAGTCGTTGTGATTGCAAAATCGTACCGTACTAACAGTCCGATCGAAAAACATTGGAACCTAGACCGGTAGGTGATTTTACGGGTATAAAATAGTCGAACCACGGTTTAATCATAAAATACTCCACCAGTGAATTTTCCGATACGACCGTTTTACGATGCCCCCATCAAGAGCTCCACGAGATTATCATACTGAAAATGGGGAAAATATTAGGAGCTCCACTAACAACGATCAAAGATAACATTTGTTTTAGCATGGTTATACTTAGGGCTGTCAATTCGGTTTCCGGTTAGCGGTTAACCAGCCGGTTTAACCGCTAACCGCCGGTTATCGGCTAACCGGAAACCGAAATTTATTAGGGGCGGTCGGTTGTCGGCAGTGAGGAATGGTTAGGCGGTTAGCCGAGTAACCGAAGCCGGTTAACCGGCTAACCGTCTCTAACCGACCGACGAACGACGTCGTTTTGTCGAAGAGTAAAAACGACCCCCAACCCTAGCCTAGGCCATTCCTCTTCGTCTTCTGCCTTCGCAGATCGCAGCCGCCAGCCAGCCTCCCTCTTCGTCATTCCCAGTCTCAGCCTCCCTCTTCGTCTTCTCCCTCACGACCGGCGACCCCGACCCCCTCCTTCTCCCTCACCCTCACGACCGGCGCGGCGGCGGCAGTCCCAGCTCTCCGACCCCGCCGTCCTACTTCTCGTCGCCCCGCCGCCCTCCTTCTCGTCGCAACAGCTCGTCCGTCGCCCTCACCCTCACGACCGGCGCGGCAGTCCCAGCTCTCCGACCCCGCCGTCCTACTTCTCGTCGCCCCGCCGCCCTCCTCGTCGCAACAGCTCGTCCGTCGCCCATTTTGAAGCCGCACTGCAGCAGGCCAGCAGGCAGCAGCTCGTCGAGATCTCTCATCGGCGAGACCCTCCAGCTCTACTCCCAAGATCCCACCCGTTTCTTCTCCAACAAACAGAAACGGCACGGCGAGATCTTCAAAACGCACATCTTGGGCTGCCCTTGCGTCATGCTCGCCAGCCCGGACGCGGCCCGCTTCGTCCTCGTAACCCAAGCTCACCTCTTCAAGCCCACTTACCCCAAGTCCAAAGAACGCCTGATTGGGCCCTCGGTTAGACCACTAGACCGAACCGACCTTCCCTTTTTCGGTGTAGGCGGTTTAACCGTGCCTTAACCGAAACAGCCCGGTCGGTTTTCGGATAACCGAGGTGGCTGGGTCGGTCGGTGGCCGGTGGTGAGGGGTCAGGTCTCGGTTTAACCGAAAACCGAGATTTCGGTTTTCGGTTAAACCGAAACCGACCGGGTGACAGCCCTAGTTATACTCACTCTTCTTACCATTCGAATTTGAGTTTAAAATTTGACGAGTATAAACCTAAGTTCTAATAATTAATTAACCTCCTTCAGCTACCCAGTAATGGTGGGAATTTGATCAGTAAGTAAAGATCTTGTTGTTTATCACGTTATCTGTTATGTATCAGTGTGGAGATGTGTGACGTACAAATTACAATGGTGGGTTCCGCATACATGCATGTAGGGCTGGGCATGCGGGCGGATCATCCACGGGTTTGGGCCGATCCACCCGCATTTGACCCGAATTTCGTTAAGTGGGTGGATCTGTGGGTGGGTGACGGGTTGCGCTGGGAGCCATCCGCCGGGTGGTGGGTGGGTTGTGGGTGAGTTTGCGAGTGATCCGCTCAACCCAACAGCAAAAAGATCAAAGTCGTTGGCGCTAGAGAGAGGAGAGTGGAGACGTTAGATATAAACTCGGACTGCTCCTGGAGTTTGAACCTCAAAGTCAACCTTCCAAATAGAGATTCCCTCTTCTTCCCTTTACTTTTCCCTCTAATTCTTGTGCCTAGATCACCGCTCTTTCCTTTGTGGAATTATTTTCCTTAGTTCTTTGCACCTAATAATCGTCTCAATCTGTAGAAAACTCTTTCATAATTGAATTTCTTTCCAATTTAAGAACTAATTCGACATTTTTCGCCCTATTTCAACTTCTTGTTTCCCTAGATGATTCTCTTCACCTATTATCATGTCTAGTTTACTCCTTTATATTATATACATTGTGATGTGGGTGAACCCACAAACCCACCCGCATCATCCACCATCCGCCCGACCCAACCCGAGACTAAATGTGGGTGGGTGGTGGGTTAAAAATTATCAATCCGTTTAAGCGCGGGTGGGTGCATTTTATGGTCAAAATCCACCCGACCCACCCAATGCCCACCCCTACATGCATGCATGCCTGCCCCATGTGCATGTGTGCCTGCTTCCTCTACAGTTCTGCTTTTGATTTCAGCCTCCCATCGTATCTTTTACGTTGCGCCTCTAGAATAACGCAATAATGGAGTATTTTTTATATACAAAATAAAATTATGTATAGGAACGATTTCAGACGTATATTACTGCCTTTTGTTTTGATACCAACTATATATATAGTTGTATGATTGTCCTATCTTCACCATTTCATTGGCAGGGATCAAACTTATAATTTCATTGGTATGGGTGTTTCACTGCTTGCAGTTACAAAATCAATTGCATATCAATTTCATATTTGCGATCTTGTAAAAAATGCAATTGCACATCTAAGTAAAAAAAAAAAGTTTAAAAATGGAGATATTTTATTTTACATTATTTTCATCTCTTTTACTTTATTTGCTATAATTTTGAATATAATATTTAATTATATATACAATTACAAGTGGATTGATTGATGTAGGTGCAATGAAAAATATTGAGATGAAGAAAAAAAATGCAATTGCATTAATTTACTTTTTCAAGCCCATTGCCAAACAATAATGAACCAGACCAGAGAAATACCATGGTCCGACTAGCTTTCTTCTAATCATCTAGCCCATTGCACATTCTCGAGGCTTTGGCCCCATTTCAGATTTATCACTGTTTTTCTCTGGAACTTGGGCCGTTGGATTTGGATTCGGATTCAATTCTAGTGGGCAGACTTTTTCATTTACGTAGTAAAACACCGTATTGGGCCTTACAACTTCTTCCACACATGCACACACGTTTATGCTGGCCCATTATGAGTTGGGTACGCAATTGTAACTTAGGTCTTAAAAGTGATTTGACCCCTAAAAGTGATTTGAGTCATTGTACCTCACTCAATTGGGATTTGGGAACAATTAGATCTTCATGTTTTAGATCTGCTACCGCCGTTTTGTGACGATGGTACATTTTTTACTTAGACTTAAGGATGTGATTGTATTTAGTAGGATTGTTTTGGTTGCATAATCTTCATTTGCATAACAATACGACTTAATTAGTGATCGAGTGTTCCACAAGGCACAAACATTCATTTCCCCTAATTATTAGTAGATGATTACAAGATGGAACGGGGGAATTTATTCCTAACCCCAACTTTTTATTTGATTACAGGGCACTCCAGAGAACTTGGCAGCAATTAACAAAAACCCAAAATTGACACTCTTTTCCTACCTCCTGTCCTTGCTCCACAAATCTAATAAGTCAAAGTCATAACTTCTTCTAGCTTGGCAGAAAGTCCACTTCAGTCTTATGCACAAAAAGCCCTCCCTCTCTCTCTTTTCTCTAAAATCAAATGCTGCAGTTCAGTTCTCCTCTTCCCCTTGTTAGTTTCTTCTCTACACCTCAACCTCAGCCCTCAGCATGTTGTTTCTCTTCCGATGACTCACCTTCCCTCACAGTCTGATGTTAATCCGGTCCGACATTCCAACGATGTCGGAATGAATCCTGTCACCACCGATCTCCAAACCGGTGGCGCCAGCAGCAACCCTCATCACATCTTCTATCAAGCCAACATTCCCCATGATGTCGACATGAGCCCCGCTCTCGACTCCCCGCCCTTCGAGCAGGCTAGCCGGGGGCTTGTGCCGGTACTCCCTCACGTAAGTCGATGCCCCGGACGGGTTGAACCTCGTCCTGCCTCTCCAACCTTTGGCACACATGAACCCTGCGCTCAACACGGGCACACTCTCGTCGCCATCCACGAAGTTCACCCCGCCTCTCAGGCAGCTCTCTCCGTCTCCATTCACCGAGCTGTCGATCCGAAATGGGATGCTCTTGCACCTGCTGGTGGGCGATTGTTTGTACACGTACGATCTCTCCGTCGGAATTCCTACTCCGTACAAGCAGTAGATCTCCATGTCAGGAGCATCCGGCAGCCTGTGAACAAAGAGGACACAGGAAATTTTAGAATGTTTCTTAGTGTAGTCAATTGTTCTAGTCTAATCTTTAGCAATGTAGTGGTTTAGGAGGATGGTGCCTACTTTGTCTCCAGTGGGTTGGACCAGTACTTGTAATGTTGTGTGTACTTCGGATCATCGAGATTGTCAGCTATGCCGTGGGAGAAATGAGCTTCAGCTCGTTTCATCATCTTGGGAGCTACCGCCCTTAGTAAATCGAGAACCGTTCGAGCTGTGTACGCTTTGTTCTCCGCGATCTTTCCAATGATTTCTCTGTTCATCTCGTCGTATTCTGTCCGGACCTCACTGCACGACGAAGTGGAATTCTTCTTCGTGGTAGTTTGTGCAAGTAGCAGATCCTGTGAAGATCGAATTTTTCTCATCATAATCAGCCAAATAAGTATATTGATGTTAAACGCAAGACATTGCCAGGATCGAAACCATTCCTCGTAGTACCTTTGGATCAAGTGATGGAAGGAGCAAAGATGGCAACTCTGCTGCTGTTTTGCCAAATGAGATCATCCTTCCATACTTAACTGGCTCTTTAAGTGCAAATCTCTTTGCATTACGGTCAGTCGAGTTTTGATCACCAATTGCCTTCTTCTTAGACAAATCACAAGCATGGTTTTCCTCAGGAGACCAATCTAGGTTACCCCAGATAGTTTCTCCTCCCTTGGGAAGCAAGGAAACAATCGAATCCCAAGTTCGACCCACCCTCAAGAGATGCTCCATTGTTTGCAATCCAAGCATCTCGGAGTCCAGTAGACCAGGATCCATAGCCCTACAAAAACAAGCACACATAAAAGGTAAGCAATGCCTAATTGCCTATGGTAACTCCAATTAGCAATGCCATTTCCTAAAACTAAAAGGATTGTCACCAACCTTAGGAATGCGACATCTTTCGCCTCCCCAGAGAACAAGTTGCTAACAGTCTTCGGCACTCCGAGGAACGTGGGGCCGATGTTCATCACCGCCTTGATGTGCTTCGAGCACCAGCCCGGACCGCCCCCTCCTCCCGTGGGAGGCGGGGTTTCGACCCATTTAAGGAAGTGAAGGAAATAGATTACTCCCATGGAATGTGGAACCACCACTACTTTCTTGTAGCCGTTCGTCACATACATTAGCTCTATTTTGCTCTTCAATCTACTCAATGCCTGATCCCTAATCTGCTCAACAAAACAGCACCAATACTTTTGTTCATCATCTCTACACCCAGGAACTGCATCAGATCACTGTTAAGACTTGAGAATGTCACTTTCTTTACCTCTGTATTCTGGAAAGACAGCCGCCAATCATAAGCTGCCATGTACAAGTTCTTCCCTTCGTACCCAATTTTGGCCAAATTCTCAATGAGAACCGCCCAGACGAAGTATCCCGGCCCAAAGTAGTCGGCGGCGACAAGACCGGGAACTGCTCGGACTCGGATCCCCGGCGGGTCGAGCCCGGTTTCATTGTCCAACGACAGATGTTCCAACCAACACAATGGTCTGGGACAAGAAAATTAAAAAATTGATTCTTTCAGTCCCAATCTTGACCAAAATGTAGAGCAATTAAGAACCCAGCAAGGCAAAGGTAAAAGAAATTGATTCTTTGACCCTATTTAGCAATTATTTAAGTTTCTGATTAAAGAAAGGCAATAAATTTGCACCTTCTAATGATTTCAGTGAAGCCACCGCCCCAGAGGCGCTTCCGAAAGAGATCCTCAGCACAAGGCTTTCCTTCCCAGAGCTCGAGACCGCCGGTGACGATTCCGGGGATCATGACGACGGGATGGAGTGCGGTTATGCCTTCGCGCTTGAGCCGGACTCCGGGGGATTCGGGTACTTGGAACCCGGGCAGAGTCGCCGGCAAACAGTTGAACAGGAAAAGACAGAGCCACCAAGTGGTACAGAGAAACCCAATCGTCCAACAGCAATTGTCCATGCACCTCCATTCCTTCCCGCGGGACCTTCTCGCCGGAGGCGGCGGAGCGCTCTTTGTGGGTTCCGGGAAGAAGCAAGGTTTGGGGACAACATCAGTTTCTTTATCCGGCTCAACCTTCTTCTGGGTGTCATCGTAAGACTTCAATTTCACCGGCTCCAAGTAGCAGAGCTTCCGAAACCGGAGAATCGAAGCCATGAAAACGAGGATGCGACAGAAAATTCCAAATCGAATGAAGGTGAAAACCCAATAGAACTACAGGATCAAGAACAAGACCGCCATTGTTGGACGGAATCGGAAGAGGAGCTGAGCTGAGCTGAAAACAGAGCAGAAACAGGGGAGAGGGAAATGGAGTCGAAGAGTGATGAGGGGTTAGGTGGTGGTGTACATATACCCGTTGAATTAGAAGAAGCACGTGATGAAGAGGAGAAACAATGGTGGTGGTGGTGTGAAGGAATCGGGGTAAAAAAGAAAAGAAAACAAACAATTTGGGCGTGGAAGCACCCGGGGAAAATGAAGGAAAAGAATGGAACAGAGTGTGCCAGAGGTCTGTTTGTGTTCAGGCAGCAAAAGGCGATGGAAAGAGAGATGGAGGGAAGGAAGGGATGAGGTGTTAAGAGGCGGCGTGGGCGGAGCAACACTTGGAAGTGAATTTGGCAACTTCTCCCAACACTTGTCTTTGGAACCTCCGCAGCTTCTCTACCACCACCACCAGGGCATCAAAGCCAAGGGTTTGTTTCTTTGGATCCTCTGTTTATATGGAAGGAAGGAAGGAAGGAAGGAAGAATTTTGCATATCTTTTTCCGTTACTTTTTTTTGTGTGGTTTCCACGTGGCTGTCCCTCTCCTTCCCCACCAAGAAATTCTCCACTCCCTTCCGCCATAAACACTGTTCTATTCGGGAGTAGAGAGTAGAAAGTCTCGCCTGCATCCGAAACAGACAGTCTGATGGAGCAGAGAGCGAGAGAGGGAAGGTGTCAGCCTCCTGAAAGGAGATGGGGGGATGGAGGAGAGAAAGAGAGAGGTGAGTGAGACAAACCAGGAAGCAGGATTTGGTAAGGAGGGATTTTGGTCATTAATCATCATCGTGCTAATTGGATTTCAATTGCTGAATTGATGCATGTTGTATCAATTCGAAGTTTGAGATCATGTGGACATATAATTTGATTGAATAGGTATATTTTAACGAGATTGTGGTCATAATAGTTAAATACTTAAATTCCGTACGAGACAAATAATACTTAATTCTCTGAGTTTGATCTCTCGTCAATTGAGAAAAATTATAAAGCCTTCTCACTAGGTATACACACAACTCAAGGCCTACACGTAATTGTTCATTGTCCGAGCTACCAAAGCCGTCATAAGTTTGATCAAGTGTATGCTTTTGGTCAATTGAAATTTCGTCTCAATTTTCAAAATGTTCTTATCGTTTTGAAGGAAACAAAATAACATCATTTTCCAACACTTTAGAAAAGTTTATTTCCTGCATCCGACAAATATATAGTGATGCATGATGCATTTCGAAGAAAAGTCCCTCAACAACATCAGCAAATTGAGTCATTTGTGGAAATTTTTTGGTCAAAATATTGAGTCATTTGTGTTGCACGTTACTAATTGACTATCATTTATCAATGAGTAAAATCCTGATAAATAATGGGGAAAATCCATCACATGTGAGTAGGGGACATCCAATTCTTAGATTGACGAAATCAAAATAATCCAATGGATGATTCCAACAATGAATATTGAGTATTTTAGTGATATAAAAACTGCACAACTACAAACTACTGAGTACCAAAGCCGTCTTAAGTTGTGCGTCTTCAAACTATGTAGAAAAGCATGCTCTATGGACATTTACATGCATGCTCACCAACCCATATGTAAAATTGTTTGAGATTCAAATTAGTACGATATTGTTCCTTTTGAAACAAATGTGTACAAATTTGGTTTTGAACGCCTTCCCGACAAAATTTGGTTTTGAAACAAATGTGTAGAAAAGCATGCTCTATGGACAAATGTGTACAAACTAAACTAGGTCATTGAATTGCTTATTTTGCAATTCATAATCAATTACTGCATGCATTAAGTTTAGTACCGCAACACATCTAACCGTGCTGAAACATGTTCCAACGACTACGAACCACGTGAGAATCATGGTCAGATTGGCCTGCAGCAGGACGTCCCAGTTGTTGGGCTCCTTTTTATCTGCAGAATGGCTGAGCCTGGAGAGGAAATCAGGATAATCAAATCGATATAAGGGAAAGAATCCGAAGGCCCTCCTCAGTCCAAATACACCAAAGACCAAACAACCAAGAATATATCATCATCAGAAGAAGAGAGCACACACTACGAAAAACACAGAAACCCAAACTACTGTCCTATACACTGATCCACCCCAGTAGGCAACGGAATAATACTATAACGAAGCTGCTGGGTGGTGCCGCAAGTTTGCAGTTGCAGCACAAGGCGACATTTTGGCTTCTGCGAGCTGGTCCAGTAAGTTATTATATATAGGCACAGAACTGCAAGGGGAAGGTGTAGCTAGGCACGGTGTTTAAGGAGGCATGGGCTTTGCTTATGATTGATCGTAAAAAGAATACGGAGGGGAATGGTCTCTCTGAATTGCATCGAGTTGTCATTCTCTCCATTTTTGGCTGCAGGTTGGTACTCGGAGGCTAGGGCTATTAATGATCCGAGCCGAGCCCGAATTATGCCATAGTTCGGGCTCGGCTCGTTAAAATATTTCCAAACTCGAGCTCGGCTTGTGTTCGTCACGAGATTAAATATACAAAATCGAGCTCTGCTCGTTTATGAAAACGAAAGCTCGAGCTCGGCTCGTCAAATAAATTTGACGAGCCCAAAATCGAGTTCAACTCATAAAATGCTCATGATAGCTCGAGATTGAGATAGAACTGAGCACAAAATTACATTCAAACCTGTAGCGTGTTCTCTAACAAAATAAAACACAATATTTATACCAATTTCAATACATAAAATCCATGAATTACATTCCTTTCTCATGTCAAACCATTAAATGAGCTTGTTCGCGAGCTTTCGAGCTGAACATGGTATGGCTCGAGTTTGGCTCTTTTAGTTAACGAGCTTGTTCGCGAACTAGCTCGATTAAGACGAATCAAATGTCAAACGAGTTTTTCTCGAGGTGGATATCTAGCCGTTAATGAGCGGTTTGGTTCATTAAAATCCTTATCGGAGGCATACACCGCACTAGCTAGCGGCATGAAAACAAGCTAGGGCTACCCGATTGATTTGCCTGGAATTCGCTTCCTATAACTTGACAATGAACAACCTTCACAAGTACCTAATATGAGATCAACTAGTCATTGCGATTATGATATATTTTAATAAAAAAATAATGATTAGGAAAATCAATCTTTCCACTACAAAATTGCCATAGTTGAATTTTTTTTTATCTTCTTATGTTGCTTAATTAATTATTAATCAATTGTAATTTCTTTTAATTTATGACACTTGTTACGCATAGTATTGACACTATTATTTTCTTTGTCTCTATCCAAATTTTAGATGTCCTCCATGGGTTAGTCCAACATTCACAAGAACCAGCTTTCAGTTTTGTATTTATGTACATATATTTCGTTTACGTGTTACGCTTGGGGTTTGTATTTGTTGAGGACTTGAGGGGCTCGATATATACACTCTGCCATTGCTAAAACGTCACATTGGCAGTAAAAAGAGACCACTCACGAAACCACATTATTAGACGTTATATGCTTCATACTATGAAAAAGACTATATATGTGAGGTTTGAAAATTGGAACACTATGCTTTATTTATAGCGTGGAGCTAGCACCTTCTGCCTTCTCGACAGTTCCCGTCGAGAACAGAATGTTAATAAAGCTAGCTTCCTCCCACATTGATTAAAGTTCACGACAGCAATCATCTTAAAGCCATCCTTTTTATGTACACATCTAGGGTGAAATGATGACAACTTGTAAGATCCCACTCAAACTGTCAGAACAGAAGCGTAGCAATCGATAATCTAAACCAACACGAACGAACACAAATTTAACGTGGTTCACTAACACAATGTGTGCTAGCTAATCCACGGGCAGAGGAGAACAAATTTCACTAATTTGAGGAGAGTACAGGTTACAAACCAAATTCCAAACGGACAAACCAAACAAACTAATCCGACTGACCTTACTAAAGACTAGGGTGATAAAGAGTATTTATAGAACTCTTCTCCTAATCCCAACAGAAAACCAAACACCTTTTCCCAAACATACAAGGAAAAGGCCAAAACAAAACCCAATCTCAAACCCAAACAGAATAGGCCTAAAACACAAAACAAACCCAAATAAAATTCAAGTCATATTCTAACAATCTCCACCTTGACTTGAATTCTCTCTCAAATACCAGATGTACCAGACGTAACCAAAGTTTCCAAATGTACCAGACGCAACCAAAGTTGCCAGATGTACCAGATGTGATCGAAATCACCAAACTCAAACGCGATGCAAATCGCCAAACTCATATGCAATCAGAATTGTCAGACGTACCAAACTCCTCCAAATCAGTTGTACTAGAATCTCCCCTGCCTCCAAATGCCCCTAAGGGCGATCAACAAATCAAAACATGCAGCAAGTCCAACCCATGTTGGGACTTGCCATGCATAACCAACTTGGTGTTATTTCCATCGATAACACCAACATCAGATTTACTTCCAAATCCAAACCTGCAACTCCAAATTGACTTCTCAATCTTCATACTGATAGCAGCCATTCTTACTATCAAACAAATTCCAAACTTCTCACCAAAAAAGCGAGACCAAAACACAACTACCCAAAGTCAACTTCAAAGCGATTCCTCCACCGAACCAAGCTGAAGAATTGAAAGCTACCTCCACAAAGCAAAACTTCAGTCCAGCGCCAAATTCCCAAAACCGCAACCAGACTCTGATACCACTTGTCAGAACAGAAGCGTGGCAATCGATAATCTAAACCAACACGAACGAACACAAATTTAACGTGGTTCACTAACACAATGTGTGCTAGCTAATCCACGGGCAGAGGAGAACAAATTTCACTAATTTGAGGAGAGTACAGGTTACAAACCAAATTCCAAACGGACAAACCAAACAAACTAATCCGACTGACCTTACTAAAGACTAGGGTGATAAAGAGTATTTATAGAACTCTTCTCCTAATCCCAACAGAAAACCAAACACCTTTTCCCAAACATACAAGGAAAAGGCCAAAACAAAACCCAATCTCAAACCCAAACAGAATAGGCCTAAAACACAAAACAAATCCAAATAAAATTCAAGTCATATTCTAACACAAACTATGACGACGTACTCGTCTAATAAGTTTGATGAACCCCACATATAAAATTTAACCTTCTGGCGGATCCAGAAGAAATTTTACGTTGAGTTGTCGTTTTCTAAAAAAATTATATAAAAATAACTGTAAACAAATAATTCTTAAATAAGAAAATACCTCACTCATACAACTTTTAAAAACAACTTTTAAAAAGAATTGTAGAATACACTTAAAATTGCCTCTGTATATCATACTAGACAATAATTCACGAACTGATCACATATTCGATTTCTAAACTTGTATTTGATGTAATCGAAAGCTTAAAAAACTCTTTCAACACTTGTCATACAACCATAAAATCAATACAAATTAAGGGTAGTTTGATTTTTTTTAATTGTTAGGTTTAGAAAATAATTAGAGATGGGGAATGACATCATACTATCACACCGTGTTTAAAATCGAACAACATATGAGTTGTAACCTAATGGAAATTATGTTTATTAACAATAATAGTGTCATATGTTTGAATTACCCAAACTACCACTTATATTCTCATACGCAAACTAGAAGATGAGAGGAGGATAATCATTTTTTTCAAATTTCATTGTTGTCCCCGACTATCAATTATAATTTTTTTTTGTCAATACGTAAATTATCACCGGGGGTTGAATAATCGTTTTCTCAAAATTTAGGAGTGTCGCCAAAGATCCGGGGTCCGCCACTGATGTAACTCGATTATTATTTTGAGCATTTTTTATGATCCATATAATTGAAAATATCAAAATATAAATTTTGCATCACTTTCTTTACAGCAGCACCTAAGCGATAGATGGGGAATATAATATTAATGTGCTGCGCTAGCTATATATATTCCTTTGGGTTATAGGTATAATATGCTTTTCTACTATGACATTTTATTAAACATGCCCCTCTACTATTTTTTACATCAAATATGCCCCTGTACTTTGAAAAAATCATCAAACATGCCCTTCTATTAAAATTTTCATTGAAAAAATCGTCAATCGTGGTTGAACCGAGATTTAGATGACCCGACATCGGCAAATGGGAGGGAAAATGTCAGTTTTGTCCCCTGTTTTATTTCCCTGGGTCTTTTCAAAGTGAAATTATTTGAATGATTTGATTATACAAAAGAACGAAAAAAATTCTAAAGTGAATTTATTATGGATGTTTTAGTCATTTGTATCGTCCAAACTAAAGTTCGTCCTTGGTTAACGGTTTTTGGATGAAAATTTTAACAAAAGGGCATGTTTGAACATTTTTACAAAGTATAAGGGCATGTTTGATGTAAAAAATAGTAGGACATGTTTAATAAAACGTCATAGTAGAGGGGCATATTATACCTATAACCCTATTCCTTTCTGGTAAGAAGGATGGGCATATAAATGGGAACCTAAATTCAGCTCAGCTACATTAATATCATATCGGAGAAGAAGAAACTTATTAATTGTGGACATGGACAAGCAGTTTCAGAAGAAAAAAGGGGCACTCTACGCGTATAGAATATAGATCCATCTCATCCCATTCCTCTCACATTATATATGCATGGTTCCTCCTTTTTCATCGGATCGGATCATCAACTCCACTTTCCCTTTGTCCCCTCACACAAACTACTTTTACGTACATTTATTAGCTACAGCGGCGATCGATGAATGAAGGAATGTGATGAAAAGGTGGCTCCATTATTCCGGTATCTATACTCGCAGTTGGCTGTTAACCGACCTACGTACGTTGCTTAGCATACTACAATGAAACAGAAAATATATTTTATAATCCTTTTTTTTTTAATTCATTTCAATAATAATAATAAACTAATAACCAAGTAGCTAGATATAGGCTAGCAAGCTGCAACGAACCTTATCCAAATCAATTCAATTGCATTGCGACAATACCACTTCCTCAAAGCTTCTCATTCTGTTTAATTCATTAGATGTTGTGGTGTGTATTATAAATACCATACATCAATGAGATACACTCCAGGTTTTGCACTATTGTTACAAATTCATGTGTTTAACTAATTAATATTCATGAAGAAGAAAAAAATACTTTGTATAACTAAAACTATTTTCATGATGGTACTGGCGTAGCTCGTCTTAACTCCCACGATGGGCTTGCGGTCCGTTAATCGAATGCATAATAGTAAAGCCTGTGCCTGCCCCAAAGTGAAACTGGCAGGAAAGACCGGAAAAAGAAACAAAGAGGCCCATCACGGATCACTCAATGAATTCAGCTCCAATGACGAGAGTTTGGCCCAAAAGTGTTGTGGACGAGTTGGGCCAATCAGATGATAGGCCTATTTTATATAATCAACGGTGCGCGAGAACAGACTCCTACACGAGATGAAAGGAAGCCACAACCCACAAGCATAAACCCTTGCAGTAGGACGGACTCCGTCGAGGTAAATTTGGTTCTTAACATGGTATTATGGTATTTGAATAAAATAATTTTATGTTTGAAACTTCAAAACTCATCGATTATAGTATTAGGGATTGCACTTTATTTTTTGGTAACACAGGAATATCCCACCCTTGTAGTAGGACGGACTTCGTCGAGGTAAATTTGGCTCTTGACATGGTATTATGGTATTTGAATAAAATAATTTTATGTTTGAAACTTCAAAACTCATCGATTATAGTATTAGGGATTGCACTTTATTTTTTAGTAACACAAGAATATCCCCACACGCACATGGTTTGGGCGATTGTGGAGCGAGACCAAACTTAGAGGTTCACCTGCTTGAGCCCTTTGAGAGCTTCACTAACATTCCCATTCGATGCCTCCGGGAAAACCACAACTGACCTCGAGGTGAGTCGAACACAAGAACTCACACTGTCTAATCAAAGAATTTCTTTAGAATTTTACCAATTGGGCTATTTGACCTTTGGCTAGGGATTGCACTTCCAACCTAATAGAAGTGTGTGCATGCAACAGAAATGCGATAATGGGGTAATGGGGCCGAAAATGGACCAGCCTTCCCTTATGGTTTGCATGATATGATCCAAAAAGGCCGGCAAACCATGGGCGTCGTTTCCCCTTCGGCCTCGAATGCATTAAAGTAGTAGTCATGTCTTGTCATTTGTAATTGTACCCAAACAAAACTGTCGTGGCATAGAGGTATTTTTCCATTTGGTTGCCCTAACATAGGAGTGTGGGTACAGTAGACTTCGGTCAACCAAAATTGTTTACCCCAAAACTAATACATAACTCTTTAATAACAGTCTATTTTCACCTATTGGTTTGGATCCATTACCGAAGCAGGGAGTGAAAGAATCTGGTTCACTTGCCGAGTACGAGAA
Source organism: Linum tenue (assembly GCA_946122785.1). NCBI lineage: Eukaryota > Viridiplantae > Streptophyta > Magnoliopsida > Malpighiales > Linaceae > Linum > Linum tenue. The sequence continues at coordinate 63,057,623 of CAMGYJ010000007.1, read as the reverse complement.
CTTGAGATGGGCAATTGGGACAACTCCTGACAACATATCCTGCTTAGGGATGGTGAAAAATAGGGGAAAAATCCCAAAATACTCTACCTATTAAAAAAAATTCCTCAAATACAATACTTATAAACTTTTTTCCCAAAATACAGCAGTTTCACCATCACTGTCTTTGTCCAAGACAGTGATAATAATCATCGCTTTGATTAAAAACGGGGAAGGTATCACCGCTTTTGAGAACAGCGGGGATAACATCACCGCTTTGAATCACAACAGTGATTGCTTCACCGCCTCGGACCACGACAGTGAATGCTTCACCGCTTTGGACCACAACAGTGATCGCATCCCCGCCTTTTACAACGACGGTGATAATCGATACCTTCACCGCGTTTATGGGAAACGGTGATAGCATCGCGGTGGAGAAAAGCGGGGATAATTGACCACGTTTTTCTACCCTGGTAGGTGGAAAAATTAGGTCACAGCGACCTAGCTATCACCGCTTTGGACAACAGCGATGATGTGTTCACCGCCGAAGTCCAAAGCGGTGATTAGCAGCCATTTTTTCCTATAAATACCAAAGCCCACTCCCTTCCTGCTGCTGCCTTACAGCAACCAAATACAACAAACCCTTTTTTTTAGTCGGTTTCTCAGCTGGTTTGGAGTTGGTTTACTGCTCAAGAAACTCGTCGGGATTCGGTATGTTAGAATTACGTATTGTTTACATTAATTTGTTTATATATATAGATTAATTATGATATGATAGATGTTAGTTAGTACTGAATTTAGATTAATTTGTTTAGTTTTCTCATGATAGATCGGGATTGAGTATGTTATAAGTATGTATTTTTTACATGTTGAGCTGTTAGTATGAATATGTCTGTATTTAGTGAATCGCAGTTATTGGAAAATATGTTATGATATATTTAGATTAATTATGATATGATAGATGTTAGTTAGTTAGTACTGAATTAGATTAATTTGTTTAGTTTTCTCATAATAGATCAATTAGTTGCATTTTATTATGGGTTTGTTTTGTTTTTGTATCCATAATGTACTAATTGTATACTAATACTTAATTATTATAAATTGCAGACATGGGTAAATTTAAGAAGTTTCGGCTTATTATTCGGTGGAATGGTCGGGTGACAAACTCGAACATGGGGATCGACTATGAAGATGGCGAATCCAGTACGCTTACAATTGAGTCGAGGCCCTCGTGGCAAGAACTCCATGACAGGTGTGCAGAAAGGACTTGTACGGGCGGGCAAATGAGAGTTCGTCAAATTACTTACCGGTATCCCAACATGAGTGCTGACGGAGTCATGTACGAAAAAGTTGACATAAATGATGATGACGACGCGAACATGATGACACATTTCATATCTGAGAACGGCGTGCGGCTTGCAGAGGTGTATGTCGAGACCGAGCCGGTCGGTGAAACTCATTCTCACCAGTATTCTTATGATGATGGTTTTGCAGGAGGGTATGGCTGGGGTGGTAGTTCAAGTAACTATGGAGCAGGTTCTTCTGCCGGAGGGTATGGTTGGGGAGGTACTTCAAGCAACTACGGAGGAGGTAGTTCTGAAGGAGGTGTTGGGTGGGAAGAATACCTGCCACATGGTGGTGAGACTGCCGTCGATATCGTTCAGCCCGACGGTGATCAATGGCCTGCTTGGGGTCCAGAGTGGGGTGACATTGAAAACACCCTTCGAACTGGGCGTCCTTCGCATGACCAAGAAGGCGATGCTGGTTATGCTGCTAACGATGACCATCCTTCGCCGACCTATCCATTCGCCTCCAGTGACGATGAAAGTGAGGAAGATTTGAGATCAATCAGTGAGGAGGAAGATACGGACGATAACGACGATATCGATGACAGTGAGGTGGCGTTCCGACAGGCACCAACGCCTTACTACACAGAGGTTCCTGATCAATTTTTATATGGTCAGAACGATGCCCCTGACTTTCGGCCCATGCCTGTGTATAATCCGACTGCTAATTTGGAAGTGGGTATGGCGTTCACTTCGAAAGTCGATGTGCAAGACGCTTTTAGCGAAGAAGCCATGCGGCGTAATTTCGAATGGAAGGTAAAATATTCTGACAAGGGACAACTGCATGTCATTTGTAAGAATGCTGGAGAGGGTTGTATGTGGCAACTTCGTGCTGCATATATGAAGAGAAAGGGGGTCTGGGTCATGCGGACAGTAGAGAACAACCACAGTTGCTCCTCAACCATACTTTCACAGGATCACCGGCAACTGAAAGCAAAAAAAGTGGCAAGAACCATTAAGCACCTTATCGAGGCACAACCAGATATCAAGATAAAAGCTATCATGGCGGAGGTGAAGGATCGACACTCCTACACCATAAGGTATAAGAAGGCGTGGCATGGGAAGCAGAAGGCCATGGCTGATGTCTACGGTGATTGGGATGACTCGTATGCTTTACTCCCCAGACTAATGTCCGCAATGGAGGAGTCAAACCCTGGGACGGTTTTCGTGCCTTGGTACAACAACGTAGAAACTGAAGATCAAGTTCGAGTACAGAACGAGTTGATGTTTCATCGTCTGTTCTGGACATTCAAGCCATGCATTGACGGGTTTCCCTTCTGCATGCCAGTGATTCAGGTATATTACGGACTCAAAATATTGTACTATTTCATTACTTTACTAATTTCAATTTTTATTAAGTCATTATTCATTTTAACAGGTTGATGGAACTTTCCTTACTGGGAAGTATAAAGGAACTCTTCTTATTGCCACTGGGGTTGATGGAAATTTAAGTATTTTTCCCTTAGCATTTGCATTAGTTGAAGGGGAGAACAACCTAAGTTGGGCATGGTTCTTTGACCAGCTACACGCCCACGTCACACAAAGAATGGGTATTACAATTATATCGGATCGACATGCCGGGATTAAACACGCCGTCCGTGGTTTCCCGGACGAATGGGGATGGACATGGCGTTGGTGTATTCGTCACTTCCTAGCCAATTTCCAACACAAATTTGGCAAGAAGAAAGACATAAGAGATCAATTGTGGAGTGCAGGTAATAATGTAATTCAGTGCTTGTTCATGGTTTATTGTTCAAGAACTTATTTCTTATGGATTAATTATTAATTATCCGGTCTTGTAGCGGTTGCACATCAACCAAAAAAGTACGAGCAGAAGATGAAGACGATCCGTCAAATACACCGGGCGGGAGCAGTATGGGCAGAAGGTCAAGATCTGCACATGTGGACATTTCACATGGACAACGGGGCTAGATTCGGAATTGCAACTACCAACCATGGGGAGAGCATAAATGGAGTCTACAAGGGCATTAGGGCAATGCCTGTATCTGTCCTAGTGGAGATGACATATTGGAAGGTAAACGAGTGGTTTGTGAAGAGACGGGATGCTGCTATAGGGAGGGAGCGTGCTGGTCATTCAATAGCTAAGCATATATTTGATGGCATGCAGAAGATCGAAGAGAAATCAAGTAAGCACAGAGTTGTCCTGTTCAACCGCAATGAAGGTATTTTTGCTGTGCAAACAGGTATCTGGGGTGGAGGAAGACGTGGGCATAATCGTCAATCCGTTACTCTACACGTAGAAACTCGCACCGGAGAGTGTACATGCCAAAAGTATCAAAACAGAAGAGTACCTTGTTCACATGCAATGGCAGTAGCTAAGTCGATAACCCTCAGCGCTTACAGTTTGGTTAGTCCTTACTACACGGAACAGGCGAACAGGCCAAAATGGAATTCACTTACCACTGCGCCCCAAACAGCACCTTGCTTTGACACCCATCTTAGCGTGAAGTTCCGATACCACCGCATGTAGCCATCGTGGTACCCCATTGGCCTTGTCTCCGGCGCCCCTTGGACCACCCACTGATTTCTATTCTCCCATATGTTGATGTAGAATTCATGCTTGCGGGTCCAATCCTTTTTGTTGTAGCGTAGGTCAATGGCGTGGAGCTCCCTGAACCCTTGAGGTGGGGATGCTGGAATTGGTTGCTCCAATCGATATTGCCTCAAAGATCGATCGGGCAGGTGCCACTCCACCATGTGCCAGCAGATTAAGGGCACCTTGCACAACCATGTCTCTTGATCCTCGGGATGTCTAAGACGATGCAACTCAACCACTTCATTTGGATATGGATCCCATACCGCCTACAATCATTAAAATTCATGGAATTGAAGGTCGATTTGCAATTAGGGATTTCGATTTCAGACGAAGGGAAAGAGAGCGAACAGAGAAATGAAAAAAGGGAGAAATGGAAGGAGATGTCTCGACCCTGATCTCACCCTTAGACGATATGGGCTCAATTAATCGAAAGCCCAATCGGTAAAACGAGATAAACAGGGATGGGCTTTAATTACACCCAGCCCAGAACCAGACTTCAACAAAGAAGCTCTCGGTTCAGAAATTGCAGAGACAATAGCAGAGCACACAACGAAGCAGAGAAGAAGGAAATGAACAGCAGAAGACAAGAGCAATTTTAACGAGGTTCACCCAACAATGGTTACTTCCTCGTCCCGACAACAGTCAACACTATTGCCGAGAGACACTATTTCTTTTCTGTAGTTACAAGACTCGATTACAATGATAAAAGGTGAAACAGACAGCCAGAGTTCTCAAACCTGAGCTCTGCTTTTCTCAGCCACTCTCACAGATCCTATACCTCTGGAGAAAACTCCCTTTTCACTCAAACACACAGCCCTCTACCGCTTAATGATTCTTGAGTATTGAAAAGTTTAAACAACTAAGCAATAGGGAACGCCAATATATACTCTTGATTATAGCCGTTGGAAGAAGGAGACGTTGTGACAGCATTGAAGGAGTTTCCTTAACTGGACTTCTTTCCTTTTCAGATGATCATAGTGCGAGGCTCCAGTTGCTCCACTCTTGTAGCAGCTCTGATCTCGCTCAACAATCTCCCCCTAGATCAGAGCTTGCAAAAGAAGATCAACCTGCACAAAAAGAAACTATGCCAACCAGAGGAGAAACAAAAGAAGGTACAAGACCATCCACAGCAAACATCCACAGCAAAGCAGCACAAAAAAATAACCATCACAAGAAATTATCCGACAAATCAAACCCTGGTGGAGCAAAAAACGCACCCGAAAAGTTTCAAGTTTGGTGCACACACAGAAAAACATAACCACAAACAGTCTCCCCCTAACTTAAAGCTCCCCCTGACAAATAGAATTCAAACATCTTCATCAGAGCTGTAGTCCACAAGTCTGCTGGCCATTTCCGCAGCCACTGCAGCAACATTGAATCCTTCTTCGGCATAAGCAAGAGCTGCAGCAAAATGGTCAAGTACTGAGTCGTCGTTGACTCCTTCTAGAGAAGTATCTTCCACCATATCTTCCTCAGCAGGCTCAACTGGATCTTCTTCAGGATCAGGTTCATCATCAGCTTCTGCAGGTTCATCCATCTCCCCCTCATTTGCAAGCTCCAAGGCATCAAGAACTTGATCGACAGAGAAAAACCAGGAGGGTTGCTCAGTCTGGAAAAGAGAGAGGCTAATTCCAAGACGAAGAATGAGCTGAGTGATGAGAGGCCCAAAAGGGAGAGGACCAGGGAAACTAGAGTCTCCGAAGGTCATGAAAACTCCAAAAAGAAGATAGGAGAAGTCTAGAGGGACCCCTGACACAGCATGAGACATAATCCAGAGATCCATAGGGAGAATGATATCAAGAGACTGAGTTCGAGGCAACAGGATTCTGGAAATAACAAAATGAAGAGCACGCATGCTGGGAAGAACAGAGGTAACAGGGAGATAAGTCGCTGGTCCAGGGTGGATACCAGTTAACTGAACAAACTCAGTAGCGACATCGAAGTTGTAACGCCAAAGCTCAGATTCATGAGCCAGGGCTTCCCCTACCGAAGGAATGTCAAGAAGTCTAGCAAGCTCAGGGACAGGTATGGTAACTAGATGACCATAAACAACAGTTGAAAAACTGCGACTGTGGAGACCAAAAGAGCGCAAATTTGAATAGAAATAACGGACAAGCTCAGGACAGATCAAGGAAGGAGGATCAGCTAACAAAAAATCCCACCCAAGGTTTGAGATGAACCCCCTAACATCAATGCCATAGTCCACGAAATCAGGAAGATGGACACGAATGGGGGTTGCAATGGGACGATTATCATAGAATAGACTGTGGCGATGACGACTGAGAGACACAGGATCAGAGAAGAGGGAACCAGTGAAAGTGCGAGCAAGCACACGATTCATGGCTGGAAAGCGAGGACAGACACACTAGAGAGCAAGATACGAAGAGACAAAGCAACTCACAAACCAATAAATAGCAAAGAAAACAGCGATGGGAAAAGAAGGTGAATCGCCAAGACAGAAAAATCCCTAGAAATTAGAGCAACAGCAAAGGAAAGCAAGAAATTAGAACAACAAAGGAAAGAAAAATAATATAAAAACAGCAGGCAAGAAAAGAAATTAAGCAGTAAGAAAATCAGAAAGATTTTCTACAGATCTTAATCCGAGTTCATAACACAGAAAAACAAACCGATCAGCAGCCAAGGGTTTAGTGAATAGATCAGCAAGTTGATACTCAGTAGAAATATAGTTAAGAGAAACAACCTGTTTTTGAACAAGCTCTCGAATGAAATGGTATTTGATTTCGATATGCTTAGTTCTCGAATGCTGCACGGGGTTTTTAGTCATGCATATAGTGCTAGTATTGTCGCAAAACAAAGGTATATTAGCACATTGTAATCCATAGTCACGCAGCTGATACTTTAACCAGAGTAACTGAGTGCAGCATCCTCCGGCAGCTATATACTCTGCCTCAGCTGTGGAGAGAGCAACTGAACCTTGCTTTTTGCACGACCATGAAACTAAAGACGTTCCAACTAGTTGGCAGGCTCCACTTGTGCTTTTGCGATCAGTTAGACTACCAGCGAAGTCTGAATCGCTATAGCCAAGCAAGTCAAAGCTGTCATGCTTGGGATACCATAAACCAACAGTTGAAGTCCCTTTTAGATAACGAAAAATGCGTTTAACCGCGGCAAGATGACTGGCTTTAGGAGCAGCCTGAAACCTTGCACACAGACATACACTGTACTGTATGTCAGGTCGACTAGCAGTCAAGTAGAGTAAAGATCCAATCATTCCCCTAAACATTTTTTCATCAACAGGGACACCTTGTTCATCTCTGTCCAATTTAAGATTCACAGCCATGGGAGTAGGGCTAGAATTTACATTGGAAAGATTGAACTTTTGCAACATAGTAAGAATGTATTTAGATTGACTGATGAAAGTACCATATGAGGTCTGTTTAAATTGAAGTCCTAGAAAAAATTGCAGCTCCCCCATCATACTCATCTCGAAAACAGACTTCATGTTTTCGCAAAATTCAGTGCACATAGAGGAATCGGTGGAACCAAACACTATATCGTCTACATAAACCTGAACAATAAGAAGATTTTTGTCCGAGGTTTTAGTGAACAAGGTTTGGTCAACCGACCCTTGAATGAACCCTTGACTCTTAAGAAAAGTAGTTAAACGATCAAACCAAGCTCTAGGAGCTTGTTTGAGTCCATATAGAGCTTTGTTTAACTTATATACATAGTCAGGGTGATGAAAATCAGAAAATCCAGGAGGTTGAGAGACATAAACTTCTTCTTGAATGTCTCCATTCAAGAAAGCGCTTTTGACATCCATCTGATACAAAGGAAAATTCATGTGACAAGCAAAAGCACATAGAAGTCTGATGGACTCTAGACGAGCTACAGGAGCGAAAGTTTCGTCGTAGTCTATGCCCTCCTCTTGACAGTATCCTTGGGCAACAAGACGAGCCTTATTTCTAATAATATTTCCCTCTTCATCAGACTTATTCCTAAACACCCACTTAGTACCTATGATAGTTTTTCCTAAAGGTCTTGGAACAAGATCCCAAACCTTAAGGTATTCAAATTGAGCTAATTCTTCTAACATGGCATAAGCCCATTCCTCATCATGCAATGCTTCCTTATACGATTTTGGCTCAACTTGGGAGACATAGGCGTACTGACCTGGAGTATATTTTCCTCTTGTGCGTAGACCATCTGATATATTTCCAATCACCTGACTTTCAGGATGGCGCCTTTGGATGTGAGGTGGAGCATGTATTTCTGCTTCAGGTTCAGTGGACTTCTGCTGAATGGTTGCTGGTGAGGGAATTGAAACAGCAGGACCTGTTTCTATGTTCTGAGAGGAAATGCTTGTTTCTGAGTGATCCCAGCTAGTCATTTCCAGCAAATCAAGTATTTGAGTACCTGGCTCATAGACCTTGGCAGTGGAATCAGATTCATCAAACAATACATGAACAGACTCTTCCACCTTTTTAGTTCTCTTATTAAAAACTCTGTAAGCTTGCCCTTTTACTGAATACCCTAAGAAAATCGACTCATCTGATTTTGCATCAAATTTGCCAAGAGTATCTTTAGTATTGAGGGTAAAGCAACGACACCCAAAAGGATGAAAATATGAGATATTTGGTGTCTTTTTCTTTAAAATCTCATAAGGTGTCTTGTTCAGATACTTACGAATCAAGACTCTATTGATAACATGACAAGCAGTACTTACTGCTTCGGCCCAGAAATGCTTTGGTAGATCGAAATCTAACAGCATAGTTCTGGCCGTTTCTATGAGTGTTCTATTCTTTCTCTCCACAATTCCATTCTGCTGTGGAGTGCGGGGAGCTGAGAAGGTATGCTTAATTCCCATTGACTCACAGAAGTTTGAGAATTCATCAGAAACAAATTCACCTCCGTTGTCACTTTTGATACTCTCAACTTCTGAGTGCAGTTTGACAAAGGACTGAAATTGCTTAAAAGTTTCATCTTTAGATCTAATAAAAAAGACCCAACTAAACCTTGAAAAGTCGTCAACAAGGACAAAAACATAGTTTTTGCCTCCAAGACTAGTGACAGTGCAAGGACCAAATAAGTCCATGTGAATCAATTCAAAAGGTTTAGTTGTAGCAATATTAGATTTAGCTTTGAAGGGTTTTCTGGAATGTTTTCCAGCAGCACAGGCACTACAAAAAAAATCCCCACGTTCTTTTAATTCAGGCATGCCACGAACAAGTTGAGATTTTGACAGAGAGGCTAGCCTTTTCAGACTAATATGCCCTAATTTTCTGTGCCACACAGTCTCTTGATGACATGTTTGAGAAACTAAACACTTTTCATTGAAAGCACTCAAATCAAGGAGATCAATAACATACATGTTTCCCACTCTATTTCCTATGAATATCATCTTATTATCACGAGTTCTTTCAACCAGACAGTGTGAGGTTTCAAAAGTTACCTTATTTCCACTACTACACAACTGACTAATGGAGAGTAAGTTGTGTTTGAGACCATCAACTAGCATAACATTTTTAACAGTTGGCATAGGAAACATGCCAATCGTTCCATGCCCCACAATTCTGCCAGCACTGTTGTCTCCAAAAACAACTTCTCCTCCTAACTTATAGCTAAGAGTAGAGAAAAGAGATTCATTACCTGTCATGTGATGCGAACAGCCGCTATCTAGGTACCACTTGCTTTCATGACTGTCCTTCTGGTTGTTTTGATCTGAATCATCTCTGTTTTCACTGTCCTGATCTGAACAGATTTCCTTGGCCATGTAAGCTTCTTCATTTTGACCTTCTACATCCTCTTCGGATTCATAGTCGCTCCAAGATGCTGCCATGGCCTTTTCTTTCGCTTTTATAGTTAAGGGGCAGTTAGCACGAACATGTCCTAGCTTCCCGCATTTGTAGCATCCTTGAGGCTCACGATCACCACGATCTCCTCCTCCTGAATGTGCTTCCCTTCCCTGTGACACAAATCTTTCAAAAGTTGCATTTTTAACACGCCCAGAGTTCCCTGAATGTCTACCATTCTCACCACTTCTATGAACAAACTCATTCTGTCTAACAAATGACTCTGGAAAACGATTGTTCGAGTCAGAATAACGACTAGTTGATCCTGAAAAACGATTATTTGACTCTTGAAAACGATTTTGTGACTCATAACGACCTCTATTCTCAGCTGCACGTTGCCTTTGGTCATTTTTGTGTTTCATCATCCGATGAAATTTTTTGCTGACCAAAGCAAGTTCCCTTTCAAAATCTGAATCTATTTCAATATCCGATTCATAATCAGGGACACGACTCTTAAAAGCAAGACTCTTCTTGCGCTTTTCATCCTCTCTTCCTACTTGTCTAATCACGTGCTCGTGACTAAGGAGAGAGCCTACAAGCTCATCTACAGACAGAGTATTAAGATTTCTGGCTTCTTCTATGGCAGTGCGTTTAGGTAGCCACTCCTTAGGTAAGGAACGAAGAATTTTCCTGACCATATCTTTTGTAGGAATGATTCTACCGAGACCTTTCAGTTTATTAGTTAGACCTGTGAACCTAGAGTACATATCATGGATCCCTTCGTTTGCCAACATATCAAAAGTCTCGTATTCATGCATGAGTAAATCAATACGAGTTTCTTTGATATTGGACGTACCTTCATAGGTTGCTTCGAGAATCGACCAGATTTCTTGAGCAGTTTCACACTGCTCGACTTTGTCGATTTCATCAGGTGAAATGGCGGTCTGCAAAATATGCATTGCACGACAATTGAGTTGCGCACTTCGCTTTTGCTCATCCGTCCATTCACTTTGAAGCTCTGGATCCATTTCGATAGGACCATCCCGAACAATTACCCAGAGATCGGCATCGATTCCCCACATGAAAGTTTTCATGCGCTTTTTCCAGGCATTGTAATTGGAGCCTGTGAACCAAGGCGGATTATGATGGGATGACGGACCAAAAGCAGACTGAGAGTTGGATCCCATGGATCGTTACCCTTTGGCAGTAGCTAGCTCTTCAAAGGAAGGCTCTGATACCACTTGAAGGTCGATTTGCAATTAGGGATTTCGATTTCAGACGAAGGGAAAGAGAGCGAACAGAGAAATGAAAAAAGGGAGAAATGGAAGGAGATGTCTCGACCCTGATCTCACCCTTAGACGATATGGGCTCAATTAATCGAAAGCCCAATCGGTAAAACGAGATAAACAGGGATGGGCTTTAATTACACCCAGCCCAGAACCAGACTTCAACAAAGAAGCTCTCGGTTCAGAAATTGCAGAGACAATAGCAGAGCACACAACGAAGCAGAGAAGAAGGAAATGAACAGCAGAAGACAAGAGCAATTTTAACGAGGTTCACCCAACAATGGTTACTTCCTCGTCCCGACAACAGTCAACACTATTGCCGAGAGACACTATTTCTTTTCTGTAGTTACAAGACTCGATTACAATGATAAAAGGTGAAACAGACAGCCAGAGTTCTCAAACCTGAGCTCTGCTTTTCTCAGCCACTCTCACAGATCCTATACCTCTGGAGAAAACTCCCTTTTCACTCAAACACACAGCCCTCTACCGCTTAATGATTCTTGAGTATTGAAAAGTTTAAACAACTAAGCAATAGGGAACGCCAATATATACTCTTGATTATAGCCGTTGGAAGAAGGAGACGTTGTGACAGCATTGAAGGAGTTTCCTTAACTGGACTTCTTTCCTTTTCAGATGATCATAGTGCGAGGCTCCAGTTGCTCCACTCTTGTAGCAGCTCTGATCTCGCTCAACAGGAATTAGTAAAAATTATATCCACTCCACCTAATAAATTGAAAATCATGACATTCAATATTTTTACCTGGTTCCACCAAGGCTTATCAAATTCAGCACGATAAAACAGTAAAGAGTGCTCGGGCTGGTGGTCGTTTGTATTTGCTCCGATCCACCTAATTAAGCAAAAGTACATATATAAGCAATTTTTAAATTAGCTAAATGCGATTTGGTTAGAATAAATCCAAATTCACTTACTTGGAAGATATCTAAATTCACTAATCATCTAGAATTGCAGACCTAAAATGTCTCTAAATCCGCTTAGTTGGAAGATAGCTAAGTTCACTAAAATACTATAATTCTAAACCCTAAATTGCATACTAAGTTCACTAAGTTCACTAAAATCTAAATTCACCTAACTAGCTACCATTGCATATCTAAAATAAATTCAACTTAAATTGAACTTACTTGAAACCATATGGGGGATTTGCTACAAATCGTAGCTCATCATCTGGCAACCAGAATTCCCGAGGGTCTCGAGGTGCGAGAAACGGAAGATGCTCCCATGCCCAGAGCTGGAGTATGAACATCGCACCACCAGCTTGTTTCGCTCCCAACTTCGAGCAAGTACACAACTCGCGGTAGATCCCAGCCAAGACGGCCGACCCCCAGCTTCTTTGCCCGATCTCGTCCCAGTCACCGAGGAGCATATTTAACCACATGCCTTGTATCCACCGGTTTGACTTGTCGGGGAACAGAAACCCACCAACCAAGGCAATTAGGTAGACACGTGCATACCGCTCCACCTGATCTTCAGGAGTATCCAGGCCTATATTAACCTCCATCTGGATGTGGTCAACAAGCCACGGGATCGATACTTGCCCCGCATTCAGTGGTGGATGCCCCTGACCTTCGACGGGCGTGGTGGTCGGCATGTTGAACCCCAGACGTTGTTGAATTAATGGCCCCCAACCGTCTTCTGGTTTTCTCGAGCTGTCGATGATGGCATCTCCGGTGATCGGGAGCCCGGTGAGGATGGCAACATCTTTGAGGGTGATCGTCATTTCACCCTCGGGAAAGTGGAAGGTATGCAGCTCAGGGCGCCATCGCTCTGCCATTGCCGTCAGCAGATCGTTGTCAATATCTAGCCTCATAAAGTGCCTCAAATTGTGCAATCCCGCCCTCTCTAGATAGGGATGCAGTCGAGGATGCCAACGGGGCAATCGACATGTACCTCGATGACTGATGGGAATAAGTGATTCCTACAAAACAAAAAACACAATATTGTCAGTCAATAGAAAGCAAAATAAAAACTTAGAAAGCAAAATAAAAACTTTAAAACTATTGAAATAATTTTAGTGTGTCTACCGGATTATTGTTCCAAATTGAACGAGAGCGATGTTGATCTTGCCCGGTTAAATACCTTCGATCCCTTGGGCCAGGATCGATATACAATCTAGGGTCGTATATCTCAGCACCCATCTATAAAAAAATATGAAATCAAATCAATTTAAATTTTAGCACCCATGTAAAAAAAATCACAAAAGAATTAAATAAATTTACGTACTCTCAAAGCCTCTTCGTCCATTTTTTGCCGAAAAGCTAGCGAGAGTATCGACAAAAAAACAAAACTCTAGTAATTCTTTCTGATGCGGAAGATCGGACTTAGCCGCAACCACAGAGCATACTTAGAACGAAACTAGAGTGAAGTTGGAGGGAGAAAGAAGTATAAAATTTGGTGGTGTGATTTGGAATGAGGGGGGGAGTGGTATTTATAGGGGGGAAGGGAGGGGAAGGGGACGCTGGAAAATTTATGGCGGCCAATCACCGCTTTCCTCGCCTGCAGTGACAACACCGCTCTAGTCAAAGGCGATGATGGGCGGATCGCTGACGTGGCAAGGCGTGAGGCGTCGGATCGTGGAGAAAAACCACAATCCGCGCCTCACCGCATCGAACGGCAGCGGTGAAGGGCGCGGATGGCGCGGATCGCTGACGTGGCGGGGCGGGGCTATCACCGCTTTCGTCTTACGCGGTGAAGTCCCCGCTCCTCGCCACGTCAGCGATCCGCGCCAACTTCACCGTTTTTGATCTCAACGGTGATAAACCTTCACCGTTGTTCTTATCAACGGTCAATCGATCACCGCGTTGGTTGAAGGCGATGATAGCTTCACCGTTTTGGACAAAAACGGTGATAGCATCACTGTTGTTGTTTAAAGCGGTGATACTATCACCGTTTTGGACCAAAACGGTGAACACCATCACTGTCTTGGACAATGACAGTGATGGTGAAACTGCTGTATTTTGGGAAAATTTTTTATAAGTCTTGTATTTGAGGAATTTTTTTTAATAGGTAGGGTATTTTGGGATTTTTTCCGAAAAATAGTAAAATGCTCATCATTTGGATACTCAATTGAACTCAAAACAAATTTTATTAGGGAAAATACTGCGACCTAAACTTTTTGTGGGTTTTCCTTGAACTTGATAAGAAATGTAACCATTTTGGTATGTGCTTTGTATTTTAAGTATTCACGTCTAAAATTTGAATTAGCTGATATTGCTACAACCAACAAGTATACGATTTTGCATTCCCTCGCCTCACCACTTAGAGCATCCATATCACTTCAAAACAATGCAAAAGGTAGAAAGGAAATCAATCGACGTCGACATCATAATTCAAATGGAAGTTCTTACATTGTAACAAGAATTTAACACACGATTGTCCAGAAATAACGTGAATGAATTTTTCTTCTTCGTGAATCACATTATGAGTCGGTTTGGTATGTTATATTGTAAATCTACTCGCTTTCGACTACAACTATGTGTATTTATTCAACTGAATTGCTATTCGTCGCCCTAAAATTTAAATGATTTCGCCCTAAATCATACTAAATTGACTTGTATACCCTTAATACCCATTTTCAATCCGGAATCCCTAACTCGGACAAATCGTCCGACCACCGCTGCCGATCCCCAACCCCCCGTCGCTCCCATTCCACACCCCGCCGGCCTGCTGTCATTGCTGAGAAAGGAGGAAGTAGAAGGTCCGAGCGCTGGCCTGTTGTTATTGCTGAGGACGGAGGAACAAGAAGGTTCGAGCGCTGGTCACCCGCCTCGATTCCTCCAATTCGACGACCCGCTGCTGAGGAAGAAGAAAGAAGAAGCAGAAGCAGGAGTAAGAAGGTCTGAAGCTTGGTCCGCCGGTGTCATTCCCCAGTTGCCCATCTTCTTAGCCCTGATTCATTACTTACGCCAACTTTTGCTAAGTTATAGACATAAAAGAAATGCAACCTAGCTAGACAAAGTCCAAAAGTTGATCATTAATGGGGAACAGCTCCAGGAAATCCGTATCGGCGACGACGATTGGGAGACCCTCGGAGACCACCGCCACCACAAGATAGTCTTGTTCGATGCGGACGCCAACACCGGCGATGACCACCTCGGTGTTGTCGGCGTCAATGGAGAACAAGGCGATGATGATTCTTCTTCGACTATAATTTTAATATGTATATGTTTTGAAAATAAAAATTAAATTAAGGATATTTAAGTCATTTTAATAAACGTTAGGGCGACAAATAAGAAGTTTTAGGGCGACGAATAGCAATCCCCTTATTCAAAAGAGTGATTCGATAATGATATATAACAAACCTGTCATCCCTCCTTAATCATGACAGTAGATAATATTCCAAAAACAAATCTACTTCCATCTAACAACTGAAATAGTAGGAAACTCCATCAAATTACCTTCAACCAAAACCTACTGCCATCATTACCAATTTACCATTTCAAAATTGCAAATTGGGGGGGTGGTTTTTGGAACTGCCGTGTTGAAGTTTGTAATGTGCATTTGTGGGGCGGAATGTTGCGTGTCACGTATTACTTGTTTACTTGAGGATTAAGTAATCGTGTGTTACAAGGAGTGTGTTTCCTTGTTGTATTGGAACTCAAGTGTCATGGCTGGTTACAGCCGAGTTCCTCCTGTCTTGGTGTATAAATATAGCTTAGCTGTGAGCATGTCACAAGCAAGCATTCGTAAAAGGTCATAATACTATTCTCAGCCGTGAGCTCCTTCGAGCTCACCGTGGATTAGTCTCGCTCAATCAAGAGCGAGGATACCACGTAAAACCCTCGTCTTGTGCACTCGCCATTCCGCGTTGTCAATCTCTTCATGGTATCAGAGCTGGCTACGTTTCCAGCTAAGGTTTCTGTTTGGTGAAGTAGTTTTTTGTTTTGGCTCCTTGTCGCTGGAGTTGTCCATCAGATCAGTATGGGCGACGGGTCCTCAGGTGACGGGAAGAAGCCGCAGTTTATGGACGATGCTGTTGGTCCGACATCGCCATTGTTTCTTCATCCATCGGACACACCAAGTCAGGTCTTCGTGGCAGATCCCTTGACGGACATGAACTATGGGGAGTGGTCCGCCGAGATGTCCAATGCCCTACTTGCCAAGAATAAATTAGGTTTTGTTCTTGGAACCATCGAGAAGCCAGAGAGTGGGGAGCTTCTCATTGCCTGGATGCGTTGCAACGCCATGGTCGTTGGCTGGTTGCGGCAAGGCATGTCTAGAGAAATACGGAGCAGCCTTAGCACGAGCTTTACCGCGAAGCAGATCTGGGACGAGCTCCTTGAGCGCTTCAGCACGGGCAACTTACCAAGGCGATACAAGATCCGTCGTCAGATTATGGCGCTTCGACAGGATCATAGCAGCGTATCGACCTTTTATGCGAAGCTAAAGCGGCTCTGGGATGATTGGTTAATGCTGGATCCACCGGCAAAGTGTACGTGTGGAAATTGTTCCTGCAACGTTGAGCAGCGAACTAGAGAATCACACGAGGCCATGAGGTTGCTGGACTTCTTGGTTGGTTTGGATGAGAACTATTCTACTGTGAGAACTCACCTCTTGTCCTTAAAACCAGCGCCAAGTCTTGGGGAAGCTTACCATGCAGTGGCAAACGATGAGCAACAGAGGAACATCAACAATGATCAACGACCCCATGTTGACGCAGCAGCTTTTCAAGGACAGGGGGAGCGCTCATCGCCCGATGATCGAACAGGCGATGGTCGTCCGAAGTGCTCGCATTGTGGCAAGCTCGGCCACTATCGCGAGACGTGCTATGACATTATTGGGTGGCCTCCCAAGTCTGCGGAGAAGAGTGACAGGCCGCGCCGTCGTAATCAACAGCAGCGCAAGTCTCGACAAGATCCTCAAGTCGCGGCTGTTGAGTCATCACACCTGAACGTACCTGGTTTGTCAGCTGAACAAGTGGAGCAGCTGAAGGCTTTTCTCCAGGCTGGTCCGCCGAGCTCTACCACACAGCCGAAAGCAAATATGTCAGGTACTTTCGATACACATTCTTTTGGTACATGGGTAATTGACTCTGGATGCAATGAACACATTGCTAAAGACATGTCTTTGTTTAATGGTGAGTTGGAGAACAACTCGGGTTTGCAGGTAAGGATTCCTAATGGTAAGGGAATACCGGTTCGTGGAGTAGGGCTTTCCAAGCTTAATAATGGCTTAATTCTACGCCGTGTCTTACATGTACCCGAATTCCAGTGCAATCTGTTATCGGTCAGTCGTCTCACAGCGGATCACCCAGTTGCTGTGATTTTTCTGAGTAATTTCTGTGTCATCCAGGACTTACACTCCAAGAGGATGATTGGGATGGGTAGGCATGTGGACGGTCTCTACTACTTGCGTGTACTTGATGGGCAGCATCCGGTGGCTTTCTCGGCACAGCAAGCATTGAAGGATTCTCAGTTATGGCATTCAAGGCTGGGACATCCGTCGTCGGCAAAACTTTCTGTTTTACAGTCTTCAATTTCCAGTACTTTGGTTACTAGCAAAGACCCATGTTTATCCTGCTTGCGAGCCAAGCAAACTCGGTTACCTTTTGTTGAGAGTTCTATTAAGACGAAATCATGTTTTGAGTTAATTCATGTTGACATATGGGGAGGCTATCATCAAGCTTCAATTACTGGTGCACATTATTTTTTGACAATCGTCGACGATTTTAGCCGAACTGTATGGGTATATCTACTCAAGACAAAGTCAGAAGTGTGTCGATATCTCCTTCTCTTTTGTAATCAGGTCAAAACGCAATATGGGGCAAACATCAAGCGTATTCAGAGTGATAATGGTCGTGAATTCACAGTCCCTGCATTGCGTGATTATTACGAACAGGAAGGAATTATATTACAGACTTCGTGCACCGATACTCCCCAGCAAAATGGAGTGGTTGAACGAAAGCACCGTCACTTGTTGGATACAGCAAGAGCTTTACGTTTCCATTCCGGATTATCGATACATTTTTGGGGTGAATGTGTTCTCACGGCGGCGTATCTCATTAATCGCATGCCTTTGTTCCCCTTAAACAATCGTACTCCATACGAGATTCTGCTTGGCGAAACACCAAAGTACAGTCACCTCCGAACGTTCGGATGCTTGGTATATGCTAAAGATACCCGTTCTGGTCTCTCGAAGTTCGAGGCACGAGGAAAGCCTGGAATATTTGTTGGATATCCTGCTGCACAGCGTGGGTATCGGGTTTTCGACGTTGATCGTCATGTCATCTATACATCCCGTGATGTATATTTTTTGGAGAATGTCTTCCCTTTTCGGAAGCTTAATTCCCAACCAGCAAATGATGGTGGCCCTGTACGTCCACCTTGGCCATTTACAGCTGTCGATGATCACAACGATGAGGATCTAGTTCACATGGTGCAAGAGGTGGCAGCCTCATTAGACTCTGACACTTTGGAATCCCCAGAGGCAGACCCGCAGCTATCACCTTCTCCCCCGCCAGTTGAGGACGCATCAAGTAGTCCTATAAATACTAGTCCACCTGCCACAGTGATGCCAAGTTCTACTCCCACAGCCATACTTGAAGACACCCCGAACTTAGCTACTGAGTCGGGAGCCACTACTGCTGCTACTACACTACCGCAGCCAGCTGATCCACAGGCCACTGCCCAGCCTGCACGACGTCATAGCACGAGGGTAACGCAGCCCCCGGCTCGTCTTCGCGATTACGCTGTGGAACTTCCGGGTCGTCATGCCAACAATGCTCACGTTCGCTACCCGTTGAGTGCTCATGTAAGCTATGATCGCCTGTCTACTTCTTACAAAGCGTACGTAGCAAAAGTCTCGTCTGTCTTCGAACCCACACATTTTTGGCAGGCTGTCAAATTCAAGCATTGGCGTGACGCCATGCAAGCTGAAATCGCAGCCCTCGAGGCGAATGGTACGTGGTCTTTACTTCATGCACCAGCAAATAAACGTATAATTCAGTGCAAATGGGTTTATAAGGTCAAGTACAAACCTGACGGCACTGTTGATCGGTACAAGGCGCGCCTGGTCGCAAAGGGGTTTACCCAAGTGGAAGGTATCGACTATCACGACACCTTCGCACCTGTTGCTAAATTGGTCACTGTGCGATGTTTAATTGCGGTTGCAGTTAGTCAGAATTGGTTCCTTCACCAGCTCGATGTCAACAACGCGTTTCTGCATGGCGACTTGGATGAAGAGGTTTATATGGCAGTTCCCCAAGGTTTTCTACGTCCCGGTGATACACGAGTGTGTCGTCTACGCAAGTCTATATATGGTCTTCGGCAAGCATCGCGAAATTGGTACCAAAAATTTTCACGTGCTTTGCTTAGTCATGGTTTTGTCCAAAGTCGAGCAGATCACTCGTTGTTTATTCATCGTGCGGGAGCTACATTTGTTGCAGCCTTGATTTACGTTGATGATGTTATTCTCACTGGCAACGATGCCCAGTTTATTCAAGGTGTGAAAGACTTCCTACATGCCCAGTTCACCATCAAGGACTTGGGCACATTGAAGTACTTTCTGGGCATAGAAGTAGCCCGTTCACGGCATGGTGTGGTTCTTAATCAGCGAAAATACGTGCTGGATATTCTCGCCGACTGTGGTCTGGAAGGCACTCGACCAGCAGCAACTCCTATTGAACAGAATCATCAGATTGGTCGTTCACCCTCGTCTCCTGCCACGGATCCGTCTAGTTATCGGCGCCTTGTTGGACGATTGCTTTACCTGACTGTCACTCGTCCGGATATTCAGTATGCCGTTAATATACTGAGTCAAGCAGTTCACAATCCCACTCAAGCACACGTGGATGCCTCAGTTCGAGTTCTTCGTTATCTTAAGCAAGCACCAGGGCGCGGATTATTCTTCCCCGCTGTCAATACCATGGATCTTACGGCTTACTGCGACGCCGACTGGGGAGGTTGCCCCATTTCCCGACGATCTACGACAGGCTATTTTGTTCGTTTAGGAGGAGCACCTATCTCCTGGAGAACGAAGAAGCAATCTGTCGTGGCTCGATCCTCCGCGGAAGCCGAGTATCGTTCCATGGCCACCACTGTCAGTGAAGTTATATGGCTTCGTTGGTTGCTTACCGAACTTGGTTATCCACCATCCTCGCCCACTCCGCTCTTCTGCGACAATCAAGCTGCTGTACATATCTCAAACAACCCGGTGTTCCACGAACGTACCAAGCATGTCGAGATGGACTGTTTCTTTGTTCGTGAGCGTGTACTTAGTCAAGATATTGTCACCTGCAAGATCGACACTCTCGACCAGCCAGCTGACGTGTTCACCAAAGGGTTAGGTTCTGAGCAGTTTCAGCGACTCATTTCCAAGCTTGGCATGTTGGACATCCATGCTCGCGCTTGAGGGGGAGTGTTGCGTGTCACGTATTACTTGTTTACTTGAGGATTAAGTAATCGTGTGTTACAAGGAGTGTGTTTCCTTGTTGTATTGGAACTCAAGTGTCATGGCTGGTTACAGCCGAGTTCCTCCTGTCTTGGTGTATAAATATAGCTTAGCTGTGAGCATGTCACAAGCAAGCATTCGTAAAAGGTCATAATACTATTCTCAGCCGTGAGCTCCTTCGAGCTCACCGTGGATTAGTCTCGCTCAATCAAGAGCGAGGATACCACGTAAAACCCTCGTCTTGTGCACTCGCCATTCCGCGTTGTCAATCTCTTCACGGAACAGCTGGGAGAGGATATTTTTAGGCTAGCAATTCTGGGACGTGGAAGCTCCGTTTCACCGTCAAATAGAAGGCGATAGACCTATTTTTTCCTTTTTGATTAACTGATCTTAATCATGAAATTAGTCAATTGTGTTCTTCACTAACCAGCGCGCGTGGAGCACACCGAGCGTGAGGTTACCGCTGTCGGTGCTGATTGGGGAATTTAACTCCTCCGGGGACCCACCTCACTTGCACTGATTTTGGTGCACTGTATCGTATCGTCTATCGGGCAAGCAAGGGCTAATAGCAAATCTGGCCCTAAACTTCCGCATCTGTATCGAACTGGTCATTGAACTTTAAAACGTACGAAAATCAATCCCCAATTTTCTTCTTCTTTTGTTGCACGATTTAGTAACTCTATCTATAAGTCCGATTCAGCCAAACACCAACAATCACTATATAGTTTTTTTGTTCATATTACTCATCTTCGTTACTAACTCGACTCGAATTCGTCGGCCAACCACTTCCCACAAATTTCTGCATGCCTTAAATTAGAATCTACGTATATAGCTCACCACAATGCATTATACTAAATCTCCTTCTTCTAGGTTAAGATCTAAACTCTTAAAATTTGATCAACAACAGTGTAGACTATCACATGTGCTGCTGCTACTACTACCACCTAACATCATCTTTGATGAAATGGAGAACAACAGGCCATTTTGGTACTTGTTGGGTATAGTATTAACCCGCCTAATACGGGCCCAAGCCCACCACAAAGCGTCTCACCTTGGGCCCAAGCTCATTATAGGGTCCACTATACCGGGAGGCGTCCAGTCCACCCGGGGGCGTCCTTTATCCGAAGGCGTCCATCATCGGGGGGCGTCCACCACCGGGAGGCGCCCATTCACCGGAAAGCGTCCATGACAACGGGAGGCGTCCACAGGATGCCTCCGACTCCTATATAAGGAGGCCAGACCCTCCAAGTAAATGGACTTCTCTCCCTTCCCTCACTTTACCACTTATGGTTCTCTCTCTAAACTCTATCTCTCTCTACGTTCTCTACACTCTATCATATATCCTATTCTAACTTGACCGTCGGAGTGTAGATCCCGGGGGCCGCCCCCGACTCTCCACGGGATTCTTCCACTCCCGAGGAGATCAGACGAGGGAGTCCGGATCAAGGTTCCACACTAATCCCCGGTACTAATCGGGGTCAAACAGTACTAATTAATCATTTTAATTAGCATTTTGGTTGGGCTAGCATATCGTTAAACCTGCTATACAAATGGCTGCTAAGCATCGTATAATACTAGACAACTTTCAGTTTTATATACATAGGACACATGGGAGTGGGACAGGACGATGGTTCCATCCAAAGCATGTGATGCAATTTTGATAGATCACAATGTGGCAACAAATAATAATCCATAGTTGGTGTGAAATATCTGGAAATGGCATTAACGTTCCACGATGCTGCTTAATTACTGCTAATAATAATTAGTAAGGGATAAGAAGGGATTACTTCGGGATTTGGGCTTGGATACAATACAACGCGTTCAGAAGAAAGTGTGGGAATGGAATTTTTTGTTTCGTTTCAGTTTTGCCCTCTGGCTGGGAAGATCAAATACAAAAAGATGGGAGGCCCACGTGACTCGTGAGATAGTGTAGAGACAGCTCATTACTTGCGAGACAGCCCATTACATGACCAATTTACAGAGATTTATATTCCCCGGCTACTTCCGTTCCTGTTTCCCAAATAAAGCTAAAAATAATCCCCCACCACCGAAGCTTCTCCCCATTTGATAATTTGGATTAGTCGGATGATTAAGAGAGTACAAAGGTTAATCCCAATCAGAGAGATCACCCAGAAAAAAATGAAAAATATCCCAAACGAGGCAAGAAGAGCAATTTCCTCGAGTGCTCATCAGTCACATCCCAAACCATAAATATACCCAATCCTTATGTAGTTTTAATAGGTACTTAAACCACGTCAAGTTAAGCTGCGAACTTTTGGAAGCAAGAAAAGTAATGATCATTCGTCTTTTCAAATTGTGGATGGAGATTTGCAAAGCAAAAGGTTGAGTTTTTTTCCAGAAATAGCACCTTTAAAAAAAAATTTACAAAACTAGCACCCTCCCAAAAATATTTACAAAACTAGCACCCTTTTTTATTGACCGCACCCTTGTGGTGCGTTTTACAAATAAACCGCATCCTCCAGATGCGTTTTATATGTAAACCGCACCTGGAGGGTGCGTTCTATTCTGGTGGGCCTAAAACGCACCTTGGCCATGCGTTTTCATGTCTGGCCTACATAAAACGCATGGCCGAGGTGCGGTTTAGGCCTGACCTACCCAAACCGCAGCTTAGTGATGCGGTTTATTCCTCCAAGAACAAACCGCATTGCTAAGGTGTGGTTTGGCCATGTAGACCGCACCCCCCAAGTGCGGTCTACGTGTCAATAATTTTCCGACACAACGACACAGCCATGCAGAGAATTATTGACGTAGGCCTGCATGGTAGACTAAAACCGCACCCTAGAGGTGCGGTTTTCATCATTTTTTCCCCTATATAAGACTTGCCGGAAAACCTCTACTCTTCACACCTCTCATTCTCTCTTTCATTTTTCTGTTGTATATCTATATTTATTTAGTGTGTTTGCGATTAAGATTAACTCGTAAGTTTATTTTGTGTTACTTTTTATGCCATTAAGATTAGGGGTGGGATTCGGTTTTTCGGTAAACGGTTTACCGTTTTACCGAACCGTTTACCGACGGTAAACGGTAAACCGTTTACCGACGATATCGGCGATCGAGCGTGAGCTGGGGTGTATCGGTTTACCGAATCCGGTATCGGTATTTACCGAACCCAAAACGGCGTCGTTTCATTTTTCCCCCAAATCTATACCCTAATTCCTAAAACCTAGCCGCCAGCCCGCCCTTCTCTTCTCTTCTTCGTTCGCGCAGAGACTGAGAGACCACCAGAGAGCCGCCTCTATCTTCTTCTCGTATTCGCCGGCCGTTCCTTCTGCTGACGACGGCGACGAGCAGCGCAGCGATTCCCACGGGCCACGACGGCGACGACTATCCATCCCGCTTCCCTCGCTGACGACGTTCGTTCCTTCTGCTGACGACGGCCGTTCCTTCTGCTGACGAGTGACGACGGCCGTTCCTTCTGCTTTCGCCGGCCGTTCCTTCTGCTGACGACGGCCGTTCCTTCCAGCTCACAAAATGAAGGAAAAAACTAAGAAAAATCAAAATATCACAACATATTTCCCACTAATAGAAATTCGGTTTCGGTAAATTTCGGTAAACCGAACCGAAAACCCGCCCCTACATCGCCATTGCGGTAATTCGGTAAACCGGTTTGCAACCGTTTACCGGTAATTCGGTAATCGGTAAACCGGTTGCAAATCGGTATCGGTAAACGGTAAACGGTTTTGCCAGTGTCGGTATACCGAAACCGGTAAATTCGGTAACCAATTTACCGTTTACCGACCGATTCCCACCCCTAATTAA
Source organism: Linum tenue (assembly GCA_946122785.1). NCBI lineage: Eukaryota > Viridiplantae > Streptophyta > Magnoliopsida > Malpighiales > Linaceae > Linum > Linum tenue. Next base: position 63,033,522 of record CAMGYJ010000007.1, on the reverse strand, counting down.
GATTAACTCGTAAGTTTATTTTGTGTTACTTTTTATGCCATTAACATTAACTCGTAACTTTATTTTGTGTTACTTTTTATACCATTAACATTAACTCGTAACTTTATTTTGTGTTACTTTTTATGCCATTAACATTAACTCGTAAGTTTATTTTGTGTTACTTTTTATGCCATTAACATTAACTCGTAACTTTATTTTGTGTTACTTTTTATGCCATTAACATTAACTCGTAACTTTATTTTGTGTTACTTTTTATTGTTATTTGTGATTTGTGATTTTTATGATATTAACTAAACTACGGTTTGTTTGTGTGCAGATGGCATTCCGTCAGTTAACGCTTGGCTTACGGTGGAATGGTTACACGGAAGAGACCGGAAAGGGGGCCACCTACGTCGGTGGCAATTTTCAGAAAATAACGGTCGGTACCAGACCGAAGCTTGAAGACCTCCATCAAATATGCACTGACGTTACTTGCATGGATGGCACGAGGAGGGTAGATCGTATGGTGTACCGATACCCAAACAGAGCAACTGGGTCATTGTGGCATGAGGAATATACCATAACCACTCAAGATGACGTAGATTCCATGCTCGAATTCTTGAGGTCCAACAAATTGGCCAAAGCCGAGATGTTCGTTTACACCGAGCCAGCCGTTGGTGTTGGAGGTCATTCTGGACACGGTCAAACATCTGGTATCCATGGTGGAGGTGAATTATATGACGATCATCCCTACCAAAGTTACCATGATCCTCATTCTTATTTTCAGTACCAAGATGGAGGGCAAGGTGCAGGCCATCATCAATCTTTCTTGTCATATGAAGAAGAAGTTCAACCGGACGTCCCCAACCAAGCCCAGTACAACTTCCATTCAGGCAGCGGTAGTTTTCACGACTACCATTATGGAGCTGATGAAGGTGCCTTTCATGAGCAGGATCAGATGGATGCTGCCACACCAGCACCAGTCAGCGACCCCTCTGATGAAGAAGGAGAGAACAACGTCAGTGCAGACAGCTCAGACCCTCTTGAAGGTGCTGATGATTCAGCACCAGATTCAGATTCAGATAATGATCATGATGTGGCTCCTGACCGTGTACCAGTCCCCTACTACACTCACATTCCAGACGACAATTGGATGGTCGACAGCGACATGGAGCCGCCAGAGGTCCCAATATGGGGCCCACTCACTGGGTTTACGAAGGGCCAACAATTTGGCTCGAAGAAGGAGGTGCGGCACGCCCTTGAGACTGAAGCAATGACTCGGCATTTTGAATGGCACACAACTCATTCCAACACCAAAAGGCTCATAGTCAGATGCCGTAATCATCACGAGGGGTGCAATGTTAGGATTCGGGCCATCAACAGCAAGAGACACGGCAACTGGGTCATATCCCGTGCGGTCAACACACACACATGTGTGTCATCCATAACTTCCCAATGCCATCGACAGTTGAAATCCAGGGTGGTAGCTGCGGCTGTCAAGCATCTGATTGAGGCCGAACCGGATCTGAAGGTGAAAGTCATAATTGCTGACATTGCAAGTCGTTATGGTTATAGGATTAACTATAAGAAGGCGTGGCATGGAAAGCAGAAAGCTCTGGTCGCCGTCTTTGGTGATTGGGAAGAATCATATGCATTCCTTCCCAGGTTAATACTGGCATTGGAGGCGTCTAACCCTGGGACCGTGTTCTCCCCTCGATACCAAGATGAAGAGATACAACCCCCAGAGGCAGGTAACGAACGCCATTTTCGCAGACTGTTTTGGCATTCAAGCCTTCTATTGATGGTTTTGGCTTTTGTATCCCTGTGATTACTGTGGATGGTACATTCCTTACCGGCAAGTACATTGTCAATGAATAATAATTTAAAGAGGTACATACATATTATCGTAAAACAAACATACTAAATTAATTAACATAAATAACATTGTCAATGAATAATAATTTGAAGAGGTACATACATATTATCGTAAAACAAACATACTAAATTAATTAACATAAATAACATTGTTAATGAATAATAATTTAAGTAGAAACATACATATTCAAATGTTTGGTAAATAATTTAATCGTATTAGTTGTTTTAAATAATTTAATCGAATACAAAGCAACACTCGTTAGACTCTTAGAAGAGGTATACATCTTCTTAGAAACGCAGTCTTTTTGACAGAAAAAGGGGGGATCCGAGGATCTCTTAATACCCGATTTTCCCAGGTAATGGGAGGATATAATAATCGCTTAAAACCTCATTTCCTTAGACGTGCATCTCTTTATAAAGAGTCGAAGTAAGTGGCGCTATGTATTCGATTAAATTATTGAAAACAACCAACACGATTAAAAAATAAACATAAATTTATTTTATATTACACTAGGCACATTAACAAAATAAAAGAAGGACAAATGGTGAAGAATTGTATGTACCGGGTGATCGTTCCAAACATCCCTTGACCGATGGTTGGGTTGGTCGTACAAGTCGGTTGGATCCACCGGTCCTTGCTCGAGATAATACCGTTGTTGTATATATCGACGTCCTCCCCAACCTACGAGAAAATAACAATGAGGTTAGTACATAGATTAATTAAAAAACTTATAACAACAACAAAAATTAAACCAGAATAATGAGTACATACCGCTTGAAATTCATCAACATAAACTCCTTCTCCTTGCCACCAATCGGCCATTTTTTCGGAGTAATTCGGACAGAGCTTCGGCTCAACTCGGAGGGTTTTGAGGAAAAAACCTAAGAAATGTTTTCTGATGGCAGATCGGACTTAGCCGCAACCAACAGACCACTATTTCCTAGGCTTTTGGGAGGGGAGGGTTTAGAGAGATAAATTGTAGAGAGAGAAGGAAGAATGGGTTGTGGTGTGAAGAAATGAGAGGGGGAGGGAGGGTATTTATACCCATCAGACCGCACCCCCAGGGGGCGGTCCGGTAATTTTGCACTAAGGGAAACCGCTGCCTCCCAATGCGGTTTGCACTTCCCTAGGCTTGACCGCATCTCGGGCGTGCGTTCTGGGATCCTTGGCGCGGATCGCTCCGCTGGCAGGCGGTCCACCGTCAGATCGCATCTCCATCTGACGGTCTTGAAGACCGTTCCGCAGCTGCTCTGGATCGCTGCGCTGGCGTGCGTTTCGGCCTGGAGACCGCACCTCCATGATGCGTTCCATAAAAATAGGTGTTATTTCTGTCAATTTTTTCATATGTGTGCTAGTTTTGTAATTTTTTTTAGGGTGCTATTATTGGAAAAATCTCTAAAAGGTTTGCTAGCCACAAAATGGGGTATAGTTTAGAGAGGGTAATGACTCAAGATATATAGATATCGATAGTAACAATAATCCAACTCAATTGTTTGGACGATGCCAACTTTGTGGTATTATATTTGTTAGAGAGTAGATTATCACCGAGATGAAACTTAATAACTGAGTAAAAAACATTAAATTACGTATCCCAATACAACATACAAAATCCACCAACCCTTCAAAATGAAATTCATCATACAAAATCCATCTTCAATTTTTGCTTGCTCAAAATAGTTGATTTTGAGTTTTTGACCAAAAGACCATCGGGTAACAACTAACAACCAGTGAAAACGTCAGCGTATTATGTTACTAGTGATAGGGCTGGCATTTCGGTTTGCGGTTAGCGGGTAACCGCTGGTTTTAACCGAAAACCGCCGGTTACCATCTAACCGAAAACCGACCGGTTACTTTGACGGTCGGTGGTCGGATGGGAAAAGGAAGGGGTCGGTTGACCGAGTAACCGATGGTAATTAACCGCGGTTATCCGACTAACCGGGCCAACCGAGACCCACATTCACCTTCCCCAAAATATGTCCAGATTCATTCTCATTCCCAAATCTTAAGTAAAAAAAACCCCAAATAGGGAAGAAGAAGAAGCAGATCTACATCCGTTGCCGCCGCCGTTCAGATCTCCTTCTCTCGCCATGGCTTCCGCGTCTTGCTCCGTCATCGCTTCCATCCCCACAAGCTCCGAATTCGCCCGCAGGCTCTCCGCCGTGATGAGCCCTTTCTCGGAGTCGCAGAGTAACTGAAACCCTCCGCAGAGCTCCTTTACGAAACCCTCCACGTCGAGCTTCTCCGCCATCACCGGCATCAGGTCTTCGTACTGGGTTTTGTTGTTGATTGGTAGACTGTTTTCCGTTGGGGATTTTTCTTCTTCTTTCTCTCCGATCTTTTTTTCTTCTTCCACTTTGATGAGACTCTAGGATACGGTCAAAACAGGGGAGTTGAGAACGAAAATGGGGGAGGCGCCGCGGTAGAACCCTAGGATGCCCTTCTCGTGGAAGGTCTTGACGACGGCGTCGAGGGTTCCGGCGTAGATCTGGGAGGCTCCCTTGGTCTGGAGCTTGGTCTTAACGGCGTCGAGAGGGAGGAGGCAGAAGTAGGTGAAGGCGCCGGCGAGTCCGCCCCCGCCGGCTCCGATGAGGGCTCGCTCGAAGACGGAGAGTTTGCTGATTAGGGATTTGAGCTTGGCGGGGGTGGTGAGGGTGGTTCGGTGGTGGGAAGATTGTTGATGGGATGTGGATAAGGAGATGGAACTGGAGGCGAAAGGGAGGGTTCTAGGGATGGGTTTTTGTGGGTTTTGGGGTGGGGACTTGGGATCTGGGAAGGGAAGCTCTGGGCAGCAAGGGTTTCTCTCTTGAAAGGAAGAAGAGGAATTGAGAAGAAAGGAGAAGAAAGGAAGAAGAAGAATCGAGAAGTGAGTAAGTGGTCCAGATTTTTTATTTCTTTTAAATTTTTTTTTTTTAGGAAAGGTATTTTTCGGTTGGCCGGCTAACCGAGCATTAAATCGAAACCGACCGGTCGGTTGACCGGCTAACCGTGTCACTCTCACGGTCGGTGGTCGGCAGCTCTAGGGGGTGGTTCGGTTTAACCGATAACCGGGTTTTCGGTTAAACCGAAACCGACCGGTTGACAGCCCTAACTAGTGATATGGATTCCATTACTAATCATTGTACGCTCCTTTTCTTAATGGCAGAGGTTAAGAGCTAAAACTAACACACACATTCAGTAACATGGATCCACGTGGTCGTGGTGGGCCACATGAGCGCGTGTTTCAGAACACAACGCGTATGCGAGTGGGGAAAAGCCTGCAAATGACCACAGGCCTCAAAGGTCACAGCTCAGTCGCCTCGCCTCGCCCCGCACATAATCCCCCATTCCCATCTCTTTCTTTCTCCTTTCCAATCCTTTCTTCCTCCTCTGGAAAATATATAACCATACAAACCTCACATTCTTCCCCAATCTAACACCGATTGTCTGTCTCTCTCTGAACTTCACCTCTCAGTTTCTGCTGCAAGGGAGAGGAGTGAGTTCTTGCATTACCGCGTTTCTGTTACTTCTTGCTCGCCTTTTATTGCAACAATGGCGGCAGCTTCGGCTAGGGTGGATCTGGACGGGAAGCCAATCAAGCCGATGCAGATATGCATGATCGGCGCCGGAGGCTTCATTGGCTCGCACCTGTGCGAGAAGGTCCTGGCGGAGACGCCGCACAAGATCTTGGCTCTGGATGTGTACAACGACAAGATCAAGCACCTCCTGGAAGGAGATAACGCGTCCTTCACTGAGCGGATTCAGTTCCACCGCATCAACATCAAGCACGACTCTCGCCTTGAAGGCCTCATCAAGATGTCAGATCTGGTAAGAATCGTTTCGCCATTTTCTATTGCACTCTTCTCGTTTCATTCAAGCTCTGTTCCCGAAATGCATGCGTTTAGGTTTTCCTTCTCTGTTTCGCTTTGTTTGCTTGCTGCCTGCTAATGAAGCGGCGGAATTGTTTCCCCGGCGCGGTGCAGGTCATAAATCTGGCGGCGATCTGTACCCCGGCTGATTACAACACTCGTCCGTTGGACACGATCTACAGCAATTTCATCGATGCGCTCCCTGTGGTAAGTTGAATCCGGATTCGAACTTCTTCGAGAATCGAACATGCATTCTCTGTAGGGAAATTTAGTTACAGTAGTCGTTTCTTCATAAGATCAGCCTGAATTGACAGTTTTGGTAAAGATATAGTGGTTGGAAGTTGATGTAGCCGAGTTTTTTTTGTCAATTTAGGTGAAGTACTGCTCTGAGAACAACAAGCGTCTCATTCACTTCTCGACTTGTGAAGTGTATGGTAAAACCATTGGGAGCTTTCTTCCCAAAGACAGTCCTCTTCGTGAGGTAAGCCTTCGCTTTCCTCTCACTTTATTTCACTCCCCCTTTTCACAACTGTTATCCTCTTGATTAGTTGCCGACATTTATCAATGGCGTTTTCATCTTTAGATTTCTTGCTTTACGGTCACGTGTTGTTTAGGCACTTTTGGCTTGGAAGGCATATATGCTAATTTTATATTTTGGATTGTGTCACCAATCTGGAATCTTGTTTGGAGCACCGACTGTATGCCCTCTCGATCTAATTAGCCTCTCCTTAACCAACATGGGATTGACTAGTGTTATGTGTGTAGAATGTGAGTAGGTGATTACTAAATGTGGGGGATCTGTTGGGTTGTTTCTACCTTGTAATCTGGATTCATTGTCCTTCTCATTTTTTGTCTTCCTTTATCTCTGTACATAATTCACTGAATTTGTTGTGCTTGGCTGCTTCTTGTACTGCCAATGTCAATCCAATTCCAAAGAATGCTCTGTACCCTATGGTGGTCATACTTGTAGCTTAAGGACAGTATTATTTGTCATGCTTGCTGGATTGGTGTACATTCTTTGTTTATCCGGATTCCGGATACAACTGTCTTTATCGGAGGCTAAATGACTCCCTTAGTGTCTGGGGTAGATAATTGTAGTAGTTAGCTCGTCTGATCGTGTGTGTCGAAGAACATTACTCCCAGTTTTCTTATGTCATATTCTAGCTGCTCTTCATTTTTTTCTGTGCACTGGTAGTCGCAGTGAATTATTTGGCCCTGTGTGTTACTTGCTTCATTATCTATTCTGTGCAATTTCATTGACTTGCTTGCTAGAACTGATCTCTTTTACCCTTTTCCCACTATGTTAGGATCCTGCCTACTATATCCTAAAAGAAGATGAATCGCCTTGCATCTTTGGCTCAATTGAGAAGCAAAGATGGTCTTATGCATGTGCCAAGCAGTTGATTGAAAGGCTGATATATGGTAAGCATAATCGCTTATTGTTTATCTGGCCATTTATAATTCTTCAAAGCATTTTCTTTTCTAATTTTTTCTTTCCTTCTATATCACAGCTGAGGGTGCTGAGAATGGCCTCGAGTTCACTATTGTGAGGCCATTCAACTGGATTGGCCCCAGGATGGATTTCATTCCTGGCATTGATGGCCCGAGTGAGGGTGTACCCAGGGTTTTGGCATGCTTTAGCAATGTAAGTTTCTAGCTTGGCCTACTCTGGGAATTAGTAGTGCCTGTGGCAATAGCTTTGCTCTCACCGTTTAGCAAGGTTCTTGATTGTGTGGGTTTAATTTTACATTTACTTTCAGGCTCTCCTACGACGTGAACCACTTAAGCTTGTAGATGGTGGCCAATCTCAGAGGACATTCATCTACATCAAAGATGCCATCGAAGCAGTTATGCTTATGATTGTATGTCATGATGATTCCCTTTCTTTCTTCCCACATCTCCCCCCACCAAAAAAATAACATGGCAAAGTGCTCAATATTCTGTTCATATGTTATTTCATACAGGAAAATCCTGCCAGGGCTAATGGCCACATATTCAACGTGGGCAATCCTAACAATGAAGTAACTGTTAGGCAGCTTGCTGAAATGATGTCAGAGGTGGGGGAGTTTTTCTCTGAACTTGGTTGATAGTTTGTTCTATTCTTTCGAAATGTAGAGCTAATAGTCTAATACAATTGTTTATCCACAGATCTATGCCAAGGTTAGTGGTGATGCTGCTTTGCAGTCACCAACAATGGATATCAGCTCGAAGGAATTCTATGGAGAGGGATATGACGATAGTGACAAGAGAATCCCAGACATGACCATAATCAATAGGCAACTCGGTACTACTTCTTGCTTTGTTTTACTTGAAACTTCTTTAATGACATTACTTTACATTTGCTCACATTTACAATTCCTCTTGGCTAATCATATTTCTTAGTAGAAAAAGAAAATTGTTATTACCCCAAACCAATTTGGCGACTGGTCCCTGGAACTAATTTGTGAAAACACATTAGAAGATTCATATAATATAAGAGCTGGAGTCTTATTGTATTTTGAGTTTCCCTTTTCTTGTGATTTTATCAAAACGACGGTTTCTTGTCTCAGGTTGGAACCCAAAGACATCGCTGTGGGACTTGCTGGAGTCGACTCTCACCTATCAGCACAGGACATATGCCGAAGCTATTAAGAAGGTTATAGCGAAACCCACAGTGAGCTGAAGAAATACGTAAGAGAATGTTTGAACTATACTCTTCTGAGGAAGTGCCACAATTCATTGTAATGAAATCCTTTTGAGAAAGTCCGACTTTATAGTTTGATCCCTCCCTCATATAGGCTTATGGTTTTATTTTTTTGTTCTTTTGCCCCATTCTGGGGTTTCCTTTTGGTCTTGCCTAGCAATCAGCAAGAGTCCAGTGTAGTAAGAAATACGTTTCGTTCGTACGGGAGGCCGTTAGTTCTGGACATAGTTATGAATGTGCTGCTGTTCTGTTAATGCCATAAACTTGTAAGTGGAGCTTTCGAGCTTTTGGGCTGTTGCTAGGTAAAAGAAGGGAGGAGATGTACAAGTTGGTTGAGTTGTTCAGATGGAATGTTTGCTCTTTGCTTGCCAATATAATTCCTCTCTGTATTCTGCTTCTTCAGGAATGTTTTGTATGAAGGAATTTGTTGACTCTGTATGAAGGTTAACTTCTTTATATTGTTTGCATTATAGTGCTTCCTGATTTCCTTGTGATTTCTTCTTTATATAGTGCTTGAGGTTGTGCGAGTGCCTTGGCTGTTGATTCGATCGAAGATTCTCTGATTGTAAACTTCCTGTTTTAGCAGCTACTGCGTCGTGCCTATTGCTACGTTGTTGGACATTACCTTCTCCATCAATCTCGTCTTTCAGGTGACTGTTTCCTTTGGTGGCGATTGTCTCTTCCTCCTCGCATCTCTTGTTCATTGTTCTCCCATGGAGAAATGCTTCTTCCGACGCGATTGTCTTCTGGATCTTTTGGTCTTGTTCCACATTGGACATTTAGACTTTCGTTTCTCCCTGCTTGCACAACTCTACACTCCTTGTCGAGTTTAGGGGGTCTACATTTGCCCCCATACCCTTCTTTCGTAGAGATTTACACCCTCTTCCCACTTCCAGTGTGCAGGAGGGTTGTGCAATTCAATATAAATCCATAGGCTAAATTACACGTTTGGTCACTCAAATTACACAAATCTTTCATGTTTGCCACCCAAATTACTTTCCTTTCTTATTCGCCACTAACTTTACAAATCGTTTCACCGTTAGTCACCGACCGTTAGTCTCCGTCAGGCTCTGTTAACACCTTCAGTTTTTTGATGACGTGACAAACAGAACTGCTGATTGGACTGTTAACTTAATGACGTGTCAATTTAAAAATAAAAAAATAAAAAAATAAATTAGCACCCATTTTCATCTTCTCACTCCCATGTGGAAGGAATTAAATTTAAGAACTCCATTAACACCTGTAAATAAACACAGGGGGAGCGAACTCAGCGAAGGACCGAATCCGCAAAGCCCTTCGTTCCCGAAGAAGCCTTGTCGGCCGAAATTCTTTGCCAACCCATCGGGGACTCTTCCATACAGCTTGTGGTTGGACAGATTCAGCTCTTTTAATCCGGGGATGGAACCGGAGATGTTTGGAATTTCGTCCGGTGAGCTCGTTGTTCTGGAGCCAAAGAGTCAACAGTTTGGTCATATTTACAATTTTCGAAGGGATTAAACCGCCGAGGTTGTTGTCCGATAAGCCTAAACGGAGGAGTCGATGGAGGGAGGAGATCGACGGATGGATCTCGCCGGTGAAGTCGTTCCCGGCGAGGTAGAGGAGCTTGAGGTTGGAGCAGTTGGTGATCGGTGAAATGGTCCCATCGAGGCAGTTGTCGTGGAGGTCGAAGCAAGCAAAACGGTGCCATTGGTGCTGTTGCATCTCCGTGCAGGCGAAATTACAGAACCAGATCCGCCGCCAAGTCCGAGGCTGGAGCTCCCAGCCGCAGCAGGAGATCCAGCGATGACGCTTTTGGGGAGGGAAGTGAGCAGCTTCAGCTTCAAATCGAGGGTCCTCTCCTCTTATTCGAGTGAATAATTGGAGAAATCATCATTGGAAGAAGAGAGATCGACTTCCGCCTGCAGGTATGTGTTTTTGGTGGAATTTATATGTAATCGAGGTTGTGCTTGTGACCCTAGCGGTACATCTTCTCGCTGCGGAGTTTCTGGCCGTAGGAAGTCTTTGGACCAGTGAGGGTTTGGGACGGAGCTCAAAGCGAATGCCTCTTGGTCTTCATCCTCAAGGCATAGGCAGGGATTCATCGGCGGTGATTGAGCCGACGACGGGAACGGAGACTGGATCGGCGAAGACGGCTAGAATAGATTGCTCGCATACGAGGACGCTGCGGCTTGGGGGAAACCGATGGGGAGATCGTCGACTGGTCAAAGCGACGAAGCCCACGACGGAAGCGATTCGCGAGGTGCAGAGCGAGAGGATGAGGATGGAGTGCTAATTAATTTTTTTTATTTTTAAATTGACATGTCATTAAGTTAACGGTCCGGTCAGCAGTTATGTTTGCCACGTCATCAAAAAACTAACGGTGTTAATGGAATCTGACGGAGACTAACGGTCAATGACTAACGGTGAAACAATTTGTAAAGTTAGTGGCGAATAAGAAAGAAAAGTAATTTGGGTGGCAAATATGAAAGATTTATGTAATTTGAGTGACCAAATGTGTAATTTAGGCTAAATCCATAGGATTCTTGAAAATTCCCCAATTTTCTGCCGTTTTTTAAGTTGAGGAGTGAAGTTCAAGTAATCCTTAACTCACAAGAATTTCCGTATACATCATCAAAAGCAACATGCAAAGTGGTCTCCACTGTCGAGACATGAACACAATCAATTAGCAGTGTACTTCTACCTGTTGACAGACTGGTGGCACAGTTCTTCCATTAGTTTAGAGTTTAGACAACTAGTACCCACGAAACAAAATGATTACTCTTTTCTTTGAGCACAAATCGCATTTGTAATTTGTTACTCTGGTGTCAATGTCTTCTTCTACCTTTTCTTTAGCTTTTACCAACTTATCATTAGTCTCCGAAACGTAAGCCCAGCAAAAGATTAATGCTCAATCATGGATCCCCAAAAGAGTCCGACCCATGGCCCGAGGAATGAAAATGAACCGCCCCATGAGACAACCTTGATTTACCCGTTTCTGGGCCTTCTGAGTTCTGCGGCCTATGATTACTCTTCGACAGTCTTCTCTCTTCTCTCTCTCTCTCTCTCCTCTCTCCCTGAGTTCTGCGACTTCTGCCTATGATTTACCCGTTTCCGTTTTAATCTCACTTCACCATCAGTTTCTTTCCCGGACTTTTCTGACTTTGACTCCCTTTCCAGTCTTTCATTAAAAATCACCTTTCTTCCCTCTCTCTGCAAGCCGTTCCTTTCCCTTTTGTGGGCATCCTTCGAATTTTCTATTACGATGTGCCAGGGGGTGGCCGGGTGCTCTGTTTTCGTGGGTTGTTTGGTGGTTGGTCTTCTTGTAGCCAAGCAAATTCTGCTCTTTTCATGGTCCAAAGCTAAGCAATAAGCATTTTTACCTCCTATTTGATTAATAAAAAAACTCGAGTGAGGGCGAGTTGGTGTTTCTCTTAGCTGTAAAGAGAGGTCCACAAATGGCGATTCCTCCACGTCCCCCACCTCTCTACTCCCTTGGACCTTCGTCTGCTGCTGCTTCTTATATCTGTCGTCAATGGTGTTTCCTGCATTTTTTCCGCTTGCCCTTCTTGTTCCTTTTCTCTTTGCTTTCCCTGTTGGCAGCGGGCACCATGATGTAGAAGGAACCCATTTAGTTGATCTTTGTGGCAGGGGATGGGATCAACCATGCTAGTTGGGTAGAATTACTCCCCTTGTTTATTGTTTGTCAACCTAAGTTGCCCAACTGCAACTGAGATAGGAGAAGAAGGGTTTTGTTGGCTTTTGGGGAGAGCTTTTTGCTACAATGGCATCTGCTGGGAAAGTTACTGCCTTTCGCAGAGAGGGCAATGAATGGTACCTACCTTTTTTTTCTCGTGATCTCATTTGTGATACGCATTTATTTATCTGCAGCTTTTGGGTAATTATTTCACTTACTACGCGCTAGGCCTGTGCTAATTTTAGTAAATTTCTCAGTCTGCACCCCTATGCAGTCTGCCCTCTCCTTGTTAAACTGATGCAACTTTATTGTCCACTGTTTAATCGTTAATAATATTAATTAGCTGTTTGATCATCAACCTGCCAGCAGTTTAACATCACAGCTTAGAACGGTAGTTGCCTAGTTAGCTGGAACCATTTGAGCATAATATACTTGATTCTCCAATGTCTTGCAGGTTCTGCCAGTCTGGGTTGCCCAGCGATATAATTGTTACTGTAGATGGAGTTCAGTTCAATCTTCATAAGGTAAAGGGTCAAAAACTTCCCCTTCTGCAGAATCTCCAGGCTCAATAGTTAAAAAAAAAAAACTTATTTTGCCAGCTCTTTTGTGCATATCAGTATATATGTACAAGACCCTTGTCTGATTTTCTCTTTTGCTTTGCATTTGTTCGTGAAAGTATTTACCTTCCTTGTTTATACTTTGAGATGAACACATTTGAGGGTTGCTAATTGTTTTTTAAATGGGGACTTCTTTGAATAGGTCAGCTTGATTTCTTAATCTCAATCAGTTTTCGAGCAGTAGTGATGGAGACAATAATTGCCATCCACCCTTATGATTTAGTTTAGCTACTAGTATACCGCAGGTATAACTACCTTGCTTCTAAAGATAGCTTTGAAATTTCCTAGTGATTAGGAAAGTGTGCAGGGCTTACTATTCTAATCTCTAATCTGACAGTCTACAAGACAGATAGATTGCATTCGGTTCTGCCAGCTTGAGCATCTATTGTGGCTACATTTGTTAATTGCATTTTTGTCTTAAGCAAAGCAGTTCTAAGTGCAATTGTAAATTTTAAAATTAATCAATGATACAAATTACAGAGTTCACTATCTGAAGATGCAATCTCAAGTATTTAGCTATTGTTCCTCATGACCTCATATATTAATACTTATGGATTTAGTGCAAGAAACCATTTCACAAGTTTGTGCTGTTGAACTGTACTCTCATGATGTTTCTAACATGTTCTTCAATTTCTCCAGTTTCCACTAGTATCTAAGTGTGGGAAGATATCTGAAATCTGTGAGGCATCTCCTGACAAGAAGACCTTGATTACAGAACTCGAAGAATTCCCTGGAGGTCCTGATCCTTTCTTGATCGCTGTGAAATTTTGCTACGGCATGCGAGTGGAACTGTCACCAAGAAACATAGTAATGATCTACTGTGCAGCTGACTACCTACAAATGACAGAAGAGCTTGGAGAAGGCAACTTACTATCAAAATCAGAGAACTTCCTTCACAAGAATGTACTTCAGAACTGGAAAGACTGTATATTGGCTCTCCAAAGTTGCAATCCAGTTTTGCCGAATGCTGAGCAACTCGGAATCATAACCAAATGCTTGAATGCCATATCTCTGATGGTTTCTACAGACCCTAGCTTGTTCGGATGTCCCATGATGATGTACGGTACCTTGCAGAGCCCAGGTGGCAGCATCTTATGGAATGGAATAAACACTGGAGCAAAGATAAGGAGTAACTAATCAGACTGGTGGTTTGAAGACATTTCATATCTAAACGTGACTATGTTCGAGAGACTTGTCAAGGTGATGTGAAATCGAGGTACAAGGCCAGAGAATCTTGCTGGTGCAATAATGTATTATGCCAAGAAGTACCTACCAGGTTTAAGCCGATGGCAGAGTGAACAAAGTAGTAGTAAAACTAGAACGGTTGCTAGTCTTAGCTTGACTCCTGCTGTTGTTGACCAAAAGGTGTTAATAGAGACGATTGAAAAGCTTCTTCCAGAAAAGAAGGGGAAATCATTTTGCAGGTTTTTGCTAGGTCTGCTTCGTGTTGGGCTGATAGTAGGTGTGAGTCCGAGGTGCAAGGAGTCTCTAGAGAGGAGAATAGGGTTGCAGCTGGAGTTGGCTTCCCTAGTTGGTCTTCTTATTCCGAATTATTCGCGTTCTGATACTCTCTATGATACTGATTGCATAGACCGTGTTGTTCATCACTTCATGTCTTCAGAATCAGGGATACCCTCATTCTCTCCTGCATCTATGGACTTGGGGAAAACATCACCTCCATTAGATCCATTGAGGAAAGTTGGAAAACTGATGGATGATTATCTTGCTGAAGTTGCTTTTCTGATGTGAATCTGAAACCTGGGAAGATCCGTTCGCTTGCTGAAGCTCTTCCAGAATCCTCTAGACCGTTCCACGATGGGCTGTACCGAGCATTGGACATATATTTCAAGGTTGGGATTTAACTTGATCCTGTCGAATGAAGTGAACTCTTTCTTTCCAGCTTTTCCTAAAAGTTAAATGAAATACCTTCCCCATTTGCAGGCGCACCCCTGGCTACCTGAGAGAGAAAAGGAGGAACTCTGCAACATCATCGACTACCAGAAACTCTCGATCGATGCCTGTTCTCATGGTTCCCAGAACGAGCGGTTACCACATAGGACAGTTCTTCAAGTGCTCTACTTTGAGCAGATGCAGTTGAGAACAGCTCTTGCTGGGTGTCTCCATGTCTTTGATACAGAAAGCAGGCCAGAACCAGCAGGGCCATTGCCGGGCCAGATTGTACAGAGAGATATGTGTGTGACCGTGGTGAGAGAGAACCAGGTCCTGAAGGGAGACATGGAGAACATGAAGTCTAGAGTTGGGGAACTCGAGGAAGAGTTCAGCAGAATAAAGCAAGGAATGAGGAGAAGGTGACAAAATCCCAGAGCTCTCTCAGTTCTCCTCGTTTGGCTGCCAGGAGAATCGGATGTAAAGTTACTCCCTCGATCTTCAGATGCACAGCCTCTTTGTGGTAATAGCAGTGGACGTCTGGACGACACACGCCAAGAGCATTGGTCGAGCAGCAACAACCACTTTCTCCCCAGGGTTCCGGACACAGGAAGAGCTTCTCCTTGGTCTGAAAGGAAGAAGTCCACTTGGTGGACTATCCAAGTCCAAGGAGTCGCTGAAAATTTTACAAGAAGATTTCATGTTAGAACGCAATATGCTCCAACCTAAATCTGTATTGTTAGAGCCATGGATGATGGAAAATAACATTAGATTTAGAATGGAGCTACCACAGTTCACACTACACGCATTTTGTAAACATTTTTAGAAGGAAAAGCCATATATGTATGTCTTTATCGTCATTATTTTCCTCGCGTTGTTCTTTCCCAGTTTCTGCTGAGACGTTTATATTCAATATAAAAAAGTTTATGATCGGAAGAACAACGAAGTCGCTTTGGCCGAGTGGTTAAGGCGTGTGCCTGCTAAGTACATGGGGTTTCCCCGCGAGAGTTCGAATCTCTCAGGCGACGATTTATTTTTTCTGTTCTTCATTTTTGAAACGGCACGTATTTGTGCGTTTTTACATAGTAGAGTCGATCGCACCACACACTCGAAAACCTAGGACCTCCGCGCGCCGGAACTACTTCCTCTCAAAATCTTTCCTCTGCTGATTTTCGTCTTCTCTCGCGTTCTCAAAGTACCACCGAACTATTGGCTTTGCATCTGTATCCAACTCGTCGTCTCTCCGATCATCTTTTAGGGAAGTCGCTTACGGAGGTTTTCTACGCTAATGGCGATTGCATCTTCTTCCGCCGGCTGCTTCCGACCATCGTCTCTCTCCGACGAAGCCATTTCCCACAACCAATCCGTTGCCGTTGCGTACAAAGCTAAGATCTTTTGTTGCCGTATACCGTCAGTCAATCTCAGAATCAAGCTATTAGTCTCATCGTCCCACTTGCACGGTCATTCCGCCGCTGACTCTTCCTCCTCCAGCTTCCGCAGCGGAATCAAGTGTCTGAACTCGGAGTCAGTTGTCAATCCGGTCGAGAACTCGTTGGAAGACGAGGTTGTCCGAATTGACGACGGTGATGGCGCCGATGATGGTTCTGGAGGAAACGGAGGGTTGCCCGGCGGCGGTGGAGGTGGCGGTGGAGATGAAGGAGGTGATAACGGGGAGGAGAAGGAGTTTGGGCCGATAATGAAATTCGAGGACGTGATTAGGGAGACGGAGGCACGTGGAGCGAAGCTTCCAGCTGATATGCTGGAAGCTGCGGAGACCACCGGAATCCGAGCAAAATTTCTCCTTCGCTACTTGGAATTGCAGGAAGCCGACTGGCCGCTAGGGTTCTTGATGAACCACTGCTCGATGCTGCGTAACCGGATGATGGCTGATCCCGATTTCCTCTTCAAAGTTGGGACAGAGGTTTGTGTCATTGGCGGAGAATTTTCTTTTATGGTCTTAGAATGAATGAATACTTGCATAACTGGGTGTGACATTTTGGGAACTTTTTGGGGGGCCAATTCTGGGGTGGACGGAAAATGCAATGCAGGTAGTTATTGATTCATGTTGTGCAACATTTGCTGAAGTTCAGAAAAGGGGGGAAGATTTCTGGTCAGAGTTTGAGTTGTATGCAGCTGATCTTTTGGTTGGCATTGTTGTTGATGTTGCTCTAGTTGGTATGCTAGCCCCTTATGCTCGTATCGGGAAGCCTTCCGTGTACAAAGCTGGCTTATTCGGCAATATACAGCAAGCTTGTGCTGCTCTTCCCAGCAGGTTATTACTCACTGCTGTTTGTTTCTCTTGATATATCCACTTACTGCTGAAGTCTTGTTATAACTGAGAGTATTTCTTGATTTGCTAACGATAAGCTTACTTCACTGCAGTGTTTTCGAGGCTGAAAGGCCAGGATGTAGATTCTCTGTGAAGCAGCGAGTGGCTACTTACTTCTATAAGGTATTGATGATTGAATCCTGCTAGATTTGTTTGGACTGACCATTCTACCATATGAACTTGATTTTAGGAACTAAGTTCGGGCTTGATTCTTCTGATATAAGAGCATATTGTTGTTTTTGGGTTCAGGGTTTATTGTATGGTTCAGTTGGATTTGGGTGCGGACTAATTGGTCAGGGCATTGCAAATATGATCATGAATGCCAAGAGGTTTATTTACTTCCTCTCTCAACTTTTCTAGCCTGTGTAGCTTCATACCAGCAGAAAGCTTTGGGTTATCTTAGGGGTCATTAGCCTTCTCCGACCGTGATATTGGGAATGATTTGATTGTGTTTGGATAAATAGGAGTGTGAAGAAGTCGGAAGAGGACATCCCCATACCACCTCTAGTCGAAAGTGCCGTCCTTTGGGGTAACGTTTTGTCTCTCTTAGTCTTCTTCACTTCATCTACATTGCTCACTTTCAAGTCAATGCTTTAACATCCGTTTGCATGTTCTCAGGTGTGTTTCTCGGTGTATCTTCCAACACACGGTACCAAATCATTAACGGTCTGGAGCGAGTGGTCGAAGCATCGCCACTGGCGAGGCAAGTCCCTCCTCTCTCCAAGGCCTTCACTGTTGGTGTTCGATTCGCCAACAACATCTACGGCGGGATGCAGTTTGTCGACTGGGCAAAATGGAGCGGGGTTCAGTAATTTCAAGAAAACACCACTTCCCCTCCTCCTCAGTCGTTTTTTTGGCTGAGTGTTGGAGGTTTGAGATTTGGAGCAGTTTAGATCTTTAGTCCATTCCAGCTGTTGTGCAACTGGTGTAATCTGTCGTCAACATTTTCTGTTATGATGGGCTGAACAGAATGGAGAACTGTAGTGTAGTAGGTGACCAGCCTGGCATGGCATCTGCTTTGGTCTCTCTCCTAGTATTTGTCAGCACTCGGTTAACGTACAATTTAAGATTTGATGAGTTGTTAGTTTGGCTTATGAATAGACAATAAAGTTGGGTTTGGAAGTATGAGCATTTGCTCTGTTTGTAGCTGGCTATCTTACTGATTAGAGCCACATAGTTCTCCTTTAGGTCTGCATACTACTCTCAGCTCACATTTTGACGATTGTTTCATCGTCATAACGATTGTTTATCGCCATGTTACCAACAAGTCGAAATGTGAATAACACATAACATTAAACGTCGCTCAAGTACAGCATTTCACTGTACTTGTAAAGCCAACTGTGAGTTTTGAATTAAGATCCTAATTGCTACTTTAGGTGGAGAAATAGGGCACCAGCAGTAAAATAGAGCCATGAACCCGGTAAAACGAAAAAAACAACATTAATGATTAAACCAGTAAAAGGATGAAGGAAGAAGAAAAAATAAGTCGTCTCCTCCAACCACTGGCGCCGACGGCTTTTCCAAAAATTTCCGAGTCCACTGTCCACACACCTTCTCTCTCCTTCCTTCTGTTTCCCCCTTTCTTTATTGTACAAAAACGACATTTCAATCCTTCTTTCTCTCTCTAGATCGCAGCAATTCCTCTCTTTCTCCCTCCTCGACTCGACGCTACTGCTGCTGACAATCTTCCTTCAACGACTCCGATCTGCAGTCAACTACCCGGCCGGGGCTTCGTTCGTTTGTCGTCGTCGTGTTGGATCTCGCCGTCGCAGCTCGGGCTCCACACTTTGTTAGAGGAAGGGAAGGAGGAACTTGTGGTTCGGGGTGATTCCGGTTAAGCTGAGGAAGGGGCCGGGTCTCTCTTCTTACTGGATCTGAGAGGGGGAAACAATGGCGCTTTCAGGCATGAGAGGTCTCTCCGTCTTCATCAGTGACGTTCGTAATTGTCAGAACAAAGAGCAGGAGCGGCTTCGTGTAGATAAGGAGCTCGGTAACGTCCGTACCCGCTTCAAAAACGAGAAGGTTAGGGTTTTTTCGAAACTCTACTGATTTTTTTTGGTAATAGCTTGATTTTCTGGTTTCTGCGAAGTGGAACCATGGAAATGAGTCCATTGCTTGTTGCTCATTGTGGATGTCCAAGAATTTATTCGACCGTCTCCGCTTTGAATTCTGGAAATGTTGAATAGTTTGAACTTATATAGGTGAACTGCTGCTGAAGTGAGCACAGTAGTTCAAAAATTGAGAACGTTTTCCCCACTGAAATTAGAGCGTG
The DNA here is from genome assembly GCA_946122785.1 of Linum tenue. Lineage (NCBI taxonomy): Eukaryota > Viridiplantae > Streptophyta > Magnoliopsida > Malpighiales > Linaceae > Linum > Linum tenue. The sequence continues at coordinate 63,014,361 of CAMGYJ010000007.1, read as the reverse complement.
TCCTGCATAGGTTATGGTTGAGTGGCATAGAATTAGGAGTTAAGATAGGCATTCTAGTCATGGATAGATCCTTTGTCTTGCCCTGAGTCCCTTTGAAATAGTGTTGACCTATAAGTGGGATTCCAATTTTGAGATTGGTGACAAAGATGGACTAGTGAATGGGGAATCTGCTTCAGGTGCTCATGAGACCATAGAAGGATGCCACCGTTTCTGCTGTACTCCAAGTCATGTTGGATCATTATGGTGGTGTAAGTAAGTGCAGGAGGTTCTGACCTTTGATTTACATGCTAGCTTCATCACGAATACACAGTGATGATCTTCAGTATCTTGTATGAAGTTCTCATAGTTGCAACCATGAGGGAAAACATTTCAGTAAATGCAATGAACTTTGAGGATATCGATAGGGTTTGTACTTTGTAGTGCAGCTCAGGTGGTAGCTGCCTGTTTCCTGTTTCTGGTAACCACATAAAGAACAATTTCATGTGGCTGCTGGCCTGACCATCTGCCTTCCTTCTTTTCTTCAGCAAATATTTCCACAACACACTCTTTCTCTTGTCTGTAGTTTCCATTGTCTATTTGATATCTATGTCATCCTCTATCATCAGACCCAAAAAAAAAAAATCAATTTCTATTAGAGATCATGTGTCATGTTATTGTTCTTTTTCCTGTTTTAATTTTCCTACAGGGCTTGAGTCCATACGAGAAGAAGAAATATGTTTGGAAAATGCTCTATATCTACATGCTTGGCTACGATGTCGATTTTGGTCACATGGAAGCTGTTTCCTTAATATCTGCACCAAAATACCCAGAAAAACAGGTATTGCCTTTTGGCACTTGTCTGATCCATGTACTTCATGGTTGCATTATCAAGGATAGTTATACTGTATGGCTTAGTACCTGTTTCGTGTGTCCTCTCACCTCTGATTCATTTGATGACCTTCTAAGAGTTGAGATCATATCGACGAGTCTGATAGGAACATTACGAATAAATATCATTGAATGTGGTAGAGGCCTTCTAGTTCATGTAGTGTGCGTGTTGCATGTCGTATCAGGTGGCATATTCAACTGGTGCATTTTGAGCTTTGCTAATATTTGTTCTGCTGCTTAGAGATTTGGAACGTAATTTTTGAACTTTCTAAAATTAACGCAGGTTGGCTACATTGTGACTGCGTGTTTGCTCAATGAGAACCATGATTTTCTCAGATTAGCTATAAATACTGTGCGAAACGACATTATTGGCCGGAATGAAACTTTTCAGTGCCTTGCATTGACCCTGGTAGGTTGACGATGATCTTACTGCCTTACTTTTGTAGACATCATGATATAATTCATAACTTGCAGTCCATTTGTTTTTTGTGTTCTCCAACCCGGTGTCTTTTTTTAATCCATAAGGGACATAATAGTTGTTATGTGATATACTTCCCGTACAATGTAATGCAGAATGCCATCTATGTTATGCATTATACTGATGTCCCCTTGCTGACAGAGAATGTTCCATCAAAATTTCAAAATCCCTTTCCTTTATATGTTGACATCTGATTTCCATATTGAAAGCATGTTTCTCTCACCAATTAGTATTCTCATTTATTGTTATAATTATTTCCTTTTACTCAAATACACCAAGGTTTCCATTTGATATACTTCAAGTTCTTACGACCTTTCATAGCGTTTCATTCTTGTTGAAATTTAGATTTCATAGCATCTCATTCTTATTGAAATTTTTCTCTAATTGAATAGCAGCCATTTGCTTTTGCACTGTCATACTTTTAAGATCTGGATTCAACCTCACCTGCATCATCTTTCATCTTCTGCAGGTTGGAAATATAGGTGGCAGAGAATTTGCTGAATCATTGGCAGCTGATGTTCAGAAATTACTTGTGAGATTAGAACAGTCTTGTGACCTTTATAGGGATGTAAGACACTGGTTGATTTGATCTCTGACATAGCTCTTGTTTCAGATTTCAAGCAGCTGCAGACCTCTTGTAAGAAAAAAGGCTGCTTTATGTCTGCTACGGCTGTATAGGAAAAATCCTGACGTTGTGAATGTTGATGGCTGGTAGGTTTGAATTGTCTATGATCTATCTATATAGAGATCTGTTGGACAGTTCCAAATTTGATTTACTCCATTGTAATCTCAACAGGGCTGATCGGATGGCGCAACTCCTTGATGAACGTGATCTTGGTGTTCTTACATCTTCAATGAGTCTACTTGTTGCTTTAGTATCAAATAACCATGAAGCATACTGGAGTTGTCTGCCAAAATGTGTAAAGACTTTGGAACGACTTGCTAGGAACCAGGATATACCCCAAGAATACACTTACTATGGTATCCCATCTCCTTGGCTTCAGGTCTGTCCCTTTTCCTTTGATCTTCTTTTCTTATTGGTACATAGTCAGGCAGACGACTAAAAGTTCAATTGACTAGGGGCTATTTGATTTATTAGACGAGTTGAAAAACGACTTACAAGCTATTAGTAAAATATATGAAACAATTGCCTGATGTTTGCAAGTGTGAAACAATTTCAGAAATGATAAATATAATAGATCAATTCAAGAGCCCCTCAAATTTGCAAGGAGGGTTTTTCAAATCTTTCTACCTTTGTCCTGTGGTTGGTAGACTTGTATGCTGTTAATTATAATGTTTCTTAGAGTTCTGCATTGAAAATACCTTGCACTGATCTTCGATTCCAGTCACAAAGATGACTTCTATTTTCACCCTATTTTATAATGTTCAAAGAACAGAAACTACTGCTTTAATAATTTTTGCTAATAACATGATCTGCATAGACAGGTTAAAACAATGAGGGCTCTTCAGTATTTCCCCACGGTAGAAGATCCTAACACCAGAAGATCGTTGTTCGAGGTCCATATCTACATCCAAGATTCCCTTATGTGTTCTCAAATATATATAGTGTGATGAATCTTGAAATTATTTATTTCAGGTCTTGCAACGAATTTTAATGGGAACCGATGTTGTGAAAAATGTAAATAAGAACAATGCATCCCATGCTGTTCTTTTTGAGGCTCTTGCACTTGTAAGTATACCCAAAATGTGTTGTAATGCGATACTTCCAAGGGTATTCTTTCTGGAACATCATTTTTGAACGGATGACAGACATTCTACGTTTGACGTACCTTGTATTTCTTTCTTTAATTTTATTTCAGGTCATGCATCTTGATGCTGAAAAAGAGATGATGTCCCAATGTGTGGCCCTCCTTGGAAAATTTATTGCTGTCCGGGAACCAAATATTCGATATCTTGGCTTGGTTAGTTAACGGTTTCATATTATTGAATTGACTGAACATCCAACTATTATTTGTTTGATAAGAGACTTGACTGGTGAGTTTACTTGCCGATCATGCCTAATTATTGACTGTTACATTTTCTCAGGAGAATATGACTCGGATGTTAATGGTGACAGATGTGCAAGATATCATTAAAAGACACCAGGCTCAGATTATCACCTCATTGAAAGATCCAGATATCAGGTTAAGCTCCAATATATTCCCATAGTGTGTAAGAATTATTCTGGTTGTGTGGTATATGTTTGCCAACACATACTTTTGAATGGTAAACGAGATATAGTATTGTGGGTTTCAGAAAGCTTCTCTTGTCTAAATCCGACTGTAGGGCGTGGATGCTTAAGTGTCAATTTGATTCATAAATTTCTTCTCAACAAATGTTTATATTATATTGCGGAGCACAAAATGTCCAATTTAATATGGGGAGTCAATCCACATATCTTATGCTATATTTTCATCTTCAATTTATCATCCGAGCTTTCATTTTCTGACTTAATTTTTTTTTTCCGGCAGCATACGTCGTCGTGCTCTTGATCTGCTCTATGGCATGTGTGATGTGTCAAATGCAAAGGATATAGTTGAAGAGTTACTACAGGTGCATATCAAATGGGCACACATTACTTGCACTGGTCAAAATTAATTTTATTTACTTAAGGTTCTAATGTGCTATGGCTAGACTTTATGGTTTGATACGTTAACTTGGCTCTCTGATTTGTTTTAATTCGAATGTCAGTACCTCAGCTCAGCAGATTTTGCAATGCGTGAGGAATTATCTCTAAAAGCTGCTATCCTTGCAGAGAAATTTGCCCCTGATCTATCCTGGTAAGGAGATCCACTCGGTATTCAGAACTCCAGAATTCCAATGCTAAAATAGCGAAAAGAAAAATCGTTTATCCAGAGAACTTGAAGTGCAATTCTTGACTAGAATCCCTTACTTTTATGCCTTGTTTCATGGAGATATGAATGAAGAGATTGCAAACATAATAATTCGATTCTGTCCTGCTGACATTGATGATGACTCAACCGTTTACCAGATTCTAGACTAGGTTCTAATTCATATAATTGTAAAAAAAAATCGGTCTATACAATTGTTTGCATTTTCCTCTTGCCTTGTTTTATTCCTTGCCGCATTTAAGTTTATTTGTCCATATGCATATCCTATGCCCATTTATGGGGTTGTCCTACTCTTCTTAAATGCAGGTATGTGGATGTAATACTTCAGTTGATCGATAAGGCTGGAGACTTTGTCAGTGATGACATTTGGTTTCGGGTCGTACAGTTTGTTACTAATAATGAAGACCTGCAGGTATGGTTTCTACAGAGACCATATGACCCTTGCCTGTTGCAAAAGTTGATTCTTGGAATGGATAACTGAGATTTCGTACATTTGACCAGTCTTATGCAGCAGCTAAAGCTAGAGAGTATCTTAACAAACCTGCCATACATGAGACGATGGTCAAGGTTTGTGTATAACTGAAGTGGCCCCTTTTCAGATAGAACACCCAATTGTTTTGTTGATTTATGCAAAAGCTTGTGGGTTTTTTTCCTGCTACAGGTCAGTGCATATATCCTAGGAGAGTATGGGCACCTTCTGGCCAGACGACCTGGATATAGTCCAAAGGAATTATTTACCATCATACATGAGAAGCATCCTACTGTCTCGTAAGATCAGTCATCTTAGCATTTGAATTTTGACTTTATTTGACTGAAAATCCTCTATGTTAACCTCAATGAGTATCTGTGCAGAACCTCCACTATTCCAATTCTTCTCTCATCTTATGCTAAGATACTAATGCACACTCAGCCACCAGAACCAGAACTACAAAACCAGATTTGGACTATATTCAACAAGTAGGATTTCTGATTACGCCTTATCTTGAATTTTTTTACCCTCAATTGTTGGTCTTCGTAAGCTTTGTCTAACACATTCTTATCTTTGTCTCTGTTTACAGATACGAAAGTTGCATCGATGTTGAAATTCAGCAAAGAGCAGCTGAGTATTTTGCCTTGAGCCGAAAAGGTGCATCTCTAATGGACATATTGGCTGAGATGCCTAAATTTCCTGAACGGCAGGTAATATGAGCAGATGCAGTCATTCAATAGTTCTGAACTTTACTTGCAGCAAATTTCATTAGTTATAGTAAAATAGAAGCCCATTCTGTCATCAGTAATATGGACTTCGTTATTGTATTATTCAGTCTGCACTGATAAGAAAAGCTGAAGATGCTGAGGTTGATACGGCGGAACAAAGTGCAATCAAGTTGAGGGCTCAGCAACAAATGTCGACAGCCTTGGTTGTAACTGACCAACGCCCTCCCAACGGGATGCCAGCCCAACCCTCCATAGGGCCACTGAGTCTAGTAAAAGTTCCCAGTGAGACTGTTGATTCGGTTAGTTCATTATCCTTTCTTGATTCAGAGATTTTAACATTTTTACTTTCCCCCTTCAAATCGTGAATCAACGTGGTGGTTACCACACTTGGAACTCATGTCTTATATACTTCTTTATGGGATCAGAATCCTGGAGACCAAGGATTGACCCATCCAAATGGTGTTGTATACAAAGAAGATCCTCAGCCACCGTCACAGGATATTATTGGTGACCTTTTGGGTACATTGAGTATTGAAGGTCCTCCAGGAGCTGTTGCTCAATCGCCCCAGAGTGCAACCTATGAAGCAGAAGGTGCTCCAAGTGCAGCTGATGCTGCAGCTCTGGTACCCGTTGGAGAAGAGTCGGGTTCCGTGCAGGTGTTAATTATGACTCTTCATTTTATTAAACATATATTCATTTGAAATTGGAATTGGAATTCTAGATAGAACTGTGAATTTAATTGAACCAAACACGTTTTTTCAAAATGTAAATTGGTTGAACATATATTCCTTGGCAAATTCAAATCTTTGCTGACACTATATTACGGTGTTGGATTTTAAGATAACTTGGGCGTGCTTTTAATGAAGCTAAGGACAAATTGTGTGCTAAATTTGAATGAAGAATTGGTTGCTTTGATGGACTGCCGTAGACCTCAATAATTTTGCTATGAGTAATTTTTTGTGCTTTTTGTTTGCAGCCGATAGGAAATATCAACGAAAGGTTCTATGCTTTGTGTTTGAAGGATAGTGGTGTTCTGTACGAGGATCCGAACATCCAGGTATGAACTTTTGCCTTCTGTTCCCTTTTCCTGCTTTGTGCATTACATTTGAAGTCGGTTTCAATTTCATATTCTATAAGGCTTGACTGCATCAAATGTCCTGATGGAAGTATTATTATCACCATTGCAGATAGGCATTAAAGCGGAGTGGAGAGCACATCAAGGGCGTCTTGTTCTATTCCTGGGGAACAAAAACACCGCTTCTCTTGGATCGGTTCAGGCTCTCATATTACCTCCGACTCATCTCAAGATGGAGCTCTCATTGGTACCAGAAACTATTCCTCCCCGAGCGCAGGTAAGCAACTTACTTTAATTTTACCCTAACCTTAGTTCCTCATTCAGAACTGGGACTTGCTTTTTGCTGTTTCATTTATTTCATTGTTGCTCTGTGAATTTCCTAATATGGTGGTATAGGTACAATGCCCTCTTGAAGTCATGAATCTCCGGCCAAGTCGGGATGTCGCTGTTCTTGACTTCTCCTACAAGTTTGGTCCCACCATGGTAAATTTTATAGTGCTCACCTAATCTCCTAGTTAAATAGAGCTCTAATATATCTGAGGTTGCAACAATGTCTTATCTGTTTTTGCATAAAATTTCCTAGGTAAATGTCAAGCTTCGCCTACCCGCTGTTCTCAACAAGTTTCTTCAACCCATAACAGTGTCCCCTGAAGAATTTTTCCCTCAATGGAGATCTCTCTCAGGGCCTCCTTTAAAGCTTCAAGAAGTTGTATGTATATGATTCATTCTTGCTTTAAGCGTTTAACAATCTTAATTTTCCCAAGAATGTAGAAAGAAATTTACGCTACCAAGGTCATGTACAGATACCTCTAGCAAATGAAAGATGCTAACATTTTCCTGCCGTTTGATCAGGTTAGAGGTGTAAGGCCATTACCTCTACCCGAGATGGCAAATCTCTTCAACACATACCGGTTGACAGTTTGTCCTGGACTTGTAAGTGTGATTCCTTGTGTTTCTGACCGATTTATGAATTTACTCAACATGTTTCTGCTCGTTGAAGTTGAGTTAACAGGTGTTCCACTTTCTCTTGTCTAGGATCCTAATCCTAACAACTTGGTTGCAAGCACGACATTTTACTCAGAAACCACAAGAGCCATGCTTTGCTTGGTAAGCAGCCAGCTTTTTATAGAATCCAGTACGTTGTAGTGAGCTACTTTGTGATAACCATTTGTTTCCGTGTGTTTCAGGTGCGGATTGAAACAGATCCAGCCGATAGAACACAGTTGCGAATGACTGTCGCCTCTGGTGACCCAACACTCACATTCGAGTTAGTATCCACTACTTTCAAACCATTCACTTCTCCATTGGTCAAGTTTTTTTAAGCTTAAATCAAAATATATCAATTACCATTGTTTTGTGAACAGGTTGAAGGAGTTCATCAAGGAGCAGTTAGTTAGCATCCCCACAGCACCCCAACGCCCACAGGGACCTGCAGCACCACCTCCTCCAGTAGCCCAGATTACCGCACCACCGCCAGCTGCTTCGCAAGATCCTGGGGCCTTGTTGGCCGGTTTATTGTGACCCCACAGGGACACTAGGCACCTGTCAACAAATGACGTGTGAAGGATTTGTTGAGAATATATACACCTTTGTATAGCCGGGCTTAACACGAAGGTCTCTTCAACCATCCTATGGATGGTTAAAGCAGATGGGAAGAGTTAAAATATCACAGTGCCAGGGCTGGCGGCGGGATAAGGGCGAAGGAATTAGGCCTGAAATTGGAATCCATGGGTTTGCGATGATTCATCGGGAAGGGTAGTTGAGTCTGTTGAATAGTACAGGTAGAAAGAGAGGAGGTTTTGAGTCGGAATTTTGAGATTCTTTGTGCACAACTTGTAAACGTGCATTAGTTGAGCCGAGTTTGCGTGTTCATTTCATTTCTATGTTTCTTCTGGCTCTTTCTTTGTTGTTTCCTTTTGCTCTTGGTTTGACAATCAATTGGGGTCGAAGTGAAGTGAGGGTTTGTTGGTGGTGGCGCCTTAATCTTTGCTCTTTCCCTCATTGCTCTTGCATTTTCTAAATTGTTTTTTTGGCAAGCTTTGCTGCTGCGATTGATTGTAGAGTACAGAGGTTTACTAGAGCTTTGTGAGATAGCTTATACATATGGGGAGTAGACGATGAATAGTTCGTATAGAAAGGTGTTGTATTTGATACCTTTCTGCTTTCTTCTTTCACGTCGTCAATTTCTCTTCACTCTAATTGCGTCACCGTCACCTTTCGCAAAATGTTCAATCTTTCTCTACAAAGGTCTGAAAATGTTCGAGAGAATTCTGAATAAAAGGCCAGGCACATTCTCATGCGAAAATGCAGGCTAATCACTCGCGGACACAAAACTTAAGAGTAAAATTCGACATACATTGATGGTTCCGTATCGTTTGAAAGGGATAGCAAAGGTAATAGATCAGTGCAAGCTTCGATCTTCTATCTATACAAATGGCAATATCGGCTGGATATTATCGAAGACGGTGGTTTTCTCGAAGCAGATCAATACGATGATACTAAGTAAAACTCATCTACCATCCTCTTATGGAAACATGAAAGGAGCATTGCATATTTGCATGGCATTCATCAATGATACCCAACTGGTGCAGGCGCCTCCCTCAATTCCTTTCCCTGGTAATGGATATCCTGCAAGAGCCACCAGGGTGAATTACCATTAGCAATCAGCTTAGACCATTAACCATGGGCTGAAAACTTATGCACTGAACTTATTGCAAGAATATGCATTGGCCCAAAAGTTTGATCAATAAGACAAGTACAACAGAACAAGAATGGGCAAATAAAAATTTTAAATTTCGAGATTCCTTTTCATACAAAAACAAAAATGAATGAGTTTACTAGATCTTATGAAGCTTCCTCCTACTCCTAGTTGGGCTTTATAACTAATTTGTTAGAGATCCAATCTCCTAAGTAGAATAATTGTCAATATTCCCACTTGGTGTTAGAATTTGAAACATTATTTGCTTATTAAAGCATCCAAACCACTAAAGCATTAGTTAGAAAGTGGAATCCAATTATTGCTCATCATTAAACATTCACGCCTCCTAGAGCATAGGTTCAAAAACGAATCCAACCTAGAATTCTTTAAATTGTTGTGAGGGACAAGATATAAGTCCTTACTAATTATGTTGGATCTAACATAATTACAGTAAAATAATACCACTAGATGCATCTAATTGATGAAATCGTGTACGACTTGATTCAACAATGTCAGCCAGGAATGACCCCTAGCCCATTCAATCAAACACAAACGCTGTACCTATAGGAAGGGATAGCGAAAGAGGACGAAGATGATAGAACAGAGCAATACTTACAGAAGCAAAGTGGTTGACATCACGATGGTGAGCCTCATCAGCACGGATGACAACGATAACATCCTCCAGAGTAGCATCTTTGGGCAGCCTCCAGTAATCAATGGCAATAGCAGGAGCTGGAACGTTCTCAATCTTCCCTTCCTTGATGTCTTTCAGATACTCGGTGTATGAGTGAATAGCTTCCTCTTCCAAGTAACCCACGACTCTATGTCCTAGTTTGGGAGATATCATGTACAGCAGAAAGTAGGCATTGAAGAACACCCCTTGCACAGCTAGAACCAGGGCCCTCTCATACCACTTGGGCTGCACCAGCTCCACCATTGTCATCAGATGCATCCTCTCGTTCTCTGCCTCTTCGAGCAGAGCTTTGATCCACCCGCCACTGGGCTGGAACTTGCGAAGCGAGCGTAAGTGGAGCAGCATCCCTCCTACCATTCCAGGGACTGCTGCCACTGTCTCTAGCATCATTGCACGGCAGCCATACCTCCTCTGCATATACGTTTTCACATCAAACCCTAGCTAGTTTCGGGTTCAAGAAAGTCGAATCGCAAGCTCTACATCCTAATGGTCACAATTTCCCCTAATCGAAACTCATTCTCTCTATTCGACAATGGTGGAAGAGTTGAAAAGAGGATTTCCTAACCTGGAAGAATATGTCGGTGGGGATCCGGAGGATTTTGACAGTTCTGTAAGCCACTTTGTCGAGGAAGGTCGTCGGGAGGTGATGCTTGCTGAGATCAATTGAAGTATCGGAACGATAGGTTTCCCACGGCTACACAAAAATCAAAATAATCTCAATCAAAAGCTACAGATCGCCATTGATGAAGTTCGTTTCTGTGTTCAAACAATCAATCAAGGCCTACTATCAAGTATCAAGCAAGAAAGTCAAACGAAATCTCCAGTTATTGAAGTCCGTTTACCATGAAGCAGTTCCACGGCCACTCCGTCCCGTCTTCTCTGACGATCTTCGGCCTCGCGATCCCCCAGTAGCTCGAAACCACCGGTACAGTACTTTCAGCACCGCCGCCTGACTTACTCTCCGCTTCCGCTGGCTTCTCCTTCTCGCCGTTCTCCTTCTCAGCCAGAGCAGAGGAAGAAGAAGAAGAAGAAGTACTCATCATCCTGCTCCAACCAGAACCGCCAAACGACGCCGCGTTAAATCTCTTGATTTGCTCCGCCTTCGCCGTTCCCGCCGGCGGAACTTCCACAAGCCGCATCAGGACACTCGCCGACGACTGCGCCGGAGACACGTAGTGCCGTCTTGCTTCATTGACCAGCAGGCCGCGGAGCGCCGACGACCTGGCAACGAACTGATTCATCTCGATCGAGTCACTGGTTCCTGGAAAATGAAAGAATCTGAGAGGTAACAGAGACGAATGGTATGACTTCTCAGGGAGGATTGGGCTTTTTGTGTGACTCCGGTTTTATGGGAGAGGAAGAAAGAATTGAGAAGGTGACAGAAGTTTCCAAATCCAAGTACGTTCTTCCCTTGGAGGTCAAGAAAAATTCTGGACGGCCAAGATTGTATTTCAATATCTGACGTGTTTTTCTTTTTTTTGTTGTTTCTTTTTTGACCGAGGCGATGTCTGGACTGGTGGTCGAAAATACATATACGTATATATATAATTTTCTAAATTGGATAATAGTATTTCAAGTCACTTAGCTATAGACTTCGTTCCATTTTGTTCCTTAATTTAGTTTTAGTTCCATTTGGTCCATCAATATTTTGTCTGTCATCCTAAATAAAATTCCCAATGAATGTCATCCTAAATTAATAATAACTCACTTCCTCTACATTTCCTACTTTCCGTTGTTTAAACATTTAATCAAATCATCACATCAACGACTTCGTCAACCTTGTAACCATAGCCACCAAGGGGTCGTTGGATGTTGTACTTGAAATCCAGAGATAGTGTCTAATCCTTAATTTGATAATTGAAGGATTGATGATGAATTTGGTTAATTATGGATGTAAAAATATGTGGTTCGGATGTCGTGTTCTGGTCATAAATTTTATTGTTGGATTTCAATGACGCTGACCAAATCATATAATAAAAAAAACATGAAAGATTTGCCAAATTATGCCTTAAGGTGTGAATATTCTAAATTTATGGGATCCAAAAATATAGTAGTGTCTCTAAAACCCGCCTACATTTGAAGATGGATAGCAATTAGCAAATCGCACCCCTCTAAATCCAACATCCAAACCATACCTCCCATTGAGATGTCATGCATAAGGATAAGGTTTGTGTCATAGCTAATGAAAACTGGCGGTAGAGTGGTCAACAAACATAATTTGTTGGATTTAGTAGAACAAGGAGGCTAATTTAGCGTCCATTTACCCTTTAATTTGCTTGTTTATCCTCTCGTCACGTAGTGTGGCGGCTTTTGGCTTGCCAGTTTGCTACGAGTAGAGAGTGCGGCGGCGATCGTCTACGGTCAAACACATGACACATGCACATATACCTGAGTAGATCAAAGGAGACCCGGGTCATAGCAAAAAGAGCGAACAGTGAATGCAACAATCTACGACAAAGAATTTAGGGTGTGTAAGGATTTGGTTCGTATTAAATCGCATCATATCTAATTAATTAAATGCAAGCAATATTGGTCTGATACTTGATCATAAAATATCTCACTATTAAACCGCGATTCTTGTAAATTTGATCCGTACCATTACACAATCCTACAAACAACAGCAATAGTGGAATCGGATATGGGATCTGTACTAGACTAACCCTCTTTCGCTGCTTGAAATTAACATATATGTATTTTATCACTTCAGTCAGATAAGCACAACAATGCCAAAAGGAAAAAGTACACGGCTGCTTATCTTGCAACAAAGAGCAACCTTCCACCATTAGAGCCACCACTAAAGACTCTTCCCCCCGTCTCCGACAACCCTCCACCTCCAGCCTTTCCAAAAAATTTCAAAGAAAGTAAAAAATTTGATTGGAAGGTAGATCCCAATTTCATCTCTGGTAGATTCTGTTATCTCCCCCCGCCCGCTATATACACCCACCATCCGCGAGAGAGAAAAATATGATTTAAGGAAAACAAACCCTCGTAAGAACACTGTGCCGTGGCCCTATCGCCATTCTCGGCAATTCCCACACCTCCACTTACCTTCTTCATCAGGCGGAAGCTCAGCCACAAACGCGCAACTACTGTGCATCGTCGTGCCACAGATCTCACAAGATAGATCCGAGACGGGCTCTGCCAGTGAACAGAACTGGCATGGAGGAATAGTTGTACTAAAACAAGGATTTTCATACTCCATTGCGGGATCTGTATCATCCCAGGGGTAAGCAGCAGCAGCAGCAGCAGCAGCAGCCTGATGATGACCTACATCAACTTCAGCAGCAGCCTGATGATGACCAACATCAACCTCAGCAGCAGCCTGATGATGACCTACATCGACATCAGCAGCAGCAGCAGCCTCGTCCTGTTCTAGTAACTCGGTGAAAGAGAAATAGGTTTGGGGCTCAAACTCCATGTCCTCGAAGTTAAAACCACCTTCATCATCGTTCAATATCAACTCCCCTTCACCACCACCACCACAGGCACCGCCACCACTCCCCAAATCATCCCAGTCCATGCCAGGGACATACGTCTCTGTAGGATGATTATGCACGAGGAAACCATTTGTTTCTGGTTGAAAATCAGTACCAGAGGAAGTAGATTCCCCGTCGTGATACTGCTTTGTTTGCCTTCTCACCTGGAGCTTTTGTGGGCCCAGTAGAGTGGCACTCCATTCACCATCCACCAGTCCAGGCTTCTGCTCCGGAGTAATTTGCTCCACTTGCGACAGATTTGGGAGAAGAGGATCGTTATTTGGTAGCACCAGTTGCTGCTGGGTAGGAAAAAAGATTGGAGTTGCAGGAGAGGAATAATTCGTGTCGGAGTCCACTGCTGGGTCTACTTGTTTCGCAAGTTTCTTGTGATACTTCTTTTTGCTGACCTGAGCAACCACAGTGGACGGATATTCATCCTTGTAAGGGCACTGTGGATTTTTTATTCGGCGGCATCTACAACACTTGAAACCGACAACTTCATGAAGTTTTGACTCCTCCAGTTCAACAGCATCGGCATGAAGCCATTCTGAAAAACACAAAGGACAAACACATGCACAATTTATAGACCAGAACCTCAATAAGAATGCCCCCAAGAATTTAAAAGGGAGAGAGAAGTAGCCTTACTGCCGCAAGTTTCACAGGAAATATACATGAGATTAGGGTCATATATTTTTCTGCACAACACGCATTCAGGGCTCAAACTGCTACCATCTCTATGGCCCTTCACAAGAACTTTGTTACGCCTAAAAGCAACACCTGTGTCATCTCCGTTCTTCATCCATATGATACCCCAACTGTAATTTTTACTTGCTTTTGAAGCAGAATTAGCTTTTTGTTGCGTCTTGGGAGGAACAGCATCCTTGGCATTTTTAACAGCTGCTGCATCTGGCACCTTTATTTTGACTCCAGCATCTGCATTCATTCGACAATTTATAATCTCCTTTGTTTTACCAGCCGCCAAGTGCTGGCTTTGGATGTTGGGTTTTGTGACCTGGCTCATCTTGATATTGAGTTTTGTGACCTGGCTGAACATCGATGAGTTATTATATTCCGGACCTCTGGAAGGGAGGGGAGTGGTTGGAGACTTATTGCTGAGCTGGATGTAGGGAGTTCTCGCATTACAACACCGCTTGCAGATGAGCAAGAGCTCAAGCACGTTATTTTTGCAAGTTGTTGAACGTAGAGTACAGTCCTTATGACAGTAACCTGATCACAGCACACATGAAATTTATGAAACAATTGCACCAACAATACAAAAACCAGGACGCATATCTTTCCAGGGAAACAAGAGATTAGATTAAAATGTTATCTCACAGTTTATTAACCAAATTATAGCATCCATAACTCTTTATCAAAGGGAATACAAGAGAAGGAAACAAAACAAGGTCGGTGATTCATAATAGAACAAGCTGACTCAATTGTCTTGTTCTTTCACAAAACAAGCAGCAACTATAAAAACGACACTGCAACCTCCCTACAGATTCATCAAAATGTTTGCTCCTTGTTTAGCAGGAAACTCGATGAACTAAATAGCTAGACTCTGCAACATTTGACATTAACTTAATAAACAGAGGTTCAGCCTATGGTGCTCATACAATCCCCCCCCCCCCCCCCCCCCCAACATATCACAATGGAATTCTGAATTTCATATTATTGCATCTAGCATGCCAAACATATTTCAAGGAAAATGATAAACAGCGAAGCTTAGAGACAAGCATACCGTGGCAAGCACTGCAGATAACTGTATCCCTGTAGATGGCAAAACAATAAAATCCTGAGCTTACGAACAAGGAATTTAACTTTCAAGTGCTATATTGAGGAAGCATTCAAGAGCTAATCATTACCTTAGAGGAACATCGAGTTGACACGAAGCACATGAACACTTTTCTACGCCATCTCTCCGACACACAAGATATGAAAATATATCCCTACGAGAAGCTTTCAGTTGTTGTCTTTGCAACTCAGACAGTGCACTGTTTGGCTTTTTAACTGGCAGTAAAGCAGCTTCTTGTCTCTTCCCTTCATACTCTTTGATCAGATACAATGGTACATTTGCTTCAGAAAACCAGTACTTGTCATTACCATCTTCATTTTTTTCTACACGGATCACATTCTTCATGATCCTAGAAGGCAGATGCTTCTGATTCCCAAAAGCAACTCCATAGGTGATCTTTTTTTCTTCAGCTTGCTTATCGCATATAACTGCATTCCTGAAAACAGAAGCTTCTGTCTCTGGACCTTTACTATCCTGAATATTCAACTCAGGCCGGGAAAGGTCATTCCATCTTACATGCAAATCTAGATACCTTACCTAATGCAAATTCAAATTCACAAAGTCAGCCTTGAACCAACAAAAAAAAAAAATAGTAACTAGAGAAAGCTATAACAGCAGTACATAAAATGAATCTTTACATACCTGAAGTGCCAATTGGGATGAGTTCTTACACTCCTCAACAGCAGCTCTCCAAGCAAGTTGTCTGCTTCTTCTGGGGATTTCAGAATCATCAGTGTAACAGATGCTCGAAAATTTTCCTGAACCACCTAGTAACCAAAAGAATTAATTAGGTTGCGTTACTTTTTGAATTCTGATAACTAAAAGTCTGTATCATCAATTTTTTAGAGGGTGAGATGATTTCGCCACAGAGAGAGCATGAGACTAATGCCCTAGCAGACAATGCAAGGCACATTACCTTGACGGGCAACCTTTTTCATCATAGACCCAGGCAAAATTGCATTATGGAACACATGCTTTAAGAGATTTCCACCTCGCCACCAGACAAAACTCTTATCGTCATAACCGTCAACTTTCCTGTCTGACAATGCAGATTGTTTCTTGTGACGCTTCCCCGCTGGTCCACGTCTCTGGACACTGCGATTTTCAGTTGCAGCACTTTCAGAAATAAAAGTGCCAACCACCCAATTATCCACAGCCTTTACCCAGTCCCCTGACAGAGCAATACGACGAATATTCTCCTCAAGCTACAATTAAGACAACAAGCCACAAGCAGCAAGAGTTTTATTACTTAATTAACCAAACGTAGATAAGTGCATTGAATTAAAACGAAGCAAAATAGTTCTGCATTTTAATGATTCAGAAAAGTGGGAAATTATGTTTACCTCTAACAGCGGACCTTTTATTGCACTGCACGTTGAAGCAACTTCAACTCGCTTAAGCCACTGCTTTTTATAACTTGCACTTAGGAAAGGTCCGATTGTAAGCCCAGATAAAGCATCCCCTACGTACATGATATAGGTTGAGATAGAAGGAAGACTTCCGTCCCCCATAATTGTTGGGCGCAAGCTATTAATGATCTTCATGGCGCTCTTAGTCAGAATCAAGCCAGCTGAATTTAACATGCATCCTCTTTTGCTATTAGTGGTAAGCTTACAGGAATGACACCAACCACACCTCTCCCTTGGAACCTCCATAAGCTTCTTTTCAGAAGATGGCCAGAAGAAGCGTGAGGCTACTTTGGAAAACGCCTTTGCCTGCAATAGAATATCAGCACTTGCTTTCTTGGTGCCACTTGACTTATGTACATCTGAAGCCCGTGTTTCCTCAGGGGAAAGAGCAGCCAGAGTAGCAGCTGCCAAAGCCGCAAAATCACCATGAGCGTAATGATTTATGTAGGCTTTAGGTTTAAAAGAAGCCCCCACATATTGAACATTTTCACCCACATATCTGCCCACCGTTCCAGAGTTAATAAGATTGGCATCCTTTCCTCCGAAAGATATAATTGTAGGTAAAGAAGTACCGCTCGCTCGCCCAACATGGCTACTGTCACTATTTGCCGAGTTACATGTAGTGTGTGTCACACCTGATGGATCAGCTTGCGTACTTGACATGGTACCATCCACTTTAAACTGACCGGGAAGCTTAGTGCTTGCCCAATCCAAGTCTGAAGTTCTTGTGGTGTTAATACTGCTCAAACTGCAATGCATTTCAGCCGGAGTGGTTATCTCTCCCAAGGTGTCAACACATGAGACCGAAATCTTTCCATTTGAACTAGTTTGATTTTCAGCCTTAATAACATCAGGAACTCTCTGACTAATCTCCCATGCAGGAGCCGACGCACTTGGAATATTCAACTCTTCCTTCACCAAAGCAGGCTCTAAATCCTTCTCTACCACCTGAGCAGGGCAGAAAGCAATTTGAGGAATATTCCAGTATTTTGCAATCAACTTGGATATCTCCAAGTACATCAATCTATGTTTCTCAGATGCACAAAGAGCTCGCAGGACGTTTGGGATGTCTTTCTGACCATAATATCTAAAACAATGTTCTTTGTCGGCCAAAGCTCTGAGCCTGAAATCAATTCAAATACGAATGAATAAGTAGCAAGATATGAGAGATTCAAAAATAAAGCGAATATTGAACTGAAGGGGATTTGAATTGGGGGCCGTAATATTATGATTCATTTAGTTCAGTAAACTAACTTTAACCACACAGAGAGAATGGTAAAACATACACCAACAAATGATCGCAAGTGGCCACAAAGACCTGCTGGTATAAGTCAATGCCAAAAACTTCTGCTCCTTTTAGCGACGTTCCCACAGTTACTGAAGGGCTCATTCGATTAATGATACACTCTGGACAGTACCATGGCCCATCTGGTATATACATTTTACCAACACCTATACATCTTGAATGGTATGCTGCTGGGCAACCATCACAGCACAGCAAGGTTCCATCCATGCCACACAATCTGCAGTCGTCGCTATTCCAATCTGAGTTAGAAATCGGAGCATTTGAATTATTTTCATGAGAGCGCAAACCCACACATGTTGAACCCTGGGAGGACTTAATTCCATGGCTTTCTGAGATGCTTCCTGTGACCCCTGTGTCCTTGCAAGCTGAAGTCTTTGAAAATCTAGGGTGCACTCTTCTCGGTCCACTTTCCAGGAAACCATTTGCAACCGAATCGGGATCTATTCCAAATTCTGCTTCTTCACGACTATCAATTTCTGCTCTTACCTCCACAGAGTCCAATACATCATCACACAGGACTTGTAAGGTCATCAATTTCTTACCAGCAGTTAATAAATAATACTCCTTTTTCAAAAGATCGTCATGAAATCCTTGCCATTCAGAGCCCTTTGCATATCCCATTACTGTTAAGTAATTGACTAGAAAAACAGGCCATGTGAATAAATCAAGCAAGTTCCAGTCTATACTCCTGCAGATAATCCAAAAAGAGGTGTTAGTCTTAACTAACGAAAGTCCTAAGCAGCTAAGGAAGTTTACAATAATATACAAAAGCTTTGCAACAGATCTCTTTCAGAAAAAAAAAGAGCATGACCGGTTGTCCAACAAAGAAATCTCGGCTATTTCGACAGTGGCTACTTTCCAGCTTACATTATAGTTTCCCAATTTCCCATAATAGAAGCAGCAGTAACCATAAAAAAATCTTCGCAATTGCGAATACCAATGAGAACTTAAATATACAATCTCAATACTTACATCAAGCATTTTGAAGCAAGCTCCAAACCCTCAGTAGCAAGCATCTCCATACGGCGTCTTATCACACGCATCAGAGCAACATGAATGGAATCCAACAATGTGTTCTGCACACGGCAGTTAATTGCCCCCACCAGATCGTCCAGCGAAAATGGGCTCAAGAAAAGCTGGATATTGAATGATCTCAAGAATGCATAGACTGAAAACAGATGTGAAACATACTCCTCTGGCACACCTAGATTTCCTGAAGAAGGTGGCAGTTCCGGAGGGGGGAGAACAGGGACCTCTTCCTCGAGACCCAGATCCCCTTCCTGTGCATAGTCACATGAGTCACTAGAGGAATCTGCATCGTTTTCCAGTTCAACATCATTCCCAGCTTCCAACTTACCATTCATCTCGCACAATGGAGGTGCTTCAATCACGGCGACTTGATCCTTGGAATCTGCAATTTGCTTCTCCAACTCCTTCCGAGCCTCATGCTTCTTGATCAGAATTTCATCTAGTCTCTCTCTCCTCGCAACTAGTGCATCATCAAAGTCATTGTCGCCTAAAATGATGCTACGAAGTTCACTACTGTCCAGGTCTTCGCAATCCCCATCCTCGTACTCAACTCTATACAATCCCGTATCATAATGCACAATCTTCCCCAAGAAAAGCCCATTGCCCTCAAACTCTTTCAGCACAAACCTACCCAGCAGTGGCTTACACCATATGTCAGAAGCCCGCTTCTTCAACGCACCACCAGTTTTCTTATCATTCTTCTCACTTTCTTCCTCGCGCCTTCGTTTCCTCGGTCTTCCTCGACTCCTCTTTTTGACCTCAGTGGACTCCATTGGACAAAACTGAACCACAATGAAGTGAACTAAGCCTAGACAGATGAGAGCCAGGAATTTCTAGTGCCAGCAAACGATGGCATCGGTACAAAAGATCTGACCCTCATGCGGATCCCTAAGAATCCAATGAATACGAGCAAACACCAGAAAATACCTCGAATAGTCTAATCCGATCGAGGAGGAGCGAGATAAACAGAATCGAAGGTAAGTTGCTGGTTCTGTACAACGAAATCGCGCATCCCTAGATTCTAAAAATTCTGGATGAACAAGCCCCACCCAATTGCGGAGACACGCACGGATTGGATGCGTAGCCCTATCCTTTGTGCAGACAAAGCAAAAAAATACCTGCTCAAGGTGACGCGACTACCATCGAAGACCAGGATTGGAGGTTTCACTGGTCTGAGAGTGTGCAGATTGACGGGCAGAAGGATGCAAGCAGAAAAGTGGAGCCCTAATAGGGAGAGAGAGAAAAAATAGAAAAGGGGGAAAATAGAACAACGCCATCTCTCTCTAGTCGCTACTTTTTAAAAAACAAAGGAAAAAAGCAACGGCGAGTTACGTTCCGGGTTTGACTCGCAACTCGTCCCCTCCGAGTCGGTGAGTCCAAACGTGGGCCTACGGTGCTACCCGCAGCTAAAAGTTAATTTTTGAATTTTTCTGTTACTGACTTTTTGGCCGGTCGTTTTCCATGTTTTCTTTGCATGCCTTTTGGATATATAAGCTATTAGCTCATCTAATTTGAAACTAAAGGAGTTATGTTATGGAATGAATACTTGTTAAGTCATTTTTTAGATAAAACTCTAAAAGTTGAAAAAATAAACGAAGACCAACATTCTGATGTTTCGAACCCCTGACCTGTGAGCTATTTAAGCATTTCCCATTTGCTAGACTACACTGATTTTCTTGTTACTAAAATGCACACTACAACTATACTAATTTACCCATAGTTAATACGAAAAAATCAGGATGCTCGTCGGGTTTACACGTAACTTTCAAAATTCTCGGGGGGCCGGGGCCACCCCGAGCCAAGACGTAGCTCCGCCCCTGATTTGGCAAGTATTAATAAAAGTAGCATACAACTTGGAGGTCTCATGTCCGAATCTCTTAAGTAGTACATTAATCACAAAAATGAGATCTATATATTACCCATATCCAAAAAAAGTATTAATAAAAGTAGACATAATAAATGCATAGTATTCACATAATAAATAAATGATACTTTCTATTCATGAAAAATCTCTTTATTAATACAAAAATCATCCTCTCTAACCCTAGCCATCTCTCTCTCCTCCAATGCAGTCAAAATCGCGCTTTAAAACTTAAAAACTTACGATTTTACGCTTTTGGGTCACCAAAACGCTTTCGTTTCCATATAAAAACTTAAGTGTATAAAATCGGACTAACTTGCGCTTTAAAACTTAAAAACTTACGGTTTTATGGTTCTAGTTCACCAAAACGCTTTACGTTTTTACGCTTTTAGTTCGCTACATGAGTATTCTTTTCATGAAATTAATTATAAAAAGTATATTTTTAAAGTAAATCACTAACAATATGATACATTTGAGATTAAAAGATACATACTAGGTACTTGGATGCATTCTACTTCAATAGAGTAATCTAATTCACCAACTAGGGTTTTCCCAAATTCATTAGCATAGAGGGAAAAGTGGCTTATCGTTAAAATTTATGTTTACGAAATTATTATTAAGATGCTATAAGTTGCTCTACTTTAAACATGAATCACATGTATTTATTAACTTATCTAAATTCTGTGCATTCATATTTTGCATAGCATATGTCCTACTTAATAGATTTTTAGTTATTTTTCAGTATGCGTCAAAAACTTACGCTTTTACGCTTTGATTCTACGTTTTACGATTTTACCCCTTTTTCGCTTCTAGGTAGAATCGCGCTTTTGACTGCATTGCTCTCCTCTCCTTTCTCTCATTCTGCCGCCGCCGTCCTCCTTCACCGCCTTCAACCACCACCACCACCCCCTCTCTCCAATCGCCGCCGTCCTACCGTCACCATCCTCCGACATCGCTGTCACCATCCCCCGTCGTTGTGCCGCGCTCTCCACCCCCACACTCCTCTCTCGGTGAGTTTTTCAATTTCCAGATCTGACTTTTTCGATTCCCAATTCTGATTTTTGTACCACTGCATTGATATCTGTACCACTGCAATTTAAACTCAGATCCGTATCAGTGCAGTGTTATAACTTTTTAATGTAGCCATCGTTTTTGCAGGTGCCCGAAAGGGAGTCTGCCGGCAGGATTTTCACCGGAGTAGTGTGGCGATTGGAGTAAGGCTGGTGGTCGGAGGCCGCTGGAAAAGGAAGGATCAACGATAGGAGAGAGAATTGTATTTTGTGTAGGTTTAGATTTTAAAATAACATGTAATTAATATTTTAATTCTTAATTTATATTTAATAAGAGTATTAAATTTTACAAGATTGCGTCATTTTTCCAAACCCTTGGCGGGTTGTAATACTACAAAATTGCATACAGAGGACAAAATACTTGATTCACATTGTTCACAAATGCGCCTACCACGACCACGGCGGGTGGACACCAAACCGAAACCGTTGATATTATTTGCCCATCAATTACATATATTTCAGAAAATTACCCGGGAATTACAACAGGACATGCAATGAAACAGATAGATCGGCCGGCCGGCGATTATTGGGGTGCGCGCACGTCGGCCCGCCGGAAAAAAATCGATCAAGTCCAACACAAGCAAGTGCACACACGTGTGTCGCAGCGGCAACCAACAAAGCACTGATTGGGATCTTCACCACCACACAGATCTGGGTAATCCCTCTGGCAGCTAAAGTCGTTGCACAAATAAGTGCAGTCGTCGCGGACCCAAGAAGAAGTATTACCATTACCATTACTGCATGCATGCGCCAAATCAATTAATAGTGTCACAATATGTAAACTTTGATATTGCTTATTGGTTAGGGGGTGGGAATCGCAAACGATTTTTCAGTTAAACCGAAACCACACACGAAATCATGCAAACCTGCTCTTGTTCGGTCGCGGTTATGGGTACAATTGTTTGTTCTCTGCAGTTAGTTTGCAGTTTAACCGCAACCGAACAAGAACTAACTGGTTAAGCAACTGAACTGCGCATCAGTCACTCAGAGCGGGTCGGGCCTGACCCTAGTGCGGTCCAGCCCACACAATGACACAAGCCCGAGTACTAATTACCGTTGCTGAAGCTAAATGTTGTCTAGTCCATATAGATACCCAGTCTAGAGCAAATCGTCGGAAAATGTGATTTTTGGTGACTATATAAGTAGTCTATATATGATAATTTTTTGTGACGAAAAGAGGTATTAATCACGGAATTAACTATTTTGAAACCAATTTTGTAAATGGTCATTAAAAATCTCTCAAAATTGTCACGAGAAAAACAAGTAATTCGTCACAAAAATCGTCGAAGCTGCACTTGATATTTTTTTTTTTTGAAAATAAATCTGAATATTAATAATCAAACTGGTAAAGTACCATTACAGTCCCTTTCTAGAAAGTTGAGAATGAAAATTGGGGGTCTCCCCTTCCATAGCTCAGTTTCCTCCCATCTGCAATTCGCCCTTGCCATCTCATGAGCCGCAACATTTCCTTCTCTTCCCCAAAAGCGCCACCAAACATTTCCTCGCTCTAAACATCTCTCTCTAATCTCCTTCACTATAACCCCTAACTCGGTCTCGATGTTCCCTTGTCGATCCAGCTTCTGAATTAGAGTTTTGCAATCCGACTCAATTAGGGTTGGCCGTGCACAGTGAATTTGCAGCAGGTCGAGAGCCCAGAGGAATGCTTGAGCTTCCGCCATCTCAGGCTCCCAGTCGATTCGTGTCCTTCGCACCGCCGCCAGCACCAGTCGACCCTCATCATCTCTGACCACCAGTCCCAATCCAGTCCCTCCCTCTCTTAGCTTTGCCGCATCGACGTTCGCTTTCAGAAGGTTCCTCTCAGGCTTTTCCCACCTCACCCTTCCTCGAGTGGTTCTCACCGGCCCTTCCGTCGCCACACCCGACCTAAATTCCTCGAGGTAAGCTGCCGCCCTGGTGATAATTTCACTTTCCTCCATTTTTGGGTTGTTAAATAAGTGGTTGTTTCGCTCCTTCCATAAGAACCATAGAGCCATTACCAACGAGCATAATTCATCATCTGTAACTTTACCAATCAGATCACACAGCCATTCCTCACTAGTTTTCTCAACACCTTCTGAGAATAGATTCCCCAACGCACTTGGTCGCCAAATCCTCCCTGCCCAATCGCAATCCCTTAGAATGTGTTCCTGGGTTTCGCGCAGCCCACAAAAAGGGCATTCGTCGCAGGCCTCTCTAATTCGTCTCGATAGATTGACTCCTGTAGGTAGAATATTGCTTCCCCATTTCCATAGGAAGATCCGGACTTTAGGTGGAATCTGTAGGTGCCAAAGTCTCTTCCAATCCACTGGAATGTATCGTTACCCCATACCCTCAATCTTCTTCTTCCTCCAGACCTGGTATCCTGATTTTACCGAGTAATTGCCAAGCTTATCCCATCCCCAAACACGCACGTCTGGTGACTGCATTCTTGGGATTGGTATTTGTTGGATTCTTCTTCTGTCCTGGGGGTTGAAATTTGCCTGGAGAACATTACTCCTCCAACTCCTCGTATTCTGATCAATAAGCTCGGCCACTTTAGCTTGTAAACCAAGACCGGTCACCGGAGATTCTACTCGAAAGTTCGGGCTGTTCGGAATCCATTTATCCCACCACACCCTTACCTGTTCCCCATTACCCACCCGCCATCTTACTCCTTCTTTCATCAAGGGCTTGGCAGCCATGATGCTCCGCCAGATGTAGCTCGGGTTCCTTCCCAAATCCGCTTCCATGATATCACAGTAGGGATAGTACCTAGCTTTTAAGACTCTTGCCACTAGGGATCCAGGATGCTTGATGATGTTCCAAATTTGTCGACCAAGGAGAGCCAGATTAAAACCATGGAGGTCTCTGAACCCCATACCCCCCTCACTCTTCGGCTGACATAGCCTTTCCCAACTCATCCAATGTATCCGCCTTTCCTCATTCTTTTGCCCCCACCAGAAACCTGCTATCATCTTCTGCAGCTCTTGTATCACCCCTTGAGGAATCAGAAAGACCGACATGGCATAGGTACTTTGTGCCTGTGCAATGGCTTTTATTAGAACCTCTTTGGCTGCATTGGAAAGCAGTTTACTCTTCCACATCTTTATCTTCTTTCGTACCCGATCAATCAGCTGAGTAAACACGGCCTTTTTTGATCTTCCTATCACCGTGGGAAGGCCTAGGTACTTGTCGTGTTGTTGCACTTGTTTCATTCCCAAAATGTCTCCCATGGCTGCTCTCTCCTCCTGTTTAACATTCCCACTGAAGGAAAGTTCAGATTTTGGGAGACTGACTTGCTGCCCTGATTCCTCCTCATACTGTCTCAAAATTCTCTTTAGCACCTCCCCTTGCTCTTTCTTATTTTCAAAAAAGAAAATGCTATCATCAGCAAAGAAGAGATGTGAGATCTCCGGGCCATTTGAGCTTACCTTTATCCCTTTCAGTTGTCCCTCTCTGATTGCTTTGTTAGTAATGGCTGAGAGACCTTCAGCACACATTAAAAACAAATAGGGGGATATCGGATCCCCCTGTCTTAGACCCCGAGTAGGATAGACAACTTCGGACCGATGTCCATTCACCAAAACAGAATAGGACACAGTTTTTACACACTGCATGATCAGATTGACCCAGATTGGATCAAATCCCAACTTGAGCATAACTTTTTCCAAGAACCCCCACTCCACCCTATCATAGGCTTTTGCAATGTCCAGCTTAGCTGCTACAAATCCCTTCTTTCCCTTCTTTCTGTTCTTCATAGCATTGAAACACTCGAAAGCAACCATGACATTATCCGAAATGAATCTGCCAGGTACAAATGCACTCTGGTTTTCTGTGATCACTTCCCCCAGAATCTGTTTTAGCCTATTTGCTAAGACTTTTGAAAGAATTTTGTACAGCACCTTGCATAGGCTGATCGGCCTGTACTCCATAGGCGTTTGAGGTTTCTTGTTCTTGGGAATGAGGGTAAGGAGGGTCTGGTTGAGACTCTCTGGAATCTGCCCGGTTTCTAAATATAGTTGTAGTTCAGCTGTTACTTGAGGTCCCACTGTAACCCAATTTTTTTGGAAAAACATTGCAGGCATGCCATCCGGACAAGGAGCTTTCAATGGGGCCATGGATTTAAGTGCAAACCAGACTTCATCTGGTTCAAAAGGTTTCAGCAACATCGCATTCATCTCAGGTGAGACTTTCCTCTGGATTGCCTCCACCACTTCCTGTCCTCGAGGGTTAGGGCCTGCTAGGAATAGTGACTTAAAATACTCCACCATAACCCTCGTGACTTCCTCCTGACCTTGGTGAATTATGCCTTCCCCATCTTTAATTTCCAAGATCATATTACGCTTCTGACGATCCGAGGCCTTTCTGTGGAAAAACTTGGTGTTTTTGTCACCTTCCCTGAGCCAATCGGATCTAGACCTCTGTTTCCACATTAGTTCCTCCTGATAATAGAGCTCACTCAGCTCCCTCTCTAAAACTCTTCGTTGGAGGATTATTGCCTTGTTCTTCGGTCTTTTTGATATGGCCAGTAGAGCCTTCTCGGTTTTCTTGATCCGTCGCCTGATGTTCCCAAAAGTCTGTTTACTCCATTTAAGGAGTGCAGATTCACAAGCTTTGACTCTTTCTTCCATGCTCCTCCCCTGAATTTTATTCCATTCCTCATTAATGACTTGTGAGCAGTCCTCGTGGTTTTGCCAGAAAGCTTCAAATCTAAATTGCCATCCCCACTGAGGCTTCTCTCCTTGCGGAAATAGTTCAATACAAATGGGTAAATGGTCCGACGTCCATCTTTCCAGGTGAGTAACCTGAGCAAACTTAAACTGGTCTCTCCATTTCTGATTTGCTACTGCCCTATCTAGTCTTTCCTCCAAAAAACCCTCGTCCTCTCTACCGTTGTCCCAAGTGAAGATATTCCCCATGTACCCTAGGTCCTCCAAGTTGCAAGCATCTAGGGTCTCTCTAATGATCCTGATATTAATCGGAGCATCATTACGGGAGTTGGGACTAATGATCCTCGATGCGCTTGAAGGCAAAGCACCTGCATGCAAATATTCGATACTATGAGTCTATGAATATAAATACTTTGTTATAACTTACGCGAGCGCAGGAATCGGGAAAGCAAGAAATGAACGTACATGGAATTAGGGCGACCCATATTATGAGCGGGACCAAGACGGTCAACTTGCAAATACTGGCCACCTGCATGGCTAGCTAGCTACTGGCGTGTTTCCCCTCCCTCTGTTTTGAAGTATATCGTTGTGTATGCATCTCGATGAGTCTTAGCCTGTCTATATATAATCTACTAGGACTTTGATACCTTCATTGCTGCTTCCTCTTGTTTCATGGCTTCTTTGCCGTCATTGCACAGATAGAGATAACATTAAGGAAAACCTATTCTTTTTCTACTGGTTAATTATATGCTTTGCAAGCTCAGTTCTTAGGTTGGAGGGATTCATTCGCCTGCTTTATGCTCTGCAAATTGTAAGCTTGTGCTTGCAGCTTGCGAAGGGACCAATGCATTTTGTTTTATTTGTGTTTTTGGTTGATGTACAGAGTGTGCAACGATTTGATTCGTATCGACTCAACTCAAAGCAAACCAATATTTGGATTCATAGGCGGAGGCGGGGCAATAGGATGTGTCCAGGGACACAGGTATTTTTTGGTTAAAATAAAATACCCCATATATATGTGTTAATGAAAGGATTGTATGCATCACATTTAGGTAATATAAAAGTGTTTTTACATGTTATTTAAAGTTTAAAAGCTAGCATGAATCAATTTATCATACTATAAAAAAAATTTCATAATACCTAAAAATCGATCTTTCTGTTTGGTGAAATTAGTTTCGACTCTACTCGTTGCAACTTCAAGTGTAGAAAGAACATTTTCAACTTTGAGATATATCAAAACCAAGTTTCAACATCAAATTGCGATCAATTTGCTAATTATTGCTTATTTGGATACATTGAGAAAATGAAAATGTGTGGTGGTTATTTATGAAAATAATAATTGTATTATTCTAATATTTATTTGTTATTTGTGAATGAATTATTTGGATATTGTTATTGGTCCCTTCGGGGACATCCGATAAAATTATTTGGATATTGTTAGTTTAATTATATTTATTAAATAATTATTTATTTATTTATATTATAGAAAGAGGACACGGGTACTTTCGAGTGTTGGCTCCGTCACTGTTTGGATTGGTCCACGTCGAATCAATGTACGTAAATAGTAATACTAATATTAACTTAAATTCGGGATGTGCATGATATATATAACAAGTTTCGTAGTTGGTGTTAGGTGAAATATATTGTCGACTATATGAAATACATATCTTTATAAATGTGCTAGATAAAATAGGTGAATTAAGGTACATTGAATTATAAAATCAAATAAGTGGGTCGTCAGTTCAGTTATGCTTGTCATACAAAGAAGTAGTGGATCGTCTTGGTCAAATTTCATTTTTTGCTGGACCGGCTCTATCATGGAAAGCCTACTAGCTAAATTTCAACACCATAAAAAGAAACCAAGAACGATTATTCCATTAGCACACAGCTTATTATTTCTTTCACAAGCTGTACATCTGAGTATCCTCTATTGATGAAGATGATCAGATCGACCATTAGTTGCTTTATTTTGGAGCTAGCTAGAACTGCCGGCGATTAATTACTAGGGTGCACGTCGGCCGCCGGCAGGAAATAAATAGGGCGGCAAGCAGCAGATCATGTCCAACACAGGCAGGTGCATTCACGTGTGTCGCAGGTCGTTTTGTTCAGATTGCTGCCGCTATGCTCTTTCGATCTTGCTGGTTTGGGCAACGGCGTTTGGCATGTTTGTCTCAGAGGCTGGAGGCAGAGTCTTGTGGCGTTTTGTTGCTGATGTTCTGCTGTAGCTTGTTTCTGGTGTATGTATATATAGTGTAAGGAATTATGAAGAGGACTTCGATATCTTCATTGTTGCTTCCTCTTGTTTCATGGGTTCTTTGCCGTCATTGCACAGATATATAACATCAATTAACTAACACCTAGCTATTTCTTTTTCTGCTTTGGTTTAATTATGGAGACCACCTTTAATTACTAGCTTAGTTTGCCTGATCGAAGGATTCTCCTGGTTAATTTTATGCTTTGTAATAGTAAGCTCGGCTCTTAGGTTGAAAGGGATTATATTCATTCGCCTGCTTTATGCTCTGCAAATTGTAAGCTTGTGCTTCCAGCATGCGGAGCGTGCAGTGCATTTTTGTTTTACTTTGTTGATGAATGTGTAGGGTGTGCAACGGTTTGGTTCAGATCGAAACAACTCAAATCAAACCTATATTTGAGTTGGTCCAAATTGAATCAAATGTTATACTTTACCTCACATCACATCACGATGATGTAATCCCTTTTAAGATCATCAACTAATTTTCAGATTCATCATTCCATCTTAGTATTAGGGCTGGGAAAACGGTTGGCGGTTTGCGGTTAAACCGACAACCGCACCGAAACCGCGCGGTTATTGGTTAACCGCAAACCGCATATTTGGCCTATTTTGCGGTCGCGGTTGGAGATATGGCCTGTTTTGCGGTTTGCGGTTTAACCGCAACCGAAACCGCAAATCCATATAACCGCAAAGCTAACCGCGAAACCAGGCCCAGCCCATAATTCACCCCCAGCCCAGCCCATAATTGACCCCAGCCCAGCCAGCAGGATTGTGGCATTGTGCATTTGTGCTTGTGGATTGTGTTATTTGGATATGCAGACAGATGCAGGGGCTTGATGGAAGTGAAAATAGACAAAACAGTAGCTGCAGTGTTTTTTTTTCCCATGATTTTTTTGCGGTTAGTTCGCGGTTAATTGTTGGTTAGAGTGCTAACTGCGGTTTCATATGGTGTTTCGGTTGTTGCGGTTTTCACAACCATAAACCACGGTTCACCGCTAACCGCTTTCTGCGGTTTTTGGTTAACCGCTAACCGTTGCGGTCGCGGTTGGCCAATATGGGTGTTTTGCGGTTGCAGTTAACCGCAAATTGCGGTGCAGTTAACCGCAACCGCACCGTTTCCCACCCCTACTTAGTATGAATATTGGATTAATGAAGATAGACAAGATCCACCACTTATTATTATTATTTAGAAAGAAAAGAAAGAGCGGAAAAAAACCCCAGCCCCAACCCATCACCAGGAAGGAAAACTGCTTGGGGATAATTAACAAAAAGAGAAAACAATCTGAATCACCAGGAAGGAAAACTGCCTGCGCCTCGATGGATCTGCCTTTCAGTTAAAACATATAATAATATATGTTTATTCAATGCAGAAGCAATAACAAGTACGGGTCGGACAGTCGCAAGCTCCCTTGCACTTGTTAGGATCTTGGTCCTTGCAAATCCATTTGTAATAGCGACCACATGCAGCGTCGTTGCAATAAGGGCTGCATTCCTGTATCGAAGCGGTGTCGTTTTTGGATGCTTGAGGTGTCACGACGACACCCGTTCCACTTTTAGCCACGAGATGGGATGCCAACAGCATCTTGTGGTTACTGCATCATTGATTTGATTGGATTTCGTAACACATAATTAATTTGATCAATTGACGATATTGCACGAATATTACTTTATTTGCGTGATAGTTATTAATTGATATACGCGCGAAACTATACCTGACTTTAGTCGGAGCATCGTTACCAGGCTCCGGAACCACGATTCTCGATGCGCTTGAAGGCAAAACGACTGCATCCAAACAATATTCAATACTCTAATGAATACATTTTTTTTATATAATGGGGAGGGAAGAGAAAAATGATGCAAGCAAGAAGTGAAACGTACGTACATGATAAAAGTGCGACCAACAGCGTGAGCTGAAGCAAGACGGCCGCCGGCTTAGCAATAATGGTGGTGAGCTGCATCATCTTCTTCATCGCCATGGCTGGCTATTCAAATTACAAAGTAATTAATTAGCTGCTATGAGTTAATAATTTCCTTTCGAGTATGGATGCATGTTGACGAGCCTTGGTGCTTGTTTATATATAGTGCAATTCCTCTTGTCTGTCATGGCTGCTTTATGCTTTGTTGCAGCGCGCGGAGGGGACAACAATGCATTTTTGTTTTGATGTTTTATAGCGTTTGTTTTCGGTTGGAGGGTTTTTCCAAGCTCTATACATTTTAATTTAACAATGATTATTTTGTTACCACATGTTGATCACGTTGAGGTTCTTGTATAGTAATACTACTTATTATTTAAACATTTTTGTCTTTTTATTTTATTTTTCTTTTTATATATGAGGATGGTTTCTTAATAATGAGAAAGAATAATAAAGGGTACGTACTACAAGGTGAGCGCCAATGTGGTGCTCCCATCCAAATCTACCATATGAAATTAGTGGCGGGAAACGGTTTCTGCCTTTCTGGTTCAACCGGAAACCGGATTGTATAATTCGATCTGGTCAAAACCGAGATAATTTTAAAACAATTCAAATTGATTTTTCGGTCATGATGATAGTGCTAACTGCTAAAGCCATATCGAGCCAATATGGTTTTCTGATCATTCATGATGGTGGTCAAAACCGGTTCGCTTGAAATCGAGATCATTTTTAAAACAATCCAATTTGGTTTCCGATCATGATGATACAATCAATGTATTTCTTATTATTATTATTGTGGTTGGCAACCTTGTGGAAGAAAGCGGTGTTGCGATCTCTAGTTTTGAGCCAAAGCTCCCTCGAACTTTAGCGCCAAGATATTTCTTCAAGTGTCAACATACTCCTAAGATGAATTTTGAAACTAATTCTCTTCCGCTTTCTCAAATATCAGATAGGCCCTAATTTTCCTCCTTATGATCATGGGTCCTTGTTGCTAGCAAGAGCATATGTACTCCGGGGCTGAACGTTATCAAACACTTCCTTGTTCCAAATTTTAAGGTGGGTTATAGTTAGACTTGACTCGTCTCAATTATCACAATTCAAATAAGTCTTCCGTCGTTTAGATTTCTAGCTCCACAACCGTTCGTTATAATTTCTTCATGATCAAACCGTACATATTTAGACATATGTTCGTTATATATAGGAGTTGAAAGGGAGAATTATTTATATGAAATCTTTGAAATTCGGATTGCATCTTTGTTAGCCATGGACAAACATCACGATGAAATGATCCGTTTTATGATCTGCGGCTAACTTTCAGATTATCATATTACATCATAGTAGAAATATTGGATTGATGAAGAGGACACGAGCAAATGCATATTCTTATTTGTCATTATTTATTTATGAAGAAAAGAAAGAACGCAAAACCCATTCAAAGCCGTCCCAACTGATCATCACTAGGAATTAAGAAAAATTGCCCGATAATATTAAAGAAAATACAAACAACCCTGAATCACCATAACACATGCAATGAAAGCATTGGTGAATGCGGCCGACGATTATTAATTAGGGAGTGCAAAAACATATATTTATGAAGTGCAAAAACAATAACAAGTACGGGTTGGACAGTCACAAGTCCTCTTGCATTTGTCCCGATCTTGACCATTACACAGCCATGGGTAATTGTCGTGGCATGAAGCATCGTTGCAGAAAGGACTGCACCAGTCTTGTATCGAAGCCGTATTGTTTTTGGATGCTTGAGATATAACGACTACACCTGTTCCTCTTTTAGGCAAGAGATGGGAGACCAAGTTTTAGGCAAGAGATATTTATCGGATAACATCCACGTTTAAAATATATAGAAACAAAAGTAAAAAAAAAAAAAAATATGACTCAACACATTTATGTAAATACCGAAAAATACCATCTTGATAGATAGACTATGCCATCATCAATAGACTAAACTATACCTGACGTTGATCGGAGTATCATGACCAGACTTCGGACCGATGATTCTCGATGCGCTTGAAGGCGAAACGCCTGCATCCACCAAACACATTCAATACTATGAAATATGAATACATATTAATGTTACAATGGGCATGAACTAGATCGACAAAGCTAGAAAATGATCAAGAAGCTAGAAGTGAACGTACAAGAAAGGAGGGCAACCCATAATATTATGATCAGTGGAAGCAAGACTGCCGTCAACTTAGCAGTACTGGGCAGCTGCATCTTCATCGCCATGGCTAGCTAGTTATTATGGATGCAAGTTGACGAGAGCCTCTTGCTGCTTGGATTGTGTATATATAGTGTAACAATTTATATGTGTGAAGAGGACTTCGATATCTTCATTGTTTCCCTCTTGTCCTTCATGGCTGCTGGATGCCCTGTAAATTGTAAGCTTCTGCTTAATTGCAGGCTGCAGCAAGCGGAGGGGACAATGCATTTTGTTTTTGTTTTGTTTGCTATTAACAAGGAATGTTTCTTCCATCTTCACACTGCATATTGATCATGTTGAAGTCATTGTATATTAGCTTTTTTTTTATTATTATATAAATGATGATTTAATAATATTGAGAAAGAATAATAAAGGGTACATTGGTTTAGGCAGGGTATGGGTGATATTGGGCCGTGATAACCAGACCGAGGCCCAGCCCTCCACACGTCTCCATGCAGGCCATGTAGCTAGCCCTTGTACGTGTGTAGGATGTATTACCCTAGGGAATTGGTGTAAAGGGTATATAAATGCTTGTAATGGCCATCGGCCACCATAAGAACCACAATAATAAAACCTAAACTGGAGAGTGATTACTCTCCCGTGGACTAGTCCCGGCAATCGGGGATACCACGTAAATCGCGTCTCGTTCGTTTCCGCTCTTACTTTTACAGTTTTCTCATGGTATCAGAGCTGTGATCTCGATCTTCAATATCGATCATGGCAGGAGATGATGTTTCCTCCTTTTCCGAGAAATCGCCGCAGTCTAAATCCGGCGACTCTGGTAGTTCTGGAGGTTTGAGTTTTGATCCCTCTAGTCCGTTATTCATTCACCAGTCCGACAGTACGGGCCATCTTCATGTAAGTAGTCTCCTCACACCTTCGAATTATGGCGAATGGGTTTTGGAGATGACCGATGCTTTGGTTACGAAGCATAAAGTTGGTTTTGTCGATGGGAGTATTCCGCGTCCTGCTGCTGGCTCTCCCGAGGTTTCTCAATGGCTACGCTGTGATGCCCTTGTTAAAGGGTGGCTGCGCACGGCAATGGACGCTGAGGTCCGTACCAGTGTTATGCACGCGAAGACCGCTCAAGAAATCTGGGATGATCTCCGCGATCGTTTTAGTGCAGGCAATCTTACTCGAGTTTATGAGCTGCGTCGGCATGTCATCTTGCTGCAGCAAGAGAAGCAAACGGTCTCCAATTTTTATACTAAACTTCGGAAGAGTTGGGAGGAAACGCAAGCTATTTTGCCTCCGCCAGTTTGTGCTTGTGGTCGTCGCGGAAAGGATCAATATGAAAGCTTGCGTCTTCTTGATTTCCTTCTAGGGCTCGATGATACCTTTGCTACGGTACGCAGCCACATCCTCTCAATGCAGCCGACACCCTCGTTATCTGAAGCCTTTCGAATGGTGCATAATGATGAGCAGCAACGTTCCATTACTCAACAACGTAAACCAGTCGCCGAGGCTGCTGCCTTCAGTACTCGAGGAGACCGGGGTGAGCGTGAATCTGATCGGCCACCTCGTCCTCTCGGTGATCGTATGGAACGCAGCGATCGTGAACCAATCCGTTGCACTCACTGTCAAAAACCCGGGCACCTTCGCGAGACCTGTTATGAGTTGATCGGTTATCCCCCTCGTGACAAGCAACGAGACCGATCACAGCGTCGTCGCAAGGATGATGGTTCACGTGATGACTCCCGTTCAGCTCGCTCTCGTGAGCCTCGTGCTGCCCAAGTTGAGACGGATGCTAGTCCGGTTGCGGGGTTTTCTCTTCAGCAATTAGAGCAATTGCGGCAGTTCTTTGGCATGACGTCCGTCGGGGCGGCCGACCCAGCTTCCCATATGGCTGGTATGTTTCCTTCTATCTCGACCTCAGAATGGATCATTGATTCTGGCTGTAATGAGCACATTACAGTGAGTGATTCTATGTTTGTTGGTCCCTCCGTGGCCAATCCTAATCAACCCGTTCGCATTCCTAATGGTGCGAGCATCCCTGTGAAGCGCATTGGTTCCATTTCTCTTGATCCTACTTTAAAACTTGGTCGGGTTCTTCATGTTCCTGAATTCAGCTGCAACTTGCTATCTGTCAGTCGGTTATGTAAAGAGAATGATGTCGCGTTGATTTTCCTCCGTGATTTTTGCATCATTCAGGACTTACGCTCCAGGACAGTGATTGGGAAAGGGGAGATCCGTGATGGCCTATATTATCTTCGTCTTTTTGGGTGTCGTCGTATGCAGGTCAATGTTGTTACTGGTGGTGGTTCAGTCTCCGAGGGCACGTGGCATGCGCGGCTCGGGCACCCTTCTCCGGCGAAGATGGTGCAGCTCAAGCGCTTTATTTCCATGCATTCACAGGACTCTTCGGATTTTTGTCATTCTTGTCCTAGAGCTAAACAAGTTCGCACTCCTTTTCCAGATAGCTCTATTAAGACATCGTCTTGTTTTGAACTCTTGCATGTAGACATTTGGGGAGGTTATAAGACGGCATCGCTCAGTGGTGCCCACTATTTTTTGACTATAGTGGATGATTTTAGTCGTGCTGTGTGGGTCTATCTTTTGCGATTTAAATCGGAAGTGGGTCGCTATTTACAGATGTTCTGCCAACTAGCTCGTACTCAGTTTGGAAAACAGGTTAAGAGAATTCAAGCTGACAATGGTCATGAGTTTCAAACTGATATTCTTCGTGCCTACTATGAGCGAGAGGGTATCTTACTTCAAACCTCTTGCACCGATACCCCGCAGCAGAATGGGGTTGTTGAGCGGAAGCATCGTCACCTCCTCGATACTGCTCGTGCCCTCCGCTTTCAAGCCTGTCTCCCGGTCCGTTTTTGGGGTGAGTGCGTCTTGACCGCGGCTTATTTGATTAATCGCCTTCCTACGAAGGCCACCGGAGCTACTCCTTACTACACTTTGTTTGGTAAGCCTGCTTCTTATTCCCATTTACGTGTTTTTGGGTGCTTGGTCTACTGCAAAGATACCCATGGTGGGTTGGGGAAGTTCGATGCACGAGGTCGTGCATGTTTATTTCTCGGTTATGCCTCCAACCAAAAGGCGTACCGGGTTTATGATCTTGAAACACGGAGGCTCTTTTCCAGCCGCGACGTGATCTTTCATGAATCACGTTTTCCTTTCCAAGATAACTCGTCTGTTGAGTTTCCTTGGGTACCCCCACAGGTGTTTGATCGCCCAGCTTTTGATGATGATGATGAGTTGGTTGCAGCATCTCCTCCCACTCGTTCTCTTCCTCCGACCTCGGCGTCCTCCGCCCCTGTGTCGAGTGTGCCTTCTCCGACGCAGGAGGCTACTCCCTCCTCCCAGCCTATAGGCTCCACTGACCTTCACTCTTCAGACACGGACTCGGCATCGCCAGCACCGTCACCTCCAGCTGCTGCCGCCCCGGTTCCTTCAGCTTCCTCGCCGGAAGCTCCTCTTCGTAGGGGTGATCGTGTTCGTGTTCCGCCCAAGCGCCTCGACATTTACTATACGGGAAGTCAAGTTAATCAAGTTCGTTATCCATTAACTGATTCCCCTGATTCTGATCGCCTCTCACCGCAGTTTTTTGCCTTTCTTGCAGCTGTTCATTCTCATGCCGAACCACGTTTCTTTCATCAGGCTGTCCGGTATGAATGTTGGCGGCGTGCTATGGCGGTTGAGATTGCTGCTCTTGAGAAAAATGGTACTTGGACTCTGGTTTATCTTCCACCGCATGCACGGGTGATCGATTGTAAATGGGTTTACAAGATCAAATATTATCCCGATGGTACCATTGAGCGCTACAAAGCGCGCTTAGTTGCTAAAGGTTATACCCAGATTGAAGGTGTGGACTTCCATGATACGTTTGCACCAGTGGCTAAGCTAGTTACTGTCCGTTGCCTTATTGCTGTTGCTGTCAGTCGTGGGTGGTTTATTCATCAGCTCGATGTTAATAATGCCTTCCTCCATGGTGATCTAGAGGAGGAGGTCTATATGCGCATCCCTCAAGGATTTGCCGCACCTGGTGACACTCGAGTTTGTCGCCTCAACAAGTCGCTTTATGGTCTTCGCCAGGCGTCCCGTAATTGGTACCATAAGTTTACACAGGCGTTAGGTGAGCTGCTTTTTCGCCCGTCCCCTGCCGACCATTCTCTTTTTATCTACGAGCGGGGGAGCACTCATGTGGTTGCCTTGATTTACGTGGATGATGTTCTCCTGGCCGGTAACGATATGGAGTTCATTTCTCGAGTTAAGAAGTTCCTTGACCAGCGCTTCAGCATCAAGGACTTAGGCCCTCTTCGCTATTTTCTTGGCATTGAGGTTGCGCGTTCGCCCCATGGCATTATTCTCAGCCAACAAAAATATACTCTTGATATTCTTTCAGACGTCGGCATTACTGCTTGTCGTCCGAGTGCTTTTCCTGTTGAACAGAACCATCATCTCACCCGGCCTTCATCTGATGCCCTCGTGGATGCTTCTTCTTACCGTCGACTGGTTGGTCGGCTTCTCTACTTGACTGTGACGCGCCCCGACATTGCCTATGGTGTCAATGTTCTTAGTCGTTTTGTTCAGGCTCCTCGTCAGCTTCATCTAGATGCTGCTCATCGTATTCTCCGCTACCTCAAGTCCTCACCAGGTCAGGGTTTGTTCTTCCCTGCTAATCGCTCTCTTGATCTTGTTGCTTATTGTGATGCCGACTGGGGTGGTTGTGAGAGTACGAGACGGTCTACTACTGGTTTCTTCATCAGCCTGGGTGGCGCGCCGGTTTCTTGGCGCAGTAAAAAGCAACATGTTGTTGCTCGCTCTTCTGCTGAAGCTGAATATCGCGCCATGGCTAGTACGGTTAGTGAAGTTATTTGGCTCCGCTGGCTACTCTCCGAACTGGGTGTTCCCCAGCCGGCAGCCACTCCGCTTCATTGTGATAATCAGGCGGCTTTACATATTGCTGCTAATCCCGTATTTCATGAGCGCACTAAACACGTGGAGATGGATTGTTACTTCGTTCGGGAACGCGTCCAGAGTGGTCATATTGTTCCTCTCAAAGTCAGCTCCCACCTGCAGCTGGCTGATCTTTTCACTAAAGGCTTGGGTGCTGATCGATTTCGCTTTCTCCTGTCCAAGCTGAGCGTTCGTGTCCTTCCCGTCTCAGCTTGCGGGGGAGTATTGGGCCGTGATAACCAGACCGAGGCCCAGCCCTCCACACGTCTCCATGCAGGCCATGTAGCTAGCCCTTGTACGTGTGTAGGATGTATTACCCTAGGGAATTGGTGTAAAGGGTATATAAATGCTTGTAATGGCCATCGGCCACCATAAGAACCACAATAATAAAACCTAAACTGGAGAGTGATTACTCTCCCGTGGACTAGTCCCGGCAATCGGGGATACCACGTAAATCGCGTCTCGTTCGTTTCCGCTCTTACTTTTACAGTTTTCTCAGGTGAAGTTTAAATGAGTTTGGGGATTTGTAAATGTGTTTTGAGCGCTCATTTCCCCCTCCCCAATATTCTCTCCACCGCAAGATATCCATACTTTGCTTAAGGGGTGTAAGTTTGATCCTCAGGGTCGGGTTGGGTCTATTTGTCTACAGGGTCAGTTTAGGGTCGGGTCAGGGTCAGGTAGGACTGGGTCAGCTTAGGGTCGGGTCACTTTTTGACCCTATGATCCTTAGAATTATACAAACACGTTGTACCTATTTGTAAAATTTTAAAAATTTAGGTACTAAATTGTAAAAATAAATTTTTTTGTGTATCAATACGTAATTTTACCATTTTGGGACTTATTTGCAAAAAAATAAATTTTAGGTACTAAAATGTAAGAAAAATAAATTTGGGTACCAAATTATAATTTTTAGAAAAATAGTGTATTTATTAGGGTCGACCCACTGACGCGACCCTTCCTGGCCCGCCCCGACCTTAAAGGGTCAGACAGGGTCATGAAAGAAATAGGGTCGGGGCGGGTCAGTTATACATCTTGATCCTTCAGGGACGGGTCAGGACAGTGTCAGGGACGGGTCAGACCAATTTTCAACCCTACTTTGCTTCCCGTGCGCCAGTCTCCCTCGGCGGCAGATGTTGAAGCCTACTTCGTTCTTCTGCGCCAAACTAGCCAGACTAACCTACACACTCAACACTGGACTGGATCCTTTGGGTACGATAGTCTTTCGACGATCTAATCAGAGAGGAATTCTAGTGAGTTAAGTGATATGTTCTTTTTTTAGTGAGAGAATTCAATCACTTCAAATGTTCTTACCTGCCTTCTATTTATACTATGGGTAGTTCCAACATTATCATGAGAACATTTAATGCATTGTCTCCTCCAATGAGCGTGCGCCGCGACCGGTGGCGCTTCTTGTGAGGCAAAAATAGGCGCACACGTTAATTTGCCTGTATTCGTACTCTTTTGGACAGACGCTGATTTTGTCGTTATACACCTCCGAGAATGGACTCTCTTCTTCCCGACCCAATATGAGCCCACGTGGACGTGGGCTCTGATCATTCAGGCTTGTCTTTAACAATACTAGCATACTACTTAAGTGGGTCTGATTCCCTTAGCCGTTTCCCCGATACCCCCCAACAATTAGGAATATCGAATTTTATGTGAAAACTATGCTCATAATCACTTGTGATATGATGGACAAGAAAACACGTGAATTTGTACAACAATCATTCAAGATTTACTTTAATTTGAATGATATAGACGGAAAGATTGATAAGTCATGTTATTTAGGAAGAAAAGATAGAGAGAAAAATTACATACAAAGTAGTCCCAGCTCATTACCAGGAAGGAAAACAACCTAGGAGACACTAAAAAAAAAAAAAAAAAAGAGAACCAACCAGAATCACCAAAAGGCATGAAAAGAAAACATGGAAAACTGCCAGCCAATCAGCAATTATTAAGGAGTCGACTTGCTTGCCGGCCGGAAAAAGGAAACAAACACCGAAACATCGATATAAGAGCACAACAAAGAGAAAAAAACATACACGAGAAAGTTAACAGGGTGGTGGAGATACCAAGCTCCGGCCCCCAACAGCGATGATGAATCCACCTCGATGAATCCTCATTTTAATTTGATAAATTATGTTTACAAATTGCACAAACATTGACATTCATAGGGACGTTGAGAACAATCGCAACCCACATGGCAGTCACCACCACCTTGACGCCAACACAACCATGGGTACCAGAACCGACATTCACGGTCGTTGCAATTAACAGTACAATCGTCCAGTAACGAAGTCTTACTGGTGCTGGATGCTTCAGGTATGACTACTGCATTTGTTCCTCTTTTGGGTAGCTGCAGGGAGGACAGGTTTCGGTTGTTGCTGCATGATTGATTGGATTGCATAAGATGTTCTATCAGAAGTGTAACAAAAAAAAAAACAATTTAGCCTAATAGAGCGTACATTTTTCTCTAATCATTTATCAATATTTTTAACATACTTTTATTTCAGTTACTAGTTACAGGCTGATAAAAATTTCTCCAATAAGTTTAAAAATAATTCAATTTTTTTTTGAGAAATCAATTTGGTCATGTAAAATTTATGCTTTGATTAACTTTCAACTTGAACATGTAAGTTTTTCAATTTATGAATTATTTCTTTAATGATAATTTTATTTGGGAATGAAATGGGACAGGTCCGGGGCGGGTATCTCGATACCAATAAGCGCCCCGTGGCAGATCGGGTTCTGGTTGGGTAATTCATTACAAGACGCGGGTTGGGGCAGGTCGACCCAACGAGTATCTATTTTAAAAGAAAAACATTAGAAATATTCAATTTATACATTAAAATCCCAAGAATCAAACTAAAATATGATAAATGTAGTTAAATTATTCAAAAATTTGACGTTCTCACCTATTTACAACTTATTTTAGTCAAATATAAGATAATACAAGTAAAATTACTAAAAAAATCCAGTTACTCGAACCTATCCTGGATCATTCCATTATCGACAGAATAGGCTATACCTGATGTTAGTAGGAGCATCATTGCCAGACTTCGAACCGATGATTCTGGATGCTTTTGAAGGCAAAACGCCTGCATCCAAATATTCAATACTATCAATACATCTGATATTTGTTATAATGGGAAGAAATCCATGAATGAATGAAGAAACGAAGGAGCAAGAAGAAGTAGTTAACATACATGATTGAAGGGAGACCCAAAGTATGAGCGGAAGCAAGACTGTCGCCAACTTAGCAAGACTGAAGGCCTGCATCTTCATCTTCATCTTCATCGCCATGGCTATTCAAATAATGGCTTCTACAAGCTAGCTATAAATAAGCTGCTGCTCGATCTGTATATAGTGGCAGATTATGAAGACGACTTCTATAGCTTTCATAGCTTCCTCTTGTCTCTCATGGCTTCTTCATTATTTGCCTGCCGCCATTGCTTTGGATGCCTCAAGGTAGTTAACATCGACACCTGCTTTTATGCATTGGAGGAGACGATGCATTTTATCTTTGGTTCAATGGATCCATTCATGCGCCTTTTTAATTTATTTATTCCTCAAAGGACTGCGAAAGTGAGATAACATCTACGTTTGATATAAATTGAAACGAAAGTAAGAAACATCTTAAAAAAATTATATGACTCAACACATCTCCGTAAATACCAAAAATATATCATCTTGATAGATAGACGATGCCATCACCAATATATATAGACTAGACTACGCCTGACGTTGGTCGGAGTATCATGACCAGACTTCGGACGGATGATTCTCAATGTGCTTGAAGCTAGGCAAAATGCATGCCTACATCAAAACATTCAATAATACTATGAATGCATATTAATGTTGTAATAATGGGCATGAATATATAGATCGACAAAGCTAGAAATTAAATGATCAAGAAGCTAGAAGTGAACGTACATGAAAGGAGGGCGACCCATAATTTATTAGTGGAAGCAAGATTAGCCCACGTGGGCTCTGCTCATTCGGGTTTGCCTTGAACATTATTAGCAAATACATAACTGGGCCTGATTCCCTTGGGCCTTTTCCAGATACCCCAACAAATAGGGATATCCAATAATACTATGAAGATGAAAACGATTGATATGTCATTTTATTTAGGAAGAATCCATGATATGACTCACACTCACCTATTTGTATCGTTGTGGATGGATTGGGTGGGTGACAACGGATAGTGGTTGAGTTTGGCGATTTTGATGGGTCAAATTATTTTCAAATAATTAGATAATTATGAGCCATAAAAGTTTATATATAACTAACTGAATATCAATAATACAAATCAAGAAAATTTATAGTTATTAAATGTAGATTATTACATAGTCTAAAACGATTATCCCATTTTTAACACAAAATATTTTATTGATAGTTATCATATTTTCAAATTATCAATTTTATGTTATAAATCAAGTAAAATTTGTAAAAGATAAATTGTAATTTGATTGAATCAATGACGGTTAAAGTTTTGAGATAAGAAAAAAAAGGTGTTTTAATATAGAATGTGCATTATATTAGTGACTTAATATATCATGTAATTTTGTGGGTAATGACCCACCCGCCACCCACCTAAATCTAGTGGGGGACGAAAAACGATTACCCATAGCCACCCACCATATCCATCCAAATATGTAATGGGTGGGTTATAATCGGATGGATTCAGATGGATCTAACGGTTGACCCACTCATTGTCCACCCATGGATAGAGAGAAAAGTTATATACAAAGCAGTCCCAACTCATTACTAGGAAGGAAAACAACTGTGGGGGGACACTTAAGAAAAAACAAATGGAATTATTAAGGAAAATATGGAAACGGCCGGCTAATCAGCAATTATTAAGGAGTCGACTTGCTTGAATATCGGTATGAAAGATCACAACAAAGAGAGAAAAGCATACATGAGAAAGAAAATACAGTGATAAAGATACCAAACTCCGACCCCAACAACGAGGATGAAGTCACCTCGATGAATCTCATTTAATTTGATAAAATTATGTTTACGAATTGCACAAGC
Organism: Linum tenue; assembly: GCA_946122785.1. Lineage (NCBI taxonomy): Eukaryota > Viridiplantae > Streptophyta > Magnoliopsida > Malpighiales > Linaceae > Linum > Linum tenue. The sequence goes on along the minus strand of CAMGYJ010000007.1, from coordinate 62,971,569 downwards.
ATTGACATTCATAAGGTTTCTGCGAACAATCACAACCCACATGGCAGTCGCCATCTTGACTCCAACACAACCATGGATACCAGAACCGACATTCATAGTCGTTGCAAATATTATCGCAGTCGTCCAGTATCGAAATCTTACTGTTGTTGGATGCTTGAGGTATGACGACCGCATTTGTTCCTCTTTTGGGTGGCTGCAGGGAGTTCAAGTTTTGGTGGTTGCTGCATGATTGATCGGATTGCATAAGATGTCCTATCATGACCATGATGGTAGATACCAAAAATATATCACCGAGATAGATAGACTAAGACAAGGGCGCAGCTACATATGTATGCTCGCGAGCATAAGTGTAAAAAAAGAAACGATTTGTCCTAGTAGATTTTTCTCTAATCATTTATCATATTTTTAACATACTTCTATTCCAGTTACTAGTTATAATCCGATAAAATTTTCCCCAATAATTTTAAAAATAATTTAATTTTTTAGAGAAATCAGTTTGGTCACTCCAAATTTATATATACTTTGATTAACTTTCAAATTGAACATCTAAGTTTTTCAATTTATAAATTATCTCTTTAACGATAATTTTATCATACATAAATGAATATTTTCTTGTTCAAATACTTATATTGAATATCATGCTACGAATTTAATTGAAATGATTAAATTTTCTTTGGTATTATACTCGTTCATATTGAATCGTAATAGATTGTATCTAGAGCCACTCTAATTATGATTTTTTATGAATACCAATCTAATTATATGAAACAACATCTTGTACGGTTTGATAATTAACATATAGCTATATAATTTTTTTTTCGGCATCATACGATAATATTCTAAAAAAAATTCGGCTCGTCGAACTCAAAAATTCTGGCTCAGCCCCTGAACTATGCCATTACCGATAGAACAGACCATACCTGACGTTAGTCGGAGCATCATCGTCAGACTTCGGACGGATGATTCTCGATGCGCCTGAAGGCAAAACGCCTGCATCGAAACATTCAATACTGTTAATACATCTGATATTGTCACAACGGGAAGGAATCCATGAATGAAGTAACGACGAAGAAGCAAGAAGTAGTGAACATACAAGATTGAAGGGCGACCCATAGAATGAGCGGAAGCAAGACTGCCGCCAACTTAGCAAGACTGACGGCCTGCATCTTCATTATCTTCATCGCCATGGCTATTCAAAATGGCGGTTTTTCTGAGTTTCCTTTTGAAGTGATGACTGGATATATATCTCGTGGAATATGCATGTTGACGAGCCTTGCTTCTTAATATCAGTATATATATAGTGCCAGATTATGAAGACGACTTCGATAGCTTCATTGCTTCCTCTTGTCTCTCATGGCTTCCTTATTTGCCTGCCGCCATTGCTCGGATTCCTCAAGGTAGTTAACATCGACGACACCTGCTTTTGTGCATTGTGGTTGCAGCGCGCGCGCGGAGGAGACGATGGATTTTTATCTTTGGTTCAATGGATTCATTCGTGCGCCTGCTTAATTGACTTATTCCTTAAAAAATTGACAAGAATCTTCCATACATATACCTCATTACGCATAAAAAAAATAACTTGACCATTACTGATCAAAAGTCTTCTATGGTTTTATAAAGGTTCGTACTATTTGTAGCCCTAAATTATTTTTATTTGTAGCCCTAAATTATAAAAAGTACAATAATACCCATAACATTTAAATACATTTACTTCACACATTCCAAGACCAAAACATTCAAACACTTTTCCAAACACAATCCAACAACACTCGCCGCCGGCGACCGCCACCTCCCGCCGGCGACCGCCACCCCCGCCGTCGATCGCCACCTCCGACGACGACAGCTCCTTTCTCCGACGAGGTACGTCGGCAAATAACCCGACAACGACGGACGAACGTCCTGCCGGGACGTCGCCGGCGAATTATTTTTAATTTTTTGTTAATTTAAATTTGTGAAGTATATTAGATTTTTAAAATATATTAATTTAGATTTTCGGTTATTATTTTAGATTTTTTAATTATCATATTGTTTAGAAAAATTTGTTCTAATATTATTTTTAAAATGAAGTTATTGAATTTTTATTTTTCATATTTCGAAACTAAGTTAATGTTTCCTGAATTTAGACTTTTAATTGCCATATTTTAAGAATATGTAGTGTTTTTATTATTGTAATTTATTATTTTATGAATATTGTAATTACCATATTTTTAGTAGGATTTTTTATAATATTATTTGTAGAATGAAGTTCTTTAACTTCATTTTTTATTATTTTGAAACTAAGTTAATGTTTACTAACAATAATTTAGACTTTGAAGAATATTTAGCGATTTTATTGTAGTTTATTATTTTATGATATTGTAATTATCATATTTTTTAGGATGGATTTGCTATAATATTATTTTTAGAATGAATTTCTTGAATTTCATTTTTTTATATTTTGAAACTATGTTAGTATTACTGAAACTATTTTTTGTTAGTATTTTGAAACTGCCGTTGACCGGCCGTTTGACCCGCCGCCGGCGACGTCTGGGCAGGACGTCGCCCTTGCCGGCGGCGGGTCAAACGGCCGGTCGTCACCTCCTTCGTGCAAAAATTAGAAATTACCTGCGCGAAGCGCTCTGATTTCGTCTCCGGCGAGAGGTCGTCGTCGTATTTGAGAGGAAACCGGCGACAGGAGAGATGGGGCGAGTCACGTCTCCGGCGAGAGCTCGTCGTCGCCGGCGAGAGCTCGTCGTCGCCGGCGAGAATATTTGGGAGGAATCTGGGAGGAATCCGGCGAGGTGAATTGGTAGGGAAGGGAGTGTTTGGTTGGAGTTGTAACAAGTTCAATATTTTAAAAGGAAGGAAGGGTAAAATAGTAATTACATTCTCTTAGGGCTATAAATAAGAAAAAGCTAGGGCTATAAATAGCAATTCAGTTTATAAAATCACCTCAATGAGTGCATGTTTGGAAGTTAGGATTCTCTAAATTGATGTATTTAATCAATGTATGTATTATAATTATATGCATTGTTTCAATGTATGAATTTGAAAAATACATTGTTTGGAGATTGAATGATTTTGGTGGTCCCTCAAAGAATAAGGAACAAAAAGTAAGACAACAATCCCTCAAACACAATCTCGGCTAAAAGTTGAGATTGACAATCATTCATAATGAATGATTCTGGTGGGCCCATCTGCTGTTCAAATACAAGCATTCTGTTTCATTTTAAGCCAAAAAAAACAATGAATTCGTCTGATTACATGTATTGGCTAAATACATCATCTGAAATCCCAACTTCCAAACCAGCTATATGTTGCAAAAAATAATGAATTGAATTTGTGGGACAAAGTGGCTGAGCCCCTCAGGATGGGATCTCTTCTTACTCTTCTTCCCGGCCCAATATGAGCCCAGCCCATGTGGGCTCGGCTTGTTTCTAACAATACTAGTATACTTAAGTGGGTCTGATTCCCTTGGGCTAGTCCAGATACTCCCAACAAGTATGAATATCGAATTATATATTATGGAAAGATCGATATATTATTTTTTATTTAGAAAGAAAAGATAGAGAGAAAAGTTGCATACAAATCAGTCCCAACTCATTGCTAGGAAGGAAAACAAACCCAGGGGATGCTAATAACAGAAAAAGGAAAACCAATCGGAATCACCAAAAGGCATGCAAAGAAAACATGGAAAACGGCCGGCCAGTCACTGATTAAAAGGGGGAAAAACACCAACATCATCGGTATGAAAGAGCACAACAAAGAGGGGAAAACAGGGTGGCAGAGATACCAAGCTCCGGCCCCGACAACGATGATGAATCCCACCTCGAGGAATCTCATTTAATTTGATAAAATATATGTTTACGAATTGCACAAGCATTGACATTCAAAGGGACGTTGAGAACAATCGCAACCCACATGGCAGTCACCACCTTGACGCCAACACAACCATGGGTAATAGAACCGACATTGATGGTCGTTGCAAACGGTATCGCAGTCGTCCACTAACGAAGTCTTACTGTCGTTGGATGCTTGAGGTATGACGACTGGTTTTGTTCCCCTTTTGGGTAGCTGCAGGGAGGGCAAGTTCTGGTGGTTGCTGCATGATTGTTCGGATTGTGTAAGATGTCCTATCGTGATCGGGTATTATGAAAATTACGTAGTAACTTCATTGCTTTTAATAAATATGTATATATATGGCAAATGCTAGCGTACGTCCGGGCGTATGCTAGCCTATCGTACGCCCCCACTGAGTTTTGCTATTTAGACAAACAATTAATCGGAGTTTGGGACATGATACTATACCCTAACCCCTAATGGGTGAATCCCAGTCCCCAATTCACTAACCCAAAGTATGAGATTAGTTTAATCTTAAAAATGAAAATCAACGATTCTGATTCGTCAAAATTTTCATTGGTTTTCATTTTAAGATTAAACGAACCTCATGGTTTGGGTTAGAAAATTAGGGACTGGGGTTCACCCATTAGAGGTTAGGGTATAGTATCATGCCCCAAACTCCGATTAATTTATAATCTATATAGCAAAACTCAATGGGGCGTACGCTAAGTTAGCGTACGCCCCGACTTACGCTAGCCTGAACCGTATATATATATTCGCGTGCAGAAGTCCAACAAAAAGAAATGATTTGGCCTAGTAGAGCGTACATTTTTCTTTGATAATTTATCATATTTTAACATACTTTTATTTCAGTTATTAGTTACAGTCCGATATATTTTTCTCCAATAAGTTTAAAAATAATTTAATTTTGTTGGGAAATCAATTTGGTTATTTTAAAATTATACTTTGATTAACTTTCAACTTGAACTTGTAAGTTTTTTAATTTATAAATTATATATATATATATATAAATGATAATTCTCTTGTTAAATACTAATATTGAATAACATGCTACATATTGAAATGAATGATTAATATTTCTTTGATATTTTACTCATTTATATTGAATCATAATAGATTTATCAAGAGCCAAAGTTCTGATAATATACTAAAAAATCCGGTCCCTCAAACCCAAAATTCTGGCTCAGTCTCCTGGACTATGTCATTACGCATAGAATAGGGCTTATACCTGACATTAGTCGGAGCATCATTGCCAGACTTCGGACCGATGATTCTGGATGCGCTTGAAGGCACAACGCCTGCATCCAAATATTCAAATACTATTTATACATCTGATATTGTTATAATAATTAGTGGGAAGGAATCCATGAATCAAGAATGAAGAAACGAAAAGAAGCAAGAAGTGAATATACATGATTGAAGGGCGACCCAAAGTATGAGAGGAAGCAAGACTGTCGCCAACTTGGCAAGACTGAGGGCTTGCATCTTCATCATCTTCATCGCCATGGCTGATCAAATGGCTTCTACAAGCTAAGCTAAGCTGCCGCTTGATCTTTTCTGAGTTTTATGTTGATGAGCTTTTGCTGCTTATCTATATATAGTGGCAGATTATGAAGACGATTTCGATAGCTTCATTGCTTCCTCTTGTCTCTCGTGGATTCTTTATTTGCCGCCATTGCTGGGATACCTCAAGTAGTTAACATCAGCACCTGCTTTTATGCATTGTGCTTGCTACAGCGCGCGGAGGAGACAATGCAATTTTGTTTTTTGGTTCAAGGGATTCAATCATTTGCCTGCCGGATTTGTTCCTTAAAAATTGACAAGGAAACCTTCCATACCTCATTACCCATAAAAAATTTAACGATTGATTACAAAAGTCTTGGTACTTTATAAAGTCACCTCAACGTTGAAAAATAAATGACTTAGCTGGACTCTAAAGGATTGGGTTTATCGGCTAAATAACGAGGGTAACCTACTTGATAACAATATGAACTAATGTGGAGTCATTGAGGTTGTCAAAGGTGTGATCAAGACTTCATCAAGGCGACAAAACATGAGTTAAGTGCAACTTAACACCAACCCCGACTCGAGGTTTAGACCATAAAGCTGACACCAACCAATCCTCAAGACAGGGTGTGGGGTCCCCAAGGCGATGAGAGTTAATACCAAGGCGACGGTTATCAATTGGTCAACTAGGTCGCGACGAGGAAGAAAAAGTGTCCGGTAATATTGAAGAAAAGGGTTATAGGTATAATATGCCCCTCTACTATGTCATTTTATCAAACATGCCCCTCTACTATTTTTTACATCAAACATGCCCCTGTACTTTGGGAAAATTACATCAAACATGCCCTTCTGTGAAAATTTTCATCCAGAAACCGTTAACCACGACCAAACTTTGGTTTGGGCGGCACAGATATCTAAAATATCCCCAATAATTTAACTTTAGAAATTTTTTGGGTTCTTTTGTATAGCCAAATAATTCTAATAATTTCACTTTGATGAGACCCAGAGAAATAAAACATGGGACAAAACTGGCATTTTCCCTCCCATTTTCCGATGTCGGGTCGTCTAAATCTCGGTTCAACCATGATTGACGATTTTTTCAATGAAAGTTTTAACAAAAAAGGCATCTTTGATAATTTTTCCAATGTATAGGAGCATGTTTGATGTAAACGATAGTAAATGGACATATTTGATAAAACGACATAGTAGATGGGCAAATTATACCTATAATCCTAAAGAAAAAGAGAACAAACCGAAATCACCATTAAACATTAATTTTTCCAATGTATAGGAGCATGTGTTCTTGCATTTGTTAGGATCTTGACCATTACACAGCCATGGGTAAGAGTGATTACATGCACGGTCGTTGCAATAGTAACCGCAGTCTTCCTGTACGGAAGCAGTATTGTTCTTCAATGATTGAGGTATTATGACCACACCTGTACCTCTCTTAGGCATGGGATGAGAGTCCACGTTTTGGTAGTAATTACTGCATTATTAATGGGATTGCGTAACTAAATATTAGTTCATCGGTTGACAATATTGCATGAGGTTACAACAATTTGCATGAAGTAATAATTTTATTTACAGGGGGTAGTTAATTGATATAAACTTGCGTAGAGTATCGTAAAAATTGTTGTGCCAAAGAACATGAACCAAGAATGAAAAATGGCAAAAAAGATCTGGGGCAGAACTCAAGTTATACAATGCAAGCACAATCCCACCTGATAAAAAACAAAAGCACAACCTCACACATATATATGGTGGCTTCTATCGTATATTGGGTAAAATCTAGAGTACGACATATCATGAGTAAGAAAATACTATCTAGACCTTGAATTAATCAGATTTTTGGACATAATACTATATCTTAACCCTTGATGAGTGAACCCTAGGTCTTAGTTATCTAAATCATAGAGCCTAACCCCTAACATTATGCATATAATTTGTTGCATATATTCTGACAAATCATTATCGTTGATTTTGGTTTCCAATTAAACTAATCTTAGTGTATGAGATTTGCAGAATTAAGATCTAAATTTTGATATTTAAGGGTTTGGGAATACTACCTGATGCCAAACTCTGGTCAATTCAAGGTCTAGATATCATTTTCTTACTCAAGGTATACCGTACCTTGAATGTCACCCAGAGTACGTTCATCTCCTCTTAATTTATGCACAACTACTATACATATAATTTATCTCTCATTGGAAACAAAATAATTTGGATTAATTATAATCTACATGACAAGTTCTATAAGATGACACATCCACGGTTGTAATATATTGGCAAAAAAAAAAAAAAAAAAGAAAACCACATGACTCGAAATGTCCTATATAATGTCTCATATACTATGATGCTACGTGTCGAAAATATATCATCACGGTCGATTTACTATACCATCGTCGAGAGACTATACCTAACGTTAGTCGGAGCATCATTACCAGACTTCTGAGAGATGATTCTCGATTTGCTTAAGGCAAAAACCCCGCAACCCATATTACGAGGAGAAGCAAGACGGCCGCCGACTTACCAATACTGAGGGGCTGCATCATCATCATCATCTTTATCTTCATCGCCATGGCTGGATACTCAAATTACTCTAATATTAGCTGCTTTGAGTTTCCTTTCGAGTAGCTTGTTATGTATATAGTGTAACGATATATGAAGAGGACTTCGATATCTTCATAGCATCCTCTTGTCACTCATGGCTGCTTTATGCTCTGTAAATTTAAAGCTTGTGCTTTGTTTGTAGTGCGCGGAGGGGACGATGCATTTTGTAGTTTTGTTTGTTTTTGTTTTCGGTTGAAGGGGTTTTCCCAAGCTCTCTGTACCTTTAAATTAACACGAAATATTTCTTACCACATATTGATCACGTTGAGGTAATTGTGGTAATATTCATTAATTAAAATAATTTATTTTGATGAATGACGATTTATTTATTAATAATAACAAATACATGCAATGCACCTGAGCGGTTCAAAATTATGTTGCGATACTTTTAACAACGACATACCGTCACTAAATGGTGCAAACGTTGCAAAAAAGAAAGCCCACCCTCGTTTGCCCTTACTTTGGGTTCTTTTTTTGGTGTGAATTGAAAAATACCAAATAATCCTTTCTATTTCATGTTGGACCGGCTACATATATCATGGAAAGCTGATCCCTAGCCAAATTTCAAACACGCACAAAGAAAACCAAGAACGATTGCTTCATCAAACACACCTTAATTAAATCTCCCACAAGCTGTACATATGAGAATCTTCTCTTCTCTTCACGAAGCTGATTATGATCGGATTGGTCATTATTTTTATAATAAGGAAAGAAAGAAGGAAAAAGCATAACCAGAATTAAAACGAGGCAAAAGTGGCAGATTTGATCATGAGTAGCAGATGCATGCGCATACACCCAAGTCGCAGCGGCAACCAACAAAGCAGAAGTCGTGCGGATCATGGCCGTCACACAGATTTGGGAAATCCCTCTGGCAGGTCTCGTCGTCGCACTCGTAAGTGCAGTGATCATCCCGCACCGTGGATGAATTACCATTACTGCTGTCGCTGGATGCGGGTCGAGGTATCATCACCACGCCGCCGCCTGGTGGAGCAAATCGTCGAAAACTACCCCAAAAAAAAAATAGAGAGATTTTGTGATTAATGAAAAGTGGTCGCTAAATGTTTATGTTCGGTCACAATATAGGAACATTTCGTGAAGAAAACTAATTTCGGTCGCCAAATAGGGCTTTCTGTAACTAACTTAGATGGTGACAAAAAAATGTCTCAAAATGGTCACGAAATCATCGAAGCACGGTACCTGACATTAATCGGAGCATCGTTGACGGACTTGGGACTAACGATTCTCGAAGTCGAAGCACCTGCATGCAAAATTAAAATTCAGTACTATATATGAATAGATATTGTTACAACGAGCGGCAGGAAGATTCGATAAAGCAAGAAGTAGTGGACGTACGTACATGGAATTAGGGCGACCCATATAATTATGATCGAAAGCACGACGGAAAACTTGGAAATACTAGGAAGCTGCACCTTCATCATCATCGCCATGATCAAATAACGTACCAATCAGCTGCTTTTTTTTCTTCTTCTTCCTCTCTTCGATCTGAGTTTGTTTTCTTTTGGTTGTGTGTGCACGTTGATGGGTAATTGATGAGAGCCTTATAAGCTTGCTGCTATGGTCTGTATATATGGTGGATCGATTTAGGAAGATGAACTTCGGTAACTCCATTGCTTTTTTTTCCTAGTCTTGTTTTCATGGGTTCATTTGCCGTCATTGCACAGAACTTTGCTAGCTTGGTTTGGGTAATCGAAGGATTCTCCTGATGGTTAAAATTATTATCCTTTTGCCGGTTTTTAGGTTGAAGGGATTCATTCTCCTGCTTTATGCTCTCCAAATTGTGAGCTTATGGTTGCAGAGTGCGGAGGGGACGATGATGCATTCTGTTTTGTTTGTTTTCAATTTGGTTTGAAGCGGGTAGGGTGTGCAATAATGGTTCGGTCCACATCGAATCAAATCCGACCGGAAGCTATATTCATTATAATAATCTCTTCATGATCGCACTACATGTTTCGACATATGTTGGATCTTTATATATGGGAGTCGAAAGCAGAGAATTATTTATACGGCGATATCTTCGAAACTCTTGTTGCATGGTAGAAATATCGGATTATTGAAGATGACAAGATGAACCGCTTATTATTATTATTATTATTATAATTTATTTAGGACGAAAAAAAAGAAAGAAAGAAAAAAACACATACAAAGGAGTCCCAACTCATCACTTGCAAGGAAAACAAACCGAAATCATAGTAATACAAAGCAAATGAAAACATAAAGAACCGTCGGCCCGCCGACAATTATTAAGGTGTTGATGAACGTTGAGAAAACAACAGGATCGTCCCCCTGCAAATTTATTTGGATTTCCCTTCTGTTAAATATATATGAAAATATATTTATTATTCGCTGCAGTAGCAATAACAATAAAGGGTGGAACAGTCGCAAGTTCCCCTGCAAACGTTACGATCTTGTCCCCGACAGAACCAATCGTAATATCTGTCACATGCAGCGTCGTTGCAAGAAGGAGTACAATTATCCTGTACCGAAGCCGTACTGTTCTTGGATGTCGACTGAGGTATTGTGACCACACCTGTTCCTCTTTTAGCCACGAGATGGGAGGCCAAAATCTGGTGGCTACTGCATTATTATTGACGATATCGCATCAGAAAAGTAGCGTAAATTTTTATTTTTTTGTCGTGCCAAGTAGAATAGTAATTAAACACCGCAAAAAAAAAATTATCATCTTGATAGAGACAGACTATGTCGCGTCATCGATGGACCAGACTGTACCTGACGTTTGTCGGAGCATCGTTATCAGACTTTGCCGGACCGATGATTCTCGATGCGCTTGAAGGCAAAATGCCTGCATTTCGAAACATTCAATAATACTGTGAATACATATATATTGTTATTGCGGAGCGGGAATAGATAAAGCAAGAAGTGAACGTTACATATTATGAGCAGAAGCAAGATGGCTGCCGCCGGCTTAGCAATACTGGTGGGCTGCATCATCTTGATCATCGCCATGGCTATCGAAATTACAGTTTTAATTATAAGCTGTTTTGAGCAATTCGATTGAAGTATCTCGTTAGTTATGTATTCAAGTTGATGAGTCTTCCTGCTATAAATTGTCCATCTATATATAGTGTAACGAAATAGGAACTAGGAAGAGTGACTTCGATATCTTCATTGCTTCCCCTTGTCTCTCATGGGTGTTTTATGCTCTATAAAATGTGAGCTTGTTGTGCTCTTGCAGGCTGCAGCAAGCGGAGGGAACAATGCATTTTGTTTTGTTGTGTTTGTTTTTGCTTTTGGTTGAAGAGTTTTTCCAAGCTTTATGCCTTAAATTACAAGGAATATTGCTTCCCACATATTGATCACGTTGAAGTCATTATAGCAATTTTAACTTAAGAATTCGTTTTGATTAATGATGATTATTAATAATGTGAAAAAATAATCAAGGGTACGTATATGGTGAGCGCCAATATGGTGATCCCATCTAGGTCTCATCCTCCGTGAGGCTGAACCATGTTAAAATTCACGTGTCAATTTTCTTTGGTCTTGCAAACATAATCATTTCCTACAATAAACAGAACTGTGTGTAGTCGTCTTGAATATACAATTGTATACATATTTTCTTCACTGTACAAATGTTTGACGCATATTATGCACCCGCTTCATAATTATCTTTTTGAATGACTAGTTCATGTCGAAATAATCTCAACTCTTAATTATAATACAATGAACAAGTAAACGAATGAATTTGCATGAAAGTCAATCTATGATTTACTTGTATTTTAACTTGTAAGAGTTTAGAAATCAGGACTACAAAATTTTATATTTAAAACTCAAGGTAATGTTTGGATTGGTTGTTGTTTTATGTATTTGTAATTTTGTATGTCAATCATAATTTCTAGTATGCCAACCATTCTTTTTACACCAATCCTCATTTTGAGTAGGCCATACATGTGCATTTAGAACTTTATGTATTTAATTATAATTATCCATATACAAGGGCAGAGCCAGAATTATGCGTTGAGTGATTGCAATTTTTTACTCTATTGCCTGAAAAAGACGTTAAAATTAATTAAAATAATAAAAGAAAAAATATTTTTAATATTATGATTAATATGCTTTTTAAAGATGATTAAAGTACTCAAAATAAGATCCAACCTATATGTTTTTTTAATATGCCAGATTCAATATACATTAAAAAAATAAATTAATAATGCATTTTGATATTGTACAATCATTCACTATTTTTATAATTAAAAATTAATGTCTCCTTATATCGATATTTGGAAAATAATTTATTCTTTATATACAAGGATTAAAAATTAATGTCTCCTTATATCACCATTTGTAGTATTGTTTCAGTTCGTGGAAGAAGTACTTTCTGTAAATACTTTTCCAAGTATCCGAAAGATGATTAACCTTTTTTTTTTTTTGTCATAGAAACCCTTGCGGATTAACTAGATAAGCACGAGATAGCCACAAAACAACGGCTTCTTCGTGAGTAGACAGTCAAATGAGGAAAGAACAGTTAAAACAAACACTACTAGTGCCAGAGTAGCATAAGGCATTACGTGCCACAACATGGGCAGCCCTATTCGCTTCTCTAGGAGTAAAAACAACAGAAACCAGCGGCATTTCTTGTAACATTAATATGACTTCTCGTAAGATAGCCCCCGCAAGAACATCGTTGGCATCAGAATCCGCCAAATGGTGAACAACAGCAAGAGCATCACTTGTGATCACGACCGGTCGATCCTGCCACTGCCATTGTCGAAGTAATAAAAGCGCTTCTCGAATTGCCAATACCTCCATAATTTTGGGATGAAAAAGACCAGGGAAGAAACCACCCCTTGCAAAAACTGGCACAAGATGATCAAAGCCAACCATACCGACGGCGCCATGAGTCGGAGCCCTGGTTGCCCCATCAACAGCAATTCGGAAACTAGAATGAAGCAACGAACGAGAATGGGGCCGGGGTCTGGTTGGTAACGGAGGCGATTGACAGGGAAGGACGGCAATTTGATGAGAGGCATGATGTGAAAGGGCCGAAAGATGATTAACCTGTCTCGCTTGACAAACAATTTCATCATACGCGGCACCACATTCGCGCTCACCATGACCATGTACCCTCCATTATTCTTTCTCATTGTTAATGTATTCATCATTCATTCATTCACCAAAAAACAAAACAAGTTAATATTTACTACAATGACTTCAACGTGATCAATAAATATGCATGTGGTAAGAAGAAACATTCCTTGTCAATTTTAAGGTATGAAGCTTGGAAAACCTGGTCAACTGAAAACAAAACAAAAGGCATTGTCCCCTTAGCTTGCTACCGCCTGCAAGCACAAGCTTAGAATTTACAGAGCATAAATCACCCATGAGAGACAAGAGGAAGCAATGAAGATATCGAAGCCCTCTTCGTAATTTCTTACACTATAAATGGACAATCAAGCCGAAAGCTAAGCATGCACGAGCTTACAATTTACTAAAAACAGCTTATTCTAAGTAAGTGTAATTAATTCGCATAGCCATGGCGATGAAGATGCAGTCCTCCCGCAGTATCGTTACCTCGGCTGCCGTCTTGCTTCCGCTGATCATACTGTTGGTCGCCCTTTTCTCATGTACGTTTCACTTCTTGCTTCTTCTTCATCTCTTGCCTTGTCTCTATTCCTCCCCCATTGATGTAAAGTTGTATATATTTGCATGCAGGCGTTTTGCCTTCAAGCGCATCGAGAGTTGTTACTCCGCGGCAGCTGGAGAATCTCAACGATGCTCCGACTAACGTCAGGTATAGTTTATCATCATCGATAGTCTATCTATCGCGATGGTGGTATATGTTAGAGAGTGGTATAAGATCCAACATAACCTTCTCCCAACAACTCGAGTTATTGGGAGCATACTGGTTTATGACATGGTATCAGAGCCTAGAACCGAAAGTTCATGTGTTGGAATCTCCACGACCCCCAATATTAACCGTTGTCTTTCAAGCACATGGTATGGTGGGCCTGTGCAAACTTCAAGCCCGTGGGTTGGCTTTCGTTTAAGGGGGCGTGTTAGAGAGTGGTATAAGATCCAACATAACCTTGTCCCAACAACTCGAGTTATTGGGAGCATACTGGGTTTATGACAGTATATTTTCTCCATTTTTCTCATCGTCGACTAATGCAGGAATCACCAGAATTTGACCTCGCAGTTGCGGCGTAAAAGAGGAGTAGCAGATGTAGTCATGATACCTCAAACTTCCAACAACAACAATACGGATTCGGTACAGGAATGGTGCAGTGGTTTTTGCAATGACCGTGCATGTGATAACGCTTACCCGTGGCTGTGTAATGGTCAAGATCGTAGCCATTGCAAGCCCACTTGCGACTGTGTGACCTACACTTGTTATTGCTTCTGCACGGAATAAAATATTTGTGCATGCATGCATCGTCGTCGTAGGATCGAAACTTGGTGACTCTACCTACCACTTTGCTTTTTTTTTTTTCCCATGTATGCTTTAATTTTTTCCACCTATTTGGTTGTGCTCTTTTGATTCGGTTGTTTTCTCTTTTTTCCCGACCTTCCAAGGGGTTTTGACACACCTAATAATCGTCTGCCGATCATTATATATCCATGTGTTTCATTGCATGTCTTATGTTGATTACACTTGGTTTTCTCTTTTCTTTAATAAGTTTTGAGCCAGTCATCCTTAATTCCTACTGATGAGTTGGAATTGCTTTGTAATTGAATGTGTTTTACTTTCTTTCTTTCCTTCATGAATAAAACAATAATAATAATAAGTGGTTAATCTTCTCATCTTTAATTATTAACTCTAATATTACCCAAAAAAAACTCTAATATTTTTTTAATGGCGATGTTAATTTATTTAGTTAATAGAAATTACAAAAGACACCGAACAATTCGGAGACGGAGAGTATGCAAAAAATGCAAACATTTCAGATTGTTGAGTCTCAATTGTAATTTTCAAATTGTTAGGCTTATCCCACATCGACAAAGCATAGAAAAATGTCAATGTTTCATAAGTAAGAAATCGACTTTGATCGACATGTTACTAAATGTCTGTTTGTTGTAGTGGCAGATCACGATGATGTGATCTCTCTTGAGATCTTCAAGTAATTTTCGGATTATCATTGCGTAATATATGGTAAAAAAAATTTGGACCAATGAAGTCGACGAGATTGACCACTTCTTATTATTGTTGTTTTATTGATGAGGAAAATAAAGAAAGATAAGTAAGATACCAGTTCATACAAAGCAGTCCCAACTTATTACTACAAGAGAAATTACCCAGGGAATGATTAAAGAAAAGAAGGAAACACGACGAGCATTTGAAAAAAAAAAAAAAAACACACGTGAAAAACAAAGCAAAAGTGGCTGGTAGAGTTAGAGACACCCAAATTCCAATCCCGACGACGATGATGATTCGTGCATGCACCTCGATGGATCTTTGCCGTCATCAACTAAACATTTGACATGTATATTTCATTCAGGGCAGAAGCAATAACAGCTATAGGCAGCACAGTCGCAAGTCTGGTAGCAACTACTAGGTTGACCATTACACAACCAGGAGTAATAGTTCTTACACGCAACGTCGTTGCAGAAAGGATTGCAATATTCATATACCGATGCCGTGCTGCCGTTGTTGTTGGATGCTGCAGCTCGAGGTATCCCGGCGTTACCAGACTCCTTCGGACCGACGATTCTCGATGCGCTCGAAGGCAAAACGGCGGCGGCCCATATTACGACGAGCAGAAGCAAGATGGCCGCCGACTTGGAAACACTTGTGCGCTGCTGGATCATCAATCTCGCCATGGTTATATATAAGCTGTTTTGTTTTGTTTTTTTTCTTTTCTTCCTTCCTTCTTCTGAGTTTTCTTTCAAAGTGAGTCGATCGTTGTGCATGCACGATCTATTTATAGTGTAACAGATTATGAAGATGGACTACTTCGATATCTCCAATTGCTTCGGCCTCTTAATTGTCCTCATGGGATCTTTGCCGTCATTGCACAGATAATACCTCGTATAGATAGCATCAAACACCTTGGTTTAGGGCGCGGAGCGGAGGGGACAAAGCAATTTTGTTTTGGATTGAAAGGGATTCATTCGCCTGCCTGCTTTATACTTCATAAAAATGTTGAAGTCAATGTAGTACTATTAATTAGCTTCATTTTTTTGGAACGAATTGTTATTGACCGTGTGTGTGGGTGCATGTTCGGTCATACTTTAATGGATTTATACGCGTTTTATGGATTAGATTTGGGTTGGATTTGGGTTCGATTTTATTTAAGTTGTACTCAAATGAAACTATTGGATACGGATAGTTGTACACATAAAAAGACAATATCAATTTATAATTACATGCTTTCAACCTAATTCGCACCTTTAATTTTGGTGTTTTCACATTTAATTTCTACATGTTTGGTACAGATAAAAGGCAAAAGTCACATTAGAGTTGGGTATTCATTTTTTATTTTATTTTATGTGTATCGAATATAATGAGTCTAATTTAGATCGAAACTAAAAATTAGGAATATCACAGGCTTCAGCTGAGGGAGTCTTGGATAAACCAGTTACTAAGCTCTTGGAAGGTGCAAAGGGTAAGGAGGTGCAAGAGAGTGTTGATCCTCAACTGCAAGCGATTTTCACCAGTCCTACATTAGGTGATGCGGGTAAGATTGCTCCTCAAAACTTAGAGCGGTCGTTTGCAGCAGTGGCAGGGTCACCTTCCCCCAAGTTACCTACTGAGGATGAATTCCAAAGGGTTGTCCATGGTGCAAAACCCAGAGTGTGGTTATCTGAGAAAACTAAGGATACTGTCCAAGCATCATCTTCTTCTTTCAATATTCTGGGCCAATTAGGGGACAAGGAACCTGGTAAGATTATGGGTGCTCCAAAGAAAAAAGAGGCAAAGAAAGACCAGTGGAAAGGAGGAGGGGGGAAACCCCCATCTTCTAAATGATCATCCTGTTTTGGAATGTGAGGGGGTTTAACAAAACCTCCAAACAGAGGGACTTGATGCAAGTCCTTCGAAGGAATAAGGTAGATATAGTTGCAGTTCTTGAAACACGAATAAAATCAGAAAAAGCTAAAGAGGCAGTTGAGGAGGTTTTTGCTGGTTGGGAGAGATGTATAGAGTGTGTGGATTCTACTATGGGCAGAGTGTGGCTTTTCTGGGTACCAGAGATTAAAGTTCATGTGATCAAACCAGGGAGGAATTTTGTGCACTGCGTTGTGGAAGATGTGAATAAAGACAGGGTATTCATGACAGCAGTGTATGCTTCAAATGAGGAATCAGAACGTCAAGAAACATACAAAGAGCTGGCTAAGTACAAGGTGGCAGGGTATCCATGGGTCGTGGGAGGTGATTTCAACACGGTGCGAAGCCCTGAAGAAACATCAAATCAGAGGAATATCACAAGCAGTATGGTTGATTTTAACACTTGGATTGGTGAAATGGAATTGCTGGATCACAGGACATCTGGTCCACAGTTTACTTGGACCAACAGGCAGGTTAACAACCCCATTGCTAGGAAGCTTGACATAGCAATGGTCAATCTGGATTGGCTCGAAAAGTTCAAGGATTGTGTAGTTGAGGTGATTACGGGTAACTTTTCTGATCATTGTGGCGTGCAGGTTCATACTGAAATCCCAATTCAGTCCAAGCCTAAACCATTTAAGTATTTCGAATTTTGGTCAGAACATCCTAAGTTTCTGGATATAGTGGAAGAAGCCTGGCAGGTGGAGGTAGCTGGGAATCCATGGCAGATCATACAGGGGAAAATGCGAGAGGTAAAGAAAGCTCTTAAGAGATTTAATAGAGAAGTGTTTGGGAATCTTCAGGACCAGGTTAAGGCAGCTGCAGAGGCCTTTCACAAAGCTAATGTTCAGTCTTTTTCTGATCCATCAACAGAGAGCTTTGAGGCTACTAAGCAAGCTAAAAACCAGTTGGATCAAATGACAAAAGCTTATGAGAGCTTTTGCTGGCAGAAATCCAGAGTCTCTTGGCTCACTGTTGGCGATAAATGTTCAAATTTCTTCTATCAGGCAGTGAAGATTCGTAATTCCAAAAGGGCAATAAGGAAGCTAGTGAGGGAATCAGGTGAAGAAGTATATCAAACTGAACAGATTGAGGAGGAGGTGCTTAGCTTCTATAGAAAACTGTTGGGAGAAGTAAATGAGGAAATTCAGCCTAGTCCAGAGGAAATACAGAAGCTGGTTATACACAAAATATCACAGGAAGACAGTGCTGATCTGATTAAGCGGGTTACTAAAGATGAAATAAAAGCAGTTGTTTTTGGTATGAACCCTCAAAAAGCACCAGGGCCAGATGGGTTCTCTGCTGGTTTCTTCAAGAAGACATGGAGTATTATTGGGGAGGACGTATCTAAAGGAATCCTATTCTTCTTTGAGTCAGGTATGATTCCTAGTGGTGTTAATTCAACAGCAGTATCACTGTTGCCAAAGGTCTCTAATGCTGATTCACTTAGGAATTTTAGGCCTATTTCGTGTATTAATCTTCTTTACAAGATAATTGCAAAGATCATAGCGAACAGAATTAGGGAGATTATGCCACTGATCATTAGTAGCTCCCAATCTGCATTCATCAAGGGGCGTAGTATCATGGATAATATACTTCTGGCCCAAGAGTTAGTGAGTGGATATAATAGGAAGAATCTTACATCTCGATGTGCAATAAAGGTTGATATAATGAAGGCATTCGATTCTGTGAATTGGAGATACTTGTTCATTATGATGAAAACTATAGGTTTCCCTGAGAAGTTTTTATTGTGGATTAGAAGTTGCTTGCAAACAGCCCATTATAGTTTTAATATTAATGGCAGTCTGTGTGGATTTTTTCGTGCAAAGAAAGGGGTTAGGCAAGGTGACCCTTTGTCACCTTACCTGTTTACAATAGCCATGGAAGGCTTTTCCTCGCTGTTGAAAGAGGCCAGCTTATCAGGAAGACTGCCTTTCCATCCTCAGTGTAGGAGAGTTGCCTTGAACCATCTATGCTTCGCAGATGATCTCCTTATTTTCACCAAAGGGTCTGCACAGGCAATTATTCAGGTAAAAGAAGTACTCCAACAGTTTTACAAAGTTTCAGGCCTAAACTGTAACCCAGCAAAATGTGAAATCTATTTTGGGGGAGAATCAGTGAAATACAAAAGTAATGCTCTTGCACTTTCTGGTTTTAAAGAGGGGCAGCTGCCAGTAAGGTATCTGGGTTTACCTCTTCTGGCAGGTAAGCTCTCTTCATCTGAAATTGATATACTTGTGGATAAAATTACAAAACGCATAAGGTCCTGGAGAGCCAAAAAGCTAACATATGCAGGTAGGCTCCAACTTTTGAACTCTGTGCTTGTGGGAATTGTTCAATACTGGATGCAGTTGTTTGTTTTACCTAAGCAGGCATTGAAGAGGATTGAGAAAATTTGCTCACAGTTCCTCTGGCATGGAGTGGATGAGGGAAGGGCAAAAGTTGCTTGGAAGTATGTTTCCCTCCCAAAACAAGAGGGAGGACTGGGTGTTAAGGATTTGGGGGCATGGAATCAGGCTTGCTGTACTAGGCTCCTCTGGTTATTCATCTTGAACTCGGGGACTTTATGGGTAGCCTGGATGAATGAATATAAGTGCAGGCAACAGGATTTATGGTCATATAGGGTGCAGTATAGTAGCTCTTGGGCCTGGAGGAAGCTGCTGAAACTAAGGGATGTGGTTTCTCCCTGGCTGAAGAAACAGAATGGCAGAATTTATTGGGGATCGCAGGAAATGATGGTTTACTCAATACGAAGGGTTTGGGATACCTTGAGACACAAGGAGCCCAGGGTTGACTGGTATAAAATTGTATGGGGTAAGCATTGCCCCCCTCGATTTAGTCTGATAGTTTGGCTGGTCATCAAGAAGGCCATAACTACCAGAGATAAACTGCAGCAGTGGGGGAAAATAATTGATGCCTCATGTCCACTCTGCAACTCGATGACGGAGAGCAGGGAGCACCTGTTTGTTTACTGTTCTTTTTCGAGAAGACTTGCAGAGGAGTTGAGGTGTAGTCACCTGTTGCATTCAGGCTGGGAATTGACGCTCCAAGCAATGACACAGGTTGGCACTTCCCGGACAAGGGAGTGGCATGCCCTGATGTGGTGTTTACTTCTGACTTTTATTTGGAAGGAGCGTTGTGGAATTATTCATGGTGCTCATAGTCGAACTCCTGCTCAAGTTGCTGCC
The DNA here is from genome assembly GCA_946122785.1 of Linum tenue. Taxonomy (NCBI): domain Eukaryota; kingdom Viridiplantae; phylum Streptophyta; class Magnoliopsida; order Malpighiales; family Linaceae; genus Linum; species Linum tenue. The sequence continues at coordinate 62,951,403 of CAMGYJ010000007.1, read as the reverse complement.
TTGGTCAGAGAAGATTTGCAGTTTATTGCATATGGTAACAGAGGGATCAGAGATATACTGGAGGAGATAGGTTACTTATAGATTTGGTCTTCTTTTGTTGATGAGTAGTTGGTTAGAACACATAGTTACTGTTAGTAGCTGATAGTTGTTGTTTCACTCGAGATCTTTTTACTCGACTCGTTGTATCGGTTTTTTTGAATAAAAGCAACTGATTCAACGAAAAAAAAATTAGGAATATGGTTGATATGACCAAAAAATAATATTACTCAAACGCAAATCTAACTTCACGTACAATAAATTGGATTTTAACAGTACCCAAACTTCGAGTCTTTTATTGTCATTTCCAACTCGTTCCTCTCCAACCGAATCTCCCATCGAACATCAAATGGTAAATATTCTGTAAATATTGTGATAAGTAATACTTCGATATCTTCATTGCGGCTTCCTCTTGTTTCATGGGTTCTTTGCCGTCATTGAACAGATAACGCAAACCCCTGCCCTCTTGTTCCATGGCTGATCAAAGGATTCTCCTGGTTAAGTTCTATGCTGTGCAAAAGTTATCAGGTCAAAGGGATTCATCTGCCTGCTTTATGCTCTGTAAAGTGTAAATTGTATGCTTCTGCTTGAAGAGAGCGGAGGGGATAACAATGCATTTGGTTTAATGATTTTTTTTTCCAGAAGTAGCATGATTTAATTTTTTTTAACTATTATTTTAGTTTGGATAATAGTTTTGTAACTATTATTTTAGTTAAAAACACTAAAATTTTGGAATGTTGACTGCAACGTGTCTCTTTCAAGTTAGTTTAATATTGCCAAGTCAATATTACTAACAAAACTACTAACAGGAAGTTGACATTTAGCTAATATTTTATAGGGTAATGATTATTTATTAGCCAAATCTTTTCGTATTCTTTTTTATTAGCCAAACCTATCGAAATACTAAGAATTAGCTAAATGTTAACTTTCAGTTAGCAATTTTTTTAGTAATATTGACTTGGGAACATGATACTGATTTGGAAGAGACACATGAAGGTCAACATTTCAAATTTTAGTATTTTAACTAAGATAAAAGTTACAAAATTATTAACGATAACGTAAAAATGGTTAATATTTTGATGCATTACGAATGATTTGGCTAATTAATAACATTTTAATAGTATTGGATAAAATGTCAAAAATATTTGGATAATAATTTGAAATGTCAAAAATATTTAGCTAATGAATTGTATTTATTATCTTAAGTTCATAAATAACGTTTAAAAAAAAAATCTATTTTGATGACGTGGGGCCAGTAGAGCACTTTGAGTGGATGGGCTAAAACTTGTCAACTGGACTTGAGCCCGGCCCGCAGAGGAACCTTACGTACCTAAGTCCATAATCCACGAGCAAATGATTCTCCTCACAAGTGGCCAGCCCGCGAATGAACTACAAAAGGCCTACTTTACGAGAGCCCAGCCCATAATTTCGTTTCATTCGCATAGCCCAACCCATAGCCTGAGAATTGAGATAGATATAAAGAGATCCTTGTTTTGGTTCGAGTTTTTGTTTTTGATGCGGCTGCCCAATCCCTTCGCAAAGACTGTGCTTCGGCATGAGTTTGTAACTAGAGTATACCACGCGCATGACTCTAATTCTAAGGTTATAAAGTAGTTTGTGTTGACAATAGACTTTATCGTATAATAATAAGTTATAGGTACTGCAATCGATTATACAACAAATCACTATCGAACGATAAAGCTATTAGTAAATGGTATATGATCCATAATTGAATCTCCTGCGACAATTAGAGCTATCGGGAATAGAGATTCGTTGATTTTTGTAACATGGTATCAGCGTCTTCTATAACCGCGAGAGGTCTTCTGTTCTAATATAATACATATAATAGTCGGATCTGAGTAAACTTCAAGTCCTTCTGCGTTATCTTTCATTCGAAAGGTTCCGTTAATAAATGATATATGATCCATATATAATTAATTGAACCACTCCCAACAACTTTGAATTTATTGGAATTAACAAAATCACGAGCCATTTCAAGATTGGTCCTACTCGTCAATAGGAAAGGAAACTGCAAGGGCAGGGGTAAAAGGAAAACAACAGCAACCGGAGTTACAATACGAGTTGGCAATGAGAACAAAGGAGACTTGCCGGCGAATGGGGTGCCGACCGGCGGCCGGGACAAAAGGAGCGGACGACCCTCCTATATGATAATGATCGATCCTTGTTTTATTCATGAAAGCAAGAAAGAAAAACGTAACGTGCATGACAGCGAGAACATATTTATGAATCGCACAGGCAATCACAATCGTAGGGAATCCGGCCACAGACGCAGCCCACCTTGCAACCCCTGTTAGGATCTTGACCGTTACACAGACACGGATACAATATTCGACACTGCTGGTCGTTGCAATTGTGGTCGCAGTCCTCCTGCGTCCAACTCCAACGATTTCCGGCATTGCTGTAGAGTGTATGCGGTATCATCACTGTTGCATCTGTTCCTCTATCAGGGAGCTGCGAGGTCGTGTTCGAGTGGTCGCTGCTTGATTTGATATGAGTAAATAAGAATCAGTTCGACTAATAAACGGGCGAGATTGCACGAGAGAAAAAAATATGCTATGCAGATGTGCGCGCGCGAAATAGAAAGTGATTTTTTCCGACAATTCATCATTTATAAAATCTTGCGTGAAAAATAAAAAAGAACACGCAGAGAACAAAAAAAATTTATTGTGGGTGTCAAGAATATATCATCGTGATAGATAGACTATACCGCATCGACACAGACAAGCTATACCTGACATTCGTCGGAGCATCGACGACGTTTTCCCCCTCCGAGCCGGCATCTCTCGATGCACTTGAAGGCAAAACACCTGCATACATGCAAACCTTAATACTATATATAATATGGTGTGTAGCACGTGAATTAATTAAGTGGAATTTAAGATGGGATATTACATGGAAGGATGATGATCAGAAGCAAGACCACGACCGGCTTATCAATAGCAGTACAGATCATGGCCGCCATGGCTGCTTTTTCTTGCTTTTCTTTCTTTCCTTCTTTTGAGATATACTTAGATTTGTTGAGCAAATGCTGATGCTGCTGCTTGCATGTATATATATATATACTTCATTCGTTAACTAACATTCAATTTTCTTGTGTTAATTAAAAAATTTGCAATATTGCTTCTCTTAGCTTTGGTTCATTGGCCTCCCCGCCGTGAGATAAATTTATAAAAAAAAAACAATTAATATTACACCCTTTTTTGGGAGTACATTTAGGCTACTTATGATACAACAACCATTTGAACGGCTCACGATGCAACCAAGTAATTGGGTAGCTTGGAAGCGTTGTAAGCTATGAACTTATTCTTCTTCTTCTTTGTCATTTTCTTTGTTGGAAGAACTATATATATGTTATTCTACTCAAAACCCAAAATGTTTCTTACTATATATAGGCCAACCGGCTATAAGACACAAGACTAGGGTTATAACCATTGGAGATTACAACAAAGGCATATACAGTAGTTGTCACCATATAATTTGTTTATCATGAATGTGTCATACACACACATATGAGACACAAGACCAGCTTCTAATCATAGTGACTCAAAGGCAGAATGATTTATAGCCATTTGAATGACGAAATCACTCATTCTAAGCAGGACCGTGATAGTTCGGTCGTGCTCTCCCCAACACAACATGGGGTCGCTTCAACCCTATTTATTTCGTGTCACGCTTAAGCATGATCGCCAGCAGTTTTTTTTGTGGCGTCATGTCGTCTCATTTTTCAAATTTCGTCCATTTTATATACTCTTACTTGAATGCTAAACACATCCATGTATGTATGCAAAATATTCAATACTACTATTGGTATCTATATATTCACATCTATTATACGCTCTGAAGCCAAGAAACAAGGTATCTATCCACATCTACTATTTGGTTCTCTTGGCTTTGATTCATTGGCCTCGCCGTCATGAAATAAAAACAATTAATATGATACTTCCTCTTTTGGAGAGTATTTTTACGCTACTTATGATACAACAATCATTTCAACGGCTAACGATGCGACCAATAATAAGGTAGCTTGGAAGCGTTATAAGCTATTCTTCCTCTTTGTAATTTTCTTTGTTGTAAGAACTCTATAGATGTATGCTATTCTACCCATAACCCAAAATGCTTCACATTAGAGACCAACCGGATATAAGATATATATATAAGACAATGGTTAGGGTAAGGAAGTAGTTTGGGCTAGAGGTCGGTTGGTTTCGGTTTAATCGAACATCGAATATTCGATTAATGGTTAACCGAACCACCGACCGAAAGAGGGCTCAAGGATTTGGATATCCCGGTTTTCGGTTAAACCAAACCGCCTCCCAATATCAAAACCATCTCGCCCAGCCTCCGAACACCGACCTTCGGTTATCCCGGGTTTTGGTTAGTGGATAACCGACCGATTTCGATTGTAACCGATCGGTAAACCGCTAACCGAGAACCGAATATCCAACCCTAGAAGTAGTATAAGAGTCTTATATTAACATTTCTCAACTACTCGAGTTATTGAGGCTAAATGATTTTCTCTTTAACATGTAGACTTTTGTTTGAGGAGCATTTAAAAAGGAATGACATATAAAAGCTCAATAATGACTACAATTAGATGAAAAAGAGCTTGATCTGGTGGTAATATCACTAGCGTTTGAACACTTCCATCTTCAAATCTCATAAATAAAACCTAACCATTTAACTCGAATGTTTAATCACCGAATCATTTCATTTAACTGTTAGAATCACTTTGTTATGATGCTACGTTCTGGGTCGGGGGTGGGCTACGTACATTAATTGTCTTTATTACATTGGGCTGGGCTTCAAATATATAACGGAAACCAAACTTGTGGGCTGTAGCCTCTTGTGAATTGGGCCTTTGGTAGCCCGTTTGCCTCTTTAGGTGCCTTTGGTATTCCTACCTGCCGCGCGCGGAACTGGCCCATACAACTCTTGCACCCTGCCGCCGGTGGCCGGCCGTTTAGTCGCAATTCGCCTACGATTGACCGGAGATGTTAAGGAGTATACGCTTACAACTATCATTTTATTTCATCCTTTTTTTTTTTTTTTTTTGATGGGCAATATCAAAAAATTTTATTGAAGCTCTATGTGTCCCCTGTGAAATAGGGGAACCACATCTGGACCATTACAAATCACAGCATGCTCACTGCTACTACTGCTACTAACTCTACATATACATAACAATCAAGAACCCAAACCTAACCTACTGACTGAGGACTGCTCTACAATCTGTATCCAAAGCAGCATTTCCACATCTTGCCAACTCAATATTCCTGCGTACTGTCCTAACCAACTCCATAGGCTGCATAGGTGAAGCCCCATGTACTCTACCACAGCGTTCCCTCCAGATTAAGCTCACAACCAGATTCCAAACCAGTCTTCCAACCATTGCCAAAGCCTTCCTCCCCTTGAAAGTCTGTACAGCCCACTGCAAGTAATCCTCATAGCCATTCAACTGAGGACTTATTAGATTAAGCATCAGCATACAGTTTTTTAGAACCTGATACGTGTAAATGCAGCTAAAAAACAGATGGTCCCTATCCTCTGCTTGAGATAAACAGAATAGACAGGTTGCACTGGCTGCTTTCCCCCAACTCTGCAACTGTGTAAGAGTTGTAATTCTGTTTCGAGTGATAATCCAGCTAAGGAAGCTATGCTTTGGAATCAAATATTTTCCCCAAACCAGCTGATACCAGTACACTCGAGGTCTAACTGGTTGCAGGTCTTGCCACACCTGTTTCACAGAATAAGTGATCATTCTCTTATCCTTCCAAAACACTTGTGTACCCCAACATCTAAAAAATGCTTCCACTTTATCCCTGACCTTTAATAGTCGTTTCCAGATCCAGGAGGCAGTGCTGCATTTCCCCAACTCCCAGAGAGTTAAATTCTTGATCCTATACAGATATGTCCAAGCAACCCACCATGATCCTTCCTTTGCTAGCAAACTCCATATGTGCCTTGTTGTACAAGCCACATTCCAAGTTTTGAGGCATCTAATACCTAACCCCCCTTCTTTCTTTGGTACTGCCAACAAATCCCAGGCCATCACAGCTTTTTTCCTCATGGACTCATCAGTTATACCCCAGAGAAACTTACTACATAGCTGCTCAATTTCCTTAATGACTGACATTGGCAAAAGAAACACATTCATCCAATAAAAGGACAGACTACTCAACACTGAGTTTATGAGCTGTAACTTCCCTGCATAACTAAGCAATTTTGGCTTCCATCCAGCAATTCTCTTTGTAATTTTTTCTACTAACACCCTACAATCCCCTTTAGTCAGTTTTCCTGCTATTAGAGGTACTCCTAGGTATCGAACAGGTAGTTCTGCTTTTTGAAAACCAGCCATCTGAGCTAACCTTTCATGATCCCCTTCTGCAACCCCAGCACAAAATAATTGACTCTTCTCTGGATTAAATCTCAGACCTGATAACCTGTAAAACCTGTCCAATAGGCATTTCACACTCTCCACTGCCTTAGTTGAACCATTAGAGAAGAGCAATAGGTCATCAGCAAACACTAGGTGAGTGATGCCTAATCTCTTACACCTAGGATGGTAAGGAAATTCTCCTGAAACTGCTCCCTTGTTCAGAATACATGATAGGACTTCCATTGCAATTGAAAAAAGGAAGGGAGACAAGGGGTCTCCCTGACGCAGGCCTTTTTTAGAGGGAAAATAACCACAAACTCCACCATTCACACCAACACTCAACATGGGGGAAGTGATACATACCTCAATCCAGGATACAAACTGTGCTGGAAGACCCATTGCTTTCATTACTATGAGCAAAAAATTCCAATCAATTGAATCGAATGCCTTCATTAGATCTATCTTCATAGTGCATCTAGGGGAGATTTGTTTCCTGTTATACCCTGCAACCAGCTCTGAAGCCATCAGTATATTGTCACTGATACTTCTACCTTTCACAAATGCTGATTGATTCTTGCTGATTAACTGGGGGAGGACAGTAGACAGTCTATTGGCTAGGATTTTTGCAATGCATCCTTTTTTTTAATTCTGAAGTATGGGATCTTCTTACAACAACCGCATAATAGAAACGATAAGCCTATCGCCGTTTTACATCAAAGCATATTCATAATAGTGCAAATGCTAGAACGTACAAGCTAGAAAGAAAAGAAGAGTAGAGAATGAAAAAGCTGGCAGCACATAGATATCTTCTTCATTCCATCATCATTATTCATGGCGATTAATTCTGCAATCCGTAGCTAGCTACGGTGGAGGTCGCACGGGGCAAATTTGTACACATTTCATCTTGTAACAGTCGCAACCGGCGAAGCAATAAGGATCAGCGCTATACCAATCAGGGTGCTCATCGGAGCAAATATAGTCGTTGCAACTCCAACCGCAGTTGTCCTGTACCGATGCATTCTGACGCCTATAATCGGCGGTCCTTCCTGTCTCAGGTCGACGGCGAAGATCATCGTGATGATTCTCGGCGGGGACACTGCACGCAACAAAATTCGGAGATATATGATTCATGTGGGTCGGTTTTATATCGGGAGATATTATAAATTATCGCGTCAAGACTCAAACCGAAGACGATGAATGTTAAAGTGGATCGACAGGCAAGATTTAGAGGAAATTATTATCATCATCATCAAGTTTAGTTTATTGTCCATGTTAGTTTTAGACTTTAGTTTAAGTTGATGTTTTTATCTTTTTAGTCTCCAAATACAAGATTGAAACATGTTGTCTTGTAGTGCCAAGTTTGTGTACTTAAACCAAAAAGATGGAACGAGAAAACTCAAAACTTCTAGGATTCCACTTCCCACATCTCAAAACTTTTTATAATCTTACACAATAATAGTATACGCGCGTTTATTACGATATGCATGCAGGTGTCCAGCCGATGCAATGTTTAAGAAACCCTATCGGTATTGAACGTAAAATATACTGGATATACCAGACACCAAAATACGCGAGGCAGTTTTAGCGAAAGGGAACGGTTGAATTACGGTTATAAACCACAATTTTAGTATAAAAATATTCTACCATTATCGTACGTACGTTTTCACAATGGTTGGTCCAATGTTGGCTCTATAGGCTCTAAAGCCAGTTATGATGAGTATTATATAATGCGGCCGGTGTAAGATCCATTTCGAAACCTTTCTTAACAATTATTTGAGTTATGAAGAAACATTATTTATGTTCTAATATCGATTTCTGTGATTGGGTGTTTTAAGGGAGACCAATACCTGACATTATTGATGACCTCTGTACCGCCGCCGGAAGAGTTGGTAGCAGACGTCGCCGGAGCAATATCGTATCGGGAACTAACTTCTCTTGATTCGCCTGAAGGGCAAAGACCTGATGCAGCAGTGAAATAATCATTACCATATCGGTATTTATGTGTATATATGTGAAAGAAGAAAATGAATGGAATGATCAGGGTGGAAATAACGTACATGGAATGAGGACGACCCAAATTATCAGCGGGAGCAAGCCGGGCAACTTGGAAATCTTGGGCTGCATCACCATCATCGCCATGGCCGTTCTTCTGAATTAACTCTGTCTTTCTTGTTTGAGGTAATTGGTAACGCTATATATGAATGTTTGGTCACTTCTAGCTGCTTTTCTATATATAGACACTGTCAATATAAGAGTGCTCAAAGATTGGGATTTCGATCTTCATTATTTCTATAACAAATCAACGTGCGTACGTAACTGGATTAGCCGGAATTCCTCTTAGCTTCTTGTTCGGTTATTAAACAATTCTCATTGCTTGTCTCAAGCTGGGGTATCGGCTGGTTTATGGTTTGTAACTAGGTCGGCTTATATTATGCCTACAGAGATGCAGCGGAGGGGCCAATGCATCTGGTTTGGTTTGGTTTGGTTTTTTTTAAACTCGGTTGGGATCGGTTCGAATGAATCGATCTGGAAGAACCTTTGAGGGCTTTGTATCTCAAAGAAGAAAGAAGAAGAATAACCGGTGAGGAGATGGATGCCCTCTTGGGGAATTAACATGATGCATTTCAGAAGCAAAATCGAGCAGAGGGTAGGATCTGAAGTGGATAATATATAACTTGGTTAGAAAAATGTTGGGAATGTGTGACATTAACGATCGGTGCTGACCAAAGGAAAGATTTCGGTCTCAGATTGACTCACTCGCTCATTAACGAGTTGATGAAATTTTGATCCACTATCCACCCACATTCTTTATAGAGTTGGGTGGGGTGGTGGGTACGTGGATGCGATTGGGTTGCGGGTTAACCTGAAAAGTAATTATATACGACTAGTCATTAGGCAAGTTTATTAATATTTATAATAAATTAGTCGCAAATTAGGAAAACTCTAACAGTTTAGACATTTTTCACTTTGTCTCATGTGGTTCCGTCGAGTACTTGCGAGTTTTGACACATGTATTTTTTTTTTAATACTCATGTCAACTTCTCAATTGCTACTTTGAATGAAGTGTTCATTGATAAAGAAAACAAATTCACTAACCACATATTCTTAGAGACCAAGGCTCTTTACGTGTGTAGATTTCAATTCTTTGGCTGAGGTATCAAATTAAATCTTCCTTTACTACATTAACCAGTTGTATAGAGAAAATTGACGTTCTTTATGACTTTGATACAATTAACACTTTATGTTTGCATACCAATATTAAATGCACGTTACACAACTTTATGTTCTTTATGACTCTGATTTACAAGATTTTGCCATACTGGTGAAGTGCTAGAACGTACGTACGTAGGGGAGAACAGTAGATAAGAACGAAAAAGGCAGCACATGCATATATAGATCGATATCTTCTTCTAAATTTCCATCATCATTCATTCATGGCGATTATGCAATTATCATTTATCAGCATCTACGGTGGAGGTCGCACGGGGCAAATTTGTACACATTTCATGAGGTAACAGTCGCAACCGGCGAAGCAATAAGGATCAGCGCTATACCAATCAGGGTAATCAGCGGAGCACAAATTGTTGTTGCAACTCCAACCGCAGTCGGCCTGTACCGATGTATTCCGACGACTATCGGGGGTCCTTCCTGTCTCCGGTCGACGACGGCGAAGATCGTGATCGTTCTCGCCGGGGACACTGCATGCATGTGCGGCAAATCCCAGATGTATAATAATTCATGTGGATCGATCTTACACAATACTATTTAGTATACGTATTGTATGCCGCGGCGGATTCAGGATATAATTAATATAGCACTATGGACCACACGTTTGAATAGTAAATTAGATACCGACTAGCACTGGGTCGGAAAGATACTACGAAAAAAAGCTGGAAGCACATAGATCTCGTTTACTATTATTAGTTCTGGATCCGGACGCGGACTGGATTGTGACCAGAAAAAGGACTCTCCCTAGATACGATACTATCGATGCAGGTGTCCAATGTTGACTCTGTAAGTGAGTATATACAATACTGGAACGGTATAAGATCCATTATGAAACCTTTTTTTTTTTTGTTAATAATGGTGATATAGATTTATTTTTTGCTGTTTAGGTACTACTTAAGTGACGATCACTAGATTCAAAGCTAGTGGTTACCACCAGACCAAACTCTTGTTTCGTCCATAACCTTTCTTTAACAATTTGATTTATGGAGGACCATTATTTATATTCCAATATCGATTTTTCGTGAATGGATGTTTCACGAAGACCTATATATACCTGACATTGACATCATCGGTGATGTCACTCGAAGTGTTAGTAGCAGACGTCGCCGGACCAATATCATATCGCGAACTAACTTCTCTCGATTCGCCTGAAGGGCAAAGACCTGATGCAGCAGTGAAATCATTATCATATCGGTATTTATCAATAAAAGAATTTTTTACACCACTAAATGGGCAGTCCTGTTATAACCGCGGAGAGTAAATGTACTAAAAGAAAGAAGAAGAAAAAAAAAAAAAACAAGAAGCCACTGCCTACGCCTACGGAACTTCCTCCACTCGTCGCACCAAAGTTTGACAATTGCCCAAAGTTCACAACGAGAAAACCACATCCACGAAATGAAAGAGGAAAGTGAATGGAATGATAAGGAGAAAATTATAACGTACATGGAATTAGGACGATCCATATGATCATCAACTTGGAAATCTTGGGCTGCATCATCGCAATGGCCGTTCTTATGAATCAGCTACGTACGTAGCTGTGTTTCTTGTTTGAGGTTTCTTTCAAGTAATTGGTTATGCTATGCATGCTGATCACTTCTATAGCTGCGTATCTATCTATATATAGACACTGTGAATATAAGAGTGCTCAAAGGTTGGGATTTCTTCTTTATTTTTTGTGGAACAAATCGTGCGTACGTTACTGGATTAGCCGGAATTCCTCTTCTTGTTCGGTTATTAAACAATTCTTATTGCTTGTTTTTGGGTATTTTGCCGTCATTGAAACAAAAACTTGTCTATTCTCTATTCATTCTTGGTTGGTCATAAATTTTGGAATCTGCTGGTTGGTTAGGACTTAAGGGCCAATGCATTTGGTTTTGTTTGTTTGTTTTTTTTAATTCGGTCAGGATTGGATGGAACGAACCAATATGAAAGAATCGTAGGGAACATATGTAAAATCGTTGTGTGTAGAGATAAGCGAGCTCCTGGAAAGTTACCGTGGTACACCCCAAAAGTAAAATCGTGCAAGATAGGGTTAAGGTGGACAATATGTTGGTCAGAAAAGGTTCGGATGTGACATTAACTATCACTGCCGACCAACATCTTGGTCAGAAAAACTTTCAGTCTAAAATGGACTCACCCACTTATTAATGAGTTGATAAATGGTAGTAGCCGTTCAAATATATTATTTATTATCTTCCTTTAGAAGTCGATAGTCAATATGTGGTAATGCTATAAAATATTATCACTATTCGTCATTCGATAGTATAAACAATAAACAACGTAATTCTTTGTCATGACTCATGTGAAAGTGGGATGCATGTTATTTGGGTGATTTGCAACCCACCCACCACTCTACTCGAATAAATGTAGGTAAAAAAATTTCAATCACGATCCAATCACATCACTCACCTACTCACAACGATTTGGATTATTATTTATGAGTAGATCGATGTCAAACCGTGAATTAACCGCTCACATGTCCACCCCTACTTGCCGCATAGGCGTAGCTAGTATTTTTTTTATATATCTATAATGGTGATATAATCTTATTATTATTACTACCAAAAAAGAGTTTCCAAACATGAGCATCACAAACTGCACATACAAAGAGTTTACACCGTAAAACTAGCTAGGAGATCTATCACAGAAAGGAGGGAAAAACCCCAACCGGAATTACAAGAAAACATGGTATCGAAACCGGACAGTTTAATTATTAGTACGATATTGTCTGCTTTGGGTCAAGCCCACACGGTTTTATTCTTGGGTATTCTCCCCAAAAGATCTCGTACTAATTGGGCTAGGTGGACACTAATACACAAGAGTTCCTTCACTTGTAGTTCCGATGTGGTACTTGGATTGTCCCATAACAAATGGAAACTTCGCCGGCGATTAGGGCTTCAACCGTCGGTCGTCGTCGGTCCGGGGTAAAGGAGATCACGACGACACTGGCCTACGTACACAAACTTGTTTATTTATTCTAGGAATGAAATTATGGAGGGCAGATGCAGTAACAAAGATTGTCAGCACAGTTGCAACCAACGTAGCAACGTGGAGTATCTTCATCCCTACACAAATGTGGGTGGAAAGAAAAACAGTAGGCGTTGTTGCACAAACCCCTGCAGTCGTCTTGCACCCAAGAACTTCTGTTACCACTGGAGGATGCATCCTGCAAGACCAATATCTCCTCTTTCCTGCAGATCGATCGAAAACTTTCCTCGTTTTAACTCGGATTTTCACGTGTATATATATATACTAGCTATATGTATGTATCGAAAACACTCACCGGATATGATGATTAGTCTCTGTGCTGTGGCCGGGAGCAATATAATATCGTGAACTGACTTCTCTCGATTCGCTTGAAGGGAAAAGACCTACATGCAGCAGTAAAAATATCATTGCCATATCGGTAATATATATATATATATATATATATATATATATATATATATATATATATATATATATATATATATATATATATATATATATATATATATATATATATATATATATATATAAAATGAAGGTAGAAGAGATGGTAGGGGGGAAATAACGTACAAGGAAGGAAGACGCATATAATTATCATCGGAAGCAAGACGGCCAACTTAGCATCACGACTGGTCGTCGTCATCATCACCGCCATGGCTATGTGAAGCAGAGTGTTCTAATGGAAGAGTTCAGCGGAGCTGAAATGCAGAAGGAAAGGAACACTCTGCAAAGAGGAAGAAGATGACTGAAGCGGGTCGGATCACGGTTGAACCGGGCTTCCTTTCACCCGTTCAATTGATACGCAGAAGAATAAAGTGATGCGGCACCGTTTGGCGATAAGTGAAGCTTCAGTTGATTTAAGTGCTCTTAGCACACGTGTAAATAGCTGATAGGATGAGTTTGATTGTTAGTTGTAGTTAGCCGTTAGAGTACAGTAGATTAGGAAGAACACTGTGTTAATCTCTGTATATATATTCTGGAGAAAATGGAATGGAAGGCAGTATGCAACATTCCCCCAAAAATCAAACCCTAAATCTTCTTTCTTCTCAAACCCTAGCCTCCATGGCAGCTAGGTCACAAACTCTCACATGGTATCAGAGCCTGGTTGGCTTTTGATTCCGTGTTGAGCTTGTTCTTACCTTCTTCCTTTCATTTCTTCTTTCTTCAAACACTTTCTTCATTCTTAAACTCCAACAATGGCGGACGGAGACGATTCATCTAGCTCAGACAAGGATTTCAAAGATAAGGAGAAAGAGAAGGAGATCTCATCACCACGCTATGAAGATCCTTACTCAAACCCATTCTACCTTGCTCAGAGTGACAATTCGTTCCTTCCAGTCATCAGCTTCAAGCTCAACGACGACAACTATCTGCTATGGAGCGAGTGTATGGAGGTTGCTTTGCGCACCAAAAACAAGCTTGGATTCGTCCTTGGAACCATTCAGGTACCAGCACTTACAGATCCGTTGTATGGAACTTGGGATCGTGTTAATGGCACAGTTGTATGCTGGATTAGGAATTCTGTTTCTGAGGACATTGTTCCTAGCCTTCGAAACATCAAGGTTGCATCAGAGGCATGGACTTACCTGAAATCTAGGTTTAGTCAAGGTGATTCAGTGAGAATAGCAAATCAGCAAGAAAAGATGGATCTAACTAAACAAGGAAACAAAACCATTCGACAGTATTACACAGATCTGAAGTTGGTATGGGATGAACAACAGACATATCAACCCATTCCTTACTGTGATTGTCCTTCTCGCACTTATGAAACTGTGATGCGTTATCAAGAAAGGGGAAAGGTCATTCGCTTCCTGCTGGGATTAAATGAGAGATACCAGCAGGTGAAGACCCAGATGCTAATGATTGAGCCTCTCCCTGATCTTGATAGTATTTATAGATCAGTGACCCAGCTTGAAAGGCAGTTGAACAGTTCTAATTCCAATGTTGGGAAATCTGAAGAAACAATTGCATTAGCAACTGCACTTGCAGGGTCCAAAGCTCAGTACAATCAATCCAGGGATAAAGGGACTACTGAACACCAACCTGGAGGACTCTTCTGCAGGTATTGCAAGAAGGATAACACTACAAGAAACTTCACTTTTTGCGACGACAAAATTCGTCGCGGAAAGCTTAAAATCCGTCGCAAAAAGGTTTTCGCGACGAGTTTCACCGTCGCAAAAGAGATCAATCTTTCGTCGCCTATACAGCGTCGCAAAAAGTTCAGCGACGAAATATCACCGGTTCGTCGCGGAAAATCGCTTTCGTCGCTGAAAAGTAGATGATTGGCGACGGGCATGTCGTCGCCAAAAATGATCATTTGGCGACGATGAATCATCGTCGCAGTACGAAATGACAATTTGCGACGGATTCTTCGTCGCTAAAGGATGGGATACTTTTGCGGAGTTGTTTACAATTTATTTTTCTGGAGTTTATTCATAATTATCTATGGTCTCAATTAAATATATTTAGTATTTATTTTCTCGTTCATTTTTTAGTTATTTCAAGTTTGTCTTCTTGTCAAAATCAATTCATCACCTCATTAAAATAAATAAATCTCAAGTTCGCCTGAGATTAGCCCAAGTACCAGTTCCAACTTTAAATCCATGTCCAAACACAGATTTATACACCCTAATCCTAACCAAGGGTTTCAGAGAATATCATCAAAGCCTCCATCATTCCAAACCTGCAGAAAGAATCAAGTCAGAATCTGTAAAAACTAAAAACAAAATAACCAAAGAAAAATCGTGTTATACCTCTCAGCGGTGGCTGCTGGTTCTTCGCCGGCAGAGCGGGTGGTCGTTCACGGCCACCGACAATCTCACTGCCGTCTCTGAACTTCCCTTTCAGATCCCCTCATCGGAGTTAAAAATTAACCAAGAAAATAAAAGAAAGTCAGAACCCCCTTGAAACAAGAAAAGCGAAATAGAAAGAAAACAGATCTGTATATGACGATCTCACCTATAAAAGACGGGATAGATCTGTCGTTTCTTTGAGAGAGATCGACTAAGGATGGGTCTCGAAGGATCGGGCTTCCAAATCGAGAGGCGTATCGGGAAAAGCAATATCCAATCATGGCTTCTACAATCGGTGGTTGGCGACGGAGAGAACGGCAGATCAATAAAGCTTCGCTTGGCCGATTGCCGAACCACCGCCCCGCCTACATCTCTCGGCCGTCTTTGCTCAAGTGTGCCGCTAAGCAGATCGGGAAACCAGGAGGCCGTCTTGACCCCGTCTTTCGTTAAAACCAGAGGAGAGTAAAGTAAGGAAGGAAAGAGATAGGGTAATCGTGGAAGGAGAGGCGAGAAAGAGCGGCTGCCGGCTAGGGTTTGTGTTAGCCCAAAATGTAAATATATAGCCTTCCAAAGAAGATAATTTGCCCTTAAAAGTTCGAAACAATTACTACACCTGCCACCGCCTTTTGGTAAAAGTACGAAATTACCTGCTTTTGTCTATTGAATATAAAAAGAAAAAGGGACACTAAATAGTAGATCAAACTTATCAAGGAAGCTTTTCAGTCTAATACTATTACGATATAAAAGACAAACAAAACAAATAAGAATTAAGTTGAAAGAATAATTAATAGTTTAGATTAATAATCATTCAGCCATTTTAAAAATCATTCAACATTTGATTTTGCTCAGAGTATCAATTTCATCATCATATTTCATCATTCAACGAAAGAAGCTTATATATGTTGGAATAATTAAGTTCCATTAGTAAAATACGGTAAGGGTAGGTTGCGTATAAAATACGTACAAATATTTTACTTTGTTTCTAAACTAATGTTACATATTCAATAGTACATGAATAATCATAAATGTATAAAATTAATTATTAAAAAAAAATAAAAATATTTAAGATATCAATTTAATTCAATAAATACATATATTAAACGTATTATATGAGTTTTGTACATATTTAGTAAGGGAGCTATCAAATAAACCAGGGAAAATGAAACTCTTTGACAATAATATGGATACTGAAGTTTTAACCAAATAAAATATGCATGAGTACATATACGTGCATTAAACGGAGTATTTACTAACTATAGTTCTAATAATATAAAATTTCTTGAAAAATTTTATGAGGACGGAAAAACATCACACAAAGTCTCCAAACATTCTGCGACGACAAAATTCATTGCAGAAGCCCCTAAACATTTCGCGACGAAAGGTCATTGTCGCAGAAAGTCCCGAACATTCTGCGACGACCTACATCGTCGCAGAAAATTTCCATACATTCTGCGATGATAGATAATCGTCGCAAAAAGGCTCCATACATTTGTGCGACGAAAGTGAATCGTCGCAAAAAATCTCCACACATTTCGCGACGAAAGGTCATTGTCGCAGAAAGTCCCGAACATTCTGCGACGACCTACATTCGTCGCCGAAAATTTCCATGCATTTGCGACGAGGGATAATCGTCGCAGAAAGTCTCCATGCATTTTGCGTCGAGAGATAATCGTCGCAGAAAGTCTCCATACATTCTGCGACGATAGAGAGCCGTCGCAGAAAGTCTACATACATTCTGCGACGACATATAGTCGTCACAAAAAAACTTCACCCATTTTGCGACGCAAAAGTGAATTTCGTCGCAAATTCTACACTTTCTGCGACGAATTTCTTATCGTCGCTATAGAATTCGTCGCAGAAAGTGCAGTTTCTTGTAGTGTAATCACGTGAAGGAAGACTGCTGGAAGCTGAAACGTAAGAATGGCCTTCTGGGTAACAACCCTGGTAGCAATCCAGGCAGAGGAAGAGGGTTTGCTGGTTCAGTTGATGTGGTTAGTGGAGAGGGCACTACTTCAGGAGGAGCAAGTTTATATTCTCCCACTAGTCCTGTGAGTCAGCATGAACCTCACTCACCAACCTTCTCAGGTTTCACAGCTGATGAGCTTCACAGACTCAAGGCATTGCTGCAGTCTTCCTCATCCACTCAAGGTGGTTCACAAGCCAATTCTGTTATGGCTGGTTCTGTGCCCATGACAGGTAAATTTATCCTTTCTACCTCTCAAACCAGAACTGATAAGTGTGTGTGGGTTATGGATACAGGAGCTAGTGATCATATAGTATGTTCACTTAGCTTATTTCTTAGATGTAGGTCAGTTAACAACATGTCTGTGACTTTACCAAATGGACAACAGGCCACAGTCACACATATAGGGATAGTGAAACTCCCTTGTGGCATCTTACTGACCAATGTTTTACTGGTTCCCTCTTTTTCCTACAATCTAATCTCAGTAAGCCAATTAACCAAAAACAGCCCAGTCTCACTCTTATTTCAATCCACTTTTTGTTATGTCCAGGACCTTATATCTCAACAGAGGATTGGTTTAATCCCAGTAAGTAGAGGACTTTACCTTCTTGGAGAATCAAGTGGCCCTGGAGAGATTTGCAAACCAGAAATTCTTGGAGTGAGCAGCAGTCAAAGCCCCAGTTTATGGCATCAGAGATTAGGCCATTTGTCTTTAGATAGATTGAAGAATATTAAGAAAGTTTGTAATGAGATTGAGGTTCCTGATTCCTTAGCTTGTGAGATTTGCCATTTCTCCAAGCAGAAACGTTTACCCTTTTCTAAAAGTACTTCTCATTCCAAATGTCCTTTTGACATGATACATACTGATATTTGGGGACCAGTAAATGTGATTTCCATGGATGGTTTTCAGTATTTTTTGACTGTTGTGGATGATTACAGCCGTTGCACTTGGCTTTATTTAATGCATTCTAAATCAGAGGCTAGAACCTTGTTGCAATCATTCTGTGCAATGGTAGCAACTCAGTTTAACACCAAGGTTAAGACTGTTAGATCCGACCAAGGTCTAGAGTTTCAGATGGATGCTTTTTACCAACAGCATGGAATAATCCATGAGCTCAGTTGTGTGCACACAGCACAGCAAAATGGCAGGGTTGAGAGGAAACATCAACACCTGTTGAATGTTGCAAGGGCATTAAAATTCCAGTCAGGTCTCCCCACTAGTTTCTGGAGCCATTTTGTTTTGCATGCATCTTACCTGATTAATAGAATTCCCACTCCTGTTTTGGATGGTAAATCACCCTTTGAGTGCTTATATGGGGTGCCACCAGATTATAGTGATTTGAGGGTGTTTGGCTGTCTTGCTTTTGCTACCAATGTACAACCTCACAAGCCTAAGTTTGCTCCCAGAGCAATCAAAACAGTGTTCCTTGGTTATACTTATGGCATTAAAGGTTTTAAGCTGTATGACTTGGAGAATCATACAGTCTTCACCAGTAGGGATGTGGAGTTCCATGAGCACATTTTTCCCTTTCTTACCTCTTCATCTGACTCCCCACCTTCTTCTCACTACAAGAAAAAGGCTATTCCGCGACCATAAAAAGTGGTCGCGTAAACAAGAATACTGGTCGCCATATTGTTTTGCGACCATTCTTTTCAGTCGCAAAACTGGTCGTATATACGCCGTCGGCATAGGTAAATGCGACCACTTTTCAAAAATGGTCGCAGAAAAGAAACGTTTTTACGACCACATAAATGGTCGCGGAAAGCTTGAGCTCTTGCGACCTTTTCTTCATGGTCGCACAGATTCATTATTGGCGACCATGACAGTGGTCGCGAGAGATAATGCATTCAGCGACCACAAGATATTTGGTCGCGAGAGATGCTCTACAGAAACCACATTGGTTCAGACAACACTCCATTTGGGATTGCTTTGATTATCCCTTAAATAAGTAGGAAAATATTATATATCAATATACTACAACATGCAATAAGAGATTACTATAACGATAATTACCATTTATTTCATACTTCAGGATTCAATTGTCTTCACAAAGTACTTTAACATGACATAATCACCTTGACATGCCTTAATAAACTAAAATTTTCTCGATAATAAAGTCATTTCGTCAATACAAGTTAATGAAACTATCATCTAACTATATACCACTTCCGAAAATGTATAACCAGCAGGTTGTAGCACTCTGCAAAATGTTATCCACCTAGCTTGAAGCACTCCGCAAATTCTTGCAACTAAGAACTCGCCATGATAAGATGAATTGCACGGAACCGAAAGAACACATCATCTCCATAAGTAACTTGCACAAGAAAAGGGAATACATAAAAGATAACACATCGCTGAGAAAATAAAAGTAGTGACCAATATGATCTTACCACCCAGTACATGTAAGAACTAAGAAGTGCCATCTCTTCAAATGGAGTAACATGCAAAAGAATGACTGCAATTACATAGATGATCACAAAAAACACATTTGCTCTCAGAATATAGGATTATGTGAGATATGCAGCTGAGAACACAAAGAATCGCCATCATGTCAAGTGAGTGGCTAGCTAATAATTACCTGCTGCTCCTGGTGGGAGACGATTTGGTGGTGCTGTCTATAGTCATCACCATAGCAGTGCTTAAATGAGAAAGAAAAAGGACCATTACAATGCAGCCCTGAAATAAAAAAAGGGCATTTACATGTTATATGATGTTATCACTACAACATTGCTTGCATGGTGTCTCACAGCATATGCATATGCATCAACAGTAGCAGAACCAGGAAATCATCCTATTAAAACAAAATCGATACCAGTTACATTCAATATCTTCGCGAATCATACAGTGGGCTTATGAAATCGATCAATTGGAGAACCTATTCAGACAAGAAAAAGGGGTTTGGTGGACAAATCAGAATATTGTATTGTGATCCTAACCATCTCTCTCACCTACAATTCATATAATAGCCTTCAAAACCAGGCATCCATTATAAGAATCCGAGTAAGATAAGGCAATGAAAATTATAAATGAGTGAAGAGACTGTCAATCTATAGTTGTTATGCAAATCCATAGTTGTAAGAGCTTGGTTACTAACCTGTACTGTTTAAGATAAACCAAAGCCCTCACAAAATCCCCAAGTTGGTTGAACCCGATTCATGATCAGTAAACTCTTCGCAGTATTGCTCGAGCTAATCCACACTTTAGATGCCTTCTTTTCTCACAGACTGGCACTCATCCATAGCATATGCGTTCAAAAATCACATTTTGCAGCATAGCCTGCTCTTACATCTAGCACACCAATTTACTATTTGACATCACACACCACTTCACTTCACAAATTCTATGCAAGTTAAATATCAACTCTAATACTAAAACGTCCTTCTCAACTGCGAGCAGGTGATTTCATTCTTCTCATTCTATATAACAAACGACAAGTGCACCGAATCACATTAAATCCCAATATTAACCGCTAATTCTGCAAATTTTCTAATTAACACCCAATTAACAGAAGAAGAACAAAAAACAGATTCTAAAGGTGTGATAAATCATCATAGACAATCAAAACCAAGTTAAAATTAGCTTCGATCAAAACTTAAAATCGTGAGCGCGTTGGGTTTCGAACCCTAGAAATGCCCCAATCCCAAATTACAAGGCCAAAATGACAATTGAAGCATTAAATCAAAGAAAGAGGAGGAAAAGTGAACGGCTTTAGAAGATTTGGTAAAAGAAGAAAGAAAAGTAGGGTCAAGAAGTATACGTACAAATCATAACTTGTGAGCTGGAATTGGGGAGCTTCTCCTTATTGCCAGCGTCAATCTGGGGGCGAAGCGAGTCACCGATGAGGTTGGGAAGAGAGGATATGGGTGTTCGAGAAGCGGGCGGCCGATGCAAAGAAGAGAGGGATTTCGCAGCAGAGGAGTTGGGGTTCTGGACTCTGGACAGGAGGAGGAAAAGGAGTTAGGGATTGCTAGGTTTTGGCTCATCTATTACAAAACGTCGTCGGTTTGCAAAGCTAAATGGTTGCTGAATTTTTTTTCTTTTCTCTTTTTTGTTAAATGTTTCAAGTATATTTAAATGATTTTATGCGACCAGTTTAATGGTCGTGGTACTTTTATTCATTTGCGTCCAAGTCGTATGGTCGCTGAATGTAAAACAATGGCCGCGGAATTTTTTTGGTCTTCCC
Organism: Linum tenue; assembly: GCA_946122785.1. Classification (NCBI taxonomy): domain Eukaryota; kingdom Viridiplantae; phylum Streptophyta; class Magnoliopsida; order Malpighiales; family Linaceae; genus Linum; species Linum tenue. Next base: position 62,929,815 of record CAMGYJ010000007.1, on the reverse strand, counting down.
GCATTCCTCAAATAAGCCCGCGAAAATTTCATTTTCCAAAATTTGTTTTTTCGTGACCATTTTTAAATTTTGGTCGCGGATACACACACTTTCCGCGACCATTTATTTTAATGGTCGCTAAAAATGGTCGCGGAATATCCTATTTCTTGTAGTGTCTACAGCCCCTTCCTTCCCTTATTCAGACATGTTTCATGATCCTCCACTCCCTTCTGATCACAACAGCCATGAAACCTCAGACCCAGACTTTGTTCCTTCCTCTCCTACTCCTTATTCTACACCTGTTTCCACACCACATTCCACACCTGTTTCCACACCAGCTTCTACACCTCCAACTTCATCATCTCATACACCACTCTCTTCTCCTCCTCCTTCCCCACCTCCATCCCCTACACCTCCCATTGCCCTCAGGAAACCAGTAAGGACTACTAGACCACCTAAACATCTAGAGTCCTTTCACACCTCTTTCCTTACTCACTCTGGTCTTTCTTCTTTTGATTCCAAACTCCTCTATCCCCTTTCCCACTCTCTGGATTATTCCCATTTACCTCCTTCACACAAGTCTTACATTCTCTCCATCTCCCTCACTTCAGATCCTCAAACCTATAACCAGGCAGCTCCACATCCCTGGTGGCAGGCAGCAATGAAGGAGGAGGTTAATGCCCTTGAGGCTAACAACACCTGGGATATTGTGGACAGACCTGTTAATGTTACTCCAGTTGGTTCTAAGTGGGTTTATAAAACCAAATTCCTTCCTGATGGTTCTGTGGAAAGGTTCAGGGCTCGAGTTGTTGCAAAGGGTTATACTCAGACATATGGTATAGATTTTGTTGATACTTTTTCTCCTGTTGCTAAGATGAATTCAGTTAAACTTCTCTTAGCTGTTGCTGCTGCTAAACACTGGCATCTTCACCAGATGGATGTCAGCAATGCTTTCTTGCATGGTGACTTAGAGGAGGAGGTATACATGGAGTTGCCACCTGGATTAAGAGAGCTAAGTCACCTGCAAGGAAAGGTTTGCAGGTTAAAGAAGTCGATTTATGGTCTCAAGCAGGCCAGTAGGCAGTGGTACTTGAAGCTGAGTGAGTACTTGACCAAGATTGGTTTTAGTCAGTCCTATGAAGATTACTCAGTGTTCAAGTCAGCAACTGTGATTCTAGTTGTTTACGTTGATGATATCATTGTAGCAGGACCTAATCTGGAGGACATTCAACGTGTTAAGAATCAGTTGCAGCAGGGGTTCAAAGTAAAAGATTTAGGCAATCTCAAATATTTCCTAGGCCTGGAAATAGCTAAAACAAATGCTGGGATTTCTTTGTGTCAAAGAAAGTTCTGCCTTGAGATGTTGGAAAATGCAGATTTCTTGGAATGTAAACCAGCCAAGACTCCTATGAGTATGAAGACTGCACTATCTGCTAGTGATGGAACCAGACTTGAAGATGGATCTGTTTTTAGGCACTTGCTTGGTCAGTTACAGTATCTGACTTCAACAAGGCCTGATATTTGTTTTCCTGTACAGCAATTGAGTCAATTTCAGGACTGCCCTACTACTGTGCACTTGAAGGCTTTGCACAGAATCTTCAGGTATTTGAAAGGATGTCCAGCACAGGGATTATGGTTCTCCTCATCTTCTAGCCTTCAATTAAGTGGCTATTCAGACTCAGACTGGGCGACATGTCCTGACTCAAGAAAGTCAGTTACAGGGTATTGCACGTTTCTGGGAAGTTCATTGGTTACCTGGAAGAGTAAGAAACAGGGTACTGTGTCTCGATCTTCCTCAGAAGCGGAGTACAGAGCTCTTGCTCAATTATCCTGTGAAGTTCAATGGCTTAAGGCTTTACTTGCCTTTTATGGAGTTCCTCATTCTCAACCAGTTAAGGTATACTGTGATAATCAGTCTGCTATTCACATAGCAGAGAATCCCGTTTTTCATGAAAGGACAAAACACATAGAGGTGGATTGTCATGTTGTGCGAGAACGATTACAATCGGGCTTAATTACTCTTTCTCATCTCAGAACAGAATATCAATTGGCCGACTTGTTTACCAAGGGCCTTTCTGCAGACAGGTTTACTTTCTTGCTCTCCAAGCTGGGAGTACACAGTTTGTACTCGCCAGCTTGAGGGGGCGTGTGAAGCAGAGTGTTCTAATGGAAGAGTTCAGCGGAGCTGAAATGCAGAAGGAAAGGAACACTCTGCAAAGAGGAAGAAGATGACTGAAGCGGGTCGGATCACGGTTGAACCGGGCTTCCTTTCACCCGTTCAATTGATACGCAGAAGAATAAAGTGATGCGGCACCGTTTGGCGATAAGTGAAGCTTCAGTTGATTTAAGTGCTCTTAGCACACGTGTAAATAGCTGATAGGATGAGTTTGATTGTTAGTTGTAGTTAGCCGTTAGAGTACAGTAGATTAGGAAGAACACTGTGTTAATCTCTGTATATATATTCTGGAGAAAATGGAATGGAAGGCAGTATGCAACATTCCCCCAAAAATCAAACCCTAAATCTTCTTTCTTCTCAAACCCTAGCCTCCATGGCAGCTAGGTCACAAACTCTCACAGGCTATTAATTAATTTAGCCAAGACGGTAAAACTTGGTAAGTTTAGGCAGCACTGCTGCTGCTTATCTATATATAAAACGTACGTACGCAAAACGTCCATTGTTTTTTAGAAGAATTAGGGCACGAGGTTAGCGTACGTACGTAACAGCCAATGTCAGACGGCTGCAAACCCAAATGTGTCTTTCTTTCAATGACGGCAAAAACCCAATGAAACAACCCACCTAATGCCAATGGTTCAATGACGGCAAAAACCCAACGAGACAAAACGAACCAAGAATTCGAATCAAGGAATCATATAAGCGAAGACAAACCAAGTCTTGAGCTGTAACCCTAAATCATGTATATAATCATGTACATAATTACATAACTTTCAAGAACACAAAATATAGCCTTGGCGATCGATGTTGCTGATTAGTTTTACTAAGCTGCCCGTCTTGCTTCCCCTCATATCATGGCTCATCCTAGTTCCATGTACGTACTGTATATCCCAAACCATCTCTTCTCATGATGATTTTCACACCATTATATAGGGTAGTATTCATGATCTGCCTGAGCGCATGCATGCAGGCCTTCTGCCTCGGAGCGAATCGACGAGAACGATTGCTCCTCGATGGGGGGATGGCAACGATATTCGTCCCAGCGATTCAGGCACTACGGAGGATCATCGGATCGATGTCAGGTATATTACATTTGTAAGTGTTGTGGTATATGATCCACGATTGAACCTCTCCCAACAACTCGAGTTATTGGGAGGCGCAACTGGTTCTTGACAACATTACATCTCGTTGAAGCTCCATGATCCCCAGCAGCCACATGCCATCTTTATTATTATTAGTATTAGGGTTGTGTTAGATCCTAGGCAAATGAAATCATTATGATATTGTTGTACACGTTGCAATTGAGGTGCAGGAACCAAAATCTGTACGGACCCAGAAATGCTTCAGCACAGGAATACTGTAATGACATCTGCAACGACGGAAACTGCTTCGATAGTTACCCTGACAAGTGCGGCAAGTCGTTTGAATATGTGGGTTGCGACTGTGAGCAGAATGCGTGCATATGCTATTACAGGATTTAACGATTTAATTTCCACTTGAAGAAGAAGAAGAAGAAGAAGAAGAGATCAGATCGAGGATTTCATCGCTCTATTGTTGAATGTTCTTGTGGCCATTTGTCTAATGCAGTTCGAGTTATTTTGAAATATTATCAATTTTGTTGAATTTCTATTTTCCACACACACACAAAAATACGATTAGTTGAGTTGATAGTTATATCTCAACTTTTAGTTGTGATTGTTGAGATAGTTGAGTTGAGATTGTTATATCTCAACTTTTTATTGTCTATTTCCGGGGACGATTTTTATTGTCCCCATACCTCCTCTTTTTTGTAGTGGTGGGAGAAAATCCAGCCTCGTCTGGCATTCACTAGTCGTTTGGAAGTTGCGATTGTTAAATAGATGTATTGTTGAGAATGTATGTATAATATTATACATGTATTGTCGAATTTGATGCATTGTAGAATACAACGTTTGGTATGTGTGATTGTGTATGTCGCATCAGCTAAAAGCTGAGAGCCTGAGACAAAACAATCTCAACTCAACTATCTCAACAATCACAACTAAAAGTTGAGATATAACAATCACTCAAAATACGAAAGAATACGCGCTGCTACGGATCGGGAAATCGCCGGAATCGACCAAGCAAGAATACGAAAGCGAGAATCGAAAACACGACACACGATTTACGTGGTTCACTAATACGATGTGTGTTAGCTACGTCCACGGGCGAGAGAGAGCCAGTTTCACTATATCGAGGAGATTACATATTACAGAGGAGTATGAGAAGTATTTATAGTACTTCTCCATGTGGGTCTAAACCTAATCCAATCTAGCAAAGGAAACGGTTACAGACCAGGCCCAGAACCCGAACCCAAATAACATTGAGCCCATACACCGAGACCCCCGATTACCAGTCGTAGCGGCTGATAGTCTGATTCAAGTCATATCAACAACGTGTACCACCGTTGCTTCTAATATCAGAATACAATTTTGAATATTCAATATAACGACGGCTCTACTTAGAATAACGACGATCGTGGCAAAATTTTCCTTGACGGTCAGTCCAACCGTCGACGGCGTCAGCTGACCGTGGTAAAAGATATTAACGATGGTTATTGTCGTCGCTAAATGTTAATAAAACCGTGGCTAGCTCTTATGTCATGGGGTTTTTTTTTTTTTTTTACCGTCGTTGCAGAGATAACTTCATTTCTTGGATGGTTTTGGATTTTCATGGTTGATGCACTGTAAGTTGTAAGCTTCTGCCTGCAGTGCGCGGCGGGGATAAATGCCATTTGTTTTGTTTAGTTTGGTTGAAGAGTTTTTTTCTTTATAAAAGTTTGGTTGAAGAGTTAACTCCAAGCTTTATACCTTAAAATTATTAAGGAATTGTTCTACCACATATATATTGATCTTAAAGTTATATCAGTAATATTAAATTTTATTAATGATGATTTATTAATAATGAGAAAAAAATAAGCGTAAATGATGTCAATAACGAGTTAGTCATAATAATTCGAAGTTTGGAAGATGTTCAATTATGAATCTTATACATTTATTAACATTTCTCCTCAAATGATCCGGGTTTGAATTTTTCTACGTATCTGAATATCATGCTCTTAACAAATACCAATGCCATTTAGATCACGAGTAATCTTCATGATAGCACCGTGCATATTTAATGCTTTTTCATTATTTTGAAGACATTAATGTACAATACATTTTTGTTTTTATAAAAGTGATATAATTTAATATTTTTTTAATTGGGTGCTACTTAAGTGATCCGTATGACACATTAATCATATTAGTTGGTTGTTATAAATTTGTTGGCGTTTGGATGGATTAATTGTCAATGAGTAAATGTAGAGTCAAATAGTTCATTACTTGTTCATGTGGTATTTCAGTGTTGTTCTAGTGATAAGTGGATTAAAATATCTCGTTTGGTAGAACTATTCACATGTGGTATTTGGCATATGACATTTTGACAAAAACAGAAGGTAAAACGAGTTATTTCGAAATGACACAGCGATATATAAGAGTTATTTCAAATAATTCGTTTTGAGTTATTTGTAAATAGCTCACTATCCAAATAACCGATTTCGATAAAATGGCGTCAAACAATTTATTTGTTTTAAAAATTAACTCATTATACGTTATTTAAAATCAAATAACTCACTCAAATACTCTATCGAAATGACTCGGTTATATATGGCAACCATAGCCATGTTCATCTTCTTTTATTCACTAGTTTGTGACGTCTTCTATAGTCAAAAGTTTTTTTCTTAAGGCTGATCTCTGACAAGAAGCATATTTGTTTTGCTTTGTTTTTTTTTTTTTAATAAATCATCTCTCAATCGAGTGATTATCTCCATCCATTCCAATTGCAATCAAACTTTTATTAAGTTCCTCTCTCTCTGCCTAACAATTAAGCTCAAACATTTATTTTCCTCGATCTGATCTTCATCTCTTTCACACAAATCCTCAATCTCTAACAAAGACACCTCTTTTCCTCAACGACCAGCACCATGCAATCTGTCTCTAATGATCTCCGCCGGAATTAGGTAAAGATTAAATTAAGTTCCCAAATCCACACGCGCATTGAACTCATTCATCAATTAATTAGTTAATTCATCTCAAGTAAGTACAAAAATATTAAGGAATTATATATGACAGATATTAAGGAATTATATATGACAGATACCTCCATGTCTTGAGTACTCTTGATACTATATAAACACCATGTAATGAGCAGCAATGCTTACCAACATATCTACAATACTGCTCGACAAAAAAATCTCAAAGCCAAGAGGGCAAAAAAACCAGCTAATAAGAACTACGATAAAGCTAGCCATGGCGATCCCCGTGATCAGTGTTGTTGCTAAGTTGGCCGTCTTGCTTCTCATCACCATCATCCTTCCATGTACATATTCTCTATATTATCTTCCTCGCAATCTATATTTACGGTATAAGATTCATTATGAAAACTATCCCAACAACTCAGGTTATTGGGACCAACGGATTATTGACTGTCTCCCCGTATTTCTTTGCTTTAGATTATGAAAAGTAGTAATACATTGGTCATCATATGTGCGTGCAGGTGTTTTGCCTTCAAGAACATCCAATGTAGTAATTAGTCGACAGACGAAGAATCGCCACGACAATGCTTCGATTCATTTCAGGTATACATATCTCATCATCAGTACTTTCTTGTTTTTCTTTCGAAAATTTTGAAAATTCGAGTTAAAACGAAAGAAAATTTTTCTTCCCTCAGAAACGAGGAGATCAGGAGGTTGCCCTCGCCGGTACCGAAAAGAGGAACGGGTGTGATGATGATCACACCTCAAGCAGCAGCAGCAACAACAACATCCAGCAGTAACACAACTTCTTCGGTACAGGACGACTGCGACGAGACGTGCAACAACGAGAATTGTGCTTATTATTACCCAGATTTGTGCAAGAAGAGTCGCGATGATGATCTCGATAATTTCCACCATGGAAGTGGAAAATACCACCATCATCATTGCTACGTGGGTTGCTCCTGTACGGATACTTTATGTTACTGCATGTGCTAATTAAGATATAGCTTGATTTCTTGAAGACAGGAAGAAGTTGTGTGTGCAAGCCCTCGATCGTCGTCGTCGATCTCCTTAATTTACCCCGGCCGCCGGTTGACACACTAATCGCTGGCCGAGTCTCCTTGTTTTCGTTGCAATAGTTTTGCTGTGATTCCGGTTAATGGTGTTTTCTTTAGCCGGGCGCGGGTAGTTTTCCTACCGGTTGATGCCGTTTTCTTTACACTAAATTTTGAGCTTACCGTGTGATAGATGTTCACATCCTCATATTATCACGAGTTTCTTTTGCTCTGTTTGTTTGTTAGACATGGAGTACTTCAGAATAACCATACCAAGAAGGGTTGCATGCTTAAAGCAAAAATGAGTTCTTAAATGAAAAAAAAAATAATTAAGAAGTAGTGCGCTAGTGTAGCACCTTAGGCGAATCTCATATCGATCGACAAAGTGCGAGAGAGATCCATGATTCATAAGTACGAAACCGACCTTAACTGACAAGACGCTTTTTGTCGTGAAATGGAAGAGTTCTTGGGAGAACTCTGAAATTAAACATGCTCAGTATGGAGTACAACAAGGATGGTTGACCTTATAGGTCGGGTTCTGCAAAACGGACAATATTTGTGTACAAAAATGATAAACAGGTAAAGAGAAGGTGGATCGACGGAAACCAATGGATTCATGATAAGTTCCTCGCGTACCAAAAGAAAGAAATAGTTAATGATACAATCAACCAAAAAAATTATGACTTAATTATTCCATCAAAAGGATTTTCACCGAGTTGGAGTAAGCAAGAACGTAACTCCGAATTGAAGTGGATCCAAAACATACAATATTTTCTGAAATTTTTATTTAATCTCATCGAGAGGCATATACTATATACTACATAACAAAGTTTACCAACAAAAGCAAAACTCATCCTTTATTTCTCTGTTGAAGAGTCTCGTGGCATAGTCCTTATTCTTTGGGTGTGGCAAAAATACAAAGTCACCCCACCCAATCAACTATGGAAAATTCAAAGAGGAACATAGATCAATATGGCAGTAAGAAATAAAGTCACTTGGACGGCGGACCCTTACTACAAAGACAATAGCATGCACCATCTTCCTTCTTATCTGGACACCAGCAACCCACCGAACATGTATAATACTGATTATCTTCCCCAACTTTCTCCGACGTCCTCCCAGGCTTCACTCCTTTACACATGTCGGGGTAATAGAAGTTGCAGGTGTCGTCGTTGCAGGTCGCGTCGCAGTTGTTCTGGACCGAGGCATCGCTGGAAAAAGTTGTGCATGAAACAAGTGAAAACATGGAGTCAAGTGAAACTGCTGGCGAGTTTCGACTGAGAGATAATAATTAATGCATTACCTGACGCTCAACTTTGTACCGTTAGCGGCGGTTAGGAGAATGATATCGTCGTTCCCCCATCGAGGAGGAGGAATGACCGTTCTGGATTCGCTCCTGCAGGGCAAAAGACATGCATGCAATGCGCAGTCGAAATCGTGATTCTATGTAAAAGCGTTTTGGTGAACTGGAAGCGCGTAAAAACGACGTGAGCTTTTTTAACTTTTAGAGTGTAGATTGCATGCGTCGATGTTGATTTGTTATTACGTACGTACATGGAATAAGGGCGATGATGATCCACGTTATCAAGGGAAACAAGACGGCTAACTTAGCGCCTGCAGCAGCCATGGCTCCTATGGATGTTCTGCAGATCGACTGGCTGTTGTTTCTTTTCTGTTTGGAGTTTTGTTGGAAGTTCGTTGTGAATAATGGATTTCGAGCGCTATTAGCTATATATATATGCGACTAGAAAGAGAGGTTGAGACTTGGATTTCTTCAATTTATAATTAGTGTTTTTGCCGTACGTAATTGGACAAAGAATTTTGCGTTCTGTTGTTTGCGCTTAGTTAATTTGTTTTTTTTTTTCCCCTGAACCTTAATTCTCTTTTGTTTCATGGGTATTTTGCCGTCATTGAAGAAAGAATAACCTATTTCGCTTCATGCTCTGGTTTTGGACTACGTGCATTTACCGGCTTTTATTTATGCTTCGCAAGTTCGGCTTTAATATGCTTTATTAGCAACCAATCAAATCAAAATTTCGTGATTCTCTAATTTATTTTCATGTGCACAACAAACCAAAGTATTATGGGTCAAAAATTAAATGAGCCTACCTATTTACTAAACCAAAACATGTTGGACAACTACTAGACTTTAGGATAACGTACAATACCATGACATGAGTCACCTCAAACTATGTATAGTTTAAGTGTTTTGTATGAGAGCTTTAACTTCCTGATGAGTGGTATTGATATGTATTTAATATTTATGTTAAGGGTTTGTTGTAAGCTAACTATATTAGGTGCAGAGATAATGAATGATGTATTAACTCGAATGATAATGATAATAAAAAATGGTTATTCTTATTATTATTTTGCTTATATATAATGATAGTAATAATATATGGTTATGTTTTATTCATTAACATGATAATTGTTTTCATGTAATGTTATGTTATTTGGTTAATGAAACTTTGGTTTGGTTAATTTGGTTTTCGTGTTAATTTGGACGGTTTGGTTAAGACATTTTATTCCATTGTTAATGAAATTTAGACTTAATTAATTTGGTTATTACCACGGTAACCATTTGAACACGCCAGAAGAATAGTTTCACATTTTTACCCTGTTTTATCCTCTACCCTTTTGCCTTTTTGCTTTTTTTTAAGGGTTTGCCTTTTTGCTTTTATCTTCTGGTTTCGTGTTGTTTTTTATTATGAAAGGAACGAGTCCACTCACAAATTAATTTATGTCATCATTAAAAAATAATAATAATAATATATAAAAAAATGGATCCACTCACGGTCGCAATGCCTTCTGTCAATTACTAACCATTTCGATCTAGGATTAGGACTGGGCACATGGATTCATTAACTTTGATTCTTGTTTCATTGGTTTGGAATTATTGATTTCTTCTTGTTATTATCCTGTATATTTTTCAACAACAACAAAAAAAAACCCCAAAAGATTGGCAGATCGACATTCAAGGTGAAGATTTTCATAGTTATTCTTTTATAGTCATCCAGGTTTAGTTAAATTATCGTTTTGTTGCTGAACTGTGTCGCGGTTTTGCTGGAGTGAGAAGTCAAAAGAACTTGATCATTCTTATTGATCGGATTATTCGTTTTGTCTTGGCTCTTTCAGTCTCTACCACGGGAGCGGATCATTTCAGTAACTCTCATGGTGAGTAACTATCAGATACCTGTCCATATCCGCCGGTACCGAAAAGAGGAACGGGTGTGATGATGATCACACCTCAAGCAGCCGCAACAACAACATCATCCAGCAGTAACACAACTTCTTCGGTACAGGACGACTGCGACGAGACGTGCAACAAAGACAATTGTGCTTATTATTACCCAGATTTGTGCAAGAAGACCCACGATGATGATCTCAATAATTTCCACCATGGAAGTGGAAAATACCACCATCGTCATTGCTACGTGGGTTGCTCCTGTACGGATATTGCTCCTGTACGGATACTTTATGTTACTGCATGTGCTAATTAAGATAAAGCTTGATTTCCTGAAGACAGGAAGAAGTTGTATCCTTGTTTTCGTTGCAATAGTTTTGATGTAATTCCGGTTGATGTCGTTTTCATGGGGGTTTTCTTTTCTCTGCATTGCAGAGGTTCTAATTAATTAATATAATCCTAACTGCGATATGATTATATGAGAACTAGTTGTAGATCTTAAAAAAGATCATGGTTGCAAGTTGCATGAAACATGTGCATAAGAAAGAAGAAGATGAAAAAGGACTGTCTGCTGAAAGATCGGAATTTGCCGACCGTCGAGATCCGTCACAGAAGATGGGTTTCGACAACCAAATATAGAAGGGAAAGTCTGGTGGGCAAAGGGATTATGGGACGCACTTTAGTGTTTTTAGCGACGAGTTGTCATCACAAAGGTGTTTCCTTGGCTCGAAATAGATTTGATAATGATAATCGCGTATTGTGTAATTTGACTCAGTTATAATTACTCAGATGATTATTGGGTCGGATTCAAAAAAGACTCACATGTACTTTTAATGTTTTTATTTTATGTTTGGTTTGGGTCAATTTATTTGATTTTTAGACAATTGTATAAAAATAATATTAATCATTTCATTAACTACATTCAACCCAATTATATGTAAGTGTTTCTGCCTTCTATTTACTCCATAACAAAAAATAAGAAAACAAATTTCATTATAATTGCTACCCATTTTCTTTTTTACTGCCAATACTATGCGTCAATTTATACTCAAAACTACAAAATTGGTACGGATATATGCCCAAAAGTAAAATTATCCAAATTTTTTCTTGAGTGTAACTCTTTTTCGTCATCTTAATATATTCTTTCACCATTATCAAAAAAAAAAATTATCCAAATTTGATCTGACCTATATTAAATTGAGTTTAAACTACCAAAACATTAGGTCATTTTTTTACCGTCTCTAGTAGGGCTGGCTATTTGGTCCGAGTTTTTTTGTTCGACCCGAAATTGGACCGTATAACCCGGACCGAGATCGGACCGGGACCGGATAGTAAACAATCCAATTTAATTTTTGGGCTTAGATTTGAGGTAAAAAACAATTCGGGATCGGATAAAAACTGGATAAAGACCGGATAAGAGAGCTCAACACCCAAAACTTAAGGGTAATTTGCATAAACGGTCACAAACCTTTGCGCTTAGTACAAAACCAACTCCTCACCCTTTCAGGCCTTAGGCCACTCAAATCCCCACAAGCTCAATATAAAATCAAAACCGAATTGGGACCGGACTGGGTCAATACCTGACTGTATCCAATCCAATCTGTGATCCTTATATTTTCAAAAAACCAGACTGGACCGGATCAATTTGACCCAATTTAACCGGACCGTATAGCCACCCCTAATCTCTAGCTCGTCATTTCGTGCCATCTCTAGCCTCTTGTCTCCCAATTTCATTCGGGATTTTTATATAAAAGCGTAAACTTTTAAGTTTTAAAATGTAGATTTTGAGCAAGGCTGAAAAGGATGGGGGAAATTAAAGTAGTATACGTACATGGAATAAAGACGATGTTCCACGTTATGAAGGGAAGCAAGGCGGCCAACTTAGCACCAGCAGCCATGGATGTTCTGCAGAGTGGAGTGGCTGTTCTTTCTTTCTGTTTGGAGTTTTGTTTGGAGTTGGTTTGTCAGTAATGGATTTCGAGCGGCTTATTAGCAATATATATATATATATGTGCGATCGACTAGGAAGAGAGTTTGAGACTTGGATTTCTTCATTTATATATATAATTGGTGGGTTTTTTTTTCTGTACGTAATTGGACAGAGAATTTTGTGTTTTGTTGTTTGTGCTTAATTAAATGTTCTGTTTTTCCTCCTAAACCTTAATTCTATTTGTTTCATGGGTATTTTGCCGTCATTGAACAGAGAATAACCTATTTCGCTTCATGATCTGGTTTTTGGACTACATGCGCATTTACCGGCTTTTATTTATGCTGTGGAAGGTCGGCTTTAATATGCTTCACTGGGAAGAACCGTAGCGGCCGACCTTTTACAAAACAATGGACAGATCGAATCCTAGTTCTGGCCAGCCAAACCGGTCAAAATAGTCCCCCAAAAAAAAAAACATGAATGAATAGAAATATGTAGCTTTTGAACGTTCAATGACGGCAAAATGCCCATGAAACAAAACCAATGAGAACTGTTTAACAAATAAGAGGAATTCCAGCTAAACTAGTTACTTTTAATCATTAAATCGAAGCATATTAAAATTTTGAAAGTATAAAAGTTCAAAAATAAAATTTGTAAATTTCTCAAAAATCAAAACCAAAAACCGTTAAGTGCCTTATCAATTATTTGTTAATAAAAAATCGATAAGTTTCTTAATGGTTTTGGTTTGGTTTCGATAAACAAAAAACCAAACTCGTAGTTTCGAAAGTCTAAAAATGAAGTCAAAAAATACAATAAGAAGTATATGATGATAAGAAAGAAGTCTACTACACATAAGTTGGCCACAAGCCACACCACATGTTTTTGTAAAGGTAAATAGGTGATATAGTTTTGATTTTTTTTTTTTGGCCTAATACCAGAAAAGGTCCTATAGTTTGGACTTTCTGTCAATTGTACCACTATGTTTGTTCTACGTCACTTATGTCCCAACGTTTAGAGTCTCAATGTCAAAATTGTCCTCCATTATTTCGTTGACTGTTAAACTTAACGGTCAAACAAACGGCTGTCAACATTCTGTTAACTTCGTGCCAACGTGTCTGCCATGTCAGAAAACAATATTTTCAAAATAACAAAATTTAAATAAAAAAAATATTTTCACCCACACCAAAAATATTACTTTCTATCTTGTAAAAAATATCAATTTTCCCTTAAAAAGAGAAATTGCTATCGGAAAAAGGCTTCTGCCATGTCCTCTCCCTGCTCCTGCTAGACGACGACAAATTCCACCATTGCCAGACCGTTGCTCATTCCTACGTCGTTGATTGCTCACCCATCGCGATGCCCTCCCTCATCGGCGCCGGAGCTGGAGATTCGAAGTTTCTCCTAGTAGAATGGGGGCTTTGTCATAGCGGAGAGGATGAGCTGAGATCTCCGGCCGATGTAGTTCGCGAGGAGCTTCCGACGGAAGCGGCGCCCACTGGCGAAGTTGCTTTTGGAACATTGCAACCGCCTTGGTGGCTTTAATCACTCCGGCTAGCTCCGTGCAAACTGCAAAGCCCAATCCAGTCCTCCAGTAGCTTGAATTGGCCGGCGAATTTCTCCTCCACCTGGCGGTGTTCAGATGCCAATTTGTCTTCCTCCAAAAACTACGACTATGGCTAAAATCTGCAGAGGAAAAGATAAAACTTGACAAGTGGTGTCGAGTTGTGTTTTTTGCGACCCCTTTCTCTGTCATCTTCACCTCCTATTTATAGCCACCAAGAAACTGCTCTGCTGACGTGGAGTGACGGTTACCCTGATGTTGATGTGGGAGCCTCTTCAGTCTTGACTTCATCCTCTTGAGACCTCAACCTCTGCTCTTGGCATCTCCTTCATAGTTTTGCTTATCCATAGAGTAAAAATGGCTAAGGCATAAAGAAATACCACTTACCACATATGGGCGGGTATTTGAAAAACATGAGTTAAAAATGGCAAAAAGTACTTCACCATTAGTAGAGTAAAGAGACCACCTGCTCACATGACCCCCTTGCCTTGGCCATACCATAGGGGTGTACATTGGTGACCCCCTCACCATACCATTGGGAATCCTCCATGGGGGTCATATGGATCACTTCACCACTATATCATCCTCATGGGAGCTGGCGTTGGTGACCCCTCGCCCCTTGATCATACCATGGGGGTGCTGTGTTGGTGGTCCCCAAACCACCTCATGGGGTTGCTCCTTCCACCCTCATCATCTTTCATGTCATGGGGGTGGCGGTATGATGTTCACCCCCCTTGCCACGTCCTGGGGGTGGTGGTATGATGGCCACCCCCCTTGGTACCTCCTCGGGGTGGGTGGCTACCATACTCCTTGCCTTAGCCAAATTCGGCAATCACCCCCTCACCACGTCCTGGGGGGTGGTATGATGGTGGCCACCCCCTCTGCGTGTCATGGGGGTGGCTCCCATACTTAGCCAAATTTGGAGATGCATGGCGCGCGTGGTGGCATGGAGTAATGGGCCCAAAAACCCAATCTTTGTGCCCCACTCAACTGATTTAAATGGATATGATTAAATTAGCCTTATAAAGCCATTTAATTCCTTGTTTTTAACCGATGTGGTACAAGGTTAATTTTTATGGGTAAACAATATGAGAACTAGTTGTAGATCTAAAAAGATCATGGTTGCAAGTTGCATGAAACATGTCCATAAGAAAGAAGGAGATGAAAAAGGACTGTCTGCCGAAAGATCGGAGTTTGCCGACCGTCGAGGTCCCTCACGGAACATGGGTTTCGACAACCAAATATAGAAGGGAAAGTCTGGTGGGCAAAGGGATTATGGGACGCACTTTAGTGTTTTTAGCGACGAGTTGTCACAACGGTGTTTCCTTGGCTGGAAATAGATTTGATAATGATTAATTTGAATCAATTATAATTACTCATATTTGGGTCGGGTTGAAATAGACTTGATAATGTTTTTCTGTTCGATTTGGGTCAATTTATTTTGTTTAGATAATTGTATAAAAACAATATTAATCATTTTGGTAACTACATTCAACACAATTACAAACCTCTAATGTAAGGGTTTCCGTCTTTCTATTTACTTCATAACAAAAAAAAAAAAAAAAAATTTTTTTCATTATAATTGGTACCCATTTTCTTTTTTACTGCCAATACTATGTGTCAATTTATACTCGGAACTACAAAATTGGGTACGGAGATATGCCCAAAAGCAAAATTACACAAATTTGATCTGACCTATATGAAATTGAGTTTGGACAATACCAAAATATTGTTGGAAGAAGGATCAAGCTCGAGTTAGTTGGAGTCCAAATAAGAAGCAGCGGCGTCGTTCTAGTTAGTGTCAGTCTATGCTGCAATTTAGGGTCAGTAGTTGTAGCTTGATAGACAAGTTTAATTCTGTTAGAGTCAGTCAGAGTTGTTAGGGGTTAGTTGCTGAAAAACAGGAAAATGGGGTAGTGGGTTGTAGACAGGCTGAGTCAAGATTCATATTGTATTTAAACTCTTCTTCGTTTATCAATAAAAGCTGTCAGTTTGCCCCAGATTTGCTTACATTGTGGTATCAGAGCATTGGCTTACTGTAACCAAGTTTGTGTGAAGAAAAGAGTGACTGATTGATTGAGTGTACAGTTGGGTTGGGAAACACGAGAGTACTGGTGAGGAAGTGCATCCTTGGTGAGTGAAACACGAGTGATTAGTGAGGTACTGAGTTGAGAAAAATCTGCAGAGATGAGTGAAAATGCAGGCTTTGCACAGGTGTGCATCCCTCGCTTTGATGAGGACTTCGATCATTGGAGTTTACTTATGGAGAATCTGCTAAGATCAAAAGAGTACTTGGGAGTAGTCTCCAAAGGGTTTCAAGAGCCTGCAGAAGGAGAAGTGCTGTCAGAAACGCAGACCAAAGCACTGGAGGAGTTGAGGCTAAAGGACCTCAAGGCTAAGAACTATTTATTTAGTTCGATTGACAAGACAATATTGAAGACCATTGCTAAAAAAACCACAGCCAAAGAGCTATGGGACTCAATGAAGATGAAATACCAGGGAAGTGAGAGAGTCAAGAGGGCTCAGTTGCAAACCTTGAGAAGGAGCTTTGAAGTGCTGGAAATGAAGGTTGGAGAGAGTGTCAATGACTACTTTGGAAGGGTCATGGTGGTTGCCAATGGTATGAGGAACTGTGGGGAAGAAGTAACTGATGTGAAAGTGGTGGAAAAGATTCTGAGGACCCTAACAGAGAGGTTCAACTATATAGTTTGTTCTATTGAGGAGAGCAAGGATATAGACACCCTCTCTGTGGATGCCCTGCAAAGTTCCCTCCTAGTACATGAGCAAAAGTTTTTGAAGAAGGCTGATGTTGAAGATCAAGCACTGAAAATCACACATGATTTTGGAGGTAGAGGTGGAAGAGGAAGAGGTAACTTTCGTGGCAGAGGAAGAGGAAGAGGTGGAAGAGGATGGAATCGAGAAACCATTGAGTGCTTTTATTGCCATAAGCTAGGGCACTTCAAGTATGAATGCCCTGAGCTGTATGGTCAACAGGCACACTTCACTCAAGCTGCAGTAGAACAAGAAAGAAGCTATCCAGACATGAAGGAAGAAATGTTGCTAATGGCATATTTGGAACCTGAGGAGAAGAAAGAGGAAGAACCTGAAATTCATATGGGCTTGACTGTTGCAAACCAGGATCAACCCTCAACTGAAGGATGGTGGTTCCTAGACTCAGGCTGCAGCAATCACATGATAGGTAACAGCCAGTGGTTCACTAAGCTTGATTCATCATTCACCTGTACTGTTAAGCTTGGAAATGGAACAAAGCTGGCTGTGAAAGGGAAAGGAACCATTCAACTTGAGGTAGAAAAGTTGTCTTTAATGATTCAAGAAGTATTCTATGTACCAGGTTTAAAGTCAAACCTGGTAAGCATAGGACAAATGCAGGACAAGGGACTGACTTTTCTTATTAAAGAAGGGGTGTGCAAACTATTTCATGAGGAAAAGGGTCTGCTGGTGCAGACTACTATGAAGTCTAATAGGCTGTTTGTCCTACACAGAAAGATACCTATAAGGGCTGGAACAGAGAACCAATGTCTCCAAATCTCAGACAGTGAAAACGAGGAACTAAACCTATGGCATAGAAGGTTTGGTCACCTCAACTTTCAAGGATTAATGGGACTGCAGAAAAAAGGGATGGTGAAAGGCTTACCTATACTGAAAGGCAAGCCAGAAGTCTGCTCAACTTGTCTGATTGGGAAGCAACATCGAGCTCCTTTCCCCAAGCAAAGTAAATGGCAGACTAACCAGGAAGCTGCAGATTGTACATGCTGATCTCCGTGGGCCTATAACACCAGTATCAAGCAGTGGGAAGAGGTATCTTTTCACTCTAATAGATGACTTCAGTCGAAAACTATGGGTCTATTTCCTTGCTGCAAAATCAGAATCCTTTAGCATGTTCAAAGTGTTCAAAGCTCAAGTAGAAAAAGAGTCTGGCTTATCTGTTCAGTGTATGAGAACAGATAGGGGAGGAGAGTTCATGTTGACTGAATTTAAACAATTCTGTGATGAGGCTGGCATTAGAAGGGAATTAACTGTAGCTCTCACTCCACAACAAAATGGAGTGGCAGAGAGAAAGAATATAACTATTCTTAATATGGTTAGGTGTATGCTTGAAGACACCAAGGTTCCTGCTGTCTTTTGGCCTGAGGCTGTAGCCTGGACTCAACACATTCTGAATAGATGTCCAACTACAGCCAATCAAGGAAAAACTCCACAGGAGCTTTGGCATGGTGTTTCACCTTCAGTTGAACACTTCAAGATTTTTGGTTGCACAGCATATGTGCATATACCTGACCAACAGAGGAAAAAGTTGGATGATAAGAGTCATAAGTGTGTGTTTTTTGGGGTGTCATCTGAGTCTAAAGGGTACAGGTTGTATGATCAAACTACCAAGAAGATCATTGTAAGCAAAGATGTGGTTTTCAATGAACTGCAACCTGGATGGTTTTGGAACTCAGAAACTACACCTGTTGTGACCAAGATTATGTGGGAAGGGAGTGATTATGAGCTTTGGGAATCAGACACAGAAGAGGAACCAGACAACCTGGTTACTTCAGAAGCACTTGGCATTAACTCTCCTGAGATCAACAACCCAGCAGCAACATCTTCTACATCAGAGTTCTCTACAAGCTCAAATACCATAGATGAAGGTGAAGAAGAACCTGCTGATGTGCTAGGTCTCCCTCAAGGAGAGCTAACTCCCAGGATTTCTAAACTGCCCGCACGCTATAATGACTATGAAATGGGATGTGTAGAGGTGGATTGGGCTGTAATGATTGCAGCAACTGGAGATCCTCAAACATTTGCAGAAGCCATAAAGGAAGAAAAATGGAAGAAGGCAACCTTACAGGAGATGGAAGCAATAGAGAAGAATTGCACATGGGAGCTAGTTGATGCACCTCCAGATGTCATTCCAATCGGGCTGAAGTGGCTATTCAAAACCAAACTGAATGAGGCAGGAGAAGTGGATAAGTGCAGAGCTAGGCTTGTTGTGAAGGGCTATGCTCAACAATATGGCATAGACTATGACGAAGTGTTTGCACCTGTGGCCAGATGGGACACAATCAGGGCATTCTTGGCCTTAGCAGCTTTTCATGGCCTCACTGTACATCAGCTGGATGTAAAATCTGCCTTCCTACATGGTACCTTGACTGAGGATGTGTATGTGACACAACCTGAAGGCTATGTAATTGCAGGTCAAGAAACCAAAGTCTACAAACTCAAGAAGGCACTCTATGGATTAAAACAGGCTCCTCGAGCTTGGTATAGCAGGATAGAGCACTATTTTGAGCAGGCTGGGTTTCAGAAGTGTGCCTATGAACATACCTTGTTCATTAAAAGAGAAGTATCAAACTTGCTGCTGGTGAGTCTTTATGTAGATGATGTTATGTATGCCAGCAACTCTGAATCCATGCTAACTGCATTCAAGCACTCTATGCAAACTGAGTTTGACATGTCTGACTTGGGAAAGATGAGATATTTCTTGGGAGTTGAAGTTGTCCAGACTGAGGAAGGAATCTTTCTATGCCAGCAGAAGTATGCAAGGGAAATCCTAGAGAGATTTAAGCTATTGGAGTGCAACATGACTAAGAATCCAATGGCTCCTGGAACCAAGCTATCAATAGAAGGCGATGGAGTTCCAGCCAATGCAACACTGTATAAGCAGCTGATTGGCAGCCTGCTCTACATGACTGCCACAAGACCAGATATTGTGTTTTCAGTCTGCCTACTAAGCAGGTACATGGCTGCCCCAACCAGACTGCACATGCTTGCTGCCAAACGAGTTCTGAGATATTTGAAGGGCACTCTAACTCATGGTATCTGGTACAAGAAGAAGGGAGGAGGAAGCTTAGTAGGATACACGGATAGTGATTATGCAGGCGATTTAGATGACAGAAAGAGCACAAGTGGCTATGTGTTCTTCCTGTCAGGGGGAGCAGTCTCATGGTCTTCAAAGAAGCAACCTGTTGTAACACTATCTACTACTGAAGCTGAATTTGTGGCTGCAGCTGGTTGTGCAACTCAGTGTGTATGGCTAAGAAGGGTTTTGGAGCAGATGGGTTGGAATACAAGTGTCCAGGAAGGAACCAAGATCTACTGCGACAACAATTCTGCTATCAAGTTGTCAAAAAATCATGTTCTACATGGGAGGAGCAAGCATATAGATGTAAGGTTTCACTACCTAAGAGAATTGGTCAAGGATGGAACTGTGGAACTGGTTCATTGTGGAACTACACACCAAATCGCAGACATTATGACTAAGGCTGACAAGAATGAGACATTTGAGTTTCTTCGAGATCAACTTCGGGTGAGGAAGTTGGAGGAGGTTGCAGCAATCAGGAAGGTTTGAAGCTGAAGTTTGAACTGAAGTCTTCACCGGCTTCAGTTCAGGGGAGGGTGTTGGAAGAAGGATCAAGCTCGAGTCAGTTGGAGTCCAAATAAGAAGCAGCGGCGTCGTTCTAGTTAGTGTCAGTCTATGCTGCAATTTAGGGTCAGTAGTAGTAGCTTGATAGACAAGTTTAATTCTGTTAGAGTCAGTCAGAGTTGTTAGGGGTTAGTTGCTGAAAAACAGGAAAATGGGGTAGTGGGTTGTAGACAGGCTGAGTCAAGAGTCATATTGTATTTATACTCTTCTTCGTTTATCAATAAAAGCTGTCAGTTTGCCCAGATTTGCTTACAAATATTAGGTCGTCCTTTTTACCATCTCTAGCTCTGAAACACTGTCATTTCATGCCATCTCTGTCAGAATTCTGTGTTTGTTGTTCTTTTATTTGTTTTTCATTTTTTCATTGATTCATTAATATTAAGGTTGAACTCAGAGTATGGCGGATCGAAAACAAAAACTTTCTGATATATTATTTAATCTCATCTCATCACGATCGAGGTGCATATTACATAACAAAGTTTAACGTTTACCCAACAAAAGCAAAACTCCATCCATCGTTTATTTATGTCGAAGAGAGTCGTCCTTGTACGTACGTGGCATCAGCAATCCAGTCCTTAATTATTCTTGGGTGAGCATGCATGCAGAACACAGAAAGTCACTTCTTCTTGTTGTCGTCTTTCTTACAAAAGCAGTAGCACGCAGGCTCTGGACACCAGCATCCGACCAAGCATGTGTAATACTCGTTCACTCCATCTCTCTTGCTCGAAGGCCTCTTACACTTGTGGGGGTAATACTGGCTGCACGTCTGGTCGTTGCACGTCGCGTTGCAGTTGTCCTGGACCCGAGCAGCAGAATTAGTTAGGAGAATGGTGTCGTTCCCCCATCGAGGAGGAGGAGGAGCAACCGTTCTGGATTCGCTCGAGATCAGCAAAATACCTGCATGCGTGCAACGCAGTCAAATTCGGGATTTTTATGTAGAAGCGTTTTGACTATGATGTTAGATTTATTCTAAACCCAGAAAGGGAACCAAGGCTGAAAAGGATGGGGGGAAAATAAAGTAGTATACGTACATGGAATAAGGACGATGTTCCACGTTATCAAGGGAAGCAAGGCGGCCAACTTAGCACCAGCAGCCATGGATGTTCTGCAGAGTGGAGTGGCTGTTCTTTCTTTCTGTTTGGAGTTTTGTTTGGAGTTGGTTTGTGAGTAATGGATTTCGAGCGGCTTATAATTAGCAATATATATATATATGTGCGATCGACTAGGAAGAGAGTTTGAGACTTGGATTTCTTCATTTATATAATTGGTGTTTTATTTTTTCTGTACGTAATTGGACAAAGAATTTTGTGTTTTGTTGTTTGTGCTTAATTAAATGTTCTGTTTTTCCTCCTAAACCTTAATTCTCTTTGTTTCATGGGTATTTTGCCGTCATTGAACAGAGAATAACCTATTTCGCTTCATGATCTGGATTTTGGACTACATGCACATTTATCGGCTTTTATTTATGCTTTGGAAGGCCGGCTTTAATATGCTTTACTGGGAAGAACCGTAGCGGCCGACCTTTTACAAAATATTGGACAGATCGTATCCTAGTTCTGGCCAGCCAAACCGGTCAAAATAGTCCCAAAAATGAACATGAATGAATAGAAATATGTAGCTTGTGAACGCTTAATGACGGCAAAATGCCCATGAAACAAAACCAATGTGAACTGTTTAACAAATAAGAGGAATTCCAGCTAAACTTTACTTTTAATTATTAAATCGAAGCATATTAAAATTTTAAAAGTGTAAAAGTTCAAAAATAAAATTTTTAAATTTCTCAAAAATCAAAACCAAAAACGGTTAGGTGCCTTATTAATTATGTGTTAATAAAAAATCGATAAGTTTCTTAATGGTTTTGGTTTGGTTTCGATAAACAAAAAACCAAACTCGTAGTTTCGAAAGTCCAAAAATACAACAAGAAGTATATATATGAAGATAAGAAAGAAGTCTACTACACATAAGTTGGCCACAAGCCCACAACGTGTGATTTTGTAAAGGTGATATAGGTTTGAATTTTTTTTTTGTTAATTAGGTTCTACTTAAGAAATTCTAATATAGACCTTTAGGTTTAAAACCAATGATATTGCCACTGAACCAAACTCTTATTCATCACAACGCGTGGTGCTGACAGGTATTGACTTAGTTAGAATATTATCAATTTTTTCTTGATTTCTCGATTTTAACGGAAACAAAAACCATTAAGATGTTAATCAATTTTAAAATCAAAAGCCAAAACCATTAAACTTCTTATTTGTTTGATTTCGGTTAAACCCATAAAACAAAAACCAAACAGAAAGCCCTACTCTTAACAGTATATATCATTCCCCACTTATATATCCTCTTTATCTTCATCCGTTTTGCCTTTAGGCTGGCCGTCTTGCTTCCGCTGAGAATAATCAAGTGCCGTCCTTCCATGCAAGCAGGTCTTCCGCTGAGAAGTCATCGGTTCGCGTTCGGAGAATGATGCTCCGATCGCCGTCGACGCTTCCTACGGCACAGAGAGACTAATCTCAGGCATAAATTTATGAATGTGATCCAGAAGATTAGTTTGATATATATTTTTACCCAGTTTTATCCTCTACGTACCCTTTTGCTTTTATATTTTTTTTTATCAACAACCAACCCTAAATTAATAATGGATCCGTCACATGACTCACATTGCCTTCTGTCAATATCTAACCATTTCGATCTGGGATTAAAATTGGACATGAATTTATTAATTTCGATTCTTGTTTCGTTGGTTTGGGATCGGATGGGATGATTGATTTGTTGTTGTTATTATCCTCTAAAAACCCTGGATTTCTATTTATATATAGTTTAGTTTGATTTCTTGAAGAGGTTCTAATTCGTCTAATGCTAATTGCGATATGATAATATATGAGAACTAGTTGGAGATATTAAAGAGATCATATATTATCTCTTTTAGACTTTTACCAATACATGCAAGTTGCACGAAACATGTGCATGAGAAAAAAAAAAAAAAAAGAGGAAAAAAAAAGACTGTCGGCTGAATGATCGGATTTGCCGACCGTAGGAGTCCGTCACAGTAGATATGTTTCGGCAACCAAATATGGAAGGGAAAGCGGCGGGTGGGCAAATGGATTATGTGACGGGCTTTAATTTTTTTAGCGACGAGTTGTTACGAAGGTGTTTTCCTTGGCTCGAAATAGATATGATAATGGTTGGATTAATTTAGGTAATTTGATTCAATTGTTATCATCCACATATGAGTGTTTGGTCATATTTATATAGATTTATATGTACTTTTAATGGTTCTGTATTTGATTTCGGACTACTCATTTGGTTTAAACTCAAATAAGTTTAGATGATTATGTAAAAAAAACAATATGATATTAATCATTTCATTAACGATCTTAAATCCAATTGTACACTTTTAATGTAGGTGTTATCACTTTTTTATTTGTTTCATAACAACAAAAAAAGAGATAAAAGTTGCATTATAACAAGTACCCATTTTCTTTTCTGATAGGTCCAATTTAGACCCAACTAAAAATTGGGTACGATTCAAACTTGATTTGATCCATAATAAGTTGAGTTTGGATAATTTCATATTATTAGTTCCTTTGGACCCATCCCTAGCTCGGAAATATTTGTTGTTTTCTGCGTCTTTTTTATTTGTTCTTTAAATAATAAAATTCATCCCACCATTAGAAGAAGAAAAAAAATTATGTCACCATTAGCACGTAATAGCACTTCTACAAAAATCGTAAACAAATAAGGAGAAAGTGGATCCAAAACACAAAATTTTCTGAATTTTTTTTATTCCGTCTCATCAAAAGGTACACATTACATAGCCAAAGTTTACCAACAAAAGCAAACCCATCGTTTATTTCTCTGTTGAAGAGTCTCGTGGCATAGTCCTTATTCTTTGGGTGTGGCAAAATACAAAGTCACCCCTCCCAATCAACTATGGGGAATTCAAAGATGAACATAGATCGATATGGCAGTAAGAAATAAAGTCACTTGGACGGCGGCGGATCCTTACTACAAAGGCAATAACATGCACCATCTTCCTTCTTATCTGGACACCAGCAACCCACCGAGCACGTATAATACTCAAACCGATCGTTTTCCCCAACTTTCTCCGACGTCCTCCCAGGCTTCACTCCTTTACACATGTCGGGGTAATAGCTGTTGCAGGTCTCGTCGTTGCAAGTCGCGTCGCAGTTGTACTGGACCGAGGCATCGCTGGAAAAGTTGCATGAAACAAGTGAAACATGGAGTCAAGAAACAAAGCTTTGTCATGAACCAGTTGATCCCAATAACTCGAGTTAACACTAACACGCCCCCTCAAACGAAAGCCACTCACAAGGGCTTGAAGTTTGCACAGGTCCGAAGACAAGAATATCATGTGCTTAACAAATGGGGTACACCGGGAATCGAACACAAGACCTCTCGGTCACAGAAGGCTCTGATACCATGTCATGAACCAGTTGATCCCAATAACTCGAGTTATTGGGAGAGGTTCAATCGTGGATCATATACTACAACACTAACAAGCTTGACTCCAGATAAAGATGGCGACGTGTGTGGCAAAACTGCTGGCAAGTTTCGACTGAGAGATAGTAATTAATGCATTACCTGACGCTCAACTTTGTACCGTTAGCAGCGGTTAGGAGAATGATATCGTCGTTCCCCCATCGAGGAGGAACGAGCGTTCTGGATTCGCTCCTGCAGGGCAAAAGACCTGCATTGCAATGCAGTCAGAATCCCGATTCTATGTAAAAGCGTTTTGGTGAACTGGAAGCGCGTAAAAAACGTGAGCTTTTTAACTTTTAGAGTGTAGATGCATGCTTCGTTCGATGTTGATTTGTTACGTACATGGAATAAGGGCGATGATGATCCACGTTATCAAGGGAAACAAGACGGCTAACTTAGCACCTGCAGCAGCCATGGCTCCTATGGATGTTCTGCAGATCGACTGGCTGTTGTTTCTTTTCTGTTTGGAGTTTTGTTCGAAGTTTGTTGTGAATAATGGATTTCGAGCGCTATTAGCTATATATATATGAGACTAGAAAGAGAGGTTGAGACTTGGATTTCTTCAATTTATAATTGGTGTTTTTGCCGTACGTAATTGGACAAAGAATGTTGTGTTCTGTTGTTTGCGCTTAGTTAATTTGTTTTTTTGCTGAACCTTAATTCTCTTTTGTTTCATGGGTATTTTGCCGTCATTGAAGACAGAATAACCTATTTCGCTTCATGCTCTGGTTTTGGACTACATGCATGTTACCGCCTTTTATTTATGATTCGCAAGGTCGGCTTTAATATGCTTTATTAAACTTCTTATTAGTTTAGTATTCGGTTAAAACCGAAAAACCAAACAGAAAGCCCTACTCTACTCTTGACAGTATATTAATTAATTAAAAGTGCAAGTTTAATGCACTGTTCAGCATGAAAAAATCTCCCCGTGTCACTGTTCACTAAGGCCATTATTCCCTGCAGCAGCACCCACCCAAACTTCCCAACCTCCTGAGAACGCCAAAATCCCCCTTTTTTATACTTCTTGCTACATTTTTTTATTACATCTATTATAATAAGCATCCAGTCCATGCCAGCAGAGGGCCAAATTTCACTTTTTGAATCCTAATTATTAAGACACCACTTAAAATTTGTTAACTTTTATATAACAATTTAATAAGATGCAATACTTTTCATAATTTGGTTTTATTATTAAACCACACATTACTTCACATTTACGTAACACCATTCTATAACATTTTTTTGAATTAATATAAGTTTGAACGAAAATTCCTTTACTATTATTGATCATTACATCAATTTGCATTGCATAAAAGTTATTAAAGGTACACTAATTCTACATGATAATTTAATCAAATGTAAGGTAAGTTAATTTACAAATGTGAAACTTTCTGAAACTTGATTTTATTATTAGAACACACATTAAGCAACATCTGAAACTTGATTTTATTATTAGACCACACATTAAGTAACATCATTCTATAACAATTACATAAATTAAAAATAAAAAAATATTTAGTTGAAATTTTATAAATAAACTACTTAGAACTTATAAGGATATAGTTATTTCTTATATATTAGTTAAAAAAAAATTATGTTAGTCTTCCGCAATGGCAAGGATGCTCTTTTAGCATTATATTTACCAAAAAAATTGTTTTGAAATTTTTAAGATACTACATAAAGGTTACAAAAATAATTATTTCTTATTTACCAATTACACTTGGGATGCAAATCAAAACCACAAATCGTGGGTACCCAACCACTCCCAACCCAGTCAACGCAGAAAATTCCCACATTGACTGAGTATGGGCAAGGTTTTTGAGACAAGTATGATTTTGGCTCCCCGCCCCATATTCAAGAGTCATACATTCACCATACCTAACCTGCCACACAAGGAGAAGTTTTTCATATATAAAAACTAGAGAGATCGAATTGTCACATGTCACCGAAAAGAAGGGTAATTTAGAAAATAATTTGAAATGTAATCGAGTGATCACCCAAACCAAACTTTAATTTCTTTCCCTCCAATTCTCGCTTCACTTTTTTCTTCCTTTTTAACAAAATTATGTTTGTAAGTTATTGCTTAGTACTTGTGTCATAGTCGTATATTAATGCTTACGATAGTTTTCTAATTTTCAGCTCCGCACATGTTGAAAGATTTATGTAACAACATCTATAACAATTACATAAATTACAAATTCACTAAAAACATTACTTTCTATAACTTGATTTTATTATTAGACCACATTTTATGAAAGATTTATATATAAAAATTCTATATCAGTTACATTAACAACATTATATAACGATTAAATAAATTACAAATTCATTTTTAAAATTTATAGACACTAGACAAAGTAAATTTTATAAAGTGATAGTTATTATGTAAGCGAAGATATTACATGAGTCTTTCTTAACGATTAACACATTATGTAAAGTTTATGAACATATTATCATTTTGTATGCAACATGAGTCTTTCTTAACGATTAACACATTATGTAAAGTTTATGAACATATTATCATTTTGTATGCATCAATTAACAAAATATTATGTAAATCTTACATAATGATTAAACACTACGTAAATCTTATGTAGGGATAGTTATTTATTATGTATCACTTACACAAACAAATTACATGTTATTCGCAATGATTATACGTGAAATTTAGGTAGGTATCTTAATCGAATAATTTTGTGAATGATTTTTTTTATAGGAAACCTGGGTAATAATATTAAAAAGGATCAAACCTTATCCACAGAAATACAATCCGAGTCAGTCTCAACCATACAAAGTAAAGTAAGGGGAGGGTCATCAACCCAAACCACCTGATGATTCCAACCTGAACCAGAGTGGGCTAACCAATGGGCCAGAGAATTAGTCTTTCGTGGCGAAAATTCCCATTTCACCTTCACACCAAATATAGCTTCATTCTCACCTGCCATCCTCTTGATTTCATCGCACAAAATCCCAATCTATGTGAAATCATCCTCCCCTCTATTCAGTAAGTTCACCAGCACTTGGCAGTCCGACTCAATGATCAACGGGCTGATGTATCTCCGATTGGCTTCACGCAGACCCATCATCATCGCCTTTGCTTCGGCTTCGATCGGACGACAGATCCCCTTCTCTCTCTTCACCGTTGCTCCAACGAAACCTCCCCTCCAATCACGAATAATGGCGCCCAGTCCGACTCCCTACTGATGAAGCACCCCAGCATCCGAATTCAACTTGTAGATCCCCTTAGGAGGAGGATGCCAACGGCTTTCCCGCGGGGCTCTGCTCTCAAGAAGGCCAGAAAGGAGAGCCGAAGCAGGGTTGGGTTGAGCTTCCAGGTAGGAGGACAGCCATCCCAAAGCTCGAGGTATGATTTCTTCTTCTTCTAGCTTCCAATTATTGTACTTGTGATTGCACCTCTCCTTCCATAGGAACCACATAATTGAGCAGAATCTTTGGACTTTTTCTATGGATGAATTGTTGAAGACCTCTTTAAGCCAGTCGATGCATGTCCTTCCTTCTCCCATCTCATACAGGTCTTTTTCTACACAACTTCTCCACTGCCTTCGGACCCAGTCGCATTCGCGCAGGGCATGCATCTGGGATTCTGGAAGATTACAAAAAGGACAGTCCGGAGCAGCATTTTCGATCCACTCCTCGATATTGACACCAACAGGTAAGATGTTCTTACTTACTTTCCATAAGAAGATCCGAACCTTAGGTTGAATCTGAAGCTTCCACAGGGCTTTCCAAAAATCGGAATCCTCCATGTTTCTATTGTGAAGTCGGGTCATTGTGTGTTGTTGTTGACTTCGAACATAGTGGTATGCAGTTTTTACTGAGTAAGCCCCATTGTCAGTAGCTTTCCAGACCCTTGAATCTTCCACCGGGGGGGGAACGAATAGGGATTTTTTATATTAGTTCTTGATCAATTCTGGAGAACAAATTCCTCAGTTTTGATTCATCCCATCCACCATAAACTTCATCGAACAGGGCACTGACCTTTATCTCAGGAGTTTCCCCATCAGGGGGAGGGTCAGCCTGGTAGAAAGCCTTTCCCGGGATCCAAGCATCCTTCCAAATATCTATAGAAACCCCATTGCCCACTCTCCACCTGAACCCTTCTTCCATCTTGTCTTTTGCACCCATTAAACTCTTCCAGATATAGCTTGGCTGGTATCCAAGCTTTGCTTGTAGAATATCAGTTTTTGGATAGTATCTGACTTTTAAGACCCTAGCCATTAACGATTATGGCCTGGTCATCAAGTTCCAGATTTGTTTCCCAAGCATTGCATAATTAAAGGCCCTGAGATCTCTGAATCCAATTCCTCCATCTTCCTTATCATCGCACAGCTCGTCCCAGTCCAACCAGTGAATTTTTGTTTCCTTTCCCTTCTGCCCCCACCAAAAATTAGCGATAAGCTTCTGAATCTCAGCTAGGGTACCATCCGGGATCTGAAAAACTGACATCGGGTATAAGCACTGGGCTTGGGCCACTGCTTTTATCATAATCTCCTTTCCTGCTTGGGACATCGTCTTGCTTTTCCAATCCTTTAATTTCTTTCTGATGCGCTCTTTAATATCCTCAAAAAGAGCTTTCTTAGATCTGCCCACAACAGTCGGGAGTCCCAAATACCTCGGCAGTTTTTCAACCTCTTTGATGCCCAAGGTACCACAGAACTCAAGTCTTCGACTTACCCGGACATTCTTACTGAAAGACAGCTCGGATTTGCTGAAATTAATGAGCTGTCCTGACTCTTTAGCATAAACTTCCAAGATCTCCTTAAGCTGGTCGCATTCTCTTAGATTTGCTTTACCAAAAATCACACAATCATCAGCAAACAGTAAGTGGGAAACCACAGGAGCCTTTTTTCGAATCTGAATACCATGTAACGTTCCATCCCCTTCAGCCTTTTTGATTAGTGTAGACAGCCCTTCTGCACATAAAAGAAACGGATAGGGGGACAAAGGGTCCCCTTGTCGAAGTCCTCTAGAAGGGGAGAAAATTTCTGTCTTATGGCCATTTACCAAAACCGAATAGGTAACTGTTGAGACACACTTCATAACCAGAGCAATCCATCTTTCATCAAAACCCAGCTTCCTCATGACTTTTTCCAGAAAACCCCACTCCACACGGTCATAAGCCTTGGCCATGTCAAGCTTGGCCGCAAAAAAACCTTCCTTCGCTTTTTCCTTCTGCTTCATAAACTGGAAACATTCAGTGATACTTCTTCCTGGAACAAAGGCGCTTTGCTCCTCGGAGATAAGATCATCCAAGATAATTTTGAGCCTATTAGCCAGGACTTTTGAAATAATTTTGTACACCACCCGGCAAAGACTTATGGGCCTAAAAACTAGTAATTAATTATATATAGATAACCATTTGGTCGTCGTCTTTCCATTCGATCCCCCTAATAATTTCCCACTTATTGTTCTCTTTTATCTTAATTAATTCATCACTTTTGGCTTTTGGCTGGCCGTCTTGCTTCCGCTGATAATTATCAAGTGCCGTCTTTCCATGCAAGTGATCGGTTCGCGTTCGGAGAGAATGATGCTCCGATTGCCGGCGACGCTTCCTACGGCACAGAGACGACTAATCCCAGGTATTGATTTATGAATGTGTTTCAACGCGAAACTAAACATCCACCGCCGGTGTCGAATTGTTTCGAGCGGTGTTGATATGTTTGTTTCGCGGTGGAAACTCTTGTGGTGCTGTTTGATCGGATGCACTACTGATTGCTGAAATTAAAACGACCGTCAAATATCCACTGGCCGGTGTTGATTTGATCGGTGCAACTCCGACTTCTGAAAACGAACACGATCGTCAAATATCAACCGGGCGGTGTTGATTTGATTGATGCACCTCTAACTTCTAACCAAGAACGACTGTTACTCGGTTCATACCTCTCAAGACAATGTTCGAACGAGGGTGTTTGAGTTTGTTGGGAATCTACGTTAAAACAACTCCTATGGAGATTCCTGTGGAGAGCTCTCCGACTACGACTACTGCTACGACTATGGAGATCCTTCGTGGAAGGAGAGCTCCGCGAAGGAGTTATAGAGAAAAAAGAAAGTTTTTGACAGAGTTGTTCCTGTGTTGATTTTTTTTTTGTCCTTCTCTCCTCCGTCTTCTCGTCATTTATCTCAAACATCCTCATAGTAGTTGTAAAACCGCCTTGCAGTTGCCCCGTTCTCTAATCTTTAACCGTTGTAGCTCGACTCTCTCTCCACGTGAATCTTACGTGCAATATAAAATATGTTATTTTCATAAGCCCACGACGTTGCTTGTCTCCAAACGAAGTCGTTTTGTACTATCGTGACGTTGTTGAGCCCGCGGTGTCGTTGAATTTGCGACGCCGCGACAATATGGTTTTAGGGGAAAAAACAATTTGTGGTTGATTTGAGAAGCTAACAAGTCCGGCCGTTGGGGGCTTGCTATTTGCCGCCAAAAAATTTGCTATTTGCCGCCAACTAAAAAAAAAAGTATATATGTACATCCTTGGTTAAGAAGTTTCACAATCTACAACATATTCAACTTTCAAAAAACGTATTGAATCAGAAAAAATCGACGCTTGCCGGAAAACCACCGGGAAAGCCCATCCTCGACGTAAACTGCGGACACGCATCCATGAATCATCACTAAGCAGGCGCGTCAATTTTTTGTAGTTTCGAACAATTTTTCCGACGATTTGCAACGAACAGACGGTGGGCCGAAAATTTTTCCGGCAAGTTTTTCAATTTTCCGGCAAGTTTTCTAGTTTTCCAGCAAAAAACACGGTGGCCCGAAAATATTTTGCGGCCGGTGCGCCGCCGGGCCAAAATTTTTTTGCGGCTGACCGGCGAACACGCCGCCGGAAAAATATTGGCCGCCGTGTTCGGCGACCGGCCGAAAAAAATTTGCGACCGAGGCGCCGCCGGGCCGAAAGAAATTTTCGGCTGGACGTCGCACCGGCCTAAAATTTCTTTCGGCTCGGCGGCATTCCGGCCACAATTTTTTTTCGGGCCACCGTGTTTTTCGCCGAAAAACTGGAAAACTTGCCGGAAAATTGGAAAACTTACCGGAAAGGTATGAAAATTTACAAATGTTGTTTAAATTTTAGTAAAATGTTATTTATTTCAACATATGTCTTGTTTTTTTCACGATATTTGTTGAAATAGGCTAAAAATGTTATAAACAAACGCATCCATCATATGTTATTTTATTAAAATTGTACACAAGAAAAAGGATTACGTGAATCATTACTATATTCAATTTATGTCTAAACTTTAAGTCGAAGAATGCATTAGAATAGGGAGATCATGAGAGAAAAACATGGCGAAATATCTTAATTTTCTCATAAGTATATGACTATATACTACATAAATAGTTTTTAGATCCGAACTCATACTAATAGTTGGAAGACGGGTTGGGTCGGGTTCTACGGGTTGTGTAATCCAAAATCCAAACCCAACCCAAAAGATGCGGGTTGTACAAAAGAAAACCCTCACTCAACCCAAAACCTTCGTTTTAGCGATAAATACGGGTGGGTTGGTTCGGGTTGGACGGGTGGGTCGGTTTGCGGGTGTGTTTGTTCACCCCTAGTTAATGGTATCCGAATTTATAGAATGAAAGGAAGGGAAAATTCAAAATTTGAATTCCATTTTTTTTTAGTTGGTGGCAAATAGCATTTTGGTTGGCGGCAAATAGC
This sequence comes from Linum tenue, assembly GCA_946122785.1. NCBI lineage: Eukaryota > Viridiplantae > Streptophyta > Magnoliopsida > Malpighiales > Linaceae > Linum > Linum tenue. The sequence goes on along the minus strand of CAMGYJ010000007.1, from coordinate 62,897,285 downwards.
CGTTCACTTGTTTTACCGCACGCCACCATTGAAAGAGGAAAATCTCCACATACAGCATTGCCAAACTCGAGACACAGTTCAGCTCGCGAAGTCGTCGAGTTAACGGTGTTGCTGAACTTACGACACCGTTGAGATCCACGGTGGTGTTGGCTTTGCGACCCCGTTGAACTCAGCATCCTCGATCTCGTGACAACTAAACTCACAATGACGTGAACCTCGCAACATTGCTACAGCTGGCGGCGTCAGGATCACCAACGCCGTTAGTGTCAAACTCGCAAACACCAGCACGATAGACTTTGCCGCATCGCTTGACTCGTGATGTCGTTTTAAAACTCGCGGCATCGTCTTCTACCGCGCTCCGCAACGTTGTTGGAACTTGCGACAAAATTCACAAATTTAATTCGCGACATCGTTTAGCTCCGCGGCGGTCTTGTTGAATTTTCAATCCCGTTAAAAATTGATTATTCCGCGGCATCGTTGACCTCGCGACGCGGCAACAAGCCGAAATTATTTTAGGTGTAAACAGAATGTGATCGAGAAGATTAGTTTCATATTCTTACCCAACTTTAATCCTCTACTTACCCTTTTGCTTTTTGCGTCTATCTTTTGGTTTCGTGTTATAACAAATATAACAATATTTTAACAACAAAAGAGAACTCTATCGTTGTTTTCATTTTTATTATCTATGGCTAACTCTTATCATTCATTTCAGTTGAACCAGTATTTATTTTGGAGTGCCAAACATAGAAACCACCCAACCCCTACATGGGAAAATTCGAAGAGGAACATTAAGGAAATCACTTCGACGACGGCTCCTTCTGACACAGGCAGTGGCATGAACCATCTTGACACCAGCAACCCACATAGCATGTATAATACTCATAATGATCATCGTCACCTCCTCCGCCATCTTTCTCCGACGTCCTCCCGGGCTTAACTCCTTTACACAGCGTAGGGAAACTGTCGTTGCAGTTCTCGTCGTTGCACTTATCACTGCAGTAGTACTGGGCCGAAGCATCGCTGGAAAAAGTTGCAACAAACATGTGAATCAATGGAATCAGTCATTCGAGGAAAAAAAAAACACTACAAAAGAAATTAATAAGACCGCCCGCTTAGAGCTCTTTTTTTCCCGACCACTCTGAGCCGGTCACAAAAGATATGTTTCGGGTACCAGTTTTGACTTTGGTCGCAGAATGTCCGGCGGCGAGCTTATAACTTTTAGCGACGAGGACGTACCCCGTGGCAAAAAATAAGAGGAAAAAAAAATTGGATTGTTACGAGAGAGAGAGAAAGAGAGGTGTTTCTTTAGCTAAGTGATGATTTATATTGGCTTGCAAGGACTTCCCTTGCTATCATATCATCTTATCACTAAACTATGCTCCATCGTGGATTAACGATGACAGTGCTGATTCGGTTTAAGCGCTTATATATAAACACATATATATATCCTCTTGGGTCGGTAAATGACCGTTTTCTTGTAGTGGAAGGTAGAACGGAGGTCATTGTGGAACACGTTTCGACGAGATCATACCTGACATCGATGAAACCTGTACCGTTAGCAGGCATCAGAACGATATCGTTACCCCATCGAGGAGCTACCGTTCTCGATTCGCTTGAATGCCAAAGACCTACAATATTGCATTGACGGATCGATCAGCGCGCGATGACGAATACTATCTAGCAATATGCACTACAAGAAACTGCACTTTCTGCGACGAATTCTACAGCGACGCTAGAAAATTCGTCGCAGAAAGTGTACAATTTTGCAACGAATTTCCCTTTTTCGTTGCAAATGGTGTGAAATGTTTTTGCGACGGTAGTCTGTCGTCGCAGAATGTTATGTACACTTTCTGCGACGGTAGCCCGTCGTCGCAGAATAAGAATTACGACTGCATAAGATGGCCGGGAAACTACATGGAATAAGGACGATTGAAGCCAAAAAGAAGTAAGACTGGAGAGGATGGGGAAATTATGTAACTATATATACGTACATGGGATGAGGACGATGATGTTCCACATTATCAAGGGAAGCAAGACGGCCAACTTAGCACCAGAAGCCATGCAGATTAGGTAAACTGTTCTTTCTTTTTCGAGTTTTGTTGGAAGTTTTTTTTTGTGGATAATGAGTTTGAGCCGCTTAGCTATATATATGTGCGACTGGCAAGAGAGATTGAGAGTACTTGGATTTCCTCATCATTTATAAATTGGTATTTTTGCCGTACGCAATTGGACAAAGAATTCTGTATTTTTTTCCCCCTCTCCTTGTTTAGGATGAAGGCTTGGACTTACAGACTTAATTCTCTTGTTTTCGTGGGTATTTTGCCGTCATTGAACAAAGAACAACCTATTTCGTTCCGTGCTCGATCGATCAGTTTTTGGACTACATGCAATTACCGGCCGGTTTGATTTAGTTGAAGGGGGGATTTTGCTGATTTTGTTTATGCTTTGCAAGGTCGGTTTATATATGCTATATGTTGGAAGAGGAATGGATAGAAATAGGTAGCTTTTGTATACGTTTTCAATGACGGCATAAATACCCAATGAGAATTGTTTAACAAAGAAGAGGAATTCTAACTAATCGAAGTTAGATTTAATTATTGGTTAATCGAGAGAAACAATGATTTACAATTTACAAGTGAAGATATCTCCAGTCTGGAGCACTCTTCACTAGGGCTGGGGCTGGGCTGGTTTGGTTAACCAAATCGTTAAAGATGAAAAATCGAATCGGGAAATTCTGAATAACCAAAAATGTTAAGTGTCATGTTAATTATTGTTCAATCAAAACCAAACCCATAGTTTGGGAAGTCCAACGACAAATGGAATCGGAAAAGACAACAAGAAGTATGAATGTAGTAAAGGAGTGTACAAAAAGTCCTATTGGTTTTTGGTTTTAACCGAAATCAAAAACCAAAACCATTAAATTTCTTATTGGTTTGGTTGTTTCGGATTAAACCCGTAAAACCAAAACCAAACTGAGAACCCTAGCTACTCTAATTGACAGTATATATATAGATAACCCGCTAACACCGCATCATCAAGCACATACATAAAAACGAACAGCGCTAGACATGGCGAGGTTTACGCACGTAGTATTTCTAGGTTAGACGTCGGTTCGCGGTCGGAGAATGATGCTCTGATTGCCGTCAACTGTACAGAGATTAATCTCAGGTATAAATTTATGTTTGAACGTACGTAGTAGCTTTAAAGAGATCAGGGTTTCGATTAACAGTGTCATCCAGAAGATTAGTTTCATATTATTAACTTGATTCCTGTTTCATTGGTTTTGGATTGATTGGTTTCTTGGTGTAATTATCCTCTAAATTGTTTTTTAAAAGGAGACAGAATGACATTCAAGTTGAAGATTTTTCATGATGAGGCTCTTAATTAGTCGTCTGGCTTTAATTAAAGTATCGTTTTGTTGCTGGACTGTGTCGCGGTTTGCCAGAGTTTGAGGAGTCAAAGAAGTTCATCATTCTTATTGATCTGCTTATGCGTTTTGTTTTGACTCTAGTCTCTATATGCCTAATAGTAAACAAGTTTTTTTTTACGCGGAGATATAGTGAACACTTTTAGTCTAGACGTCATTTCGAAAATGATAAGTTTCTTGTTGATAGTTTAGGAGATACAGTGAACATTTTTAGTCTAGACAGTCATTTCGAAACGATACTAATACTTTCTTTATTCGTTTGAAAAAAAGGTTATTTTTGGACCCCGAACTCAGAATCCTAAATACTTCAGCTCTGTTAATCTCAACCATCATATCATCCACTCTCACTGAAGATCAAGAAAACAAATCTAGTTATACATCAAACGGAAATTAAAAGACCCTTATAATAGCATACAAAGACATTGAATTCATGCAATCTCAGTGAGGTGTAAATAACAAAATCTAACAAACAAATTAAAATAGAACTCGATCGATCTACCATTCCTTTTATTTTTCTCATGGTTAACTCTTACCATTCATTTGTGTTGAAGAGTCCAGTGCTTATTTATTCTAGAGCACCAACATAGAAAGTTCCCAAACCATATGTATATGGGAAATTCAAAGAGAGGAGAAGAGACCGATATGGCGGTATATATAAGAAAATTAATCACTTGGACGACGGCTCCTTCTGACAAAGGCAATAGCGTGCACCATCTTTAGGTGCATTAGGACACCAGCAACCCACCCAGCATGTAAAATACTCATATTCATCTTCCTTATCTTTCTCCGATGTCCTCCCAGGCTTCACTCCTTGACACTTGTCGGGGTAATGTTGGTTGCAGGTCTTGTCGTTGCAGGTCGCTTCGCAGTTGTACTGGACCGATGAATCGCTGTAAAAATTTGCAACGAACATATATCAGTGTCAAGAACCAGTTTATCCCAATAACTCGAATTGTTGAAAGAGATTTAATAGATCATCATATATCATTAAAAAAAACACTACAAAAGAAATAAAGACCGCCCGCTTAAATCTCCATTTGCCGACCAATTTAGACGGTCACAATAGATACGTTTTTTTTTTTTTTACTTTGGTCGCAGAGCGTGTCGAAAAGGAAAAGCGGGAGGAATCGCACGACGCGCGGCGAGCTCTTATCAATTAGCGACAAGCGCGTACCCCGTGGCAAAAAAAACATAAAGATTGTCGCAAATGGTAATCTTTAGCGGGACGAGATACGGTGACAACCCCCTTGGGGGTTGTTAGATTCACAACCAAAGGGTATTTTGGGTATGAGAAAAAGGAATATATTAATTATATTGGGAATTAAAAACCCATATTAAATACAATTTTTTTTCTGAAATTTAAATCTTATACATTAATATCTCTATCTATCTCTCTCTTCCTTTCTCCAGCAGCCACTCCGCATCGACCGACAAACTTTTTCTCCGGCGAATTCTCTCCGGCAGACTCCCTCCGGCAACCTGAAAAAATGTATCAATGCGTTAAAAAGTGTACCAATCTATTAGTCTACTGGTAATTAATATACCAGTGCTAGTGGTACGCTACCAGTACGTTAAAAATGTACTAGTACTAGCGGTACCAGTAAAAAATGTACCAGTACTAGTGGTACGCTACCAGTACAACGCTACCAGTAGAGAATAACACAACGCTACTAGCACTGGTAGCGCTACCACTAGCATTGGTAGCGATACCAGTAGCGAATAACACAAAAAAAAAAAAAACAGATGATAGTGGTACCAGATGATAGGGGAGCCACTGGTATTGGTACCAGTGAGTAGTGGTAGCGTACCAATAGCGCTACCAGTGATATTGGTACCAATAGTGCTACCAGTGGTATTGGTACCGGTAGAGACTATCAGATCTGGAAAAAAATAGGGATGAGGAAAGAGGGAGGCAGGGAAGAGTCTTGACCTCGCGGTGGCGGCGACATAAAAATGGTGGCGGCAGGGGAGGACAGCGGCGCGGCGGGGCGCGGAGGGAGGACAGCGGCGCGGACGGTTCCTTGCCGGCGGGGGGGGGGGGGGGGGGGGGGGGGGGGGGGACAGCTGCTTCTCCTTGATTGTCTTTGTGGTGGTGCTTATGGGAAGCTGCTGCAGCTGCTGTGATGGGGATGAGATCTCATCCATGGCGGCGGAGAGAGGAGGAGGAGAGATGGTGATGTCTATGGGAGAGAGGGAGGAGAGAGAGAGGGAGGATGGAGGAGTTAGGGTTTTTGTTCTTTTTATATGGTAGGGTGAATGATTGGGTGTGGTAAATTTTTACCCTTCCAAAAATATCCTTCCTTTAATCTTAACCGTTAATTTAAAAAAAGTAGAAAGAGACAGGAGAGAGAGCGTATCCAAGGGTTATGAAGTGAGTTGTGAATCTGACAACCCCCAAGGGGGTTATCACCGTATCTCGTCCCATCTTTAGCTCGGAAACGGCTACTGTTTCCATCTCCGAGTTTTTAGCAGGTGTGAACACAGGCATATGCTATCTTTTGCCATATATATATAAACGTGGTGACACAACATGGAATTTCGACAAGATACCTGACGTTGATGAAATTTGTTCCGTTAGCAGGCATTAAAACGATGTCGTTCCTCCATTGAGGGGCAATTGTTCTTGATTCGCTCGAATGCCAAAGACCTGCAATTAATCGATGCGTTGGCGGATCAGAAATGATTGAATAGTACTATCTAGCGATATGATCAAAAGCGGGAAAAAAAGAATTATGACTGCGAATCCACGAGAACGATTAGTACTCCGCGATGGGGCAAGAACAACGATGCTCGTCCCAACGATTCCAGCAGTACGGAGGATCATAAGATCGATGTCGTCAGGTATTTTACATCTCGTTGAAGCCCCATCGTCCCAGCAGCCACATGCCCCATGCATCTTCTTAATTAGGGCTGGCTATTTGGACCGGGACAGGATGAAAAACCGGAAATTGGACCGTATAACCCGGACCGGGACCGGATAGTAAACAATCCAATTCAATCTTTGGGCTTAGATTTGAGGTAAAAAAAAACCGGATAAAGACCGAATAAGAGAGCTCAACACCCAAAACTTAAGGGTAATTTGCATAAACGGTCACAAACCTTTACACTTAGTACAAAACTTAACCAACTTCTCACCCTTTTAGGCCTTAGGCCACTCAAATTCCCACAATCTCAATATAAAATCAAGACCGAATTGGGACCGGACCGGGTTAAGACCGGACTGTATCCAATCCAATCTTCGGTCCTTATATTCTCATAAAAACCGGACTGGACCGGATCAATTTGGGCCAATTTAACCGGACCGGACCGTATAGCCACCCCTATTCTTAATATTAGTTAGGGTTGTGTTAAACATTAATAACAGTAGCTGTTACAACTTTCAGAAATGCTTCAGCTCAGGACTACTGTAATGACATTTGCAACGACGGAAGTTGCGCTGATAGTTACCCTGACAAGTGCGGCAAGTCGTTTGAATTTGTGGGTTGCGACTGTCAGCAGAATGCGTGCATATGCTATTAGGGTGCGTTTGGATAAGTGTATTTTAAATGTAAGGTATTTGAAATACTAGCATTTGAAATGGATGTATTTGAAGTATTGGCATTTGAAATATATGTAATTCAAATTCATTGTTTGGATACTCATTTGTAATTTGTTTGTATTTTTGTATTTATGATTTTCAATTTCAATTTTTAATTTTCTGGTCACTTACTACAAATTTTGGTAAATTACAGTTTGGTACCAAAATTATTTTTTCTTACAATTTAGTACCTAAACTTTTAAAATTTTACAAAAAGGTCCTGAAATTTTGATGGTAAAATTACATTTTGGTACCTTTATATGTTTTGCCTCACACTATAGTACCTAAACTTTTCATATTTTACAAATAAGTCCATTCTTTTGTTAGGAGGTATTTCAAATCACTAGTTGTTGAAATGTATTTGAAGTTGACAAAAAATACACTAGACATGTATTTGGAAATCACCCCATGAATTTGACACAAATCCAAATACCAAATGTAATTAATATCCAAACACATGATTTGGTATTTGAAAATCCAAATCACAAATACCAAATCCAAATCCTTGTATCCAAACGCACCCTTACAGGATTTAACAATGGATTTTCACTTGAAGAAGAAGAAGAAGAAGAGATCGGATCGAGGATTTCATCGCTCTATTGCTGAATGCCCTTGATTGATATAGTGAGCAGTGGCCGATCGATGGACTGGGCAGATTTTTGTGGCCATTTGTCTAGTGCAGCATTTCGATTTTGTTTTGAAATTATTATCAATTTTGTTTTTTTTTATAATGGTGACATCATTTTATTAAGAAAACAAAAAACAAAACAAAACTAACATACAACAAGCACAAGACATATCCCAAACTGAGAGATCCAAGTCCCACCAGCTGCAGAAGCCAAATAAAACCAAAAAGAACCAATAAAACCCCCCCAGCAAACAGCAGCATCCAAAGATGCAGAACAGAAACCGAAAATGGTCTCTCCCACAGCAAACAGCAGCAACCAAGGATGCAGACCAGAAAAAGAAAAGGAAAAGAGAAAAGAGTCTCTCTCACATACTGGTTCCAGCATAGTCCCGCTCACCAACTGTTCTTCTATTCAGGATTCTAAGCCACTGTTCAGCAGTTTCAACATCCACTTTGCCAGCTGCTGTCAACCATTGCGCAATTAAATTGCCAGTCCTGAAAGCAACCACATACTCCGAGCTGGCCACTCCATCAAAAGTCCTGCGATTTCTTTCCTTCCATAAACTCCAAAACAAGGCATGGATGAGAACCGAGGTGCACCATTCTTTCGGGTTTGCAGGATTCCTTCTGGGCCAATTGTTGATCACAGATGTTAAATCTCCAGGACTTCGGTTTGAATGAATGAAGGCACTGAGGATAGACCATAAGAATGTGTGGCATTTTTCCACACACACAAAAAAAAAAAAAAAAAAAAAAAGAGGTACCTAGTACATGGTTGTTCGAGCTAGTTACACTTATAATTAAGCTGTTTTTCTCTTCTTTGTATTTCAATACGACTTAAATATTAGATATCCACCACTACCCGCTGCATAGCGCAGGCCAATAAGGTCATTAAACCTACATTTAGAGATCGAAAACATTTTCTTTAGCGACCACTCTCAGGCCTTTGCTAAAAATAATTAACAGCGGTCTACCCGTCACTATAATCAACGTTGAATGTATACCCCATAACTTTGACGAGAAATTTTCTTACCCCATAAGAATGAGATAAGAAGACAACTCGATCTATTACTTTGTGTATGGTCATCATATATAACTACTCAATTTTCCGCCAAGAAAATATCATTCGTGCATGGCGTCGAACTAAATCGATCGACGATGACTGATGAGCTCTTCTGTCAAACCATTCATCGCGCGACGGAATTTAATTTCTTATAACTAGCAGTGTTGGAATTGTCGAGTTTTCTTTGGATGAAGTCATTGTTTGTAATAGTCATATCGACTTGGAATTTACTATAGCTTCTGCAGATCATATTACCAGCTTTTGTAATAGTAGTCAAAATAAATCTCAAAGATCGTTTAGCATCTTAAGCAAGAAACTCTCTTGACTCGTGATGGCCAAGGCTGTCATTAATTAGCAATCAAAATTTCAAACACAGAGAACAAAATCCCAAACAAAAGCAACGATCGATATTATGTGGTTATAAGACTATTTCCGACGATGGTGGAATATCAAAAAGACAGATTTCTGACGGGACCTTACATGATGGCTTGGTCTATAACCTAGAAACTTAAGGTCACAGATTCGAATCCTTTAAGTAGTACCTTAATCACAAAAATGAAACCTATATCACCCTTATATAAAAGTGTAGCGATAAAATAAAATTGTCGCTAGGTAATTCGAGGAGAGCCTGTTGCCGTCATGGCACAAAAGATCTTTCACTTGTGTTTTTTTTTTTTTTTTGGAACTACATTTCCCGGCTTGATTTGGTTTGAAGGGATTCTGCCGTTTATACTTTTCAAAAGGCGGCTTATATGTGCTTAATTGGTAGCCTAGGGGACCTTTAATTGATTGATTGATCAATTAATTAATTAATTAATCAATCTCAAATAAGTACAAAAACATTAACGAATTATATAAGGCAGAGATATCCAAGTCTGGAGCACTCTTTGATACTACATAAACACTTGGTAATTAGCAGCAGTGCCGATCAAATCAAAAGATCTCTCAAAAAACAAAGAAGGGGAGAAATAAAAGCATACAGAGAGCCATGGCGATCCCCAGTAGTAGTACTGTTGCAATCAAGTTGGCCGTCTTGCTTCTCATCGTCGTCCTTACATATTTTCATGCAGGTGTTTTGCCTTCAAGGGCATCCAGGGTAGTAGTAACAGTTAGTCCGCAATCGGAGAATGTGGACGACGACGACTATGCTCCGACGATTCGTGTCAGGTATTGCATATCCTACTGACCGCGCGAAACTGCTTCCGGTCTTGGGAGATCATAATTATCGTACGTATGTACGTACAATTGATTATTCGATTATATGATCGCGAAATGGGCCAGAATGCAACCTGTTACGTCCTTTTGCATTCTGGTCCGTTCGATCCTAATCAGTATTCTGGTCCATTAATTCTGGCTCCGTTATCTTTTTCTTTCAAAATTGAAAAATTCAAGTTAAAACGAATTTTTTCTTCTTTTTTTTATCCTCGCTCCTCTCACTCAGGAACGAGGAGAGGTCGCCGCCGAAAAGAGGGAAAGGTGTGGTGATGATCACATCCTCCGGTGGTAACAGAACTTCTTCTTCTTCTTCGGTACAGTCTCACTGCGACGATACGTGCAACGACACCAACTGTGCTTATTATTACCCAGATATGTGCCAGCCTGAAGATCAAGGTCGTTGCAGCGTGGGCTGTTACTGTAATGACAATTTATGCCATTGCATCTGCTCCAGCTAGCTAGCTCGTCTCTTTTCTTGAAGACGTACGGAATAATCGCCGTCGGTTGTCTCCTTTACCGGTTCACTAAATAATCGCCGCCGGCCAAGTGTCCTTAGCTTGTTTTCATTGCAAGTTTTCCTTCCTAGTGATGAGTTGGAGAACTACTGCTTTTTTTTTTATGGGTTTTTCTTTCTGGGTCTCTTAATAAAAATTATCGATCTGCAGAGCAGAGGTCATCTTCTTTTTTTTTTTTTTGTCATAGAAATCTTGGTAGATTTACAAGGCAAGGATAAGGGTAGCCACAACAAACGGCATACTCACCTATCATAAGACAAATAGAACAAATAAGAGAAATCGACTAACAAAGAAGGTAATCCAGGAAAGCGTAGGGCATGTTGCGCCACTAAATGGGCAGCCCGATTCGCATCTCGAGGAGTAAAACGTAACACAACTTTTGGTAATTGGACTAGCAATGCATGAACCTCCGAATAGATTGCGCCAGCACGTGCATCTGATAAATTGCCCGACACCAGCTTGTCAATGACCACTTGGGCATCGCCCGTAAGTAACACATCCCGATCATGCCAATGCCACCGTTGCAGTAAATATAAAGCCTCTCGTATAGCGAGCAACTCAACCAAGCCAGGATCCGATACTCCACGAATAAAAGACCCAAAAGCAAAAGTCGGAACAATGCCTGTCAAACCGACAATACCAATGGCTCCAAAGTGATGGGGAGAAGTTGCACCATCAACCGCCAATCGCAGACCTTGAAAAGCACCAGAAAAAACTGCTGAAGGAACCGGAGGGCGTGACGACGGAGGAGGGTGAGAGGCCGGAGAGGCAAGGGCAAGACGGTTGGAGGCGCGATGTGATAGGAATTGACGACGGAGAACAGGGATAGTGAATTGGGCATAAGGAGAGAACACAACATTATTACGCCCTTTCCAAAGACGCCAACAGAGAAGTAGCCAATCAGAGATGATATCCGTGGCAGCATGGCATAATAAACTCCGCCACAACAGAGCGAAATGGTGAGAAGGGTCAAAACCCAGCGGCAGAGTAATGCCAATTGCATCCCGAAGACGAAAAGCCACAGGGCAACGAACAAACAAATGTTCAAGAGACTCTCCTTCATCAGATTCGCAAACCGGACAAATGGATGGAACATCAAGACCATGTCGCTGTAAATCCTCTCGAACCGGTAAAATCCGAAGTAGCATTCTCCAAAGAAAAAATTTGAGCTTGGGCATCACCGGTAATGACCAAACTTTTGGCCACAAAGAAGGATCAAGAGGGGAGGCCAAGTCAACCGACCGAGATGAATGAGGAGCAGAAACTGCATTAAGCTGGAGGCCAAGATGATACGCCGACTTAACAGAAAAAGTGCCATTGGAGGTGTAATGCCAAACATACTTATCCAGAGACACAGTGCGGGGAAGGGGAATGGCAAGGATGGCCTGAACAGAAGATGAATTAAAAAAATCACGTAACCGAGTCTCATGCCAAATATAGGTAGTAGGAGAAATAAAGTGAGAAACAAACAAAGGAGAAGCTTGTACTGAAGGAAGACAAGTAGGACGAAAAGCAGGCAAAGTAGGTACCCAGGGATCGGAGAATGCATCAACGGAAGTACCAGAGTGAACCTCCCAACGAAGCCCATGAACAAGTAAATCACGACCATGAAGAAGAGACTGCCAAGCCCAAGACGGCGTGGAGCCAGTAGAGGCTGAAAGAAAAGATCCATGAGCAAAATACCGACCCTTCAACACACGAGCAACAAGCGAGTCAGGAGAATTAAGAATACGCCAACATTGTTTAGCCAACAAAGCTTGATTGAAAGTAGAGAAATCCCGAAAACCGAGCCCCCCCAGCAGCCTTTGATAAGCACAACTTCTTCCATGAAACCCAAGGTAGACGACGTTCAGTGCCTTGCTGTCCCCACCAAAACCGAGCAATCATACGATTAAGATTACGACACAACTCCTTTGGGAGGCGAAAGCAAGACATGGCATAAACAGGTAATGCTGAAACAACAGACTTAATCAACGTTTCCAAGCCGGCCAAAGAGAGACAACGACGCTTCCACCCTTGAAGACGTTTGGCCACCGCCTCCTCAATATACCGAAAAGTGTCACGCTTAGAGCGACGAATGAGAGAAGGGAGCCCCAAATAACGATCACGAACGCCAATGGCTCCCACCTGGAGTAAAGCTCCAAAAGATGAGGCTTCATCCGTTAACGTGTTTTTTGAGAAAACCACCGCCGATTTAGAGAGATTAACCCGTTGCCCACTCATACGCTCATAGCGGTGAAGAAGATGCAGGAGGAAACGACAATCCCTTGGCGAAGCACGTAGAAACAAAAAAGCATCATCCGCGAAGAATAAGTGTGAAAGAACTGGGCAATGATGATTAAAGCGCACACCTTTGAGATCCCCCCTCGAAATAGCCTGAGAAATCAGAGCAGAAAATCCTTCAGTGCAAAGCGCAAAAAGCAAAGGCGAGAGAGGATCCCCTTGCCTCAAACCCCGAGTAGGAGTGAAATAGCCATACGCACTTCCATTCAGCATAACAGAGATAGATGTCGTTGAAAGACAATTGCGGATAAAACCAATCCAACGTGAATGAAAGCCAAGATTCTCCAGTACTCGAAACAAATAAGACCATTCAATCCGATCGTAAGCCTTTTCCATATCAAGTTTGAGAGCCATAAAACGCTCCCGCCCAGTACGCTTATTCTGTAGATAAGTCATAACCTCCTGACTGATCAACACATTATCGATAATGGACCGCTCTTTGACAAACCCATTCTGATAAGTAGATACAATTTGAGGCAAGATTGCCCCAAGCCGGGTAGCTAAAAGCTTGGAAATGATCTTATAGAACACCTGACAGAGACCAATTGGCCGCAGCTGCGCACAAGAACTGGCGTTTGGAGTTTTGGGAATCAACGTTAGCCAGGTATGATTAAAAGAACGCAAGATGTGCCCAGTACGAAAGAAGGAATACACAGCCTGGATGACCGAAGTCCCTACTATATCCCAGTAATGATGGAAGAAAAGACCAGTAAATCCATCCGAGCCCGGGGCCTTGGTGGATCCGATCTGAAAAACAGTCTGCTTAATTTCCTCGATCTCTTTTATCTCTTCCACACCGATCCTCAATCCCTAACAAAGACACCTCTTTTCCTCAACGTCCAGCACCATGCACTCTGTCTCTAATGATCTCCGCCGGAATTAGGTAAAGATTAAATTAAGTTCCCAAATCCACACAAGCATTGAACTCATTGATTGATTAGTTAGTTAATTCATCTCAAATAAGTACCAAAATATTAAGGAATTATATATGACAGATACCTCCATGTCTTGAGTACTCTTGATTAGGGGTGGCTATACGGTCCGGTCCGGTTAAATTGGCCCAAATTGATACGGTCCAGTCCGGTTTTTTTGAGAATATAAGGACCGAAGATTGGATTGGATACAGTCCGGTCTTGACCCGGTCCGGTCCCAATTCGGTCTTGATTTTATATTGAAATTGTGGGAATTTGAGTGGCCTAAGGCCTAAAAGGGTGAGGAGTTGGTTAAGTTTTGTACTAAGTGTAAAGATTCGTGACCGTTTATGCAAATTACCCTTAAGTTTTGGGTGTTGAGCTCTCTTATCCGGTCTTTATCCGGTTTTTTACCTCAAATCTAAGCCCAAAGATTGGATTGGATTGTTTACTATCCGGTCCCGGTCCGGTCTCGATCCGGGTTATACGGTCCGGTTTCAGGTTTTTCATCCGGTCCCGGTCCAAATAGCCAGCCCTACTCTTGATACTATATAAATACCATTTAATTAGCAGCAATGCTTATATACCAACATATCTACAACACTGCACCCCAAAAAAAATCTCAAAGCCAAGAGGGCTAATAAGAACTACGATATAGCTAACCATGGCGATCCCCATGATCAGTGTTGTTGCTAAGTTGGCCGTCTTGCTTCTCATCACCGTCATCCTTCCATGTACATATTCTCTATATATCTTCCTCGCAATCTATATTTACGGTATAAAGTTTCATTATGAAAACTATCCCAACAACTCAGGTTATTGGGACCAACGGATTATTGACTGTCTCCCCTTATTTCTTTGCTTTAGATTATGAAAAGTAGTAATACATTGGTCATCATATCTGCGTGCAGCTGTTTTGCCTTCAAGGACATCCAGTGTAGTAACTAGTCGACTGACTGAGAATCGCCACGACAATGCTTCGATTCATGTCAGGTATACATATCTCATCATCAGTACTTTCTTGTTTTTCTTTCGAAAATTTTGAAAATTCGAGTTAAAACGAAATAAATTTTTTCCTTCCCTCAGGAACGAGGAGATCAGGAGGTTGCCCTCGGCGGTACCGAAAAGAGGAACGGGTGTGATGATGATCACACCTCAAGTAGCAGCAGCAACAACAACAACATCCAGCAGTAACACAACTTCTTCGGTACAAGACGACTGCGACGAGACGTGCAACAACAACAATTGTGCTTATTATTACCCAGATTTGTGCAAGAAGACTCACGATGATGATCTCGATAATTTCCACCCGGGGGGAGGTGGAAAATACCACCATCGTCATTGCTACGTGGGTTGCTCCTGTACGGATACTTTATGTTACTGCATGTGCAAGATATAGTTTAGTTTGATTTCTTGAAGACAGGAAGAAATCAGCTAAGTGTCCTTGTTTTTGCTAAGTTTTGTTGTAATTCCGGTTGATGTTGTTTTCTTTACCGCGGGCGGGGCAGTTTTTCCCTTCCAAAAATGATGATGAGTTGAAGTACTGGTTTTTACGAGGGTTTCTTTCTCTGAAGAGGTTCTAATTCGTCTAATGCTAATTGCGATATGATAATATATGAGAACTAGTTGGAGATCTTAAAGAGATCATATATTATCTCTTTTAGACTTTTACCAATACATGCAAGTTGCACGAAACATGTGCATGAGAAAGAAAGAAAAAAAAGAAGAGGAAAAAAGACTGTCGGCTGAATGATCGGATTTGCCGACCGTAGGAGTCCGTCACAGTAGATATGTTTCGGCAACCAAATATAGAAGGGAAAGCGGCGGGTGGGCAAATGGGATTATGTGACGGGCTTTATTTTTTTTAGCGACGAGTTGTTACGAAGGTGTTTTCCTTGGCTCGAAATAGATATGATAATGGTTGGATTAATTAGGTAATTTGATTCATCAATTGTTATCATCCACATATGAGTGTTTGGTCATATTTGTATAGATTTATATGTACTTTTAATGGTTCTGTATTTGATTTCGGACTACTCATTTGGTTTAAACTCAAATAAGTTTAGATGATTATGTAAAAAAAAACAATATGATATTAATCATTTCATTAACGATCTTAAATCCAATTGTACACTTTTAATGTAGGTGTTATCACTTTTTTATTTGTTTCATAACAACAAAAAAAGAGATAAAAGTTGCATTATAACGAGTACCCATTTTCTTTTCTGATAGGTCCAATTTAGACCCAACTAAAAATTGGGTACGATTCAAACTTGATTTGATCCATAATAAGTTGAGTTTGGATAATTTCATATTATTGGTTCCTTTGGACCCATCCCTAGCTCGAAAATATTCGTTGTTTTCTGCATCTTTTTTATTTGTTTTTTAAATAATAAAATTCATGCCACCATTAGAAGAAGAAAAAAAAATTATGTCACCATTAGCACATAATAGCACTTCTACAAAAATCGTAAACAAATAAGGAGAAAGTGGATCCAAAACACAAAATTTTCTGAATTTTTTTTTTATTCCGTCTCATCAAAAGGTACACATTACATAGCATTTCTCTGTTGAAGAGTCTCGTGGCATAGTCCTTATTCTTGGGTGTGGCAAAAATACAAAGTCACCCCACCCAATCAACTATGGGGAATTCAAAGATGAACATAGATCGATATGGCAGTAAGAAATAAAGTCACTTGGACTGCGGCGGATCCTTACTACAAAGACAATAGCATGCACCATCTTCCTTCTTATCTGGACACCAGCAACCCACCGAGCACGTATAATACTCAAACCGATCGTCTTCCCCAACTTTCTCCGACGTCCTCCCAGGCTTCACTCCTTTACACATGTCGGGGTAATAGCTGTTGCAGGTCTCGTCGTTGCAGGTCGCATCGCAGTTATTCTGGACCGAGGCATCGCTGGAAAAGTTGCACGAAACAAGTGAAACATGGAGTCAAGAAACAAAGCTTTGTCATGAACCAGTTGATCCCAATAACTCGAGTTGATTGGGAGAGGTTCAATCGTGGATCATATACCACAACACTAAAACTCGAGTTGATTGGGAGAGGTTCAATCGTGGATCATATACCACAACACAAACACGCCCCCTCAAACGAAAGCCACTCACAAGGGCTTGAAGTTTGCACAGGTCCGAAGACAAGAATACCATGTGCTTAACAAATGGGGTACACCGGGAATCGAACACAAGACCTCTCGGTCACAGAAGGCTCTGATACCATGTCATGAACCAGTTGATCCCAATAACTCGACTCGAGTTATTGGGAGAGGTTCAATCGTGGATCATATACCACAACACTAACAAGCTTGACTCCAGATAAAGATGGCGACGTGTGTGGCAAAACTGCTGGCGAGTTTCGACTGAGAGATAATAATTAATGCATTACCTGACGCTCAACTTTGTCCCGTTAGCAGCGGTTAGGAGAACGATATCGTCGTTCCCCCATCGAGGAGGAGGAACGACCGTTCTGGATTCGCTCCTGCAGGGCAAAAGACCTGCATTGCAATGCAGTCAGAATCCCGATTCTATGTAAAAGCGTTTTGGTGAACTGGAAGCACGTAAAAACTACGTGAGCTTTTTTAACTTTTAGAGTGTAGATTGCATGCGTCGATGTTGATTTGTTACGTACATGGAATAAGGGCGATGATGATCCACGTTATCAAGGGAAACAAGACGGCTAACTTAGCACCTGCAGCAGCCATGGCTCCTATGGATGTTCTGCAGATCGACTGGCTGTTTGTTTCTTTTCTGTTTGGAGTTTTGTTGGAAGTTTGTTGTGAATAATGGATTTCGAGCGCTATTAGCTATATATATATATGCGACTAGAAAGAGAGGTTGAGACTTGGATTTCTTCAATTTATAATTGGTGTTTGTGCCGTACGTAATTGGACAAAGAATGTTGTGTTCTGTTGTTTGCGCTTAGATATTTTTTTTTTTTCCTGAACCTTAATTCTCTTTTGTTTCATGGGTATTTTGCCGTCATTGAAGAAAGAATAACCTATTTCGCTTCATGCTCTGGTTTTGGACTACATGCATGTTACCGCCTTTTATTTATGCTTCGCAAGGTCGGCTTTAATATGCTTTATTAAACTTCTTATTAGTTTAGTATTCGGTTAAAACCGAAAAACCAAACAGAAAGCCCTACTCTACTCTTGACAGTATATTAATTAATTAAAAGTGCAAGTTTAATGCACTGTTCAGCATGAAAAAATCTCCCCGTGTCACTGTTCACTAAGGCCATTATTCCCTGCAGCAGCACCCACCCAAACTTCCCAACCTCCCGAGAACGCCAAAATCCCCCTTTTTTATACTTCTTGCTACATTTTTTTTATTACATCTATTATCATAAGCATCCAGTCCATGCCAGCTAGGGCTGGAAGTTTGGTACCGGTATTTGGGATATACCGAATACCGTACCGAATTTGTCTATATTTGGTATTACCGAATATACGTATTATTTTGTGGGATTGGGATTGGGATTGAATTTCAATTGTTATTCGGTATTAGGGATTACGGGATTGGGATCGGTATATACCGAAATACCGATCAATACCGAAATATAAGTTAGTGTGTATTTTATCCTCTCAACTAGACTCTCACATTCACTACTACGCGACCATCAACCACCAAAAGTGTCATTTAATTATACATAGATCATTATATCACTATTTCACACTATTATTAGTCATCTCTCAACCTCAAATTCGTCAAATTAAAGATTACCAATTACAAGAAATTAAGATGTTAGCTCTAGGCAACTCAAGACTATTTGCTTAGTATCTTCGCCCTAAATTAAACAATAAAATTTAATTTATATATTTAATTATTAATTGCAAAGGTAAGTAATTATGTATTCGATAATACCGATTGGGATACCGAAATTATTTAGGGATTGGGATTGGGATTGATTTTAGGGTGTAATTCGATATTCGGGATTTCGGTATTTGGTATTGGGATACCGATACCGTACCGATTTCCACCCGTCTTATATAACAATACTAATTATTAAGACACCACTTAAAATTTGTTAACTTTTATATAACAATTTAATAAGATGCAATACTTTTCATAATTTGGTTTTATTATTAAACCACACATTACTTCACATTTATGTAACACCATTCTATAACATGTTTTTGAATTAATATAAGTTTGAACGAAAATTCCTTTACTACTATTATTGATCATTACATCAATTTGCATTGCATAAAAGTTATTAAAGGTACACTAATTCTACATGATAATTTAATCAAATGTAAGGTAAGTTAATTTACAAATGTGAAACTTTCTGAAACTTGATTTTATTATTAGAACACACATTAAGCAACATCTGAAACTTGATTTTATTATTAGACCACACATTAAGTAACATCATTCTATAACAATTACATAAATTTAAAATAAACAAATATTTAGTTGAAATTTTATAAATAAACTACTTAGAACTTATAAGGATATAGTTATTTCTTATGTATTAGTTAAAAAAAATTATGTTAGTCTTCCGCAATGGCAAGGATGCTCTTTTAGCATTATATTTACCAAAAAAATTGTTTTGAAATTTTTAAAATACTACATAAAGGTTACAAAAAATAATTATTTCTTATTTACCAATTACACTTGGGATGCAAATCAAAACCACAAATCGTGGGTACCCAACCACTCCCAACCCAGTCAACGCAGAAAATTCCCACATTGACTGAGTATGGGCAAGGTTTTTGAGACAAGTATGATTTTGGCTCCCCGCCCCATATTCAAGAGTCATACATTCACCATACCTAACCTGCCACACAAGGAGAAGTTTTTCATATATAAAAACTAGAGAGATCGAATTGTCACATGTCATTGAAAAGAAGGGTAATTTAGAAAATAATTTGAAATGTAATCGAGTGGTCACCCAAACCAAACTTTAATTTCTTTCCCTCCAATTCTCGCTTCACTTTTTTCTTCCTTTTTAACAAAATTATGTTAGTAAGTTATTGCTTAGTACTTGTGTCATAGTCGTATATTAATGCTTACGATAGTTTTCTAATTTTCAGCTCCGCACATGTTGAAAGATTTATGTAACAACATCTATAACAATTACATAAATTACAAATTCACTAAAAACATTACTTTCTATAACTTGATTTTATTATTAGACCACATTTTATGAAAGATTTATATATAAATGAGTTTAAATGAGTTTGGGGATTTGTAAATGTGTTTTGAGCGCTCATTTCCCCCTCCCCAATATTCTCTCCACCTCAAGATATCCATACTTTGCTTAAGGGGTGTAAGTTTGATCCTCAGGGTCGGGTTGGGTCTGTTTGTCTACAGGGTCAGTTTAGGGTCGGGTCAGGGTTAGGTAGGACTGGGTCAGCTTAGGGTCGGGTCACTTTTTGACCCTATGATCCTTAGAATTATATAAACACGTTGTACCTATTTGTAAAATTTTAAAAATTTAGGTACTAAATTGTAAAAATAAAATTTTTTGTGTATCAATACGTAATTTTACCATTTTGGGACTTATTTGTAAAAAAAATAAATTTTAGGTACTAAAATGTAAGAAAAATAAATTTGGGTACCAAATTATAATTTTTAGAAAAATAGTGTATTTATTAGGGTCGACCCACTGACGCGACCCTTCCTGGCCCGCCCCGACCCTAAAGGGTCAGACAGGGTCATGAAAGAAATAGGGTCGGGGCGGGTCAGTTATACATCTTGATCCTTCAGGGACGGGTCAGGACAGTGTCAGGGACGGGTCAGACCAATTTTCAACCCTACTTTGCTTCCCGTGCGCCAGTCTCCCTCGGGCGGCAGATGTTGAAGCCTACTTCGTTCTTCTGCGCCAAACTAGCCAGACTAACCTACACACTCAACAGTGGACTGGATCCTTTGGGTACGATAGTCTTTCGACGATCTAATCAGAGAGGAATTCTAGTGAGTTAAGTGATATGTTCTTTTTTTAGTGAGAGAATTCAATCACTTTAAAATGTTCTTACCTGCCTTCTATTTATACTATGGGTAGTTCCAACATTATCATCAGAACATTTAATGCATTGTCTCCTCCAATGAGCGTGCGCCGCGACCGGTGGCGCTTCTTGTGAGGCAAAAATAGGCGCACACGTTAGTTTGCCTGTATTCGTACTCTTTTAGACAGACGCCAAGTTTGTCGTTATACACCCCCGAGAATGGACTCTCTTCTTCCCGACCCAATATGAGCCCACGTGGGCTCTGATCATTCAGGCTTGTCTTTAACAATACTAGCATACTACTTAAGTGGGTCTGATTCCCTTAGCCGTTTCCCCGATACCCCCCAACAATTAGGAATATCGAATTTTATGTGAAAACTATGCTCATAATCACTTGTGATATGATGGACAAGAAAACACGTGAACTTGTACAACAATCATTCAAGATTTACTTTAATTTGAATGATATAGACGGAAAGATTGATAAGTCATTTTATTTAGGAAGAAAAGATAGAGAGAAAAATTACATACAAACTAGTCCCAGCTCATTACTAGGAAGGAAAACAACCTAGGAGACACACAAAAAAAAAAAAAAAAAGAGAAAACCAACCAGAATCACCAAAAGGCATGAAAAGAAGAGGAATTATTGGGTACTCCGGGAGTACCACATCAGTTTGCTGATTTGGTACTCCGGGAGTACCACATCAGTTTGCTGATTTGGTACTCCCGTCCACTTAAAATCCTGCAATTGTCATCTATGTCATTAATTAATTTCTTTCTCGAAAATCTTTTATTAAGATTCCTAATCTCCATAAACAATCAAACCGCACTGTCTCCGCTACTCCGTTTCGTCTTCCCAATCCCACAGAACTCATCCCCTCCATAACTTCATCCAAATCCAAGCTTACAAAGTGAAATTCATTGATCAAAAGAAAATGTCCCCAGCTAAATGATCCCCAAAACCGTACAACGAGCAAACGCGGGGACCAATTACAAAGGCTAAAGTAGATACAAAATCAAAGAAAGACTATAATCCTGCAAGTTGATGTTAGTGAAATTAAGCTGAGAAAATACAAAGGAGTTCAAAAGAAGATCGATCCCAAGCACCCAACTATAAAATCTACCCACAAGCCTCTAATCGCGCTTAAGCTTCACCTTCTTAAGCTGAATCCTGGATAAACCACTTTCGATGGGATGGAGGAAAAGTCACCAGAAGCTTCGTCGACGGTGGGGTTGGATTGGGAAGTTAGACGGCGATTATTGATTCGAGCAATCGTCATCGTGCTCGGTATTGAACCAAATTTCCCGGCGTTGGCCTTTCCGCGTCTGGCTCAACGAGGAAGTCGTGGCGCTGGATTGGGATTCTGGCGGTAATGACTGATTCGTGATCACCATCGTCATCGTGTTCGATAGTGGACCAAATTCTTATCGGCGGTGGCTATAGAGTCTTGATTTGGGAGAATGAAGGAGGAAGATAGCCTCCAAAATAGGAGTAGCTGCTCTACGGGCGGAGAAAACGAAGTAGGAAAGAGGGACTTTAATTATTATTATTATTATTATATTAATTAATTGAAGATAATAACATAAGAGAAAATTAATTAGCAAAAACATGACAAGTGGCGAATTCTTAGTGGACGGGAGCACCAAATCAGCAAACTAACGTGGTACTCCCGGAGTACCCAATAATTCCTCTGAAAAGAAAACATGGAAAACTGCCAGCCAATAAGCAATTATTAAGGAGTCGACTTGCTTGCCGGTCGGAAAAAGGAAACAAACACCGAAACATCGATATAAGAGCACAACAAAGAGAAAAAAACATACATGAGAAAGTTAACAGGGTGGTAGAGCTACCAAGCTCCGGCCCCAACAGCGATGATGAATCCACCTCGATGAATCCTCATTTTAATTTGATAAATTATGTTTACGAATTGCACAAACATTGACATTCATAGGGACGTTGAGAACAATCGCAACCCACATGGCAGTCACCACCACCTTGACGCCAACACAACCATGGGTACCAGAACCGACATTCACGGTCGTTGCAATTATCAGTACAATCGTCCAGTAACGAAGTCTTACTGATGTTGGATGCTTCAGGTATGACTACCGCATTTGTTCCTCTTTTGGGTAGCTGCAGGGAGGACAGGTTTCGGTGGTTGCTGCATGATTGATTGGATTGCATAAGATGTTTTATCATATGACCATAATGATAAATACCAAAAATATATCATCCCGATAGATAGACTAAACCAAGGGCAGAGCTACATATATATGCTCACGTGCAGAAGTGTACAAAAAAAAAAAACAATTTAGCCTAATAGAGCGTACATTTTTCTCTAATCATTTATCAATATTTTTAACATACTTTTATTTCAGTTACTAGTTACAGCCTGATAAAAATTTCTCCAATAAGTTTAAAAATAATTCAATTTTTTTTTTTTGAGAAATCAATTTGGTCATTTAAAATTTATGCTTTGATTAAATTTCAATTTGAACATGTAAGTTTTTCAATTTATGAATTATTTCTTTAATGATAATTTTATTTGGGAATGAAATAGGACAGGTCCGGGGTGGGTATCTCGATACCAATAAGCGCCCCGTGGCAGATCGGGTTCTGGTCGGGTAATTCATTACAAGGCGCGGGTTGGGGCAGGTCGACCCAACGAGTATCTATTTTAAAAGAAAAACATTAGAAATATTCAATTTATACATTAAAATCCCAATAATCAAACTAAAATATGATAAATGTAGTTAAATTATTCAAAAATTTGACGTTCTCACCTATTTACAACTTATTTTAGTCAAATATAAGATAATACAAGTAAAATTATAAGTAATTTGAATAAAATTACAAGAATTTTAAGACAAAGACAGGTCAAGAATGGGGCGGGTCAGGGCAGGTGAGGTCGAGGACAGTACCCATGCTCGTCCTGCCCCGTCTATGGGGCGGGCCCGGTTCATGTCAAAATTGTCATCCCTAATTTTATCAAACATAAATGATAATTTTCTTTTTCAAATACTTATATTGAATAACATGCTACAAATTTAATTGAAATGATTAATTTTTCTTTGGTATTATACTCATTTATATATACTGAATCGTAATAGATTGTATCCAGAGCCAATCTAATTATTTGAAACAACATCTTGTATAGTTTGATAATTAACCTATTTAATATATATCTATATAATTTTTTTATTTTTATATGATATTATACTAAAAAAATCCAGTTACTCGAACCTATCCTGGATTATTCCATTATCGACAGAATAGGCTATACCTGATGTTTTTTTTTTTTGATAAGGTTGACATCGATTTATTATTAAAACAAAAGAAAGAAGCTACAGAGTTACGAAAGGCAGGAAAGAAAGAAAGAAAGACAAAGCACCCATCGAGCAGCAAGAGAGCCCGACCAGGAAACAAACAGTATCAGGAGCCAAGGGGCAAGGAACAGTCAGAGCATCATTGCCAGACTTCGAACCGATGATTCTGGATGCTTTCGAAGGCAAAACGCCTGCATCCAAATATTCAATACTATTTAATACATCTGATATTTGTTATGATGGGAAGGAATCCATGAATGAATGAAGAAAAGAAGGAGCAAGAAGAAGTAGTTAACATACATGATTGAAGGGAGACCCAAAGTATGAGCGGAAGCAAGACTGTCGCCAACTTAGCAAGACTGAAGGCCTGCATCTTCATCTTCAGTTGTCCGAGGAAGATGAATCCGAGGACTGATTTGTAATGAATGTATAGTTATAGGATTGATTTGTAATATTTGTTTATTGTTTGTTTTCATAGAACTGAGTAGGTCTATATATATGTAAATGTAACAAGGATATTGTAAGTTTTCCATTTGATGAAATAAAAGCAAGCCAGGTGGCGTTTTCTGTTTTACAAGCAAACATGGTATCAGAGCGTGAAACTCACCGTTCTTGATTTTTCTTTTACTCTTTCTTGTTTTTTTTTCACTTCGTCTTCTTCGAGGGTTTCCAGAGACGAGAACATCTCGTTCGTTCTCTCTGCCTCGTCTTCTCGATCCTTCTTTCTCCGATCGATTGATCCAGTTTTGCGTTTCGCTTTCTCTGCTCCGCTTCGTTATTCCGATCTGGCTTTCTCCGATCGTTGATTCCATCAGTTCGCCGTTCCGATCAAGATCCAGATCTCGTTCTATGGCGACTTTTGCGATGATTTCCGCTACCTCTGGGCCTCCTCCCACCGCTGGCTCGTCTTCCGCTACTGCCACTGCCACCGCTGACTCAAGCAGCGCGACTCCGACCGCCGCTACGAATCTCTCGCCGGCGCATCCTTTCTACATCGCCAATGGCGATATTCCTTCCCTGCAGCTCGTCACTGTGCTTTTGACTGGAGCGAACTACCACTCCTGGGCGCGTTCCATGCGTATGAGTCTCCACGCCAGGAACAAGCTTCGATTGATTGATCCCCGAGCGTCGATTCCGTTACCAGATGATCCGTTGTGGACGGCCTGGGATCAGGCAAACATGCTGGTGCTTGGATGGCTGCAGCGATCAGTTTCTCAAGAAATTGCCCACAGTGTGCTCTGGTTTGACACCGCTGTAGAGGCTTGGAAAGATTTGCGGGAGAGGTTCAGTGAAGGTAACGAGGTTCGTATCTCTGACCTCTATGATGAGATAGCAGCACTCAAGCAAGGTTCTCAGACTGTTACTGCTTATTTTACTCGTTTTCGCGTTCTTTGGGAAGAACTGTTAATCTTGAGGCCTCTTCCTTCATGCTCCTACAATCCACGCTGTGCTTGTTCTGCGGCTTCCATCCCTAGAGAATATATGCGTCGAGATCAGTTGATTCGCTTTCTCAAGGGATTGAATGAGAATTTCTCGGGTGTGAGATCTCAGTTCCTGTTGATGGATCCTCTTCCCTCCATCAATAGAGTCTTCTCTGGACTGGTTCAACAGGAACGACAGAATACTCCTTCTCTGCCCCCAGTTGCTCTTGCTACTCAAGGATCTACTCATGCTCAGGGTACGGCTGCTCCAAATCAAGCTAATGCAGCTCAGAGCCATGGTGGAGGTCGCAAACGACCATTGTGCACACATTGTGGCATCTATGGCCATACTATTGACCGGTGCTACAAGGTCCATGGGTATCCCCCTGGTTACAAGAGCCGACGTTCAGCTCATGCTGTCACCACTGAGTCTGCTTCTCCTGTTGGTGCTGGTGATATCCCTGTTGGTGCTGGTGATGAATCTGTGACCATTTCAAGGGCACAATATCAGTCTTTGCTCAACCAGACTCAGCCACGGATTCAGCAGGCTTCCACACCAATTGCAAATCTGGTCACTACTACTCAGACTGCTCCTATGTTCTCTTCAGATGCTTCTGGTTCGGGATCTCTTCCTGTTCATCAGACTACTCCAGTCATTGCCTCGGAAGATACAGGTTTCATTCTATCCTCTTCCTTTACTCCCTTAACTTCGATGATGTGGATAGTTGACAGTGGTGCTACTGATCATGTAGTATCAGTATCACATTTGTTTGATTCTTTTAAAGCGATTGATCACATGAATGTTGCACTTCCAAATGGGATTAAGGTTAAAGTCACACATATGGGAAATATCAAAATTACACCAACTTTAACTCTTTATGATGTGCTCTACATACCTGCCTTTACATTCAATTTGATTTCTGTTTCTAAATTAGTTCAGCAATCAAATTGTGCTGTTTCTTTTGCTGCTGATTCCTGTTTTATACAGGATCTTTCGTCCCAAAAGCAGATTGGTACTGCTAAACTCCAATCAGGACTTTATCATCTTCATATTCCTTCAACAGCATTTCCAAAATCATCTCCTCCATCTTGTAATGCCTGTTTCAATTCATCCCTTACTCCTTTTGATATCTGGCATTACAGACTTGGGCATACTGCTCTTCCTATATCAGAATTATTAGATACTACTGTGAAATCTTCTATTAGCTCTAATAAAAATCCTTGTATGGTTTGCCCATTGGCCAAACAGAAACGACTACCATTTCCTATTAGTCATTCTCATTCTTCTACATTGTTTGAACTATTGCATCTTGACAACTGGGGTCCTTTTCAAACCCCTACTATTGACGGTTACAAGTATTTTCTTACTTGTGTCGATGATCATTCTAGACATACATGGATTTATCTACTTAAAACCAAAAGTGAAGTAAGAAATATTCTTTTAAATCTGCCAGCCTTTGTTAGTACTCAATTTTCATCCAAAATTAAGATAATACGAACTGATAATGGCCAAGAGTTTAATATTCCATCTTTTTATGAAACATTTGGTATAATTCACCAAACTACTTGCGTTGCAACTTCACAACAGAATGGTAGAGTCGAACGTAAACATCAACATATCTTAGCCGTTGCACGGTCTCTTATGTTTCAAGCTTCACTTCCTATCTCTTTTTGGGGTTTTGCTGTACTGCACTCTGTTTTTCTCATTAACAGATTACCTACTCCAACCTTACAGAATAGATCTCCCTTTGAAATTCTGAACAATTCAAAACCTTCTTACTTAGACATTAAGGTTTTTGGATGCCTTGTATTTGCTTCTACTCTTCAGCAGAACAGATCTAAATTTGCACCAAGGGCTGATCCCTCTGTTTTCCTAGGATATCATCCTTCTGTCAAAGGGTCTAGGTTATACAATCTGATTACACATCAGATTTTCTACTCACGTGACACAGTTTTTCATGAACACGTGTTTCCATTTTTTAAAATGAATGATAAACTGGACTTTGATGTTTGTTTTCCTAACATCCAAGTTCCAGATTCTGTTTGTATTCCAGTCCCACAACCTAACTCTACTGATCATGCTTCTTCTGTACCTCCTGAAGAGCCTGAAAATGACATTGTAGATATTATCCAAGCGGTTGAACCGCCTCCTAATATTCGTCCCTCTAGACTCAAGGTACGACCTCAAAAACTTAAGGATTTTGTGTGTGATTTCCCTACTGCTTCTTCTTCTGTTTCTTTTCCAATCTCAAAAGTGATGTGTTTTGATAATCTAAGTGCTGAATATCAAAAGTACATACTTGCCACATCTGAAATTGTTGAACCACGTACTTATAAAGAAGCTATAAAAGATCCTCGTTGGGTTGAGGCTTGTAATACTGAATTGGCAGCACTAGACAGAACCAAAACTTGGACTGTCGTTGAACTTCCTGCTGGAAAAATTCCTATTGGTAACATGTGGGTGTTCAAAATAAAGTATCTTGCTTCGGGTGTCATCGAACGTTTTAGATCTCGCCTAGTGGCTAAGGGTTATACTCAAACCCCAGGTTTAGATTACTTAGACACCTTTGCTCCGGTAGTGAAACATACTACAGTGCGTGTAGTTCTTTCATTAGCTGCTATTAATGGTTGGTTCTTGCATCAATTAGATGTTAATACAGCTTTTCTTCATGGTGATTTAGATGAAGAAGTGTACATGAAAATTCCACCAGGTTTGGTTGTTCCTTCTCACTTTAAAAATCTCGTTTGTCGTCTTAATAAATCGCTTTATGGTTTAAAACAAGCTAGTCGTCAATGGAATATCAAATTAACATCATTTCTTACTTCTGCTGGTTACAAACAGTCCAAAGCAGATTATTCTATGTTTGTTAGAAGTGTAGATTCTTCGTTCACTGTTGCATTAGTGTATGTCGATGACATTATTTTAGCTGGAAATGACTTGAATGCTATTTCTGACATTAAACTCAAACTTGATCAGACTTTCACTATTAAGGACTTAGGTGAATTAAAGTACTTTCTTGGTCTTGAGATTGCTAGATCTTCTAAAGGAATTATGTTGTGTCAACGCAAATTTGCCTTGGATCTCTTAACAGACACTGGATTTTTGAGTGCAGAACCGGCTGATTCACCTACTGTTCCGGGTCCTAAGTTGTCTGCCAAATCGGGTAATCTCCTTCCTGATCCTTCCTCTTACAAGAGATTAATTGGTCGACTTTTATACCTGTGTAATACACGACCAGACCTTGCATATGCAGTACACCAGTTGAGTCAGTTTACACATTCTCCTACTGATGTGCATATGCAAGCAGCAGAACGCGTTCTTCGTTACTTAAAGGGTACTGTTGGTCAAGGATTACTATTTTCTAGTGATTCTAAAGTGCTTTTACAGGCCTTTTGTGACAGTGACTGGGCTGGTTGCCCAGACACTCGTAGATCAACTACTGGTTTCTGCGTTTTGCTTGGTAATTCTCTTATTAGTTGGCGTTCGAAAAAGCAAAAGACTGTCTCTCGTTCTTCTGCAGAAGCCGAGTACAGATCTATGGCTAGTTTAACTTGTGAATTGATATGGTTGAGATACATTCTTCATGATTTACATGTTGATTTAGCTGCTGCCACTCCTGTCTTCTGTGACAGCATGTCTGCTATTAAATTGGCTGACAATCCTATTAATCATGAACGTACTAAGCATATAGAGATTGATTGCCATGTTATTAGAGATCAAATTCTGAATGGTGTTATCAAGGTTCTACATGTATCTTCAGCCAATCAATTGGCAGATATGTTCACCAAATCCCTTCCAGTTGCTGTGTTTCAGTTTTTGCAGAACAAGCTGGGACGTTTGGACATATACGCGCCAGCTTGCGGGGGGGAGTTGTCCGAGGAAGATGAATCCGAGGACTGATTTGTAATGAATGTATAGTTATAGGATTGATTTGTAATATTTGTTTATTGTTTGTTTTCATAGAACTGAGTAGGTCTATATATATGTAAATGTAACAAGGATATTGTAAGTTTTCCATTTGATGAAATAAAAGCAAGCCAGGTGGCGTTTTCTGTTTTACAAGCAAACATCTTCATCGCCATGGCTATTCAAATAATGGCTTCTACAAGCTAGCTATAAATAAGCTGCTGCTCGATCTGTATATAGTGCCAGATTATGAAGACGACTTCGATCGATAGCTTTCATAGCTTCCTCTTGTCTCTCATGGTTTCTTCATTATTTGCCTGCCGCCATTGCTTTGGATGCCTCAAGGTAGTTAACATCGACACCTGCTTTTATGCATTGGAGGAGACGATGGATTTTGTTTTTGGTTCAATGGATCCATTCATGCGCCTTTTTAATTTATTTATTCCTCTTGCTGCAGAATCAGGATCGACTAGGTTTCTCTTTTAGATGTAGGGGCTGTTCGGTTGAACTTGTGGAAGACTGGTCTTTCTCGGATGCAGGCTTCCGATTCGCGGTGCGGTCAATTGGTATGACACATTTTATTTTTCTTGATGAAGCTTTGATTGATTGGCTGCAAGGAGTGTTGCAGGTGGCATTGATGCAGGGTTGGAAGTTTTCTGGGAAAGATGTGAGACGCAGCGGGTCTCGAGTGATTCATGTTGGGGGTGTTCTTAAGAAGGGAGAGCGTTATCTTGGTGTATCAGAATCTTGCAGGACAGGACAAATTTTCTTTGTGTTGGTGCCTATGGATGATTTCACAATGGGCTGGTCGTCACTTCTTAAATCCATTCAGAGTTTGTCGAAAGGCATTCTTGAGAGACGGCGTCTCTCCACCGCATCGATTTCGTCTCAACGAATTGGTATTTCGAGAAAAGTAAACATGACGAGGGAGCGTTCTCAGCCTTCTTTTGCTGATCTCTTCAAGGCGGTGGAGTGGCCAACTGGGGGAAATTGCTCCGCGCAGACGCGTAAAGGTTCTAAGGTCGTGGTGGTCTCGAACAAAGGGGTGAAGGATCGAGAGGATTTTCTCCGGTCATCTTTAATTTTGAGGTTGGTCGGGCGAGGTACTCCAATCTGGGAGGATTTTAGAAATTGGGTTCATAAACACTGGGGTATTTCATATACAAAGCTCCAACCCCTTAGTGATGGTCTCTGGTTAATGCCCTGTTCGTCGCCGGCGGAAGTGGACCGGGTTATGGCTCTTAATCGTTGGCATTATAAAGATTTTCATATTTTGGCTGACTCTTGGATCGAAAATGCAGGGAGATCGAGTGTGATGCGTTCTCTTGGGGAAGTTTGGGTTCGGATTGATGGAATCCCCCTTCATTTACGATCCGATGAGCTTTTGGAACAACTTGGTAAGTTTTGTGGGGAGGTCAGTAGGGATGGCAATGGGGCGGGTTTGGGGCGGGTTTGCCTAAACCATCCCCATCCCCATCTTCAAATACCCAAACCCATACCCGCCCCATACCCATGCGGGGGAATGTTTTGCAAACCCATCCCCATACCCGTGGGTTTCGGGTACCCATGGGTAATACCCATCCCCGTACATCCAACATTATTATACCTAAAACTTACAAGAAAAGTTTTAATTATAACCATAAACAAACCTATTATATCACGAAGTCAACAAAACACGGTCATTTTCTAAATACGATTCAAAGAATATGATCCTAAAACATCCATTAATACATAATATAGACTATAATATTTTTTAAATTATTATGCTCTAACTCTTGATACATTTACTAAGTAATAATTAACTAACATAATTTTGTTGACACGGGGGAAAGTGAAAGAGTGGAAGGAGAATTGAGGGAAATGAATTAGGTTTTGATTAAGGTGGTTACTCAATTGCATTTCTACTATTTATTTTCTCGAGTTATCATCATCATCATTGATAGATTACAATTTAATCCACGTATTTTTTGATATGTGAAGAAATTCTCTTGGTGGGGCGGGTATGGGTATGGGTATGGGGCGGGGGAGGCTAAAACCATACCCGCCCCATACCCATCAAACCTTTTGCGGGTTTTACCCATACCCGCCCCATACCCGGTCAAAGCGGGGATTCCCCGCGTTGACTGGGTATGGGGCGGTCGGGTACCCGCGGCCATGGGTTTGATTGCCATCCCTAGAGGTCAGAGAAGTTCAAGATCAAGGGGTTTCCCGTAATGAGATTAGAATCCGAATCATTCCCAACGAGGTGATCCCAGACGAAATTCCTCTTTGCTTTGGAACTTTAGTTTTTCCCTTGAGAGTTACTGTGGAACCAATGGGTCCTCAACCTTCCATCGATTCCGGCGAACGCTTTCTTCATGGCTGGAAGGGAAAGGGGCGTGGTGTATACGTGCGGAGGAATAGAGTGGATGGCATGGAAATGGCTTCGATCGGATGGCCCACGTACTGAGACATTAAGACCGATGGGTCAGATGGTTGCGTGTGAAGGGGTAGATGCAATGTTTCGTCAGGATAATGGCAGAAAAGCTTTAGTTGATGGTGATGGGTTTATACGGCTGGAATGCTATTTGACGCCCTAAATATTTGAATTCTATCGCCCTAGACTACCTAAATAGATACTTTTACCTTCAACTAAACCTAAACCCATTACCCAAGTCCAACCCACCAGCCCATCCCCTTCCCCTCCCCTGTATCGGCTCCCATCTCCAACGAGGCCTCCCCTGTTTCCCTTACCCCGCCACCAGCCACCCTCTCCGCCATGGCGCCACCAGCAACGAGGCTTCCCTTCCCGCCAGCCACCTGTCCGCCCTTCCCTTCCCCTCCCATCCCGCGACAACTTCACAACGCCGTCAGCCACGAGACTCTCCCCGTCGGAGGAGGAAGAAGAAGCCCACCGCCAACCACGAGACTCACCGTCGGTAGCATCCCAGAAGAAGCCGCCTGAAGTCGCGCCGTCATCGTCATTCCTCCTAGCCAGATCTGTGGTGAAAGTCGCTCCTTTGCTTCTTCTTTTTTTATGCCGGCAACGAGGCGGGCTCAAAACCCGTCGCCGGCAGGCTGGAGACGTGGTGTCGACCTGTCTCAGCCGGGCCGGCGACGGGTTTTCAACCCGCCTCGTTGCTGGTCGGGCGTGTAGGGTTTACGCGGAGGTCGGAGGAGAAGCGGGTAGGTTACCCACCTGGAGCCAGGGCGAGGCAGGTAGGGTATCCGCCCCGCCACGGGTCAGCCGGGTTTCCAACCCGTCCCGACCTGGTCCAGACATATATCCGATCTGTCCCGCTCTGGTTCGGGTAGAAATATGACCGCCCTGCTCTGGTTCGCTCATTGATCAGACCGGTCTTTTAAAAAAGTTATGTGAATATACATGTAATTTACAAATTAGAATTTGTGATCTATGGTTTAGTGTTTGTGATTCAGATATTCAAAATAAAAAAATTGTGTGATTTATTTGTATGTAAAAGAATTTGTGATTAGAACTACGATTACATGAGTTATTATTGATTAGTATGTGAATTATTAATATGTTTAATTACCATAAATAGTTTGTTGTACTTATTAGTTGTTATATTTAAAAATGTTTTCATTAATTTATGATTGAATCATAAATAAAATTAATGATAATTGTAAATCCATGCAGTCGGTCTCGTATGGGTATGAAAATAACTATTCCAAATTTAAAATGCTTACAAAATAATCACATTCCAATTCAACAATAATTTATGGAATCATAGTTCTAATTAATGCAGTCAAAATCACGCTTTAAAACTTAAAAACTTACGATTTTACATTTTTAGGTCACCAAAACGCTTTCGTTTCCATATAAAAACTTAAGTTTATAAAATCGGACTAAATTGCGCTTTAAAGCTTAAAAGCTTACGGTTTTACACTTCTAGTTCACCAAAACGCTTTACGTTTTTACGCTTTAGTTCACTAAATGAGTATTCTTTTCATGAAATGAATTATAAAAAGTATATTTTAAAAGTAAATCACCAACAATATGATACATTTGTGATTAAAATATACACATCAGGTACTTGGATGCATTCTCAACTTCAATAGAGTAATCTAATTCACCAATTTGGCTTTTCCCAAATTCATTAGCATAGAAGGAAAAGTGGCTTATTGTTAAAATTTGTGTTTACGAACTTATTATTAAGATGCTATAAGTTGTTCTACTTTAGGCATGAATCGCATGTATTTATTAACTTATCTAAATTCCGTGCATTCATATTTTTCATAGCATATGTCCAACTTAATAAATTTTTAGTTATTTTTCAGTATGCGTCAAAAACTTACGCTTTTACGCTTTGATTCTATGCTTTACGATTTTACCCCTTTTCC
This sequence comes from Linum tenue, assembly GCA_946122785.1. Taxonomy (NCBI): domain Eukaryota; kingdom Viridiplantae; phylum Streptophyta; class Magnoliopsida; order Malpighiales; family Linaceae; genus Linum; species Linum tenue. Next base: position 62,863,698 of record CAMGYJ010000007.1, on the reverse strand, counting down.
GCTTCTAGGTAAAATCGCGCTTTTGACTGCATTGGTTCTAATCAAAGCTTTGACATTATTAGTGGGTGTGCATGCATGTGAGGTATCATTCATGTACTAATTACTAACCTTTATGTTAATTTGACCAATCCTATTACAATGTCATCTTAGAGGCCAAATCAGTTGAACCCCCCTAACAATAATCGTTCACAACATCGAACGACTCATGTTAATCTGAAGAAATTCCCTGTTTTAACACCCAAGGCACTCGAAACCTTGATTAAAGCTTTGACACTATTCATGCTTTCTTCGCTCATTGACTTCAAATCGAGAAACAACCGAATCCAATGCGTTAGAGATATTTCAAGGGACCAGTGAAAATTTTGGCCATTTCCCATGTTGCTAGCTCGAGAAATCACGAAAATACAGTTTTAACGATATTTTATAATAACGACAAATTTTATGATTAGTGATTATGCTTAAGCATGTTCACGAATAATAGACATGATAACAACAAAAAACCTCAAAACGTGGTTCGGGCACTTTTCATAATTTTATATATATTGCAACTATATACTCGTTATTATAGTTTTCACGTACTAATTAGATAAAAACATTTACGTAATCATAACTTGATAAATACTAAAGCAACCTTTTTCTCTCTTGAATGTACTTGTCCTAAACCCTTCTCCCCCAAACCATATATACCGTGGATTTTCTCCTCTAGTATTAATTTTGGCAATCTCCTTTGTCGTTGTAGAAGGTTCACATGAGTATCATAAACAACATCACTTATAAACAATGACGTGTAATTGACTTTATCACCCTCATCCAAATCCTCCCTACAAAAATATACAATGTAAAAACATTTAGTCATATGCAACAATTATGTAACGATAATTAAATTACAAAAAAAAACAAATAAATTGAGTACTTACCGAAATACCCATAATAATTTCCTTGTTGGTTAATGATGGTGGTGCAAGATTTTTATCCTCCTTCCTAATAAACACAATACACAACGAGTGTAACATAATTAGTATAATTTATGTGAATTTTCATTAAAAAATGTCCATAACATCAGAAAATTTGTTCGAGCATGTTCAAAATAGGACTCGACCAACGGACGGACATGTCGAAAACATGACAGAACCTTAGGCCGAGCATGTTGAAAACGTGTCCCGACCGCAGGCCAAACATGTTGAAAACTCGCTTCGCCACGGTTCTAAACATGCTGCGCGGATGCCTGACAGGTGGGAGGGGTGGGTTGGCAGCACGTCCGCTCCATGGCCGAGACAGATTTTCAACATGTTTGGACAGCGGTCGGGGTAGGTTTTCAACATGCTCATCCTATTTTTCCAGAAAAAAATGAAAACAAAATCAAACCTTCAATCCGAGCGCCTGCATGCTATGGCGACCGGAAAATAATGATGCCTCTACCTCCGACGAACTCGCCGGAATCCGACGAAAATTTATCAATGTAGAAGATTGTGATTGATTTTTGTGGTGTTAGTGTTTTCAGTTTTGTTTTAGTTTTTGGGCTGATATTTTTGTTCTTTTTTTTTAAAGAAAGAGTTCAAATGGGTTGGCCTCTTAACTCTAGGATGGTTGAACCATAAAATAAAATGAAGGACATTTATGTAATTACCTATGGTTTAGGGCGATAGAATTTAAATATTTAGGGCGTCGAATAGGAACACTCTTTATACGGTCCCCAAGAGATGTCCCTCTGGCTTCTAGTGCTATTTCAAGGAGTGGTGATATTGTGGGAGGTGAGAATTTGTGTGGTCAAGATAATATGATGGTTGTTGAAAAGGGTGAAGGTAGCAAAGATGTGGATACGTTGGTGGGTTTGGAGTTGGTAGAAGAGGTGGTGGGGCAAAGGGTTGAAAGGGTTGGACAGGCCCACGGTTTTGCAAGAAAGGAAGAAGGTTTGGGAGTTGAGTTAGTTGGCCCAATCGTGGCCCTCTTCCCACATAAATTGATATCCATAAACCATGTATTGTTTCAGCTTTGGTGGGCTCTTTGTGCATGGCCCACTTTCATTTCTCCATGCCCATGTGATAGTTGGGATTTTAATGGCCCATTTCAGGTACCAGCCTTATGTTTTCAGCATCTGGACGTGGCTTATTTGATTAGAGACTCTACAGATGAAGATAGAAGAATGGAAGCCACAAGTTCACATGGATCAGAAGAGCTTGCAATGTTTCGGCTTAGTTGGTTTTTGTCCCAATTTGTTGATTTAAGGTTGGAAGAATCAAGCGAGTCCCCAGACATCGCAAGGGAAGAAACTCTTCATGAGGTGTTACTTAGAAGAAAAAAGACTACTTCTCGATCCCCTCAAGAAAGAGCTCTTCGCCAACTAGGAATCGAGGGGACTGATGTCACTGCCCTTGTGTCAGCAGGTCGTCCACGCAGGAATGGGTATGCTCCTCTTCGTCTTACTTATGATCCTTAAGTTGGTGTCTTGGAATGTTAGAGGTTTAAGGGATCCGGGGAAGCAATATTCCATTAGAGATTTTCTTGGTCCTATTCGACCTTCGATTTTTTGCTTCCAAGAAACAAAACTTGAAAGTTGCACGGATTCTATTGTTGGGGTACTTGGTGGTCGGTATGGAATGGGTTGGGTGGACAAACCATCGAGAGGTCTCTCAGGTGGTCTTTTGGTGGCTTGGGATAAGTTGGTGTTTAATATGGAATGTCATTGGGTGGGCAGGTTTTGTTTAGTGACAGTATTTACATGTCGAGATAATGGTTTTAAGTGGGTTTTGATTAATGTTTATGGACCGAATGACAGTAGTGAACGCCCGATTTTCTTTGATGAATTGACGTCATGCCTGTCTTGGTGGTCTTTTCCTGCTTGTGTGGTGGGAGACTTTAATGTGGTTCGGTCTCAAGATGATTTTGTTGGAGGGCCAAGAAATCCGGCAGATATGGAAATGTTTAATGACTTCATTGGAGAGCACGCCCTTTTGGATCTCCCCATGCTCGGATATCAGTTCACTTGGTCAAATCAACAATCAAACCCTTCATTATCTCGCTTGGATAGGGTGTTGGTCTCTTCTGATTGGGAGAGTGAGTTCCCTCAATGTTGTTTGAAATCGTTTGTTAGAGTGGGTTCAGATCATTGTGCTCTTCTGTTGTCTTGCGGAGAAGAGCGAGTTATTCATCGACCATGGAGGTTTGAGTTTATGTGGGCTGACCATGATGATTTTGAGGTTCAGTTAGGTAATTGGTGGGTTGGCGAGATTGAGGGATTTGGGGTTTTCTTTAAGTGTGCCAAGAAACTAAAGCACTTGAAAGCACACATTAAAAAGTGGAATGTAGAGGTCTTCAAACACGTGGATCAGGAAATCAGTCTCATCCTTCAAAATATTGCAGAATTTGATTTGTTAGAAGAAGCCGGCGTTTGGTCAGAGGAAGATAGAGCACATCGTGGTATATTGAAATGTCATTTGGCTCGGTTATGGAAGAGAAAAGAAATTTCTTGGCGTCAGAAATCTGGTGAGACTTGGCTCAAGTGTGGGGATCAGAATACTTCCTTCTTTCACAAGGTTGCTAACTTTAATCGGAGAAGAAATTTTGTGGATAATATTTGGGTGGATGAGGTTCTTTGTTCGGGTCAAGCTCAAGTGGCAGGTGCTGTTGTGTCCTATTATGAGTCTATATTTCAAGAGGCTCGTCCTAGGAGACCTTTTCCCTTTGGTATTGAGTTTCCATCTCTTCCCCGGCATGCAATAAACTCCTTGTTGAAGACTTTCAATGAAGAGGAAGTGTGGAGGGTGATTAAGAAAAGTAAAGGGGAACATGCACCCGGGCCTGATGGTTTCCCAATGGGGTTTTTTAAGAAATTTTGGCGGATCGTGAAATCAGATGTGGTAAATGCTTTGAAAGAGTTCTATGTGACTGGGAGTATGCCGAAGAGTGTTCACCACGCATTCTTATGTCTTATACCCAAGAAGGAAGCTATCGGTGATATTCGAGATCTTAGACCTATTAGCTTGGTATCCAGTCTCTACAAGATTCTTTCAAAGGTGCTTATGGAAAGATTAAAGGTTTTCATGGGAGGCTTGGTGGCGGTTGAGATATGTGCCTTTGTGGGTGGTCGACAAATTTTGGATGCGATTCTTATTGCAAATGAGCTTATTGACTCTAGGAAGCGAGCTGGAAGACCAGGCTTAGTTTTCAAGTTGGATATCGAGAAGGCATACGATCACGTTAATTGGGAGTGCCTCTTTTCTGTCATGAAGAGGATGAGTTTCCCTGCTCTATGGATATCATGGATTCGAGGGTGTATCACTGCAATCACTTTCTCTGTTCTTGTGAATGGGGAAGCTTCTGGTTATTTTTCAAGCAAAAGAGGACTAAGGCAAGGAGATTCTCTTTCTCCCTTTCTTTTCATCCTGGTGATGGAGGTTCTATCTGGCATTTTGAGGACTTTACAGTCTCACGGTATGGTTGAGGGTTTCTTTATGAATGAAGGACTGAGAACAGGGGAAGTCACTCATATTCTTTATGCCGATGATACATTGTTATTTTGTGATGCATCAGAAGATCAGGTTCGTTCTCTCCTCACGGCCTTAGCTCTATTTGAAACAATTTCGGGTCTACGAGTGAATTTGCACAAGAGTTCTATGATGGTGGTCGGGGACGTAGAGAACCCATCACATTTTGCCAACATTTTTGGTTGCGAGTTAGGTTCTCTTCCGACTACCTACTTAGGATTGCCTTTGGGTTCCAAAGCAGCTTCTTTGTCAGTTTGGGAACCTATGATTAACAAAGTGCAAGCTCGATTAGCTTCTTGGAAGGCTAGGATGCTTTCCTTTGGCGGGAGGTTGGTGCTTTTGAAAAGTGTGCTTTCTAATCTCCCTATCTACTTTCTTTCCCTTTTTAGAGCTCCAACCTCGGTGATTGCTCGACTTGAGAAGATTTATAATGACTTTTTATGGTCAGGGGTGTTTGAGACTAAACGCTTGCATTTGGTCAAATGGGATATTGTGAAGACTCCAATCACTAGAGGCGGTTTGGGAGTCTTGGATCTCAGGAGTATGAACAGAGCCTTGTTGGGGAAATGGGCTTGGAGATTTGGAGTTGAGAGAAATTCGTGGTGGAGGAGGTTGATTGTTGCAAAGTGTGGTAAGGGTAGGTCCGAGTGGAGACCATGTTGGAATTTGGGTACATATGGTTGTTCTTTGTGGCGGGCAATTGTTAACGAAAGCTCTTAATTTTGGAAGGTTGCCTATGTCGATCCTGGTGGGGGTTATGGGGTATCTTTTTGGTATGATTCTTGGGTTCCTGGGAAACTTTTGGTGAGTGATTTTCCAAGGGTTGGGTCAGTTGCCCAATCCTTGGATGCTTTTGTTTCTGACGTGTTTTCTATGGTTGATAGGTCTTGGGAGATTCCTCTCTCTGTCTCTCTTAGGCGAGGCGCTGAAGCAGAACGTGTCCTATTGATGCAAACTTTGAGTGATCTTCCGCAACTATGGATCACCACAGGACCTGCACGCTTGGTGTGGCCTTTGGAGTCCTCTGAGGTCTTTTCCGTGCATTCGTTCGCTGCAAACCTTATTGAGAATAACTTTGGGGGTGACGTTGCTTTTCCTTTCAAGTTAGTTTGGATTCCTGTCGTGCCCTCAAAGATATGTTGCTTCATGTGGATGGTCTATCATGGAAATATTTCTACTTTGGACAACTTGAAAAGAAGAGGGATGATTCTTCCGAATTGGTGCATTCTTTGCAAATGCCATGAGGAGTCGATCTCACATATCTTCTACTTATGCCCATTTGCGGTTTCGATTTGGGAAAGCTTCAAAAAGGGATTTGATCTTCATGGCCCTTACCCTCCTTCCACTCGTGATTTTCTCATTGCTTGGCGAGGCTTGTGGTGTGATCAACGGTTTAGTGAATGCATTAAGTTGTTGCCCCATGCAGTACTTTGGTTCATCTGGTTGGAGAGAAACAATAGAATTTTTAGAGATGTTGATTCCTCCCCACAAGAGATTGGGAACAAGATTGTTCGTATGATCGGACGGTGGCTAAGAGTTCGTAGTCGGATCTCAGATGGACTATTTCACGAGTGGGTGACGACCGGGACAAAGCACCTTATTTGATCTTCGTTCTCTTTATGTTTTGTTTCGTTTTGCTGTTTTGCTTTTTCTCTCTCTCTCTCTCTCTGTTCTAGTCTTGTCGTTGTACCTAAATTTTAGAATGCTTTTTTTATTTTTATTTTTATTGTCGCTAGCTTGCTCTACTATTGGTTGAGCTGCTAGCAATTTTTTTCTAATAAAATTTTTTCATCATTCATAAAAAAAAAAAAGATAACATCTACGTTTGATATAAATTGAAACGAAAGTAAGAAACATCTTAAAAAAATTATATGACTCAACACATCTCCGTAAATACCAAAAATATATCATCTTGATAGATAGACGATGCCATCACCAATATATATAGACTAGACTACGCCTGACGTTGGTCGGAGTATCATGACCAGACTTCGGACGGATGATTCTCAATGTGCTTGAAGCTAGGCAAAATGCATGCCTACATCAAAACATTCAATAATACTATGAATGCATATTAATGTTGTAATAATGGGCATGAATATATAGATCGACAAAGCTAGAAATTAAATGATCAAGAAGCTAGAAGTGAACGTACATGAAAGGAGGGCGACCCATAATTTATTAGTGGAAGCAAGATTAGCCCACGTGGGCTCTGCTCATTCGGGTTTGCCTTGAACATTATTAGCAAATACATAACTGGGCCTGATTCCCTTGGGCCTTTTCCAGATACCCCAACAAATAGGGATATCCAATAATATTATGAAGATGAAACGATTGATATGTCATTTTATTTAGGAAGAATCCATGATATGACTCACACTCACCTATTGGTATCGTTGTGGATTGATTGGGTGGGTGACAACGGATAGTGGGTGGGTTTGGCGATTTTGACGGGTCAAATTATTTCCAAATAATTAGATAAGTATGAGCCATAAAAGTTTGTATATAACTAACTGAATATCAATAATACAAATCAAGAAAATTTATAGCTATTAAATGTAGATTATTGCATAGTCTAAAATCAATTATCCCATTTTTTAACACAAAATATTTTATTGATAGTTATCATATTTTCAAATTATCAATTTTTTGTTATAAATCAAGTAACATTTTGTAAAAGATAAATTGTAATTTGATTGAATCAATCACGGTTAAAGTTTTGAGATAAGAAAAAAATTGTGTTTTATTGTAGAATGTGCATTATATTAGTGACTTAATATAACATGTAATTTTGTGGGTAATGACCCACCCGCCAGCCACTCAAATTTAGTGGGTGACGAAAAAGATAACCCATAGCCACCCACCACATCGACCCAGACATGTAATGGGTGGGTTATATTCGGATGGATTCAGATGGATATAACGGTTGACCCACTCATTGTCCACCCATGGATAGAGAGAAAAGTTACATACAAAGCAGTCCCAACTCATTACTAGGAAGGAAAACAACCTTGGGGGACACTTAAGAAAAAACAAATGGAATTATTAAGGAAAATATGGAAACGGCCGGCTAATCAGCAATTATTAAGGAGTCGACTTGCTTGAATATCGGTATGAAAGATCACAACAAAGAGAGAAAAGCATACACGAGAAAGAAAATACAGTGATAAAGATACCAAACTCCGACCCCAACAACGAGGATGAAGTCACCTCGATGAATCTCATTTAATTTGATAAAATTATGTTTACGAATTGCACAAGCATTGACATTCATAAGGTTTCTGCGAACAATCACAACCCACATGGCAGTCGCCATCTTGACTCCAACACAACCATGGATACCAGAACCGACATTCATAGTCGTTGCAAATATTATCGCAGTCGTCCAGTATCGGAATCTTACTGTTGTTGGATGCTTGAGGTATGACGACCGCATTTGTTCCTCTTTTGGGTAGCTGCAGGGAGTTCAAGTTTTGATGGTTGCTGCATGATTGATCGGATTGCATAAGATGTCCTATCATGACCATGATGGTAGATATACCAAAAATATATCACCGCGATAGATAGACTAAGACAAGGGCGCAGCTACATATGTATGCTCGCGAGCATAAGTGTAAAAAAAGAAACGATTTGGCCTAGTAGAGCGTACATTTTTCTCTAATCATTTATCATATTTTTAACATACTTTTATTTCAGTTACTAGTTATAATCCGATAAAATTTTCTCCAATAATTTTTAAAATAATTTAATTTTTTTGAGAAATCAGTTTGGTCACTCAAAATTTATATATACTTTAGTTAAGTTTCAAATTGAACATCTAAGTTTTTCAATTTATAAATTATCTCTTTAACGATAATTTTATTATACATAAATGATAATTTTCTTGTTCAAATACTTATATTGAACAACATGCTACGAATTTAACTAAAATGATTCATTTTTCTTTGTTATTATACTCATTTATATTGAATCGTAATAGATTGTATCTAGAGCCACTCTAATTATCTTTTTTTATGAATACCAATCTAATTATATGAAACAACATCTTGTACGGTTTGATAATTAACATATAGCTATCTAATTTTCTTTTAGTATCATACGATAATATTCTGAAAAAATTCGGCTCGTCGAACTCAAAAATTCTGGCTCAGCCCCCTGGACTATGCCATTACCGACAGAACAGACCATACCTCACGTTAGTCGGAGCATCATCGTCAGACTTCGGATAGATGATTCTCGATGCGCCTGAAGGCAAAACGCCTGCATCCAAACATTCAATACTGTTAATACTGTTGATCAATTAGAAATGACAGTACTAATCCACGGAAGAGCTTGAACAAATACATCTGATATTGTTACAACGGGAAGGAATCCATGGATGAAGTAACGACGACGAAGCAAGAAGTGAACATACAAGATTGAAGGGCGACCCATAGAATGAGCGGAAGCAAGACTGCCGCCAACTTAGCAAGACTGACGGCCTGCATCTTCATTATCTTCATCGCCATGGCTATTCAAAATGGCGGTTTTTCTGAGTTTCCTTTTGAAGTGATGACTGGATATATATATATATCGTGGAATATGCATGTTGACGAGCCTTGCTTCTTAATATCAGTATATATATAGTGGCAGATTATGAAGACGACTTCGATAGCTTCATTGCTTCCTCTTGTCTCTCATGGCTTCCTTATTTGCCTGCCGCCATTGCTCGGATTCCTCAAGGTAGTTAACATCGACGACACCTGCTTTTGTGCATTGTGGTTGCAGCGCGCGCGCGGAGGAGACGATGGAGTTTTTATCTTTGGTTCAATGGATTCATTCGTGCGCCTGCTTAATTGACTTATTCCTTAAAAATTGACAAGAATAATCTTCCATACATATACCTCATTACGCATAAAAAAAATTAACTTGATCATTACAAAAGTCTTCATGGTTTTATAAAATCACCTCAATGAGTCTATACGGCATGTTTGGAAGTTAGGATTCTCTAAATTGATGTATTTAATCAATGTATGTATTATAATTATATGCATTGTTTCAATGTATGAATTTGAAAAATACATTGTTTGGAGATTGAATGATTTTGGTGGTCCCTCAAAGAATAAGGAACAAAAAGTAAGACAACAATCCCTCAAACACAATCTCGGCTAAAAGTTGAGATTGACAATCATTCATAATGAATGATTCTGGTGGGCCCATCTACTGTTCAAATACAAGCATTCTATTTCATTTTAAGCCAAAAAAACGATGAATTCTTCTGATTACATGTATTGGCTAAATACATCATCTGAAATCCCAACTTCCAAACCAGCTCATATATATATATATATATATATGTTGCAAAAAATAATGAATTGAATTTGTCGGACAAAGTGGCTGAGCCCCTCAGGATGGGATCTCTTCTTACTCTTCTTCCCGGCCCAATATGAGCCCAGCCCATGTGGGCTCGGCTTGTTTCTAACAATACTAGTATACTTAAGTGGGTCTGATTCCCTTGGGCTAGTCCAGATACTCCCAACAAGTATGAATATCGAATTATATATTATGGAAAGATCGATATGTCATTTTTTATTTAGAAAGAAAAGATAGAGAGAAAAGTTGCATACAAATCAGTCCCAACTCATTGCTAGGAAGGAAAACAACCCAGGGGATGCTAATAACAGAAAAAGGAAAACCAATCGGAATCACCAAAAGGCATGCAAAGAAAACATGGAAAACGGCCGGCCAGTCACTGATTAAAAGGGGGAAAAACACCAACATCATCGGTATGAAAGAGCACAACAAAGAGGGGAAAACAGGGTGGCAGAGATACCAAGCTCCGGCCCCGACAACGATGATGAATCCCACCTCGAGGAATCTCATTTAATTTGATAAAATATATGTTTACGAATTGCACAAGCATTGACATTCAAAGGGACGTTGAGAACAATCGCAACCCACATGGCAGTCACCACCTTGACGCCAACACAACCATGGGAAATAGAAATGACATTGATGGTCGATGCATTTTTATTTTTGGTTTAATGGATTCATTCATTCTCCTGCTTAATTTGATTTATTCCTTAATAAAGTTGACGAGAATCTTCCATACATACCTCATTACCCATAAACAAAAAAAAACTTGATTAATTACAAAAGTCTTCATGGTTATATAAGGTCACCTCAACGTTGAAAAAAATAATGAGTTAGCTGGATCTTAAGGAATTAAGTTTGTGGGCCGAAGTGGCTGAGCCCCCGAGGATGGGATCTCTTCTTATTACCCTTCTTCCCGGCCCAATATGAGCCCACGTGGGCTCTGCTCATTCTTGCTTGTCTTTAACAATACTAGTATACTTAAGTGGGCCTGATTTCAATGGGCCTGGTCCAGATACCCCAACGAGAAGGAATATCGATTTTTTTATTATTATCCAGAAACCTCAGCCCCACGTGTCACTTTGTGACAGCGGGTCCTACTAAATTTGGAGGCCACCTGCAATCAAATTCGACGCCAACGGGTTTTCGCCTCCAGCAGCCTTGTACCTCCGGGAACACCAACGGGTCTCGCTTGAATTCGAACCTGGGATCTGCAACTCCCAACCCTTCACTGTCGCGCAAGCTTTACCATTAGGTTATCTTTCATTTGATATAGAAATATCGCATTATATTACGAAGATGGAAAGATCGATAGGTCATTTTGTATAGGAATAAAAGATAGAGAGAAAAGTTACATACAAATCAGTCCCAGCTCATTATTACTAGGAAGGAAAACAACCCAGGGGACGCTAAAAACAGAAAAGGAAAACCAACTGGAATCACCAAAAGCAAGCAAAAGAAAACATGGAAAACGGCCGGTCGATCTGTGTGAAAGAGCACAACAAAGAGGGGAAAAAAAAAGCATACATGGGGGAAAACAGGGTGGCACAGATACCAAGCTCCGGCCCCGACAACGATGATGAATCCCACCTCGAGGAATCTCATTTTTATTTGATAAAAATATGTTTACGAATTGCACAAGCATTGACATTCAAAGGGACGTTGAGAACAATCGCAACCCACATGGCAGTCACCACCTTGACGCCAACACAACCATGGGTAATAGAACCGACATTGATGGTCGTTGCAAACGGTATCGCAGTCGTCCACTAACGAAGTCTTACTGTCGTTGGATGCTTGAGGTATGATGACTGGTTTTGTTCCCCTTTTGGGTAGTTGCAGGGAGGGCAAGTTCTGGTGGTTGCTGCATGATTGTTCGGATTGTGTAAGATGTCCTATCGTGATCGGGTATTATGAAAATTACGTAGTAGCTTCATTGCTTTTAATAAATATGTGTATATATATGGCAAATGCTAGCGTACGTTCGGGCGTATGCTAGCCTATCGTACGCCCCACTGAGTTTTGCTATTTAGACAAAGAATTAATCGGAGTTTGGGATATGATACTATACCCTAACCCCTAATGGGTGAATCCCAGTCCCCAATTCACTAACCCAAAGTATGAGATTTGTTTAATCTTAAAAATGAAAATCAACGATTCTGATTCTTCGAAATTTTCATTGGTTTTCATTTTAAGATTAAACGAACCTCATGGTTTGGGTTAGAAAATTAGGGACTGGGGTTCACCCATTAGAGGTTAGGGTATAGTATGATGCCCCAAACTCCGATTAATTCATGATCTATATAGCAAAACTCAATGGAGCGTACGCTAAGTTAGCGTATGCACCGACTTACGCTAGCCTGAACCGTATATATATATATATATATATATATATATATATATATATATATATATATATTCGCGTGCAGAAGTCCAACAAAAAGAAATGATTTGGCCTAGTAGAGCGTACATTTTTCTTTGATAATTTATCATATTTTAACATACTTTTATTTCAGTTATTAGTTATAGTCCGATATATTTTTCTCCAATAAGTTTAAAAATAATTTAATTTTGTTGGGAAATCAATTTGGTTATTTCAAAATTATACTTTGATTAACTTTCATCTTGAACTTGTAATTTTTTTTTAATTTATAAATTATATCTTCAACGATAATTTCATTATATATATAAATGATAATTCTCTTGTTAAATACTAATATTGAATAACATGCTACATATTGAAATGAATGATTAATATTTCTTTGATATTTTACTCATTTATATTGAATCATAATAGATTTATCAAGAGCCAAAGTTCTGATAATATACTAAAAAACCCGGTCCCTCAAACCCAAAATTCTGGCTCAGTCTCCTGGACTATGCCATTACGCACAGAATAGGGCCGGATTATACCTGACATTAGTCCGAACATCATTGTCAGATTTCGGACGGATAATTCTGGATGCGCTTGATGGCACAACGCCTGCATCCAAATATTCAAAATACTATTTATACATCTGATATTGTTATAATAATTAGTGGGAAGGAATCCATGAATCAAGAATGAAGAAACGAAAAGAAGCAAGAAGTGAATATACATGATTGAAGGGCGACCCAAAGTATGAGAGGAAGCAAGACTGTCGCCAACTTGGCAAGACTGAGGGCTTGCATCTTCATCATCTTCATCGCCATGGCTGATCAAATGGCTTCTACAAGCTAAGCTAAGCTGCTGCTTGATCTTTTCTGAGTTTTATGTTGATGAGCTTTTGCTGCGCTTATCTATATATAGTGGCAGATTATGAAGACGACTTCGATAGCTTCATTGCCTTCCTCTTGTCTCTCGTGGATTCTTTATTTGCCGCCATTGCTGGGATACCTCAAGTAGTTAACATCAGCACCTGCTTTTATGCATTGTGCTTGCACATCACGCGGAGGAGACAATGCAATTTTGTTTTTGGTTCAAGGGATTCAATCATTTGCCTGCCGGATTTGTTCCTTAAAAATTGACAAGGAATCTTCCATACCTCATTACCCATAAAAAAAATTTAACGATTAATTACAAAAGTCTTGGTACTTTATAAAAGTCACCTCAACTTTGAAAAATAAATGACTTAGCTGGACTCTAAAGGATTGGGTTTATCGGCTAAATAACGAGGGTAATAATAGACTTTGAATGCTTGAATATTATTGAAAGTACAAGGGTATATTTATACCCGTAAGTGACATTGTACAGCAGATGATTGAGGAATACTAATTACATAAGGACAATGATATACAAAGTACACAAGGACTAAGACACGTCCCTAATACGCCCCCGCAAGATGGAGGCTGCGTCAGCAAGTCCAATCTTGGAGAAAAGCAGACGGAAGCGAGTAACAGGCAACGCCTTAGTGAGAGCATCAGCTAGTTGTGCAGCCGTGGGAACATAACGAACGACGAGGTGCTGAGCCTGGACGAGCTGACGAACAAAGTGGTAATCAAGTGCAAGGTGCTTCATCCGGGAGTGAAAGACTGGATTAGAACTGAAGTGAACGGCTCCCAGATTATCAGAGAAGAGAACTGGAGCAGAAGGAAGTGGTTGATGCAGCTCAGTCAGAAGATTGCGCACCCACTGAACTTCGGAGGTGGCTAATGCAATGGCACGGTACTCGGCCTCGGTACTGGAACGTGCAACCATACGCTGCTTCTTAGACTTCCAGGAAATGAGCGTGTCACCGAGATATATAAGAAAGCCAGAGGTGGACGTACGATCATCCGAATCGCCAGCCCAATCTGAGTCAGAAAACACACGTAGCGGCAACGGAGAGGATTCTCGGCGAATGTGAAGACCTACAGACTTAGTACCAGCCAGATAGCGAAAAAGACGCTTCACATACTGCCAATGGAGAGAAGTAGGAGCATGCAAGAACTGAGACAACCGATTAACCGCAAAGGCCACGTCAGGTCCAGTGGTGAGGAGATACTGTAGAGCGCCCAAAGCTTGACGATAGAGGGAACCATCAGCTGGGGCGGAACCATCAACCCGACAAAGCCTTGCTGTCGACGGAAGAGGAGTGGAAGTAGGTTTCGCCTCATGCATCTGAAACCGATGAAGAAGATCAATTATGTACTTGTGCTGAGAGAGTAAGAAGCCAGTCGGGGTAGGTATAATCTCAACACCAAGAAAATAGTTGACATCGCCCAGACTTTTGAGAGAGAAGCGCGCCGAGAGTTGAGCTTCAAACCGAGCTAGAAAATCTGGAGAATTGCCGGTGAGGAGTAGATCGTCCACATACATCAAGAAGTAAGCAAGGACCGGTCCACGATGATACACAAAAAGAGAAGCATCAGAGTGAGTTTTGACGAAGCCGCAAGTCTCGAGAAAGGTACTAAGCGTCTCATACCAAGCACGCGGGGCCTGACGGAGACCGTAGATAGCCCGACGAAGTCGACAGACATGTCGAGGAAACTGGGGGTCATGAAAACCAGGAGGTTGCGACATGTAAACTTCTTCCTTGAGCGGTCCTTGTAAGAATGCATTGTTGACGTCGAACTGAGAGACAGACCATCCATGAGAAAGGGCAACAGTGAACACCGTGCGGACTGTAACCGGTTTGAGAACAGGACTGAAAGTCTCAAAAAAATCAACACCCGGGCGTTGATGGAAGCCCTTGGCCACCAGACGAACTTTGAAGCGCTCAATAGAGCCATCAGGAAGATGTTTAACACGCCACACCCACCGATTGCCAACAACATTCATGTCAGGCCGTCTGGGAACAAGATCCCAGGTATGATTTGCTCGAAGCGCATCATTTTCAGCATGGAGAGCTTGGCGCCACTCTTCATAGCGTAACGCCTCTTTGACTGAAGTTGGTTGAAGTGGAGGAGATACCTGCGAAGAAGAGACAGCTCCAAGGAACTTAGTGTTAGGTTTAAAAATACCATGTTGAGCACGTGTAGTCATGCGATGCCGAGGAGGTGGAGGCGGTGGTGGCGGTGGTGGCGACGACGGAGGAGTCTGCTGCTGAGATTCTGTTGCGGACAAAGGAGTTGTGGGCTCGGAGGGCGACGCTGTGTGACCAGGATCAGCTGCTGGCGTGATGGAGGGCTGAACTGCCGGTAGACGAGTAACTGGCGGAAGGAAAGTAGCCAGCCAGGAGTCCGAAGAAGTTGCTGCAGGGGGTGAACTAGAAGGAGAGACACCAGGAAATTCAGACTCGACAAACACAACATGACGAGATAGAAAAAGACGTCGAGACTGAGGATCAAGACACCTATAGGCACTTTGTTGATGAGAGTACCCGAGAAACACACAAGGACGAGACCTAGGATGAAGTTTAGACGCACTGTAAGGTCGAAGCCAAGGGTAGCAGAGACACCCAAAAACTCGCAACTTAGTGTAGTTGGGTGGTTCATTAAAAAGAACAGTGAACGGGACTCGACTTAAGAGAAGAAGATGGTAAACGATTGATGAGATAGACAGCAGTTGTAAAAGCGTAAGACCAATAGGACAATGGTAAATTGGCCTGATGAAGAATAGTTATACCCGTTTCAACAAGATGTCGATGTTTCCGTTCAGCAAGCCCGTTATGCTCGGGAGTATATGGGGGAGTCAAAAGATGAGTGATTCCATGGTTGGCTAACTCGAGCTTGAGCTTCTGAAATTCACCCCCACCATCCGTGTATAAGCGACGAATAGTGGTTGCAAAGAAATTTTCAACAAGACGACGAAAGTCAAGAAAGACAGCAAGAACATCTGATTTACGACGAATAGGATAGATCCATGTATAACGAGTAAAATGATCAACTAGAACGAGATAATAACAATATCCGTCAACAGAAGTGACAGGGGCAGGACCCCATACATCCGAATAAAGCAAATCAAACGGCCGAGAACTCGTAAGAGAGGAATCCCCGAAGGGTAACTTATGACTCTTATTCGACAAACAGGATGAACAATGAGACAGCACGGAGGACTTTAAACGAGGAAGGGAATAAACACGAAAGAGACGAGACATAGATTTAGATGACGGATGACCCAAACAACGATGCCAGGAGTCAGGAGTGACACGAGTGGTGACCAACGCCAACCGAACAGTTCTGGAATCGCCAGACAGCTCATAGGTATCACCCTTGTTCCTTCCGGTCAGCAGTGACGCCCCCGTGCTTAGATCCTTCACAACAAAATAGTTCGCAAAGAATTCAACAGAGACAGGGTTAGCACGACACAACTTGGCAACCGAAATTAGGCGTTTGCGAAGGGCAGGAACACAAAGAACATCACGAAGATTAAGAGAAGAGAGAGTAGTCGAGCCAATGTGAGAGATCTTTAACCCCGTACCGTCACCAAGATAGACTTCATCCGGACCGTTGTAGTCCGAATAAAGAGCAAGGTTGCCAAGATCATGAGTTACGTGATGTGTCGCCGCCGAATCCATGAGCCAAGGTTCAGACGATGAAGCTTGAGTTTGCCGTGGCGCATTGGTAGTGTGATTGGCTTGAGGACGTCGCTGAGGATGTAGCTGGTAGCATTGTTTGGCCGTGTGACCAGGCTTGTCACAATATTGACACTGGATGCGAGGTCGGCGAGGAGATGAGTCTTCAGGAGAGGCTGGTTCCCAAGATGAGCCAGCTGAAGTGTTGGTACGACCAGCTCCCCGACCGGCCAAGCCACCACGACGTCCACGGGAGTTCCCAGGACCGCGACCACGCTGCGAGGCAAAGATGGTGGCAGGAGAATCACCACTGGAACGGCAAGCCTTGAGATCAGCTTCCAAGGACAGAAGACGATCAAGAAGATCATCAAGGGAAGGCGGAGATTCTCGAGCACGGATACCAGCAGCAAACTCCGTGTAATCAGGACCAAGACCTCGAAGACAGACGGTAACAAGTTCAGCATCTGAAGGGGGAGCACCAGCGAGAGCCATCTCCGTGGCAGTCGAGCGGAGAGCTTGAACAAAGGCAGAGACATCACGGTCGCCTTTCTTTTCGCCAAGAAGGCGATCTCGGAGCGTCATAACGCGAGATTGCGAGGTGCTGGCAAAGAGCTTGAGCAATATCGCCCAGGCTTCAGCAGAGGTCTTCGCGGCGCTGATGTATGGACAGACGCCTTCGGTGACCGAAGCAAACAATCTGCTAAGAAGAAGCTGATCCTGTCGAAACCAGTGAGTATATTTGGGGTTTTGAGTTTCAGCACCATCGACCTGAATCGTTTCAGCCGGCGGCGGGAGAGAGCCATCCAAGTACCCGACGAGATCAAGGCCATGGAGAAGGGAAAGCAGTTGAGCACGATAGGACGGAAAATTCGTGGCAGTGAGTTTCAACGGTAGTGACGCAGCGGGATTGATCGTAACCAGCTGAGGTTCAGCGGAAGTCGCCATGAAGAAGGAGGCTGATGAACGTAGACAGCTCCTGGAAAATTTTAGGGTTTGTTTAGGTATCCAGCTCTGATACCATAATAGACTTTGAATGCTTGAATATTATTGAAAGTACAAGGGTATATTTATACCCGTAAGTGACATTGTACAGCAGATGATTGAGGAATACTAATTACATAAGGACAATGATATACAAAGTACACAAGGACTAAGACACGTCCCTAATAGGTAACCTACTTGATAACAATATGAACTAATGTGGAGTCATTGAGGTTGTCAAAGGTGTGATCAAGACTTCATCAAGGCAACAAAACATGAGTGAAGTGCAACTTAACACCAATCCCGGCTCGAGGTTTAGACTTTAGACCATAAAGCTGACACCAACCAATCCTCAAGACAAGGTGTGGGGTCCCCAAGGCGACGAGAGTTAATACCAAGGCGACGGTTATCAATTGGTCAACAAGGTCGCGATGAGGAAGAAAAAGTGTCCGATAATATTAAAGAAAAGGGTTATAGGTATAATATGTCCCTCAACTATGTCATTTTATCAAACATGCCCCTCTAGTATTTTTTTGACATCAAACATGCCCCTGTACTTTGGGAAAATGATCAAACATGCCCTTCTGTTAAAATTTTCATCCAAAAACCGTTAACCACGGTCAAACTTTGGTTTGGCCAGCACAAATGTCTAACATATCCCTAATAATTTAACTTTAGAATTTTTTGGTTCTTTTGTATAGCCAAATAATTCTAATAATTTCACTTTGATGAGACCCAGAGAAATAAAACATGGGACAAAACTGGCATTTTCCTTCCCGTTTGCCGATGTCGGGTCGTCTAAATCTCGGTTCAATCATGATTGACAATTTTTTCAATGAAAATTTTAACAGAAAGGCATCTTTGATAATTTTTCCTAAGTATAGGAGCATGTTTGATGTAAAAAATAGTAAAGAAACATATTTGATAAAACGACATAGTAGATGAGCATATTATACCTATAACCCTATAAAAAAACCGAAACCACCATTAAACATTGAGAGCAGTCAACTGGCCGACAATTATTAGGGTGTTTTATGAGAGTACTGTCGGCCAGGAAAAGCAGAAAACATCCAAATCATTGCGCAACAAAGTACGTTGATCAGAGTGAAGGCGACAATGCATGCTTGGACCTCCATGGATCTCCCTTCTGTTATCATCATCTTCATCGCCATGGCTGGATACTCAAATTAATTACTCTAATATTAGCTGCTTTGAGTTTAATTCCTTTCGAGTAGCTTGTTATTGATATGCATGTTGACGATGGCGCCTAGCTTGCTGCTTGTGTATATATAGTGTAACGAACCAACGATTTATGAAGAGGACTTCGATATCTTCATAGCATCCTCTTGTCTCTCATGGCTGCTTTATGCTCTGTAAATTTAAAGCTTGTGCTTTGTTTGTAGTGCGCGGAGGGGACGATGCAATTTTGTAGTTTGTTTGTTTTTGTTTTCGGTTGAAGGGGTTTTCCCAAGCTCTCTTTACCTTTATTAGCCGCTTTATTTTATATATAATAAGGAAAGAAAGAAGGAGAAAGCATAACCAGAATTACAACGAGGCAAAAGTGGCAGATTTGATCATGAGTAGCAGATGCATGCGCATACACCCAAGTCGCAGCGGCAACCAACAAAGCAGAACTCGTGCGGATCATGGCCGTCACACAGATTTGGGAAATCCCTCTGGCAGGTCTCGTCGTCGCACTCGTAAGTGCAGTGATCATCCCGCACCGTGGATGAATTACCATTACTACTGTCGCTGGATGCGGGTCGAGGAGGTATCATCACCACGCTGCCACCTCGTCGAAAACTACCGCCAAAAAAGAAGAGGAGATTTTGTGACTAAACTATAAGTGGTCGTTAAATGTTTGGACTTGGTCATAATATATTAACTTTTCGTGAAGGAAACTAATATTGGTCACAAAAGAAGGGTTTTTTGTAACTAACTGAGTTGGTGATAAAAAAAGAATCTCTCAAAATGGTCATGAGAAAACTAAGTAACCGGTCGCAAAATCGTCGAAGAGGTACCTGATATTAATCCGAGCATCATTGACGGACTTGGGACTAACGATTCTCGAAGGCGAAGCATCTTCATGCAAAATTAAAAATCAATACTATATATGAATAGATATTGTTACAACGAGCGGCAGGAAGATTCGATAAAGCAAGAAGTAGTGGACGTACGTACATGCAGGGGCGGACCCAGGGAGGATTGGGGGTGTCCCCGGACACCCCTAAAATCTCGGAGAAAATTTATCGAACCCCCGGTAGTAGTTTGAGCCTAGGAAAAAAAAAGAAAAAAAAAATAATGGCTTATGGGATTCGAACCTAGGACACCCTAGTTATTAACTAACATGTTTTCCATCACAATACAACTCATATCTTGCAATAATTTTAAGATACGGATAGTTATAAACATATTAATTTTATCCACAATTTGACTCTTTTCTTCTAAGGGACTTTGAGAATTACAATCATTCTGTGAACAATGATGAGCTATTCCATGGATTAAAAGGAATTGATGAATTGTGTCAGTTGATAGTGAAGACAAAAGTGAATCTATCATATTCATGGGTATATTTGCTTCTCAAAGTTGTATTGACTTTACCGGTTGCAACTGCAAGTGTTGAAAGAGCCTTTTCAACTTTGAGTTACATCAAGAACAAGCTTCGGAATCGACTAGGCGATTAGTTTGTGAATGATTGTCTCGTAGGATATATTGAAAGAGATTTGCTGAATACTGTAGACACGGAGTGTATTTTAGAATATTTTCAGAATATGAAAACACGACGTGGAAATTTGTTGTAACTTGTATTAACCAAATATTTGTGTTTTTGAATATTATTCGGATACTTTTCTTATTTAAGAATTATTTTATTTTATTTTTAATTTTATTTTGAAAGCGGCCGGACACCCCTACTCAAAATTCCTGGGTCCGCCACTGCGTACATGGAATTAGGGCGACCCATATAATTATGATCGAAAGCACGACGGAAAACTTGGAAATACTAGGAAGCTGCACCTTCATCATCATCGCCATGATCAAATAACGTACCAATCAGCTGCTCTTTTTTCTTCTTCTTCCTCTCTTCGATCTGAGTTTGTTTTCTGTTGGTTGTGTCAGTGTGCACGTTGATGAGCAATTAATGAGAGCCTTATAAGCTTGCTGCTATGGTCTGTATATATGGTGGATCGATTTAGGAAGAGGAACTTCGGTAACTCCATTGCTTCTTTTTTTTCTTCCTAGTCTTGTTTTCATGGGTTCATTTGCCGTCATTGCACAAAACTTTACCAGCTTTGGTTTGGGTGATCGAAGGATTCTCCTGATGGTTAAGTTTATTATCCTTTTGCCAGCTGATCGGGTTTTTAGGTTGAAGGGATTCATTCTCCTGCTTTATGCTCTCCAAATTGTAAGCTTATGGTTGCAGAGTGCGGAGGGGACGATCGATGATGCATTCTGTTTTGTTTGTTTTCAATTTGGTTGAAGCGGGTAGGGTGTGCAATGGTTCAGTCCACGTCGAATCAAATCAGACCGGAAGCTATATTCATTATAATAATCTCTTCATGATCGCACTACATGTTTCGACATATATTGGATCTTTATATATGGGAGTCGAAAGCAGAGAATTATTTATACGCGATATCTTCGAAACTCTTGTTGCATGGTAGAAAATAGAAATATCGGATTATTGAAGATGACAAGATGAACAGCTTCTTATTTTTATTATCATTTATTTAGGAAGAAAAGAAAGGAAAAAAAAAAAACACACATACAAAGGAGTCCCAACTCATCACTTGGAAGGAAAACAAACCGAAGTCATAGTAATACAAAGCAAATGAAAACATAAAGAACGGTCGGCCCGCCGACAATTATTAAGGTGTTGATGAACGTTGAGAAGACAACAGGATCGTCCATCTGAAAGATCAGCATACCACAAATTTATTTTGATTTCCCTTCTGTTAAATATATATGAATATTTATTCGCTGCAGTAGCAATAACAGTAAAGGGTGGAACAGTCGCAAGTCCCCCTGCAAACGTTACGATCTTGTCCACGACAGAACCAATCGTAATATCTGTCACATGCAGCGTCGTTGCAAGAAGGAGTGCAATAATCCTGTACCGAAGCCGTACTGTTCTTGGATGTCGACTGATGAGGTATTGTCACCACACCTGTTATCGAATGTGAACTTTGAAATCTAGTTGCAGACTTGTAGTGAGCAACTTGGTGGGGACTTGGAGATCACTGCTGCCCGCCTGCCCCTGGTGTGGTTCCTGTGTATATTAGTTTGTATTGTTTACATTATCAAAACCCCATCATCTGCAATTCTGCCAAGATACAGAAGCACCCACATAAGCTATGCTAAATCGGTTAGATGTAATCAAAATCGTGCATTTGGTTACCAAAATATTTTACGTAGACTCACTCTTTTGACTGCATTGATCCATCACTTGCAAATTGGTCAAGGGTCGAACCCCCTCGTTTCTTAGACGCACAAACCTGCTCCATTGTCGGATTCAGATGCAGGCGAGTCTGGACATCCAGTAGATATCGATCATGCTGCAGCCTGCAACTACAAGCTGTAGATATCGATCATGCTTCCGCTCATACTGTTGGTCGCCCTTCTATCATGTACGTATAGGAGTTTTAGAAATAGTAACTCGTAACTTATATTATTGGGACCAACTGATTTATTACGTACAGTACGTTCCCTTCTTGCTTTATATGGATGCCTCCGCTTCATGTCATGTGTGTAGTATTCACTATATATCTGCATGCAGGCGTTTTGCCTTCAAGCGCATCGAGAGTAGTTATTCCGCAGCCAGCCAATCTCTACGATGCTCCGACTAACGTCAGGTATAGATATCTTCTTCTTCCATCATCATTATATTATTCATGGCGATTATATATGTAATTATCAGTAGCTGCTACGGTGGAGGTGGCGTGGGGCAAATTTGTACACATTCCATCTGGTAACAGTCGCAACCGGCGAAGCAATAAGGTTCAGCGCTATACCAATCAGGGTAATCAGCGGAGCACATCTCGTCGGTGCAACTCCAACCGCAGTTGGCCTCCACCGATGCATTCCGACGACTAGCGGCGGTCCTTCCTGTGATCTCCGGTCGACGGCGAAGTTCATGATGATTCTCGGCGGGGACACTGCATGCATGCGGCAAATCCGAGATGTATAATTCATGTGGGCCGATCTTACACAATAATAGTAGAATAAGACCCATTTCGAAATCTACTAGTTAATGATAATACCGCTAGCGTAGAACCTGAAGTTTCCCGATTTAATTCTCTATGTCACCCTTTATAATATTGAAAGAATCGTGATTGGGCGTTTCAGGCAGGGAGACCAATATATACCTGACATGGACCTCTGTACCGCCGGAAGTGTTAGTAGCAGCTGTTCCCGCCGGAGAAATATCATATCGGGAACGGACTTCTCTCGATTCGCCTAAAGGGCAAAGACCTGCAACCCGCAAGCAAGGTTGTCAAATCGGTTTAAGTCATTGAGCCGGTCAAGCAAGGGGTTTTAGCTTTAATCGTCTGATCGGGGTTCGACCGGTTTGAGCTGTTTTAGTCGTTTTAAAACATATATACAAATAAGGTAGTAATTAAAGATTTAATGACTGAAATTAAATTTATCTTACATATGTATCTATTAAAAACTTATTTTCCACAAAATAACTCTACCTAACCTCCATGAGACCATAACCCACCCACCATCTCCCTTCCTTCATTCCTCTTCCTCTCTTCCCCCTCTCTTTCTTTAAAGGTCAGACCGAATGGCTTTCTGGAGGCCATTTGAAACCCGATTTAGGTCCGATCGGGTCCAACCGAAGGTCCAATAGAGGTTTAACAACCTTGGTCGTCCTCCACGGGCCACATCCATCCCACAAACTCGTCGCACCAAGGTTTGACGTACGTACAATTGCCAACTCAAGAAGGAAACCACGTACACGGAATGAAGAAGAAAAATGTATGAAATGGTAAGGGGAAAATACCATACATGGAATTAGGACGACCCATATGATCAGCAGGAGCAAGACGGGCAACTTGGAAATCTTGGGCTGCATCATCGCCATGGCCGTTCTTATGAATAATCAGCTATCTTCTGTGTTTCTTGTTTGAGCTTTCTTTCAAGTAATTGGTTATGGTATGCATGATGATCACTTCTTGCTGCTTATTTTTATAAATAAGAGTGATCAAAGATTGGGATAATCTAATCTTCTTCATTTTTGTATAACAAATCAACGTGCGTACGTAACTGGATTAGCCGGAATTCCTCTTAGCTTCTCTTTCGGTTATTAAATAATTTTGCATTCCTTGTCTCACAGGGGGTATCTGCTGGTTTATGCGTTGTAACTAGGTCGGCTTACATTAGTTATTAGGCAAACATACTGATTAATATTATTTACTAATAAATTCATCACAAATCAGGAAGACACTAGCAGTTTAGACACTCTTCGGTTTGTTTCCTGCGAATCCGTCCAGTACTTGTGACATGTATATATATTTTTTATCACTCAGTACCAATTTTTCAATTGGTTATTTGAATGAAGTATTGATTGACAAAGAAAACAAAAGCACTAACCAATTGTATAGAAAAAAAATTGACGTTCTTGGCTTTTTTTTATGAATTCGATACAATTAACACTTAATAATTTGCATACTAATATCAAATGGATATTACTAGGCCTGTCGGTTCGGTTCGAGTAACCGAACCCGAAATCCGTGAAAACTGAAACAACCGAAACCGCTCCCACACAACCCGAAACCGAACCGAACCGCACTTTTGTGGGTTTCGGGTACTCTTCTGAATAATCAACTAATTCAGAAAATCACAGCTTCCTTCCTTCCCTTCGATCCGCCATATCTGCGTTTCCCTTCTCCTCCCCCCACCGTCGTTCCAGATCCAGTTCGGCGGCCATGGCGAGGGCGTCTCTCGCTCGCGGACTCCTATGGATCTCCGTCCTCGCTTCCGTCTTCTCCCTCCCCGCTCGCTTCTTCTACCTCCCCGGCGTCGCCCCCGAGGATTTCCACACGGTAATTTCAATCCCCCTCCTTCTTGTGGATCTCGTCCAATCTCCCTCCGGCCGTTTTCCGGTTAAGGATTATCAATCTCCGTCATCGTTTTCCTGCGGAATTCGCTGAATTCCGATGGATTGCAGATTAGTTTGGAGTAACTGATGTGAATTGTGTTGCTGTGTTGAATTCGCGGAACTGAATCGTTTAGAGAACAGTGGATTTCATTATGCATTTGAGATTATGAGCTAGTAGGCTTGGAATTGTAGCTTATGCTTACTGTAGAGCTCTGCTTTTATACTGTTTTCGTGAATCCCAGGGGGATGAATTGAAGGTGAAAGTAAACAAATTGACTTCCACGAAGATGCAGCTTCCGTACTCGTTCTATTCCCTCCCAACATGTCCTCCTCCCTCCGCAAGAAGTCGGACCTCACGCTCGTCTCCAAAGTGCAGTGCGGCCTGCTCCGCTCCGAAGATGCGTAGAGGAGCTTCGGTTTTCGGGTTCCCTGTTGGTTTTCGGGTTTAGGTGAACCGAAACCGGATGTGACTTTCTCGGGTTGAAACCGCAAACCCGAAACCGAAGACACTTACTACCTGTTCGGGTTCGGGTTAAACCGAAAAACCGAACCCATTTTGACAGGCCTAGACATTACACAACATGGTAACCTAGTATTAGTTCAAAAATATTCCTTATTTTCTGTCTTTTGAAGTCGATGGTCAGTGTGTGGTAAGGTTATGAAATATGATGATTATTTGATAGTATATAAACAAGAAACAACACTTTGTCATGTGAAAGTGGGATGCAGGTCATTTGGTTGATCTCCAACCCACTCACCGCCTAGTCGAATAAGTGCAGGTAGAAATTTTCAATCCACGGTCCAACCTCACCAAACACTCTAGTTTTCCCTAAAAAAAAATAGAGTAACGACTATTTATTAACCAAACCTCCTTTTTTTATTAGCCAAAACTATTGAACTACTAAAAAACTGTATTTAAAAACTGTATTTAACAACTATTTGAAGGACTTAAAAACTGTATTTAACACGGTAATGATGAAGTATTTGTTTGTCAAGAAATAGACGAGGTTGTCCCATGCACCAAGAAAGTTTTTTTTTGTTTTTGACAGAGACATAGCTCGCGATTCCGTTGGATATGTATAGCAGTACTGTCGATTATCTCGACATTGGCTAGCTTTTTTCTAAAGAGATGATAAGGAAGTGCTTAAAACTCATATATGGATCTCTTTCAACAATTCGGTTTAGTCTGAACAGTTTGTTTATGACGGGGATGAGATAAGACGTGTAAGCTCTTTTCGTGAGTTGGTCAAGGTTTATATTTTGTACAATAAACCATACGAGGGAGAAAAAAAAACTTCATTTGTATATAAGGGATCGTTTGGAAGTTGCGATTGTTTTGTTGAGATTGTCATTATGCATGTATTGTTTACAATGCGTCGTTTTTTTGTTTTTTAGCAGAAACAATACATGCATAAAAATTAAAAGCTGGTTACAAGATTTTGCCATATTAGTGAAGTGCTAGAACCTACGTACTTACGTAAGTAAGCATGTATATAAGGAGAGAACAGTAGAGAACGAAAAAGCCCAGCACATAGATCATCAATATCTTCTTCTTTCCATCATCATTATTCATGGCGATTATATGTAATTATCAGTAGCTGCTACGGTGGAGGTTGCGTGGGGCAAATTTGTACACATTCCATCTGGAAACAGTCGCAACCGGCAAAGCAATAAGGATCAGCGCTATACCAATCAGGGTGAGCATCGGAGCACAACCTGTTGTTGCAACTCCAACCGCAGTTGGCCTGTACCGATGCATTCTGACCACTATACTCGGCCGTCCTTCCTGTGATCTCCGGTGGACTGCGAAGATCATCATCGTGATCGGCGGTGACACTGCAAGATATGCATGCAGCAAATCCCAGATGATGTATAATAATTCATGTGGCTCGATCTTACACAATACTATACTAGCTACGTATACTATGTATGCGGTCGCGGATTCATGACATAATATAGCACTGGAGCACGTTTGAATAGTAAATTAGATATTGACGAGCATATATTGGGCCGAAAGAAATGATAAAAGTTGGAAGCACATAGATCTCATTTACTATTATTAGTTCTGGATCCAGACGAGGGTTGAGGTTGTAATTAACCAGAAAAGGCCTCTCCCTAGATCCGATACTGCTCATGCAAGTGTCCAATGTTCACTCTATAAGTGAGTATACATAATACTAAAACGGTATAAGTTATTTAGGTACTACTTTAACATATTCAAACCTAGGACCACCAGGTTCAAAATTTTTATATAGATCATTTTGGTTCGTTTGATTCTTGCTCGAGCCGGATGGTGAAAACTTGTCATGTCCGGTTCCTTCGGAGGATGGGTTTGTAAAAATCCACCTATCCCAATTAAAAAAAAAAAAAAAACTGACCTAAATGATCCTGTATTAAGAGCGAAATTATCTAAAGGAACTGGTCATAATTATTATGGAGAACCCACATGGCTCAATGATATGTCGAGGGAATACCATTCTGCCGATCTTCAGCCGCAGACTCGGGAAGGGTCGCTGGCTTTTTCTCCAATTCGGGAAGGAGGTGAGTAATTCAGGAAGGGGTGGGTAATTCGGCTGGTTACGACCGGTTGGGTTGTACGGGTTAAGTGGGGTGATTAATTGCTTATTTAATTAATATTTTAATGACGTGTCATGCTGAATGGGCAACAGGTAACGGAGTTTTGGACGGAATTGGACGGATTGACCATTTCGTTATTAGTTCAAACTTGTTTTACCAAAACGTGCAAAATTGAAGAATTGTGACCGTTTTGTACAAAGTGAATAGGTTTGTGACCATTTATGATAACTACCCACCACTATTTATATTCCAATATCGATCGATTTCGTGAATGGCTGTTTCACGGCCGGAGACCTATACCTGACACTGATCTCTGTGCTGTCGCCGGAAGTGTTCGTAGCCGCCATCGCCGGAGCAATATCATATCGGGAACTAACTTCTCTCGATTCGCCTGTAGGGCAAAGACCTGCAGCCCGCAGTGAAATCATTACCATATGGGTGTATATGAAGAAGAAATTGAACGGAATGATAAGGGGAAAATAACGTGCATGGAATTAGGACGACACATATGATCATCAGCGGGAGCAAGACGGGCAACTTGGAAATCTTGGGCTGCATCAACATCATCATCATCATCATCATCGCCATGGCCGTTCTTATGAATCAGCTCTGTTTTTTCTTGTTTTGAGCTTTGTTTGAAGTAATATTGGTTATGGTATGCATGTTGATCACTTCTAGCTGCCTAGCTATCTATATATAGACACTGTGAATATGAAGAGTGCTCAAAGATTGGGATATCTTCTTCATTTTTATGTAGAACAAACCGTGCGTACGTTACTGGATTAGCCGGAATTCCACTTCTTGTTCGATTATTAAACAATCTTATTGCTTGTTTTTTGGGTATTTTGCCGTCATTGAAAAAAAAACTTGTCTATTTTCTATTCATTCTTGGTTGGTCATAATAATATGTTGGATTCTGCTGGCTTCTTAGGGGCCAATGCATTAGGTTTGGTATGTTCTTTTAAACCCGTTCGGGATTGGACCGAACGAACCAATTTGAAACAACCGTAGGGGACATAGTATCGAGAAGAAGAAGAAGAAGGACTGGTGTAGAGATAAGTGGGCTCCTAGAAAGTTACCATGATGCACTCAAAAAGGAAAATCGTGCAAGATAGGCCAAAGAGATTTCAGTCTCAAATTGAATCACCCCGCTTATTAACGAGTTGATAAAATTATTGCCTACTATCCACCCACATTCTTATTTGAGTTTGGCTGCGTGATGTGTACGTCATACGTGGATGCAGTTGGGTTGCGGATTAACCCGCAAAGCAATTTTACAACTACTCATTAGGCAAGTTTACTAATATTTATAACATATATTCATCGCATATTAAGAAGACACTAGAAATTTAGACGTTTTCACTTTGTCTCTTATGGATCTGTTTAGTACTTGTGACATGTAATATATTTTACTACCTCACACCAACTTTTCAGTTGGTACTTTGAATGAAGTAATCATTGACAAAGAAGACAAAGTTACCAACCACATATTCCTCGAGATCGAGGATTATTACTTGTGTGAATTTCAATTATTTCGCTGAGGTATCAAATCTTCCATAACTACATCGAACAACTGCATAGGAAAATATTTGACGTTATTTATGACTTTGATAAAATCAACACTTTATAATTTGCATCCCAATATCAAATGGACATTACACAGAATAGTATAACCTAGTAGTAGCCGTTCAAATATATTATTTATTTTCTCCCTTTACAAGTCGATAGACAATGTGTGGTAAGGCTATGAAATATGATGACTATTTGATAATATAAACAAGAAACAACGTAACTCTTTCTCATGTGAAAGTGGGGTGCATGTCATTTTGGTGATCTGTAACCCACCCACCACTCACTCGAATAAATGAAGGTAAAAAAATATTCGATCATGATCCAATCACATCACTCACCATACCCACTGCGATTTGGATTATTATTTGTGAGTAGATCGATGTCAAACCGTGAATTAACCGCTCACATGCCCACCCCTACTTGCCGCGTAGGCGCGTAGCTACTGTTTTTTTTTTAATCTATAATGGTGATATAATGTAATTATTATTACCAAAAAAGAGTTTACAAACATGAGCAGCACAAACAGCACATACAAAGAGTTTACACCGTAAAACTAGGAGATCTATCACAGAAAGAAGAACGGGGGAGAAAAACCCCAACCCGAATTACAGAAAACCATGGAAACTTCGCCGGCGATTAGGGCGTCAACCGTCGGTCATCGGCCGGGGGTAAAGGAGATCATCGCGACGACACTGGCCTACGTACGTACGCAAACGTCCATTGGTTTTTTTATTTTATTAATTAAATGAATCTTATGGTTCAGTCTAATTAGGGCACGGAGGTTAGCGTACGTAACAGCCAATGTCAGACGGCTGCAAACACAAATGTGTCTTTCTTCAATGACGGCAAAAACCCAATGAAACAACCCACCTAATGCCAATGGTTCAATGACGGCAAAAACCCAACGAGACAAAACGAACCAAGAATTCGAATCAAGGAATCACATAAGCGAAGACAAACCAAGTCTTGAGCTGTTACCCTAAATCATGTATATATAATCATGTACATAACTTTCAAGAACACAAATATAGCCTTGGCGATGAAGCTGATTAGTTTTACTAAGTTGGCCGTCTTGCTTCCCCTCATATCTTCATGGCTCATCCTAGTTCCATGTACGTACTGTATATCCCAAACCATCGATCTTCTCATGATGATTTTCACACCATTATCTAGAGTAGTATTCATGATCTGCCTGAGCGCATGCATGCAGGCCTTCTGCCTTGGAGCGAATCGACGAGAGCGATTGCTCCTCGATGGGGGAATGACAGCGATATTCGTCCCAACGATTCTGGCACTACGGAGGCTCATCGGATCGATGTCAGGTATATTACATTTGTAAGTGTTGTGGTAATTGGTATATATATATATGATCCACGCGACTGAACCTCTTCCAACAACTCGAGTTATTGGGAGCAACCGGTTCTTGACAACATTACATCTCGTTGAAGCTCCATGATACCTAGGGATGGCAATTTTGCCCATACCCATGGGTTTTTTACTATCCAACCCAATTGCGTTGGGTATGAAATCCAAATAGATGGATATGGGTAGACTTTGATGGGTTTGTACCCATACCCATTTACTTTGGGTTGGGTGGGCTTATAACAAATGGATTTGGGTTTGTACTCATTAGGGGTGGCTATACGGTCCGGTCCGGTTAAATTGGACCAAATTGATCCGGTCCCAGTCCGGTCTTTTCGGGAATATAAGGACCAAAGATTGGATTGGATACACTCCGGTCTTGATCCGGTCCGGTCCCAATTTGATTTTGATTTTAGATTGAGTTTGTGGGATTTGAGTGTTGGGGTCTCTTATCCGGTCTCTATCCGGGTTTTTTACCTCAAATCTAAGCCCGAATATGAGATTGGATTGTTTGCTATCCGTTCCCGGTCCGGTTTCGGGTAAAACAAAACAGTCCTGGACCAAATTGCCAGCCTAGTACCCATGCCCAAATACAAATTACAGTTTAGTACCTAAACTTAATAGATATGCAAATTTAGTACCTAAATTTAATTTTTTTTGCATATAAGTCCTCAAAATATCAATGGAAAATTACGTTTTGGTACCTATTTTTTTGTGTCTTACGTTTTGGTACCTAAAATTTTCAAGTTTTACAAATAGGTCCAATATTTGCATGTGTAGTTAAAACACCCTCAAGTAAATGGATATCCATATCCAACCCATACTCATTTAGATTATGGAAGTAATATTTATAATTTACTCAAACCCATCTACAAACTCCCAAACCCATATACACTTCACCCATACCCAACCCATTATCAATGGGTCTACAGTCTACTTGGGTTTGGGTATAATTCCTCATGGGTGGGTAATTGTCATCCTAATGATACCCAGCAGCTACATGCCATCTTAATTATTATTAGTTAGGGTTGTGTTGATCCAGCACAGTAGATTTTCATATGGCAGCTTAATTAGATCCTAGCTAGGTAAATGAAATAATTATGATATTGTTGTACACGTACAATTGAGGCGCAGGAACCAAAATCTGTACCGACTCAGAAATGCTTCAGCACAGTATTACTGTAATGACATCTGCAACGACCAAAACTGCTTCAAAAGTTACCCTGACATGTGCGGCAAGTCGTTTGATTATGTGGGTTGCGACTGTGAGCAGAATGCGTGCATATGCTATTACCTGATTTAACGATTTAATTTCCACTTGAAGAAGAAGAAGAGATCAGATCGAGGATTTCATCGCTCTATTGTTGAATGTTCTTGTGGCCATTTGTCTAATGCAGTTCTGAGTTATTTAAAAATATTATCAATTTTGTTGAATTTCTATTTTCCACACACACAAAAAAAAAAAAAAAAAAAACTAGTGAATGCCAGACGAGGCTGGATTTTCCCCCCACCGTTGCTGCTAATATCGGAATACAATTTTGAATATCCAATTTAACGACGGCTCTACTTAGAATAACGACGATCCAAAGATTGTGGCGAAAATGTCCTGACGGTCAGTCCAACCGCCAACGGCGTCCGCTGACCGTGGTAAAAGCTATTAACGATGGTTATTGTCGTCGCTAAATGATACTAAAACCGTGGCTAGCTCTTATGTCATGGGTTTTTTTTTTTTTTTTTTTACCGTCGTTGCAGAGATAACTTCATTTCTTGGATGGTTTTGGTTTTTCATGGTTGATGCACTGTAAGTTGTAAGCTTCTGCCTGCAGTGCGCGGCGGGGATAGATGCCATTCGTTTTGTTTAGTTTGGTTGAAGAGTTAACTCCAAGCTTTATACCTTAAAATTACTAGATTTGGACCCGTCCGCTGGCCGGATGAACTATATTAGTGGTACAAATAATAATAGTAATTTTCCGAATCAAGTTACACTTTAATTTGGTATCATTGAAAATCATCTTCATTAATGAAACCTGATATTCACCATCAACAATCTCTTCCTTTTTCTCCTACATTCCATTGGAAACCAAATTTTAGTGGTAAACATTAGAAAATGTGAAACACATTTCGCGGTAATTTAATTTTTCTCATCCAAATAATAAATATTATCAACAATTTGTTCTTTCTTCCCATCATTGAAATTTTTATATCCACCATCAACAATATCTTCGTCTATCTTAGTAACATAATTATCTCCATCATTGAAATTCCACTACATATACCATTAGCATACTCTTCCTTCTCCTTCTGCATTTCACTGAAAGCAAAAATTTAATGCCCAAAATATTTATAATTGTGAAACTACATTTTCAGGAACTTAAATTTACTCAGTATATTTCATGAACTTTGTCCGAGGATGCTCTTCTTCATCTTTCATTATCATCAAAACTATGTACCCACTTATGTTCGCAATGTTGTGATCAGTGAATTTGATATGAAAATTTAACTTCATTCTCTTAATCTGTAGGGGATGGGGAGGTGAAGGTTTTTGGCGCTATCTTTCAGTAGTTTCTCAGTAGGCATTTCAAAAGATCTAGCACCCTCGCGACAAAACAATAAAGTTAGATTAAAAATATTGTCTGGCGAAACTGGATGCTAATCTATAAAATAATAACAATTGAGATACACTATTTGATAGAAAACTTTATGTTTTAGTGGGTTCAAATTTTTCTCTCGAATGAATGAACTTGAACTTAAAAATATTAGAATATTAGAGATAGATTATTATCCAACTACTACTTTCTTTGATGTTATATAATTCTTATAAAATTACTCATTAAAGTCTTCTTCGAATTTTCTTTGGCAAATTTAGTGAAAATAAAATTCCAATATCATGCATGAGATTGGAATAAATTCTCAGCCAACATTCAAAAAATCAAGCTCTCACACAATCTGTAACAAATAAGTAATTAAGTCTGCCTCAACTGTTTTGTCGTCAACTCGAAACTGAATGTATAATGGTAGTAATGAATGACTCATGAATAAAAATAAGCCCATCTCATGGATTTAAAGAAAACTAAGTAAAAGAACCGATGAGTCCTCCCGTACTATGCGCAGAACAAAGGAAAAAAGGAACGGAATGGCTACAGGCGGGGAACCTCCATATATGATTAGGAGGATTCAGGAATTTGTCTACCACATATATATTGATCTTAAAGTTATATCAGTAATATTAACTTTTTTATTTAATAAATGATGATTTATTAATAATGAGAACAAAAATAAGCGTACATGATGTCAATACCAAGTTGGTCATAATAACTCGAATTTTGGAAAATGTTCAATTATGAATCTCATACCATTTACTAACATTTCTCCCGAAATAATATGGGTTTGAATTTTTGTAGAACGCCGTTCTTGCCAAGGTTGTATATCTTTTTTCAACCTACTCAAGTCCAAACCATTTGGACCCCTTAAAGGTTCTAACCAGGGAGCACGCAGATCCCAAAAACGCATAGTTTCACCCCCAAAAATAACTTCTCCGGTAGGTGAACGCATTAGATATTTACCCAAACCTGTAGGTCCTTGAGCTGATCCCACATTAGCCCCAAGACGTTGGTCTCTAACTAGAAAAGTAAAAGCTTGAGCTTGAGAAGCTTCTGGTCCAGTGGGTCCGTAAAACTCACTCGGATAAGCCGTATTATTGAACCAGACAAAGCAACAAGCAATGAAACCAAAAACAGCTAAAGCACCTAAACTATAAGACAAGTAAGCTTCTCCCGACCAAACAAGTGCACGGCGAGCCCATGCAAAGGGTTTGGTTAAGATATGCCAGATTCCACCAAATATACAAATGGAACCTAACCATAAATGGCCTCCAATTATATCTTCCAAATCGTCCACACTAACAATCCACCCTTCTCCCCCAAAAGGGGATTTTAGTAAATAACCAAAAATAATACTTGGGCTAAGGGTTGAATGGGTTAGGGTGATTACTACTTTTTTAGTAGTCATCGTGGCTACCAAAATCTATACCATTCATTTGCTCTGTTTCATTTCATTTTTAAATTAACGATCAATATTAAATTAAGGATACTTTTGAAAATGAAAAATTACACCACACCTGATTACCATCCTTAATAAAATGAATTTATATATAATCTATCCAAACCCTAATACAATCCTTCTTCGTCGACAGTTTCTTCCCCATCTCCACATCCATCGGCTGCCAAATCTCCATCTCTCTCGCCTCCAACCTCCCTTCCTCCCCTGCCATGTTCTGTCGCCATCCCGGTC